>CM051519.1:93225143-94425143 GCA_028015205.1 Mytilisepta virgata | reverse complement strand
TTGCGCAATACTGTGCAATTGAAAATTTCTTCAAATATTTGACAAATAATAGGTTTCTGACACAGAATAACTGAAATAAAGAACTTAGAATTGGTCATATGATTTGAATTTATATTCAATTTTTTGCTTCTTGTGCAATACAATATGCTGTGGAGAATTCCCCCCCCCCCCAAAAAAAAAAATTTACCCCTTTTTTAGCTTTAATTTTGGACCCCGATTTGGACCAACTTGAAAACTGGGCCCATAATAAAAAAAACTAAGTACATGTTTAGATTCAGCATATCAAAGAACCCAAAGAATTCAATTTTTGTTAAAATCAAACTAAGTTTAATTTTGGACCCTTTGGACCTTAATGTAGACCAATTTGAAAACGGGACCAAAAATTAAGAATCTAAATGCACGGTTAGATTCGGCATATCAAAGAACCCCAATAGTTCAATTTTCGATGAAATCAAACAAAGTTTAATTTTGGATCCCGATTTGGACCAACTTGAAAACTGGGCCCATAATAAAAAAAACTAAGTACATGTTTAGATTCAGCATATCAAAGAACCCAAAGAATTCAATTTTTGTTAAAATCAAACTAAGTTTAATTTTGGACCCTTTGGACCTTAATGTAGACCAATTTGAAAACGGGACCAAAAATTAAGAATCTAAATGCACGGTTAGATTCGGCATATCAAAGAACCCCAATAGTTCAATTTTCGATGAAATCAAACAAAGTTTAATTTTGGACCCCGATTTGGACCAACTTGAAAACTGGGCCCATAATAAAAAAACTAAGTACATGTTTAGATTCAGCATATCAAAGAACCCAAAGAATTCAATTTTTGTTAAAATCAAACTAAGTTTAATTTTGGACCCTTTGGACCTTAATGTAGACCAATTTGAAAATGGGACCAAAAATTAAGAATATAAATGCACGGTTAGATTCGGCATATCAAAGAACCCCAATAGTTCAATTTTCGATGAAATCAAACAAAGTTTAATTTTGGACCCTTTTGGCCCCTAATTCCTAAACTGTTGGGACCAAAACTCCCAAAAACAATCCCAACCTTCCTTTTGTGGTCATAAACCTTCTGTTAAAATTTCATAGATTTCTATTTACTTATACTAGAGTTATTGTGCGAAAACCAAGAAAAATGCTTATTGGGCCCTTTTTTGGCCCCTGATTCTTAAACTGTCGGGACCAAAACTCCCAAAATCAATCCCAACCTTCCTTTTGTGGTCATAAACCTTGTGTTTAAATTTCATAGATTTTTATTAACTTATACTAAAGTTATAGTGCGAAAACCAAATGTCTTCGGACGACGACGACAACGACGCCAACGTCATACCAATATACGACCGCAAAAATTTTGCGGTCGTATAAAAATGTCAGTCAATGAGCCATGTCAGGATGTTTGGTTGAAGGATTTCTATAGAAATCAAAATTATCACAAACTTTGGAAACACTAAGTTGTTTTGATAAATACCGCATATGAAAAAAAGAATTAAGTTCTAACTTCAGAAAGATATGTTTACACTAATCCTGGAAAAAATGTTTGGTTCATGTTATTTTCCAATGAAAAGAAATATAATATACCAGTACAGTCAGTATATAACAAGGTTGGAATAAAACTACTTCACACTTCCACCTGGGCCCAGTTGTTCAAAAGTTAACCACTTTTTTCACTTTCAATTATTTTGATTGTTAAGTAATATTTCTGTACAGAATTTTGCATTGACACACAAAGTCATAGGATTAACCCATCAGAAAATTTTCAGCTCTCTGGCTTAATCAAGGAAGTGAAAATTTGAAACTGAAAATTTCAGTTAACTTTTGAACAACTGGGCCCAGATGTTATACCTGATTTAAGAAGATCATCATGTGCCTCTGATGGATGTAATAGTTCTACATCATAGTTTGCTGATGAACTAGCATTTTGTTCTTCCTACAATATATTAAAATCTGTTGATATGGTGTAACAGAAGATTTGTGAAACTAGAGTTTGTGTCTGTAAAGCATGGATGCCCCATCTTCCTGAGCAGATAATTCCCATCTGTTATCTAAAATGGGAAATCATTTTGAGGATTTTTTCACATGTATGAAGGTTTTAAATTATATCTGGCTAATATTAATTGTTACCCCATGAAAATAATGAATGCACAATTTAATGAGACTTAAATGCAATGGAGTCACTCAAGCATGAAATGTAGGTTATGGTTACTCAAAAGTTGCTAAGTTCTGTTGTTATTTATAAGATGACTGTAGTTGTGAATTATCATTGATATATTATCACAAGTTCTTTAATAATACGCCTAAATGCAAAAAGTCACTCAAGCATGAAACAGAAGTCATAATGACTCAAACTTGCTAAGCTATTTGTACTATATAATTTGATAGTAGCTATGAAATATCATTAATGTACTACTATTTGCCCTTTAACAAGATTGTTACCCATAGCCATATGTTCCACGCCACAGAGAAAAGTCGAAGCCCAACAAGATATACAAAATGTGTATTATTGAAATGTTGGCATAGGATCAAGTACATGTGGTGACTAACAATCCTACAAAATGTCAACAAAATCCAATTAGCAGTCTCAGAGGAGTTGCATCCACAAAGTGTTCCTATAGTGTCACATGCACAAAAATGTTAAAGTCCCATAACTCCCGTAAAATTTGACAAATCAAAATCATGGTGCGGTTGGATCAAGTACATGTGGTGACTAATAATCCTACAAAATTTGAACGAAATCTGTTCACTGGTCTCAGAGGAGTTGCAACCACAAAGTGTCCCTAAAGTGTCAAATTCAGAAAAAAGTTAAAGTCCCATTACTCCCGTAAAATTTGACGAATCAAAATGTCGGTGCGAAAGGATCAAGTACGTATGGTGACTAACAGTCCTACAAAATTTTAACAAAATCAAATCAGCAGTCTCAGAGGAGTTGCGACCACAAGTAATTGTGACGGACGGACGGAGACCATGACTAAGTCCCTCCAAATATACATGTGTACACCTAAAAGCAAAAATTTAACCAACGTCAATCAAGCATAAAATGTAGGTCATTGTAACTCAAAAGTTGCCCATTTTTTTTGCACTATATTAGATGAAGTGGTGTATATGACTCATATATCTCAATAGGTTTTGAAGAAATTAAACTAACCACAAAAACTTGACCAAACAAGACAGACAATGATAAATCTATATGCCCAAAGTACATTCTTGGACTGGCCATAACTAAAACAGCTACCAGATAGGCCTCCTGCCAAATTTTAACAAAAAGTACAAGGATTAAATGAATAAATATCACAGAAGTAAACTATATTTACAGAGGGGATTTTTTAATAACAAAATTTATACATTATTCATGGTGTAAAAGCCTTGCAAAGAATCCTAATGATATCTCAGATTAATCCCTATTTGCTGGCAGAATCATTATACCTACTTACATAGGAATACCAGTGACTGCTGTTGGCCTACCGTCATAGGAATATCTGTGACTGTTGACCTACCTTCATAGGAATACCTGTGACTGTTGTTGACCTGCCTTCATAGGAATACCGGTGACTGTTGTTAACCTACCTTCATAGGAATACCTGTGACTGTTGTTGACCTACCTTCATAGGAATACCAGTGACTGTTGTTGATGCAAGGCCATAATGTCTTTGTACAAGATGTATCATTTTGTTGTAAAGAGGTCTACCTGACTGGGTAGTGTGTACTTCGCATGATAACAATGGTGAAACCTAAAAAATATAGAATTCTTTGTTTGTATTCATATTCCTATTGTACATTGTATTTTTCGTTCGATGATTTCACTATGACATTCCAGATAACTAGTTAAAATTTTTCAAAGGACTGTAGAATATCATAATAATATTTACTTAATATTTTTTAATTATCATGAAAAGTTTCTAAATAAATATTTTGGTGACAAAACAAAAACATCAGTTGTAACAAATACCATATATTTTCTTTTCCTAAACACTTTTGCTATTTGAATCACCTTCACTCAATAATTTTTAGTTATTCCTATACCTGGTGAAGTTCTTTGTCTGTAATTTTGATATCATCTCCATATGGAACGATGTGTATAATGACTAACTCACAGTGCTGAATAGGTAGTAATCTGAAAATAAAGTTTTCTCATAATTAACAACATTAATTGTACTAAAAACTAACGAGACTAACAGAAAGAAAACAAATGGTGCAGATTTATGTAGAAATTGATAAAAATGTTCCTATACCTTTTATGGTTCATTTATACCATTTGTATTCATGGTAAAATGATAATTTTACAATTTCTCAATGACTAAGTCTGATTTCTTCGTGAACTGTCTAGTGCATTTGCAATATAGAAATGTACTAGAATTTTGATATGAACAAATCTGTGAATACATACAACCCCAAATCTGTGTTAATACCTTTACTATTGTCTTCACTAGCTGAAACTATTCAGGAAATATTCCCTCCTAAGATTCATTACAGCCAAATTATAATATTGGAATACATAATTGCAAAAGGCCATGACATTGTGATACAATTCTTGAAAAAAATTGAAATTTTACTATATGACGTTTCTTTGCTAAGTTTACAATTTTGATTAACAATGGTCATATAATGTCAAAGTGTTTGTTTGTTTAGTTGGGGTTTTACATCGTTTTCAGCACATCTGGCTATTGTGCAGTGGCCAGTTTTTATTGGTGAAACAAGCCGGAGTACCTGGAAAGAACCACTGACCTTCGGTAGGAAAATTGACAATCCTTGTCAATTAAGATCGGAGTTGAAGACACCCAACCACAGGGGAGATTCAAACTCACAACCTCAGTGTTGACAGGCTACTGATCATTCGTAGTCATGACGAACTACCTAGACCACTCGACCACCGAGGCCCCCACAACCTCAGTGTTGACAGGCTACTGATCATTAGTAGTCATGACGAACTACCTAGACCACTCGACCACTGAGGCCCCCACAACCTCAGTGTTGACAGGCTGGTGATCATTAGTAGACATTACGAACTATCTAGACCACTCGACCACCGAGGCCCCCACAACCTCAGTGTTGACAGGCTACTGATCATTAGTAGTCATGACGAACTACCTAGACCACTCGACTATTGAGGCCCCCACAACCTCAGTGTTGACAGGCTACTGATCATTAGTAGTTATGATGAACTACCTATACCACTCGGCCACCGAGGCCCCCACAATCAAAGTGTTGACAGGCTGGTGATCATTAGTAGACATTACGAACTATCTAGACCACTCGACCATCGAAGCCCCCACAACCTCAGTGTTGACAGGCTGGTGATCATTAGTAGTCATGACGAACTACCTAGATCACACGGCCACTGAGGCCCCCACAACCTCAGTGTTGACAGGCTAGTGATCATTAGTAGTCATGACACTATCTATCTAGACCACTTGGACACTGAGGCCCCCACAACCTCGGTGTTGACAGGCTAGTGATAATAAGTGGTCATGAAGAACTACATAGACCACTCGAAATCGAGGCCACCACAACCTCAGTGTTGACAGGCTGGTGATCATTAGTAGTCATGACGAACTACCTAGACCACTCGGCCACCGTGGCCCCCACAACCTCAGTGTTGACAGGCTGGTGATCATTAGTAGACATTACGAACTATCTAGACCACTCGGCCACCGAGGCCCCAATGTCAAAGTGAAGATTCAGGTAATAATAAATTTGATAAAGACTAAGCAACAAAGTATCCATGCTATTATAATGTTCTTTGGTAATCACGTTTCAGAGATATATTTTATAGATATTTTTTCTGCCAATTTTTATTTTAATACATGTTATTAACAGATGTCATTTTTGTCTCAGATTAAGGTTTAAATCTTAGGCCACATCAAATTGATTTTTTTTATGGTAAAAATAGGTGCGAGCAAGCGAAATTTTAATTTTAATTTTTTTTCTCGAGGCCTAGTTTTTTTTAGGCAAAGATCAAACTTACGTGGGGCACAAATTTTTTAACTAAAATATTTAAAAAAATCTCTATTTTTACCAAATTTTAGGAGCAGGTGAACACTTTTTATTTTCAATTTCTGGAAAAATGAAGAATTTGAGGTGAATTTTCGGCATTTTTGCAAAAGGAAGCGGCGAATTTTTTTTTTATTAAAATCCAAAGAACAACAAATTAAAAATGAAAATTCTAACCCAAAACCATCCCCAATAATTATTATTTAAAAAATTTGGTCCAATGTCTAGTTCCGACAAAGGGGATTATATAAGGATCATTCCTTGTAAGTTTGGTCTTACTTTCCCCCTAGATACAGAGGAGAGGGTTTCATCCTTCCAATGCATATTCCATTTCACCTTTATTTATTTAAAATCAATTGTAATTTTATGAATACTCATATCCCAGCATATAAAGTTTGGTTTCATAATTTTCTGTTTGCATTTCACAAAGATATTCTTAGAATTTGCACCACTGGAAATTGTGTGAAAACATGCATTGTGCGGTTTGCGTGTAATGTGTGAATCACGTGCGTATGGTTTGGTATGGTTTCTACCATCTGTACCTTTTATGGAAATCATTATTTTTCATGTTTGACTTTTTCATCGAAGATTCTATACACCTGTGGGCATTTTGTCTAATATATAGCATTTGAGGTTAAGTTTTCACATCTGCAGAAAACTTGTATTGATTTTTTATCAATAAGCAGGAACTTGCATGACATCTTATGGGAATAACTTTATTCAATTTCTATAACTGATAGTCATTAAGAAATGTTAGCTACAGACTCAGTGGATGTTATTTTCAAAATAACTGAAAAAATGACAAAAAACAGTTTTGTTTTCTGTACAAAACGAATTTTAATAAGTCTCTTATAGTTTTTAAGGAAAATGGATGTGCATTTAATATCCTTTACACTTAGGCTCTAAAATGAGAGTACATTGTTCAGAGTGCTGGAATAAAAAAAGAACACCTCCACAGTAAGTTTGTCATTTTTTAAATAAATAATTTTAGTTTTTTTAAATGCAGTAGTTTTTAAATGCAATTCTTGTAGAATAAATTATTAAAATTTTTAACTTTTTGGTTACAATATAAACTTATTTAATGTAACCGACAGAGTTAATATTCCAACGATTCAAATTAAAGATTGTTTTCTTTAAATAAAAATGCTTGAATATTTACTGTATTTGTTTTATGTAAATATAAATGTACAATTACTGACAATAAATATAAATGTACAATTACTGACAATAAATATAAATGTATAATTACTGATAATAAATATAAATGTACAATTACTGACAATAAATACAAATGTACAATTACTGACAATAAATATAAATGTACAATTACTGACAATAAATACAAATGTACAATTACTGACAATAAATATAAATGTACAATTACTGACAATAAATATAAATGTACAATTACTGACAATAAATACAAATGTACAATTACTGACAATAAATATAAATGTACAATTACTGACAATAAATATAAATGTACAATTACTGACAATAAATATAAATGTACAATTACTGACAATAAATCAAGAGTTGCTATTTAGAGTGAAAAAAAACATTTTAGTAAACATTGATATGCCATAAAATGGGTGCTAAAAAGTGGAGAAAATGATTAGAGTCTGTACCCCAAAAATGGGAGCACCTTGCAATATAATATTATAATCTTTAACAATTTACTGTCTAAAATTGAGGCAGTAGAATTATGTTCACTCAACAACAAAATTCCACTTCCTTATTTATATAAATATAAGATCAAAATTCAGTAATTGCTTTACCTTTTTGACACTTTTTAAATTTAGTGGAAAATTGAATTTTATCGGCACTTTCAAAATTGTTAAAGTACAATCGTTGTGCATCTTGTGACCATCATGAATTTTAGAATTTTCCTGTAACTAAGTTACTTTCAGTCTTTTTTGAGTCTTTATTTCCTTTTAATAATACCATTTAAGCCTTCTAACTTATCAAAATGATCATATAAAATTATTTTTAAGTATATTTATGTGCTGTTCTTGTAATCTGGAAGTTTGGTTTAGTATATATAAGTATAACACACAATACAATTAACCTTAATGAGCAAACTATCAATAATTTTTTATACATATCATTTCTTAGAAAGTAGAAAATTTGGTCAATAAATGTTTCAAGATCATATTACTCCAGGGAGGGAAAGGTGTAAAGACATCTGTTACTTTAAACTAGGAGACGCTCTGTGATAAGCTATTCTGGGAAAGAGAATGAATTCACATATGACTTTCAATGAATTCAATGAGTAGCACCAGCATATTTGTTTTTCCATAGAAAATTGTCTATACTCTCTGATATATTATCTGATTATAGTTCAGTAAGATTGTTTAGAGAAAATTTTAATTCTGCCAATTATACTGTTTATAAAAAACAATTTCAGGTTTTAAAAGTCTTTAATTTGAAGGTTTTT
Organism: Mytilisepta virgata; assembly: GCA_028015205.1. Taxonomy (NCBI): domain Eukaryota; kingdom Metazoa; phylum Mollusca; class Bivalvia; order Mytilida; family Mytilidae; genus Mytilisepta; species Mytilisepta virgata. The sequence goes on along the minus strand of CM051519.1, from coordinate 94,416,714 downwards.
TATTTCATTTCATACATACTATTTAGATTATTGGTTTATATTGTATATTCAGAAAATTTTGTGAAAGGATAAATTTTGCAGTTTTAGTGAAAAACATGGTCATTAAACTTGAAGGAGTAAAATCTGCATGGCACTTTGTGTTATTACTTTTGGCAATTTAAAAAAAAATTAAAACTAGAAATTGTGTCTGTAAGACACGGATGCCCCACATAAAATGTAAGTCATCATATATGAATGCTCAGTACTATCCATGGCACATCCACTGATGACATTTCGTTTGTACACTATGCTTAGTTCCAAAGAAATGAACCTAAAACGCAAAACTTAACCAAAGTCACTGAAGCATTATATGTAGGTCAAAGCGACCCAAGTGTAGCTGACCTGTGTTGTACTATACAAGAGGACTGTAGTGGTGAGATATCATTAATATATTAATACTATAGGTATCTGAGAAATGGAGCTAAACGCAAAACTTAACTGAATCGGGACATATGTACGGAAGGAAGGACAAGGGTAAATCTATATGCCCCAGCCACATTTGTGGACTAATGATTAATTCATCTAAATGAAAAGCAGTGTGCTAGACATTTATGCCATCTGTTTATGACATACATTGTAACTACAGGGAAAATACTTCGGCTCCAATTTACTTATTTTATAACTATCTCTAAATTGATGGACTGTAATTATATAGCTTTGTGTACACTTTTACATGATGTACTGCCTTTTTATAAAGTTCACTGTTTAGGACATTAAAACTTTTATGGAGATACAGACATACAGACAGACAGACAGATGAAAGGTCATACTGATTCTTTGTCTGCATTGGGGACAACAAAAGAAGTCTGAAATAAAAGACCACTGTTTAGTCAACTAAATCTCACGCAAATTTTGTAAGCATTATTTTAATGGCAAATATAGAGGCAAAATAAATATATATTTTAGTCAGTGTATAAGTTTTATGCAAATATTAATTTACCTGTCATTATTTGTCTACAAAGCTAGTTATCTCATAAATAACAAAACTTATTCATGGTACCCTAATACTGACAAATGAGAAATCAGAATTGGCACAAAACAAGATGTACTGTGAGCTATTGCTCACTAGTGTTACCCCCGCTTTTCAATAATGTCAAAAAATAAACGAAGTCGTCAAACATGAAGTTGATGTCGCCTTGGTTCGAAAGCGTATCCTACGATATGTTGTACAAGAAATCTTGTGAAAATAAGAAATCCTGTGATAAGTAGTTGCAGAGAAAAGTGTGACGACAAATTTTGTTACGGACTGATACATGCAGGGATGGAACCACAAGGGTAAAACAGTATACCCCCCTCTCCTTTGGAGCAAGGGTATAATAACTTGTAAACTACAAATATGTCAGGGTAATCTAAAAATAAGTCAGATTACCCAATGCATTCAAAAAGCAGTCATTGATTGCAGATGTTCAGTAAACCTATATCCCTTGAAGACACCATCACAAGGTTCCTCTTGAGTTAATGTAGATTTAATTCTTATCCATCTTTCCATTTATTTTGGTTCTATCCAAGGTTGGTTAAAAAAATGCAAAAATTACCCTCATATACATCTTAAACTAAATGTTTTTGTTTCACCGACTTCATTTTAAAAATCTTACATACAAAAGTAACATTATTAATCAACGTCCTCTATAATTTTATAGAGCTGTATAAAAAAGCAATATACAGAATGGAAAATTGGGAGTTAATATCTGTATAAAAGAAAAGTTCTATTCTCAAATGATTAACGCATTAATACATTCATCAATCTTTTAAATAATAGTAGATGAATTTAGAGGGCCTCAGGAAAGATTGGTTTTATAACTACAGTATTTTCCTGCCTATAGGTTGGGACTTTTTTACTTTAAAATGACCATTTTACCATTATAAGTCTATGGAGAAAGTATCAATTAGACTTATAGTCGTCATATACTTATAGTCCAGAAAATACAGTAAATGTGTAACCTTCATTAAATAAAGTTTTATTATTATATTATTATTATTTAGTTTTCACAGCAAAAAAATGTATAAAAACCTTGCTTCCTAGAAAGTCAATATCACATTTGATACTATGTAGACTTTTCACTGAAATATGTCATGATTTGTTGAAATTCTAGAAATCTGATCTATAACTTTGTAGATGAAACATCTGGCAAAACAAAGTGTCCAGACATAATTTAACGCAACACACTAAAAACTAAAAAATAATTCTTCAGTAATATATTATTGGGAAAAAGTAATTAATTCTACAACTCTTAAAAAAAGTAAGTTATTTGTTCTCAGCTAAAGAGTTAATTTAATTAGACAAATGCCACTTGAGGGAAACTGAAAACATTGAAATAATTGTAGAAAGCAAGAATGAGTGACACAAGGGATCTGCAGTAATGTTACATATATATTTAACTAATATTTAATTATGCTGAGGGTCATATGGGATTATATGGATTGGTTGGTTAAAAAATAAAATTATATAGACCAAAATTGCAGCTGAGGTCCATAATTTTTCTGAAGGTAAACAGCCATTCCATATATAAGTATAATACTTATATATATTTTTGCCAAAAATTATATTATAAAATATAAGATGGTAGTTTTGATGATGTGCAATCTTTGCAAAATGGGAATGAGAAAAAACAAGTATATATAAACCTGGACGGACGGACGGACGGACGGACGCAAAGACCAAAGAACTATATGCCCGGCCTGCCTTACAGGCAAGGCATAAAAACATGAATTTCAATCAAAACAACTTTATGAGAAGTCAAAAGTGTCTTCATATCATATGCAACTTTATACATGTGTCAGAATCTACCTTATTGTAATTTAGAATTTATGTGAATCACATATAAAAATGATTATACATTAGTATTTTATTCAATAATATTGATAGAGTGTTTTATTTTACTAAGACATATGTCTCCCCTATAAATTATATGTTTGTTATACCATGGTTTGAAAATTGTAAGTAAAAGGTCAAAGTCACATCTGTCATCATGGTCACAACATCACCCCCATATGCTGCCTATTGGTGATACATAGAAATGTCAGAGTCAACCAAACTATAAAATTGAACAAATATATACTTACTTATATTATACCTAACAATGATACCCAAAAACGTACAATATCTTCCAAAAGATGAAAAAGAGGTTGTGTATGCAAGGTAACTAGAAAACAAACATGAAACAGACTATAACTCTTGCAAAAAGCAACCAACTTTGAAATCAGTACAATATGTGACGATTCAGGTCACATCCAACCATGATGCCAAATATGAACAAAAGGTTAATCTGACTAGTTGTATACACAAGACGTTCAGACAAAATATATGAAAAGGGTTATAACTCTTGCAAAAATCAACCAAATGTAAAAATTGGAAGATATGCATATGCTATCATCATGCCCAACTATCATACTAAATATGAACAAAATCTGCCGAGAAATCAACGAGTAGTTGTGTACATGAGATATGGTGGGCGATGGACTATGGTATTCCAGTTTACATACCTTTCTGAAAGTGGATTACCTAAGGAACACGGCTGGCAAATATGGCTTCAACACTTTCCTAAATGACATTTTAAAAATTAAAAGTTTCATTTGCCAGCTTCAAAACCATATTTTGAAATGTCATTGTTCCACTTCAGTAAAATATTATGGTAGGTGGATTAAACCAAAAATAAACCAAAAGCAATCCCCATAAAAATTCAATTGATCATTGTAAAGGAATAATTGTCAGACATAAATGATATAAAACAAATTAAGTATGACGAAAATTATTTGGCAAATTGTTTAATATCTGCTATTCTCTAATTCACTTTCCTGTTGTGTATTAGTTACTATTGTATTCAGATAAAAAGAAGCTTTTAAGGAAATGAAGCAAACTCTCCTTCCAGACTATAATATCAATTATCTCCCTTACTTACAGAATAACATACAATAAATTAATTGTGTAATAATCAATATGTGAAGATCATAAATCATAAATAAGTGAATGTAAAAAAAAAAATAAAAATAAAAAAAATAAAAAAGAAAGAAATATTGTCAGTATTAAATTGTACTAATTTTATAATAGAGTACAGTCAAACCTGTCTTAAAAGGACACCTTTAAATGGCAAATTACTTTCTATAAATTAAATTATATCATCATCTGTATAAAGGCCACCTGTTGATATTTCTGGTCTCCTGGCTGCCTATTTTATGCAGAGGTTGTTATAACAGGAACCACTGATTTGGGAAGTTGATTTCCTTGGTTAAAATGAGCCATTGGAATATTTTACCTTTAACTTGATCCGAAAGTCAACTCTTAATTAAACAATCTCAATTTTGCTGTCTAGGGAATGTACACCTATTCTAATTATCTTTTATTTCAACAGTATACACTAATTGCTTTCTTCCAATGCAGTCATAACAAAAACATGCTACAATGTAAGCCAGTGGGTCAGATTAGCCAACCAAACAATGGGTTGCATCAACCATCTTAATTCGATGATGAATCAACAGATATAATTTTGAAAAAGGAACACCTTAAGAACAATAATGCAAACTGTAGTTCCATCTAGTTCAAAGATTTGGGTTTTTTTTATAATGGTAAAAGTATTGCTTTTGGCTGTGATAATTTGGTTCCAATGTGACCTAACATACATACATATATTTTTTCTATAAAAATTTGCACTCCATGATTGGGGACAATTTTAAGTTTTTTTAAATATTGGTGGAACCAAATTGTCTGTCAAATACTCTCACCTTCACGATGTCAGACACGAAATATTTTGCTCTATGCGTATCTCCATAATGTATTACTTTGGTGTGAAGCTTTGTTTAATTCCACCTGACACTTATGAAGGCTATAGTCAGGTTCATGGAGGCTTTGACCTTACATAGTCAGGTTCATCAGAACATCTACACTTACAATTTCAATAACATATGAAGAATTAAACGGGGGCTTTAAGTTGAATGATTTTCCCTTCAACAATTTAGACCATAATTAATTTGCTTCATGCATATCTTTATATAAAGTTCACTTTTCCTCAAAACTTATAAAGCGAGGAAAAATTAAAGATTTTATGGTAAACAATTAGAAGATTTCAATTTCAAAGCAAATTTAAATTATTAATACCACTTTTGTAAGTAGGACAGCAATCACATGAACAACATAAAAAAAGTATCTCAAAGACTTCTTCTAGAAATATTTTCTATGTCAAGAGCTGGATAGATGCCTTTTTGCTAATAATATCTTAAAATACCATGAACAAGTGTTTCCAGAATCGACAACAATCATGTCATCATTGGTTAAGCATGTTGCCAATTCTTTGTATTTATGATATGCACTAATCTTTGATCCGATCAGGAGTTACAGAAAAGATGTCATAATCAGATTAGCACAATTAAGTTAATGACTAATTAAGACTGACACCTATACACAACAAGAAAACAATGCTCAGAATATTAACATGCAGAATATTCCATTCTTAATGAAAGGGGGGATGTATTGGAATTTAATGAATGTTATTGGACTAAATATTGAAACAATTGCATTACAATCTGAAGAGAAAATTAGAGAAAATTAGTAATTATTATAAAAGAAATGTAAAAAGTATGTGGCAGTGATTTTTGTACACCTAATCTTAGTCAAATGGATGTTCCTAATGTATAGGTGTTTTACTTGTAAAAAACAGATGTGAAGCAAATTGAATATAAGAGGAAATAAATTATTAAATCTTTTAAATTCAAAAAATTGGATATTAACCTTGTACACAAAGTATGAAGAAAAGTCTGGTATGTATTAAATATATTCATTTTTATTTCTAATGTAAGATTTTGCTGATCATATAGTAGTAAGTAAAAGCCTGAATTTACTTGTATAACTCCTAATTAAAAAGTCAGTATCAAAAATTTTAAACAAAATCTTGATTAATGAGGTATTATATAGAGATTTCCCCTATTATTAAATGTCACTTTAGTAAAATTTATCTATACTGACCAAGATGTTTTAAATGTGAAAAATTTTAAATTTCACTATTGAGAGTTCAGAATTTTTTTCCAATTCTTCATTTTATAATTAGAAAAATACTGTTCTGAACAGCAGCTATATATGCCATTGTTGACACACTGATTACAATCACGAAATGTCACAAATTCCAACCAATCAAAACTCTGAATATGGAGATTTGGGATACTACACTGAACTGCAGTGTATCTTTGCAGTTTAAAAATCAAAATGTTAAAAAAAAAACAGCAGTATACAAATATCAATGTATCTCAATTTCATTGGTCAATAGTACAAAAATAAGAATAGATTTTATTCGGTTCTTATAATGAAGACATGTATATTATTATTATACATACATGGTAATAACTTCTATGATGAACAGGTATTGCATCATGTGACTTTATTGATATATTAAATATAGTAATATACTGATAAGCAGAGAATTACATATTTAATTGGTTATTTTCAACGATCCAATGAGAACACTTCCATTTTAAGTGTCTATGCAATTGTGTGAAAAATTCTACCGCTAAACTTCAATGCAGTTAAGTGTAATGAGCTAGAATTTCAAATAAATTTTCTTACAAAAATTATAGTTTTCAAGAACTTCTTAATAAATTCAATTATACTTTCAAGGAATTAAATTTTTTTCTGAATGCCCTAAATCAGTAGCAGTGGAACAATCTACGAACAAAAAGAACAAATTAGTAAAAGCTAATTTAATAAATTTTTTTATTTACATGTATTGAACAACAAAAGGTAAAATGTCACAATGATTACCAATATAACACCAGAATCTTGTACCTCAAGTTTTTAAATAATTTGAGGTATGAATAGAATTTTGCATTGAAATTTCACCTTGGAACTTTAATTTTAGGTCGACATTCCCCAAATTTCAACTGAAACGTAGTAGAATACTATATATTTTAATGTAACCACATTCCAGACTTTCTCACAATTTCAAAAATAAGGGGCCTCGGCGGCCGAGTGGTCTAGGTAGTTCTTCATGACTATTAATGATCACTAGCCTGTCAACGCTGAGGTTGTGAGTTAGAATCTCACCTGTGGCGGGGTGTGTTCGACTACCCCTTAATTGACAAGGATTGCCAATTTTCCTACCGAAGGTCGGTGGTTCTCTCTGGGTACTCCGGCTTCCTCCACCAATAAAAACTGGCTGCCGCGAAATAGCCAAATAAGCTGAAAACGGCGTAATACCCCAACTGAACAAACAAACATAAACACAATTTCAATTCAAGAGCAGTTTCGAATCAAACAAGTAAGAGAGAACGAGAACTAGTAACTACTTAAGCTAACAAATAAACAGAAACAACTGTAACATAAACATACATATAATTTTGGCAAAGACTGCAACATGTAGTGTAAAAATATTACCTCTGGTTCAATGTAATTACTCTTTTATTACTTAAAAAAAAAAAACAGGCACATGTATAAGCTGTTACTTATTAGAATACAGTTATATAATGACTTGGGTATTTATCATAAAAATATGGGTATGTGAGTCTTCCAGGGAATTTATGAAAATTAAAACTACAATTTTAACCAATAACTGTTCCATTCATTTCTTTGTCTTCCATAAATATATAAAACTATGATAGTTAGCAATGTGTAGGGACAGAAATTTCACATATAATCCATTGTAATATTTAACTGTTAAGATTATTTAATATACATGTCAGAAATAATACTCTAATATGATGACTGATGGCCAAAGTAACATCTCTAGAAAGAATAAGGACAAACATAATTAACTATTGAAGAGTTGTTCAATCCAAATCCCAGTTGTATTTTACTGTAAAAGCCAATGAGTGTTAGTGATAGATTATAAATACATGTTTTATCTGTCGATGGAACAAATATTCTTTGAAATCAACTAGAGAACTCACGGATGGATTGATTCTTAAAATGTATAAGAATTGCAAACTTGAATTACTATATGATTGATTGATTCATTGTTGCTTAACATCCAGTGGCAAATATTTCATGTTTCTTCAGGACAAGAACCAGTTCAATTTATCAAACAATTCAAATAGGGCTGGGACAGGACACAAAGGGGAACCATGTAAAAGGAGGATGGTTCGGTAGGGTTGGATAATTTAGCCTTCTGTAGTGGCATTAGCCTACTCTTTTTCAAAAACTATAGAAGGGGTGTTAAGCGTGCAGAGAGTGTTACCCACTATGGTCCGCAGTCAGGCTTTCCCTATTATGACCTGACAACACCCCCAACTAGAAATACTATATGAATAGGAATATGTTTACAATACAATGTGAAAAAAAATTACTCTGGAATGACAACCATAACCAGAAATCTACAATCACAAAGTTCGCCTTGTTCCCCTACTAATTCTGGTGTGTTGCCTTGTAATTCCTGGAGATGCACCCTTACAGGAAGTAATACGATTGTAGGTTGCTTGGTATCGGAGAACTGAACTCGGACGTAAAACTTAATCTAAGTCAATGAAGCGCAGTAAGTAGCTCAGAGTGACCTAGTTTTGGTGTTACTCCCCGAGATGCACCCTCACACCAAGTAATATGATTGTAGGTCCCTTGGTATCTGAGAACTTAACTCGGATGTAAAACTTACCCTAATTAAATGAAGCGCAATAAGTACATTGTAGGTCAGAGTGACCTAATTTTGGTGGGCGGCTGTGTTACTTTAGATGCACCCTGAAACCAAGTAATATGACTGTATGTTCCTTGGTATCGGAGAACTGAACTCAGATGCAAAACTTAACCTAAGTCGATGAAGCACGATAAGTAGATCAAACTGACCTGATTTTCGTAAGAAGCTGTGGTAATCCCCTATGCACCCTCACACAAAGTAATATGACTGTAGGTACCTTGGTATCAGAGAACTTAACTCGAACGTAAAACTTAACCTAAGTCAATGAAGCGCAATAAGTATGTCAAAGTGACCTAATTTTGATGGAAGGCTGTGTTACATTCCGAGATGCACCCTCACACCAAGTAATATGATTGTAGGGCCCTTGGTATCGGAAATTTTGGTGGGAAGCTGTGTTACTCCTGAGATGTTTAAACTGATTTTGACATAAAACTTATTGCCAGTCAACCATGTAATATGGTCATGTGACCTTCATCTTATGTCACATGGTCAGTCTCCTCATCAAGCACCTGCACATTAAAAGATATGACCCTATGTCAACTAGTTACAGCTGTGGACACACATATGGACACGGACGTGGGGGTGCTCCAATAGTCTCCCTCAACTTTGTTGAGGCGAACTAAAAATCATTAAAAATACAAATTCCAAAAAATGAAGTCCCAAAACTCTTGAATAACAAAAGATGAAAATTGAAAATGGTCAAAAACAAAGATGTACTTCCTTTCTCTCTAAACTATGTATATGTCCAATGGACACTGTACCCCACTTCCATCGTGATCACTCAACCATGACATTGTGTCACACCACTCCTTTGACCTAAATTTTGAATAGATCAAATCTGAAGGTTTTAATAACAAAGTTTTATGTTTTTATGACATCTACTTCTCATGAAACTACCTTCAATCTTAACTTTAAGCTACAGGGGAAACTGTGACATTGAGGTAACCTTCAATCTTAACTTTAAGCTAATGGGGAAACTGTGACATTGAGGTAACCTTCAATCTTAACTTTAACCTTAAAGGGGAAACTGTGACATTGAGGTAACCTTCAATCTTAACTTTAAGCTAATGGGGAAACTGTGACATTGAGGTAACCTTCAATCTAAATTTTAAGCTAATGGGGAAACTGTGACATTGAGGTAACCTTCAATCTTAACTTTAAGCTAATGGGGAAACTGTGGCATTGAGGTAACACAACCCATATGACCTTAAAGTGAAAATCATCAAAATCAACAGCAAGCTTTTTTTAATCAATCCAAACATGTACAAAAATAAGAATCAATCACAGCTAACTTGAGTAATTTTACAAAATTGGAGTATACTTGCAGATAGATGTAAAAAAGTCCCATTACTCTGGAATGAAGCTTTGTTTGATAAATACTTCAATCCTCTGCATAAACTTTTAGTATGTGATGATCTAACACCAAACAATTTGATGCTGATTTTATTAACTACAGTTAAACCTGTCTATAAAGGGCACTCAAGGAACTAGAAAAAAGTGCCCTTAATGAACAGGTGCCCTCTATACAGAGGTTAAGTTTACATGCTTTGTTGGTGAATGGGACTTTTTCACTGTGGCCTTTATAGACAGTGATTTGTTATATAGAGGTGCCCTTTACAGACAGTGATTTGCTTTATAGAGGTGCCTTTTATAGACAGTGATTTGCTATATACAGGTGCCCTTTAAAGTAGGTTTGATTGTATGTGAATAGTAGAAATGAAATGGTGAGAAAAGGTATCAAAATGTCAAAAGTTTGGAGGCTATTACTATGAAACCCTTATTCATATACACAATAACAAACAATGTATTCTGTTTCAAGGTTGTTGTTTCATTTACCCCATATCTCTTCATTTTAAGCTTAATACTAATACTGATGCTCTTTTTCTGATTAAATTTCCTTATTTTTCAGGGAATTTCCTCAAGATCATATGAAATTTATTGCCTTACAAAAGATTAACTATATCCATGACCATCTTAGGATGGTGAATAATCAAACGTCAAATCGAAACCAGACAGCACTATCAATAATCACCGAGCTTGGAGCTGAAAGCACAGCACATGGACTTGCAAAAATAGCCACATCTCGGAAAACAAAGCGTAAAGTTATGTGGGCTTTATTGGTCATTGTGGGATTTACTGCAGCTACTTTACAGTTATCGCTTCTTGTTAAAAAATACCTCCAGTTTACAGTTGTAGAAGTGTCGGAAATGAAAACTGGGATGCCAGTGGAATTTCCTGCAGTTACAATATGTAATATCCAAGCCATGTCATTGACTAAAATCAAACAACAAATGGAGAAAAAAGACTCAAATGTTGTTGACTGGTTCAAGTTCCAACAATGTTCACGATTTGGGGAACAGCAGATTAGAATGGAGTCAACACAGGCATTTTTTGAAAATTTAAATGATGAAGCGAAGGCATCAGGCCATGATATAAATGATATCCTCTTACACTGTAGGTTCAATCAACAGAAGTGTAATGCCAGTAAGTTTACACTCTATTTTGATGGGCAAAATTATTTTAATTGTTACACATTCAACAGTATACGCCTGGATGAAAGGATATTAATACAAGCTACTGGTCCTGAATATGGTCTGTCAGTTGTTGTAGCACTGGACAATGATGACCCACCTCTTGGTGCCTATGGACTGTATAATATCAACAATAACATAGCTCACAGTGCAGGATTACGAGTTCAAGTACATGCACCTAACACAATGCCTAGTCCTGTGGATCATGGATTTGATATTCCTCCAGGCTTTTCTTCATCTGTTGGCCTTAAGGCTGTGATTCACACCCGAGAATCACATCCATACGGAAACTGCACCAGAGAACCTTTAGACAAAGACAGTCACTACAGTAATACTATTTTTGCATGTTTGCAGCTCTGTAAACAGGAAAAAGTTATAGAAAAATGTAAATGTAAGTCCTCTGGTTTACCAGATTTAAAAAATCGTAACTTGTCATACTGTGGTACAATGAAAAACTGGAGAGAAATTTTTCATATCATGGACTGTAAAGAAATTGGTGATAAAGAGGACAGAAAACAAAAGATGAATTTTTTCTTACTCGAAGATCTGAAATGTGAACAAGATTTGCTTAAAACATTAGCAAATGATCGAAGTTATGAAGCAGACTGTGGCTGTTACCAACCCTGTCAAGAAACTACCTATCAGAAATCCTTATCTATTTCATACTGGCCATTAGAATTTTACCAACAAAATGCTTTAGAGAAATTTTATAATGAAACTCAGCTAGAAAAATCATTTTTAAAAGAAGCATATAATTATCTTCGTCATCATGTTATGCAATATGAGGCATTGTACAACGATGCTGAGGCTCATGCCGAAAAATTGTATCATTCAAATATTAATCTGACAGAAAGACAAGGACTTATCAGAGCATCAACTCTGATCCATCAGAATCTGATTCGTCTTAATGTATATTTAGAGGATTTACATGTAGTAGAATTCAAACAAAGTCCAGCTTATGAAATCGAAGATCTATTTGCTGATATTGGTGGTACGCTGGGTTTATGGATGGGAATTTCAGTTCTGACAATAATGGAACTTATTGAACTCATCATACAGTTGACAATGACACTTTTTAATTCCGAGAAGAAAATTCCAAATAATAACGATCCGATACAAAATGGTCCATTTAATAGCTTACTTGATCAACAAGACCATTTTGATGTATACAACAAAAGGCCCAATTTTGAAAGTTTTGACAAGGCAGAATATTTTAAGCCAATTTCAGATATGGCTGAAGATTCCCCTGTATGACATAAAATCACTGACTGATACATGTTAAGATTTCCAAAATGAAAGCTTAAAACCTGTGCACAAAATATTCACATGAACGAATAATTTGTGTTATATACAGATTTATTTTTCCAAATATTCCTGGACAAAAAGACTATAATGACACAAACGTCATGATTGCATAGAAGACTGTAAAATATTTGTTGACAAAAATGCATGCCAATCATATGATCAATCTTTTCCTCCATCTTCAATATTACAGGATGCATTCAAATGAAACTATTTATTTTTACTATAGTTTCAAAATTTGAGCCTGTATCACTTTTCTCTGGATTGTAGTTTAATTTCAGAGGATATCTTTACTAGTTGTCAGATTGGGACAAAAAAAACCACTTTCCAAAAGCTGCTTCACATCAAGTTCTTCTTCATTCAGCCAAATTTTGGACACAGAAGTAATTTGATTTTTGACTAATAAAAAACAGAACATCAAGTTAACCAAATTAGCAGACTTTATTCTGACCAAGGGTCCTATAGAACTTTATTCTGACCAAGGGTCCCATAGAACTTTATTCTGACCAAGGGTCCCATAGATACTTTATGTCTAAAATGGCCTTTAGAGGATAATATGTTTGAAATTCTACCAATCAAAAATGACTTGTTCATATTAGCTGTCTGATGAGAATAAAATGAGCAAACTTTTTACCAGTAGTTACCAGAGGAAAATATTTTTTCTAATTTGACCTATCAGTAATTTTCAATTTTGGCCATGACAACTTTGATACTATGCAAGGTCATAAAAGGATTTAAAGCAACAGAAAAAGTTAATAGGCCAAAAATTGAAATATTCCTGCATGAACGAGATTTATCTTTTGTTTTAGAAAACATTATTATTTGTTATCATTAAAAGTTATAAATTTCAATTTTAGTATTATTGCAGTACTCTAAATTCAGAAATTAACACATTTTTTTTAATAAATAAATGAACTTAATGTCTCACACGTACTCATGTGGACACAGAATAAATTATCTATTACCCGTGGAAATGCATTAAAAGAAATAGTGGTGGTCATCAGACATTTGTCCGAAACATCTGATGTAAGTCACACAAGCCTAGAATTGTGTCTAAGGTCACTAACAGGTCACAGACTGGTATGAACTCATGAAAAAATATCTTTAGACCAAATATGGTAGTTCTACATATTACATTTACTGAGAAATGGACTTATTTGTAAAAATGTGATGTAAGTCATTCAAGCATAAAATCAAGTCAAGGTTGGGTGACAAATGTCAGGCTTGCATGTACCCAACAAGAACTATCTATAGACCAAATAGAATTCTGTTGCCAAGACATAGACTTAATATAAACTAGAAAGTGTGTCTGTAAGACACGGATGCCCCACCTAAAATGTAGGTCATCATGTATGAATGCTCAGTACTATCCAAGGCATATCCACTGATAAAGTTTCATTGATACACTATGCTTAGTTCCAAAGAAATGAACCTAAATGCAAAACTTAACCAGAGTCGCTCATGCATAAAATGTAGGTATTTTGCTGAATAGCATAGTACAAATGTACTACACAAGAGGACTGTAGTGTATCATTGATACATTACCATAAGATTCTGATTATAATCTAATCTAATATATAAAATTAAACCAAAGTCACTGATTCATGAAATGTAGGTCATAGCGACCTAAGTGTTGCTGAACTGCATTATACTATTTACGAGGACTGTAGTGGTGAAATATCATTGATATATTACTATAGGTTTCTGAGAAATGAACCAAAACACAAAACTTAACCAAAGTCACTGAAGCATGAAATGTAGGTGAGCCAAGTGTTGCTGAACTATACAAGAGGACTGTAGTGGTGAAATAACATTGATATATTACTATAGTTTCTGAGAAATGGAGCTTAATGCAAAACTTAACCGAATCCGGATGGACAAGGGTAAATCTATATGCCACAGCAACATTCATGGCGGGGCAGAGAAATGTAATACAGGTCACTCGAGTATGAAATTGAGGTCAAGTTCAGTTACCAGGTGTCAGACTGCCATGTACCCACCAAGAACTATCTATATACAAATTTTGGTGGATCTAGGTATCATTGTTGCTGTCAGACTGGCATTTACATGCTAAGAACTATCTACAGACCAAATATGATTGGCCTAGGTATTACAGTTGCTGAGAAATGGACTTAATCAAGAAACTTGTATGCAGATTTTACAAATGTTTATGAAGTCAATGAACCATGAAAAAGATGTTTAGGTCACAAAACAAGTATACTGCAGCAAAGTATATATCATAATGTATCTGTGAATCAAAGATCTTAAGTGTAGATATTTTGTGTGCAAAGTTATTAAGGTTTTAAAAAAAGTTGAAGCTGTTGCCACCTATGGAAAGTAATCCCTATATCTCGCCTTTTCTGACTTTTGTTGCAGGCAAGGACAAAAACAAATTATATGTACCAGGTTTAGGTATCAGGGTTTGAAATGAAAAAAATTCATCATTATGTAAAATTTGACACCTGAAGTGTTTGTTCTAATTCTTCATCGTCTTCATTAATCATTGATCTTGTCATGCATAGACATTACCACTTAAAGCTGAATAACTTATGCACACAATGACTTTCAACAGTAGCCAAATATGGTTCAAGACATTGTTTATGGTTGGTCTATTAATTCTTGTTGAAATATTGCTTAGAAAATCACATAAATACGTTATGACCCAGTGCCTGTAGTACCATGAAAATTTAGATGGCGTAAAAATCGTTGTACAACAATTTCATCCGCCGTCTAAATTTCCATGGTACTACAGGCTCTGCTATCATAAAAAATAATATAGAAATATAAAACTTTTGATGAGAAACATACTTTAACATCGAATTTAAAACACACTATATTTGTGATGTAAAAATCAGTTTGATCTGGATGATGAGTGTAATGATGACAATCAGATATATTCTCGTAATATTTATGCAAATATTAATACACTGCTAATTAAATTCAATCATCGTTTTGACCCATAAAACATCACAAAATCTCTGTAAGTTTATACAAAATATATAATTTTTTTAATATCCTGTCCACCCTGTTCTGTTTGTAGAAATACAGGAGTACATTCATGATGTACAAGAACAATATAAAATTGGCCAAGCATAGAAAAGCAAATTTTGAAATTTTCCAGTCCTTCAAAATTTGTGAAAAATATGGACAGACTTATCGACAAATAATGCAAAATGTTAATCACCTTTCATATATACACATTCATATTAAAAATCAAAATTATACAGTTAATCAAATAAAATACCAATTGTCAGTATTTATGGTTCATCCTCTGTATACAAGGAGTATGCACCAGTACTTACATTATTTCATTATTTTTTATTAATGATACAGAATTTGTCCATGGATACAATTGCTCTTGCAGATATCAATACTATATACTTATTGATATCGAATTAGGTCTACATTATTATGGGATGTAACTTGAAAAAAGTGAATCATGTCTTGTCCCAAGGCAACTTAATGGTATGTTTATTGGTTCAAAACATTTCCAACTTTCAAATGACTTGGTGACACAATACTCAAGTTACTGAATAGAAACCTAAATTTCGGCTATTTTCCACATTAAAAAGGGGCATCATTTGGAAATAATACTTGCAAAATGTCAAATTCAAACTTGATCTGTGTTCAGGGGTACCTTACAATATGTCCTAATTTAATGATTTCATCAAGGCTAACTAAATTTATTGAATGGAAACCAATTTTTGGACCTATACACATGTCAGTATGGACATATGGACAGGATAAAACTTAATGCCCCTGATAAGTTTCGACCTTTTATGCAGTTGCTGCCATATTTAATCTCTGTTGGTAGTTTATTTTTCTTCCATCAAACCAACAAATTATCAGCTGATTTATTGTTCCTATAGACTTTTTTGCAATTGAATCAGGATTGCAATTTTAGCTTTGTGTTTCCAACATTAAAGACTGGATGAGGTAACTATCTTAGCAGATTAGTAATAGTAACCCCCTAAAAGGTCTCTGTACTGTGTCCTTACTTAGAAAACTTACTAAAACTTATCATTTATTACTTATAACAAAGACTTACGTATCTGAATTACTGGCCAATTTGTTGTGTTGGTTCATAGCATCTTGTACATACTCTTCAAACATCCTTATTTGAGCCTCACTGACAAAAAAAGTAATAAGAATCTTTTTAAAAACACTTTCACTGAAATCAATACAGATATTTAAAACATGACATACACAGTTGAATATTGGTACCTTGAAATTGCTTGAGTTGTAATTTTGGTTATGTCAAACTTTTTTTCTGGTCCAGACTAGCTAACAGTATTATTTATATATTTTAATTCCTTTTATCTCGAAATTCGATGAGTCAAGATTTCGGTTGTGTTGAAGTGATAGCATGTACAAAGGAAATATAATTAGTGCAAATATAACTTGTTATGTCGAATTTATTTCTTCAACTGTACAGGTGAACCAAATTTTTACACCTGTGATTGTCCTATTTATTCACACTATGGTCGTTATAAAATTCAGATTATGTTAATAAGGCATGACATGCGGAAAAAGAATATATAAAATCAATATTGGTCAAAGTGAAAGGATTATCAATTTGTGATTTCAAATAAATTGTAATTATTAAAGAAACAATACGAATTTATGAGACAATCATCATTGATTACCCTAACAAGTAAAAACGATCAGTGAATGCATGGAAAGGAATAAAGAAGTCATTTAATGTTTATCTCCCTTGTACAAAACTTGATAATTTCCAGCTCCTTTTTAGTCGAACTTCAGGTATCTCGAACCCAATCCCATGGTCCCTTGCACTACGAGATAACAAGATTCAACTGTATAAGATCCTTCACAAACCTCTTAATAGATTGGATCTTGCATAATAAACTCCCTTTGCAATTTTAATTTTCTGCAACAGCACACAACTTGATACTATTTTCATGCACTCTTTGTAAATATATTCTTAAAATATTTCACAATAATTTTAAAATTTGCTAATAATATGAAACCAGCTATCTGATTGATTGTGCCTACCAAACTATACAGTATAACATGGTATGGGTGGTGTGTTGACCTCAAAATATTACTACAGTCATGCTTTAAACTGGTTATTTAAAGAATAAGTTAAGCATTTTGTGCCAGAAGTTGAACTAAAAAAGATGATTGTAGTTGTAAAATATCACTGATATATCATCATAGGCTTTTTAGGTAACAGACTAAAATGCAAAAATTTAATCAAAATCACTCCACCATAAAATGTAGGTTGTACTGACTCAAATTTAGCTGAGATGCTTTGTACTGCATAAGATGACCATAATTGTGAAATATCATTATCACATTACTATAGGTTATTTGATAATACACCTGAGTGCAAAAATTTTATCAATGTCTGTCAAACATAAAATGTAGGCTGCAGTGATCCAACTGTTGCAGAAATAAGGATTATAGTGGTGAAGTATCATTGATATAACACCACTGATTCCTAAAATATGAAATTAAATGCAAAAATTTATCAGATTCACTCATGCATTAAATGTAGGTTAAAATGACCCAAATGCTATTGAACTGTGTTCAGTTTTAATAAAAGGGGAATGTAATGTTTTAATATCATTGATATAAAGATAAAGATAAAGATAGTTTTATTAACCAATCATGGACCATCACGGGTAAAAATTTAATAAAATGATTACAGAATACACACAATACAATCATAAATGTACAAATGTTTTAATTTTAAGCTACAAAGCAAGTGGGAAAACAGTCAATGTTATGAGATGCTTGGATTATCCCCCTTTGTATGTATTATATGATACAAATATATTTATTTCATGAATTATCTCCCTTTGTATATGTATTCTACTGTCTACTAGTATTTGATATTATACATGTTATATGGGGCATTTCCATTGTATATTTTGTATTATTAAAGAGATATATATCATTGGGTTTCTGAGAAATGAACATAACACAAAAAATTAACCAAGCCGAATGGAAGCATGAATGTTTGGCCGGACAAGGAAAATCTATTTGCCCCTTCCATAATCATGGGTGGGGCATAAAAAGTCTGTAGTTAATCCCATGTTAACAACAAACAGGGCTGAAAAAAAAATCTTTTACAAACAACTAAAAGCTTCAAGAAGCATGTATTACTCACATACAGCCTTAGTTTAAATCTGACTAGCTAAACTCCAGAAAGGCATTAAGAAAACTAAGAAAATTTGTCTGATTTCATGATTTTGACAATAGTTAAATGGACCACTACAGCATTGGCTAAGTCATTCAGAGGAGATAATTTTTTGGTATACTGATAATTTAAAAAATAATTATTAATGGTAGCCATTCTGGTCACATTAGTGAATTTTCACAGTACCCCCAGTACTTTTGTGCTATTTACCAAATATTTAGCAATGAATGCAAAACTGGTTCCAGGCTCAACCTCAAGAATTAATTTTGAAAGGAACCATTCTTACTAAAATGCAGTGGAATTAAAAAAAAAACTTCTGATGATTTTTTTTTTCTATTTCTAGTCATAACTGCCATCATATGGATTCAAGGTGTTGATCCACAGAAGAATAAAATTGAAATGGAACCATCCACGAACCATTCCATTAAAGTTTAATCCTAAATGGTCCAGCAAATGCAGAGGGTTTTTTTAATATTTGTTTCAAGTTTTTAGCAATATTCTGTATGTGTTCTTCAGAAAAAGAATCCAATGTTTACAAAGTTCTATGCTTGGGGTCATCATGGATTTCTGATCAACACCTAAGTAACAACTTTTATTACGACTTTAAAGAAACAAATCTGTGAAGTTGGATTTAAATTGTGTTTTAATTGGGCCACTGGTTTTCGAAAAGAAGTTTTGAAATTTTCTGCAACTAAACAAAATTAGAGCAGATCAAGGCAATCATGTTCCTTCCCCAATTAACGCTAAATAAAACTGCTAAGTTTAGTTCAGTTCTGTTTAATTTTCTCAAGAAGACAATTAAATTATATGTATGTGAAAATATGAAGAAGTAAAAATTATAATATATTTTGAGAAAAGTAAAATATACAAAAAGTTGTCCAGTCAACAAGTTTTTATCAAAAATTTTGCTACCGAGCAGCATCTGCAAAGAACAAAGAGTCTAAGGCAAAAAAATATATGTATGTTTAAGCTTACCCTACCTACCCTATTTTTGTGCATACCCTAACCCATTTTATTCCAATTTTAGGACAAAAATGTTGCTGATATAATTATTTCCCTAATAAAACATCCGCTGACCATTTTTTCTCACATAATTGTCTAGGTAAAATAATTTTTGCTTATCTACCTACTCTATTTTTAGTCACAATGTAACCTTAAACAGACATATATTTTGTTTTGGCCTAATATCTATTGAAATGTGCATTTACCACAAATCCCCTTCTGTCTGAAGCACTGATGTGTAGTAATGCAATTTAACATATAAAGGTTTTGAAATGGTATCAAAATTCTATATATTACTGCATTTTGAGGTTTTAAATAACTGGTGCAGTTATTTTGAATTTTCTTTTTTCTCTTTTCAAAATTCACACAATGTAAGGTTTGAGTCATATTTGGCCAACACCTCTGTATAATTTTTTAGTCTTTGTTAGGGTAGACATGTTGATCCAACATTTGAAAACATGTGACTAATTGTTTTTAGATGGAATTCAAATTTCAAAGGGACCAATTTCGGGGAGTTCCACTGTAAAATTCTATGACCATTAATTTAATGTTAATTATGATTACTACCTCCTAGCAGATGTTAAACAAATAATTCTGCCCTTGTTTTGTATGTCATCTGAACTGTATTGTTGCTGAAGTTCTGTCTGTTCACACAAAGCTTCAATGGCATGTGACAGACTATGTAAAAGATCATAATCATCCTCTTTGCTGCATACACTAGGAGGGCCCACGTGGCCCAAAGCCAGCATAATCTGAAATATATATCAGCAATTTACCTCCCAGTAACACCAAAAATAAATGTCAGAAGATCACAATATACAAAGAATTAAAAAGTAAAAATTACATGAAAGTAGGGATATGGTAAATTAATTCTTGACACAAACCCCTACATTGATTAAATGACTGATTACTTCTGAAAACGAAGCTTAACACTGCTAATAAATCTCCTGTCAAGCAGATTTCTACCATCTATACAGATTAGATGTTTAAATATACATTTACATTAACAGTATAACTGTGGTATATACCAAAAGACAGCAGAACTATAAAACTGATTCTCCAAAAATTTACAAACTTTTTTTATAGAACATTCTTCATGAAACCCTCTGTTTCTGGAGAGAGAAAAATACTTCAGCTTCCTATAGATATTAGTGATTATTGTACATTGTTTTTTTCTTTTTGGTATATATATTAATATACTTATTTATTGGGGACCATTAACATAATCTAATTGTGTCACATGTAATTATGTCTCACATCATGACACTTCAGACATCTTTTCAAACCTTTTTGTTTGCTAGGGTAATATTTAACAAAGAATTTGATATCAGAAATAAGATGTATAATTGAGTTTTGTATATAAATTTAAACAACAGAATTGTAAATAATGCATTAAATTGGACAAAAAAGATCCTGCATGAAAGTCCTTCAAAATTTCATACATTTTTTATATATAGCAATTATATGGTTTGATCTTAGTTAACCCTAAAATCAACATAAGAAATGTTTCTGTAATAGATTTTTAAGTTCTCTCAAGTATATCTTGAGGCTCACTTGGCTTCTATTAGCACATTAGAAAATGTGAGGTCTGTTGTATCACATGGCTGTTAAAGAAATGCAAAATGTCAGTGACCTTGACATTTGACCTTTGACCTAAAAAGGTGGATCATTTGCATCTGTCCGTCAGTACGAGATTCATGTGAACATCGGTTAGAATCTGCCCATATGTAAGCTGAGCAAATGGCAAAAAAGTCATTTCTCATTTGGTTTCCATGGAAACTTTGAACAACTGCAGCCGCCAAGTGAGCATATGAATCTCAACCAAAAGTGGATCATTTATTGAGGGTATTGCTGTCATCAATCCAGCAAAATTTCAAAACATTTCATACTTTAGTTTCAGAGAAAAAGATTTTTGAAAATTGGCCAATCAAAATCAAAGATGGCTCTGGTGGCCATGTTGTTCATCCACCTGGAACCAAAGATGGATCGTTTGTAGAGGTCCTTCCATACATCATTCCTGCCAACTTTCGTTCTGCACATTAGATCCTGAGCAAATGACAAAAAATTAATTTTCCATATGGTTTCCATGGAAACTTTGAAAAGCCGTAGCCTTAAGGTGAGTGGATGAATCTCAACCAATAGTGGATAGTTTGTAAAGGGTATTGCTGACATCAATCCTGCAAAGTCTCAGAACAGTTTCATATGTTGGCCATTTTGTTCATCCAATTGGAATCATTAATAATTATATATTAAGAATTTAATTCATGCTGTGTCCCCAGGAAAAACTTTCCACAGTGAAATGCCCACACATGGACAAATTACCACACCTTCACAAATTACTAGGGAAAACTCTATTAATACCTGTTGAATATTCTGTTCCCTTTTTGACCATGAATTCAATGACTGCTCCCCTACAACAACTTGTATCTAAAATGCATAAAAATACATAAATATCTTAAATAAATATTGTCATTCTACAGTAAATTATTAAATATCTGTTATATAGATATCCTTGTTAGTGCAGGGGTCACCATAGAAAAAATTAAAGGATGGAGGAAAATTGAAATTTACTTCTGAAAAAAATGTTATTCAATCAACCTCATTTCATTCTCTCATTAATCTGCACAAAGTTCAAAAGAAAGAAAAAATCCAACTAGATTGAGGCAGTCAGAAAGGACAGCTATAACACACTCCCCACATGTTGTATCCCTGTTCACCTTTTTCACAATCATATCTTTCAAAACAAATGAAAAATGAAAGAGGAGTTTAGGTCACAGTTTTGCTATATTCAAATCAAATATTTTATTGAGCAAAGCACATATAATATAATGGGTATTCCAAGTGTACAACATATAAAACATGACAAATAATGAAAATATAACATAATGCATTGCATGTAATAATAACTACATGTATCTATATATCAAAATACTTATGATAGACCAACTGACATTAAATTTTTATTATGAAGTTCAATAGCTTGGCTCAAATAATTACATATCTGGAAAACAATTTTTTAAATGTTTGATCCCAAATTCCTAGAAACAAGATAATTTAATTTGAAAAGAAAGCAAAATGAAAGAACCTTAAGGTCAAGGTGAAGTAATTGAAAGTATTCTACAATTTTCTGATTTTTTGTCAGTATGTCAAGCTAATCGAAATACATTGGGATATGAAACAAAAAAGGGGGGTACCCATGCTTTTTTTTTTTGCTATAAACCTTTGAAAATGTGTTCTGAAATTAACTTTTAAAATAGGATATATAGGGAAAACGTCAATTTTTCGACACTTTTGCTGGAAAATTCTATAAAACCATTGATGTTAATCCTACAGTTTCTTGAAAATCTAATATTATATTGCCTCATCCACGAGCTTTCTGATGATATAAAAATATTTGGGGGTCAATGTGCTTGATTTCTTGTATCTGATGCTGAAGATAATATCAAGCTACTAATTTTTGTGATATTTTTTCAGGCAACGTCATGACGTCCAGCATTCGATAACGTTTCTGTATTGCAGATAATAATTATAGGACAAACAACAAACCTTTTTTTTCATCTAATGTATATTTTTTAATTTTAATGTTTTTATTGATTTTTATTTATTTATTTATTGATCATTTTATTTATTTATTGATTTTTTGCTTTCTATAAGGAGTTGCAGATTTTATTTATTATTTGTTGAATGACAATGTTTGATTTTCATGTTGTCGATGGATGATTTGTATTACAACTGTACCATTTAAAAATAAGAGCTCAAAATTCGCCCCTATTTCAAATTAAAAATATAAAGTTGTGTTACGCTTAAGTTTTATATTCGCCTGAAAAAAAAACCCATTCCATGTTTGCTCGCTCGCACCTATATTTACCCTTAAAAAAATCCAATGAACTTAAAATCAATTTTGTGTAACCAAAATAAAAAACCATTAATGTACATTCTCAGTGCATCATGTCACGAGATCATAAAATTGAGCTAATATCGGTCACAATTTCAATTGATTCAGTTTAATTCGCAGTGGTACAAATTAATTCCAATACCAGGCAAATTCTAGAGAACGGTGAAATTGCAAAGACGTTTTTTAAAAAATATAAGTAACAATATTTTTAACTAGAGGTTCAGTGGGGTGAGCCTGTATCACTCATCTGACAAAATGCTTCTACAAACTTCCATTAATACTTTGGTTGAATTTGCTTCAAAAGTTTCAGAGCAGATGATCAAAATACATTTTTCTCATAGGGTCCAAAGTTAAAAGTATTTCCCCCCTGGCGCCAATGTTTTTCTCAGATTTGAACATAATGAGCCAAGTTTGTGAAGGACCTTCCATACATCATTCCAGAACAGTTTTATTCAATTTACTATTATAGTTTTAGAGGAGATGATCAAAATATGTTTTTTTCCATAGGCATGTATGTTAAACTATGTTCCTGCTGTCAGCCATGATGTTTGTTGCATTCGAATGAAATGAGCAATCCCTCTAAAGGACCTTCCTGACATCATTCCAGAACAGTTTGGTTAAATATGCTTCAATAGTTTCAGAGGAGATGATCAAAATATGTTTGTCCCATAGGGTCCAATGTTAAACCACGTTCCTGGTTGGTGGTTATGTGTGTGGTCGAATTGGAACGAAACAAGCAATCTTTGTTAAGAACCTTCCACGCACCATTCAAGTACAGTTTGATTCAATTTGCTTCAATAGCTTCAGAGCCTATGATCAAAATATGTTTTTCACATGGGTCCAATGTTAAACTATGTCCTGCGCTGGCGGCCATGTTTTTAAACAGATCGCAAAAAAATTTTATTAATCCTTGTGAGGGACATTCCATGCATAATTCCTGTAAAGTTTGGTTTAATTTTATTTAGTAGGTTCAGAGAAGATGATCCTTAACATATTTTCCCATAGGGTCCAATATTAAACTATGTCCTGCACTTGCAGCCATGTTTTTTGGCGGATCGGAAAAATTTCTGCACTCTTAGTAAAGATCCTTCCACACATTATTCCTGTAAAGTTTGGTTAAATTTGCTCAAGTAATTTCAGAGAAGATGAACTTTAACATGTTTTCCCATAGGTTTCAATGTTAAACTATATCCTCCACTGGCAGCCATGTTTTATGGCGGATCGTAAAAATTTCGGCAATCTTAGTAAAGGACCTTTCATACATCATTCCTGTAAAGTTTGGTTAAATTTGCTCAAGTAGTTTCAGAGGAGATAAACTTTAACCTGTTTTCCCATAGGTTTCAATGTTAAACTATGTCCTGCTCTGGCAGCCATGTTTTTTGGCAGATTGGAAAAATTTCGGCAATCTTAGTAACTGACCTTCCATTGGTTTTAGAGGAGATGATCAATATGTGAAAGTTTACGGACGATGGACAGACGATGGATGCCAAGTGATGGCAAAAGCTCCTGAAAAAGGGTAATGAGGACAAGTCTTCACTTGCTTGATATTTTTATTTCTCCATCAAAGTAAAAAATGATGTTATATGCGCAACTTGACGCCATATATGCATTCGCGTTATTTACTTAGCTCACAGAAATCTCATAGTTAGGAGATGTTTAGTAAATTTATAACAGTGTACCCATGATCTAAGTGTCAAAAAAGGTGACTAACGGCATGGTAATACCATGAGGTAGTACACTTTATATACATACCTAAAATTTAAACTAAGCAAATTACTTGCATAATATTTACTATACAAATAACAACACTTACCTATGATTCTGAAACGAATTAGTCTAAAATGCGTTTACACAACAAAATAATGCTTTCCAATGGGTTTTGATAATGATTTGTTTGTTTGTTTAGTTGAGGTTTAACGCCGTTTTCAGCACATTTGGCCATTTCGCGGCGGCCAGTTTTTATTGGTGGAGGAAGCCGGAGTACCCGGAGAGAACCACCGACCTTTAATAGGAAAATTGGCAATCCTGTTTTGATAATGAAGGGGCGTGTGAACGCACAATGTGTTTTGAAACATTTCGAAAAACTTTTGCATTCGTAATAACTGTATGTCTGAACACACCATTATTTCTACCTTAGGGCGACTCCACTGCCTCTACGGAGTCAATATCATAATGGATACGACATCAGACAATCAGTCGGGAATGTAATACAATGACAAGCGGCTGTTACCCTTGAAACGGTAAACAAATGAACACTAGATGGCGTTCAATTACTTCACCTTGACCTTAACTGAGCAAGCTGACACATCTCATGCCTATGTAACAGGGCTTCCCTTGTGTACGACATAAGTTATAGAAACGTAACAGGTTTATAACTACCCTCCAGTAGCTGTGCTAGTGGAGTACTCCTTTAGCTCAGTTGGTAGAGCGGTGGACTACTGAACCAAAGGTTCCGGTTTCGATCCCCGGTTGGTGCAGTAGGAAATTTTGGGAGACAAATCATGCTCTACTTTTACACCTACAAATAAACTGGCCAGCCTATAGTGACTTGCTGGCAAAAAGCTCAAGTATTTTTTCTGTTTACTTTTTTTCCTTCTAAACTTCTTTGTGGGGGATATAAAAATATGAAACACTATCCAGGCAACAAAAATTATGATGCAATATTTTTGCAAGCCCCCCTCCCAATAAAATGAAATTAGTCTTCAATTCATTACCATCCGAATATCAGGAAATATGTCAAAAACAATCCTCATGTACTCCACCATTGTTTCAGCATTGCATGTCCATAGTGATTTAGTTATCGGAGCAGCTGGTATCACACCTGGTGTTTTTACTTTGGACAACACATCATACTCAATACTCTCTTTGCAAGATTTTGCAAATTGTGGTGATCTGTCCAGAACAAAGACTGTCTTATGTTCCACTGGATACGTCATAATTAATATCAAATAATTTCAAGACAACATGCTTATTCCTGACTGAATTACGTTTATAAATATATGCTAAGTCGAGTAAACGTTTTATAATGATAATTTTACAATTTAAGTTGACAATTTGTGTATCTATGTGTCTACTGTGCTAACAGTTTTATCCTGTAAGTTGCAGAAAATTTAGCAGTTATATTCACTGCTTACTAATCATAGTTAGGACTACTGCTTGTTAGCTAAAAAACATCGTTTTTGAACATTTATTGCTGGCTGACAGTGTTACTGGGCGCTGCCATCTTCTTCTCGTCTGTATAATCCTCCAGTATGTTGGAGCACAATTTTAACATTTGGTTAAAATTTTTAATGTTAAAATTTTTTAAAATCTAAGAGTAACGGTTTCTGGAAAAAAGTAACTATATTACACGGGCAATTTTCCGGCGCACCTCCTATTTATTAGAGTTAATTAAAAATGTTCTAGAACAATGCATATTAAAACAGAACCTTCTAGTGACATTTTCTATATTATCTAACAGAGTAGGTTTATCAGGTAAAAAGTTCCGTAGAACGAGAGTTTTAGCATCAAGTATGAGATATATTAAAAGTTCAGGGTTTTCTTTTATAATTTTCCACTGTGATTGATAATTGTCACTAAACAACCCATCAAATTCTGCAAAAGCTTGTCTTCTATGTTTCAAAAGAGCATTACATTTAAGTAAAAAGTGCATAATGTCTTCATTTTCCATGCGACAAAGGGGGCAGGTTGGGTCTACATCGGTATTATTAAATTTTGCCTGAGTGGTCTGTAGGATATAAGTTCCAGTGACCATTCTACATTTGACTGAGGCTCTCCTGATATCTTTGTGGTTCATATTTATATTTGACCAAATTGGATGGGCCTGGCCAATTCGTAATGTATGGTAACAACAATGGGACAGTGAGCTCTTGGTTGAGCATTCATCTATCAGTATTTTATTCCAATGAGTATCGATTTTTTGCTTTGCCATAATTTTCCATCTGGTTTTTGTCATAGGTGTGTCCATAAGTAGGTTAATGTCGGGAAATTGATATTGGATCAATAGGTTTTTAATGTAAATAAACCAACTTTTAGACGATTCAGATTTTATGCAAATTTGCCTTGCCATAATGTTTTTCAAAACAGTGTTATGGCTTCTCAAGATACTTCCAAGGAGTGAAAATTGTCGTAAATGAAGTTCTGCAACAATTGGTCTACTTCCCAGTAACAGGTGAGTAATGCATTTAGCTGTACGAACTGGTAGGGCCTGAATTGATCTAAGCATTTTGAGATGAAAGTTTTCCAGGAGTCTAATATCACATTGACGAGGGACAAAGACCTCCAAACCATAAAGTAAGCGTGGTAACACATATGTTGTGTACATTGATAAGCTCTGGGTTGGTGGGAGACCATTAGTCCCATGGAGACCTGTACCTGTTAAACTGTACAGAGATTTTCTAGCACAGGAAATGCGTTCGTCTAGGTTTATAGACAATTCATTTTTTACTGAACGGACTATTCCAAGATGGATTCCTTTTTCATTGACAAGTATGTCATTTGAACCAAGTTGCCAATTTGTAGATTTTTCAGACTGTTTCGAAATTATTTTTGGTATTACCATGCTTTTCTGTGGATGTATTATATATCTTTCTCTTGTTGAATAGTTATATGTAGCATCTAACATCATTTGAAGCTCTTCTTTAGATTCGGACAGAAGTGCAACATCATCAGCAACCGTTGGACATCCGATATAAGTTGTGCCTATAAAACTTCCAAGTTGTTGTTGTTCCAGTGTTAACAGAAGATCATTAATATATGTTTTATATAGTCCAGTGGACAGTATTCCTCCTTGACGAACCCCTTGAAGTACTGAGAAGTTGTTACTGATGACACCTTTCCATTTAACTTTTGAAGTCAAGTTCTGATACCATTTATTTATCAGTTTCCAAAGGTTGATATTAATCCCATTCAGAAATAATTTACGTTTCAGTGAAGCATGGTTGACCACATCGAAGGCACGCTGTGAGTCCAGGAAAGCCATAAAGAGTGATTGACCATTCTCCGTGCTTTCAATACTTGCTTCAGATATTATTAGAGCAGCCATACTGGGAGACAGTCCTGTAGTAAAGCCAAATTGGAGATTTGACTGTTGAGATGGAAGGTGGTCTTTTACCCGATCAAGAATAACAAGTTCAAGTACTTTGCCTATAATAGAAGATACTGTTATCCCTCTATAATTTTCAAATTTTGTACTGTCTTTGCCACGTTTTGGTACTTGGAATTGCGGACATCTCGGTCCAGAGTCTTTCGGACTACTCGACACGTTTTATATGACAACTCGGACTGTTTTGTCTTTTTCTGTTTTCCTTAATTTATTTTTTAATGTTTTTGATTATAACTTGTGGTATTACAAATACGATTTGTTTGTCCGTAAATAATAGAGACTTTCGGACTACTTCTTCTTCTGTACGTATTTAATTCCAATTATGGAACACCTTCTCATTGGAATTATTTCCAGATGAGGAGTTATAAAAATTTGTTGCACGCATAAAAGTTTCTAGTAAATCAATTATATACACTAAAATCCAAAGTTCACGGATTAAAATATAAAAGGAAATAAAAATTAAAAAAAAAAAAAACAAATAAGAACAGGACGAGATCACTTAAGCTTTATACAGTAAAAATAAAGGGGACACCCCTGCCTCTACCTTATCATATATGTACAAACAGCTCATATCACAAATGTTCATTATATATTGTTTTAACTTTATATACAGTTCATTGGACGGATTCACAATTTCTGCAGAATACAAGTTCTCTCGGTATGCAATCTATAGCACATATCGGTAGACATTTTCTGAATTTTGTCTAAATCGGTACGACTGTTAATATCAGGCAACATGAACGTACTGTCAATAATCAATTTAACGATATCTACTTGATTTTTAAATCTTACAGTCCAACCTGACGTGCCAATAATAGAGATCACTAAGGCCTTTAGATTAGAGAATAATGCTTTTCTCTGCTGATGTAAAGCCGGACAGAGAAGTAAAAAGTGTGTTATGTCCTCATTTGATGTTCCACATAATCTGCATAAGGAAGACTCTTTTCCACCACTAAATTTATGTTTATTTGATTCAAAAAAGGTATGTTCCAGTTAAAAGACGAATTTTTACTGCTCCTTTCTTAACATCTGAGATTGTAGATGATAAGCTGGTCCAAACAGGGTGTACTGATCCAATTTTTAAGAGAGTTCTATCCAGGTGTATCAAAGTAGTTTTAGATTCTATTTCTTCCAGGAAAAATTTTGTCCAATATTTTTGAAGAGCCATTTTTACCGACGCTTTCCATTTAAGTTTGGATGGAGGCTGTTGCTTTAATGACTCAATGCTTGGCAAATCATACATAGCTAACGTACCTGCAACCTTACAGAAGAAGCTTTGTTGATTATCCATATTCATAATTAGTTGTCTGTCTACCAGATCCAGAATTGTTGAGTTGTCGCATGAGACAATGTTATAAAGAAAGGAAAGTTGCCTTTTATGGATTTCAGCCTCAATTGTAAGAGCGCCTAAGATGAGATATACAGCTCCAGTAGCTGTTCTTGCGGGCATTGACTGGAAATTTCTTAAATTTTTCTTATGAAAGCTTGAGAAGATGTCCATTTGCTTCTGGTTAAGTGGTAGAATTTCCATGCCATACAAAAGCCGTGGAATGACGTAGCACTGATAAATTTTATAAGATGTTTGCGGATTGAGACCATTTGTGCCATGCAGACCAGTGTTCATCAGGGAATACAACGTTCTTCTTGCAATGCTGATACGTGATTCGATGTTTACTTCATTTTCCTTTATTTCTGCTCTTATTAGACCGAGATGTGTGGTATCTTCTGATGGATATATATAGTTTTTGCCTAAGGTCCATTGTAGATCAGACCTGTTAATGCTTTTAGGTTTATTTAAAATGACTGCCTTTGTTTTTGAAGGATTGATGGTTACTCTAGATTGGTTGGCATGGTGATTAGATACAGAGAGCATACATTGCAGTTCCTGTTCACAGTTGCTAATGAAGGCTACATCGTCTGCACATGTTGGGCAGCCCACATATGTAGTTCCTATTTTAAATCCTAAGCTATGTGATTTAAGATCTTCAAGGAGATTGTTGACATATACTTTGTAGAGAAATGGAGAGAGGATTCCACCCTGGCGTACGCCTTGATGAATTTCGAAACTATTGCCAATGTTTCCTTTCCATTTGACCTTTGAGACTAGACCACTGTATAAGTTTTTTACTATTGTCCACATTGAATGGTTTTGTGTGTGTTTATGTAGCTCATCCAGCATTATAATATGATCCACTACATCAAATGCTTTCTGACTGTCAACAGTAATTAGGTACAGAGGTTCAATTGTGCGATGTTTAACTTCTGCTCTAGCCTCAGATATAATCAGCCCAGCCATAAGCATAGACATGCCCTTTGTAAAACCAAATTAAAGAGTTGATTGTTTAAAGTTTTGAGTCAGAGATGGCAGTATGGTACATTCAAAGAGCTTTGACACAACAGGTGTGATGGCAATTCCCCTGTAGTTGTCCATCATCATTGGATTTTTTCCTTTTTTTAACACAGGTATTACAATGCCAGATTTAAATATATGTGGAATAAGTTTGTCTTTCATGATAGTATTGAAACAGTCTGTAAGAAATTGTGTAACTATTGCTGGAGAATTTTTAAAATGTTCAGCAGCGAGACCTAATTCATCTGTTGCCTTGCCAGAATGAAGCTGTTTAATGGCATTGCAGATATTTTGAGTGCTGAATTCGGTTGTAAGATTTTCCTGTTCGCACAGTTGTTCGATGATTTTGTGCCGGACATTACATAGGTCTAGAAATTCAGGGTCGTAACCTTTGTCTTTGGGGAGTGCCAGGTCTTCGAAATATTTTGAGAAGCTTTGCGTTTGGTCTAGGGGAGAGTACTAAAGTTCACCATTTTCCATTACGCACATCGAGTCCTTGTTTCTGTTGCCTCTATTACGACGAATTAGCCTATGGAACATTTCGTTGCTTGGATTGTCCATTACTTCTTTGTAAAATTGAGCCCTATCTAAGTATTGTTCTCTCCTCATTTGTTTTCTTAGGTTTCGTTGAGCCAGAATTTTGTCAGACTTGAAGTGGTCATCGTGTTTACCATTTAATTTCCAAAGTTGATACTTTTCCTTACAGATTTGAAGAAGGCTGAGGGTTTTTGGAGAAGCTTTGAATTTAGGACCTTTCAGTTTGATGATTTTAGAAGGAACGGCCACTGCTGCTGCTTTTTTCAGACAGTTGCACAGAAATTGAATGTTTTCGTCTACAGAGTGTTTTTCTATGTTGTATTGACTAAGCTCTTCATTTATGAATGAATTAGTCAATACAACACTATTCGACATGTTTTATAGGACAACTCGGACTGTTTTGGTTTTTTCTGTTTTCCTTATTTTCTGTTT
This sequence comes from Mytilisepta virgata, assembly GCA_028015205.1. NCBI lineage: Eukaryota > Metazoa > Mollusca > Bivalvia > Mytilida > Mytilidae > Mytilisepta > Mytilisepta virgata. Next base: position 94,384,753 of record CM051519.1, on the reverse strand, counting down.
TTATGTTTTTGATTATAACTTGTGGTATTACAAATACGATTTGTTTGTCCGTAAATAATAGCGGACCTCTTAGTTTACTCGTACAACATAGGGATAAGTCAACTCTTACCCAAAGTAACCACACGGGTACTGGACAGGACCCCATATGATACCGCCATCCCCCCTTTTTAAGTTATAAAATTGAAATTTTCCTCTTGAAATTCACATGGATATTACTATCAAGCCGTATTTTCTACCCACATCGGATTACTTATATATCATGTATATGCTCGCTTTATACATATAATAACCAAGCTATTACAGAATTGAATTGGTAGACATTTTTGTAATATCTTAAATTATCTTATCGTCATTTGGTATTTCCTTCAAAGATGGTGATTGTGATGTTCCTACCTTCTAAAGGATACCCAAGTTACATAAGTGCCCATTTAAAGAACCCTTTATTGCTGGCTATGCCAAGTGTTCCACCAAACCATTGTCTCAACTTCTAACTTCTATTTAAAAAGCTGTCAAAACGGGCCTCCAAAGTTATTGTGAGACAAGCTATTCAAGAAGTGGTATCAATCAAACGTGGATATTGAAGAACCCCAAAGAAGTAAAGGATATTTTACGATCTCGGTCCATTTCAGTCTGTAACAGCATAAAACATTTGATTTCTCTACCCTCTTTACCACAATTCCTCATTCACAACTGAAGGATAAGTTGAAAGATCTAATCCATTGATGCTTTCAAAATAAAAATTGGAACAGCAGATACACAGTATACCTTTTCATTGGTAGAGATAATCATACTTAAAAAACCATTCTAAAACTAAAAAAAAATATACAGAGGACGAAATTGTCCGGAGGATTGAATTTTTGATCGACAACATATAATTTGTTCAATTTGGTGGACGTGTTTTCAAACAGATATTGGCATTCATATAAGTACTAATTGTGTGCCACTCCTGACCGACTTGTTCCTTTATTCATATGAGGCAGACTTCCCGTTTGACGGACTTCTTAAGGAAAAAACAAAGGAGTTAGCCCGTACCTTTAATTTCAGCTTCCGCTACATAGATGACGTTTTATCACTCAACAATTCACGTTTTGGGAATTTCTTACATCTCATCTATCCCAATGAGCTCCAAATTAAGGATACCACAGACACTGCCAAGTCTGCATCTTATCTTGACCTTCACATCGAAATTGACACCAGGAAGGTTGAATACAAAACTTTACGACAAACGGGATGACTTTGACTTTCCAATCGTCAACTTCCTATTTTTGAGCGGCAATATTCCAGAAGCGCCGGAGTATGGAGTATATATTTCACAACTCATACGTTATTCCAGAGCTTCTGACATATACATTGACTTCCTGGACAGAGCCCGGCTCCTGACAGAAAAGTTGCTCAGACAGGAGTATATTGCTCCTAAGTTGGAGACATCTTTATTAAAGTTTTATGGACGTCATCAAGACTTGGTTGACAGGTAAAATCATATAAATCATGTGTTAACATCGAGGATAGTATTACAGATTTTTTTTTTTTTCAAATAATGTTGGTGTTAAAAAGGAGACATCCGGTTCCAAACTTATTTAAATTTTTTATCAATGATCTTCCAGAGTATCTTTTCAATTTACCAGATCCATTTATTGTAAATGATCATCCTGTCCACTGCTTACCTTTATGCAGATTATATCATATTACTGTCAATTTCTTTACATGGACTACAAGATTAAAAATTTACTGTGATAACAGATGTCTGAATATAAACGTTAACAAAACAAAGCTTTTGATTTTCAACAAGACAGACAGGCACATTAAACAGAATTTATCTTTTGATGGAAGAGAAATTGAATGTGTATCCCATTACAAATACATAGGCATACATTTTTGTGCATCAGGGTCTTTCTCCATTGCTCTAAGGGAATTTTATAACAAAGCTTTAAAAGCATATTACAAACTTAGGAACGATTTTTATCTTTTGGGCCAAACATAAAAAACAGTATTCACTTTTTTTTTACCATATCATAAAACGAAATGAATTCTTTTGTATGGATCAGAAATTGGGGATATTTTAACACATACAAAACTAGGTTTGAAAAGGATTATATGCCTATAGATCAAATTTATCTTAACTTACTTTGTGTAAAACTGCACATTAAATTTATTAAGTTCGTTGTTGGGATAACATAAAAAAAAGCTACCAATTTTCCTGTACTCTCAGAACTGGGACGCTTTCCAATTCATTTTGATATTATAAAAGCCATGATCAGATTTTGGTACATACTTGAAAACTTGGGCAATACATTTTTTTTATTATGAGATGCCTATACAGAGTAAAAAAAATTACATGAGTTTAAAACTCCATCTTGGTATGGGTCAGTCAATTTTTTACTGAATAAAATGACAGGTCTGAAAGAATTATCTAATGTGTCTAAACACAAGTTTAAACTTCTGTATAAAAAAATTATATTCAAGTGTTATGAAGAAAATTGGGCCTAAAACAAACTGTTAATGTTTAGCGGGACAAATCGATTTCAATCAATGTCAATATTTTATTGGAAAGAGCATATATTAAAGAGGCGTGATCCAAACAGTGAAATTATACGTATACATATTATGAACATACAATAAAGTAAACATGTAATTATGTATTAAAGTACAAATAACCATTAATTATTATATATCTGTGAGCCGGTGGGGTGATCTCTCTCTCCTCAAAGGCTTCTTTTATGAAACTACACAGAGATCTTAAATCTTTTAAAGTTTCTGGATTTAAAATCTTATCAAGTAAGTAGTTAGAAAAATGATGGGTATAGTCTATCATATGGAGTAGGAACGATGTGCGCTTCAGTACAGTCTTAACCAGGATATGGTTTTGTGTATAATAATTATACTTAATGATTGTCATCATAAGAATATAGTGACTTATAATATATCTAATGTGTTGTACATGTATGCTTTTTCTAATGATGATTGTTTGTATTGTCAAATATGCTCATATGGGCCCTTTAATTGGAAATAAAATCATTTTCTACTTCTATAATATACATTATACACGTGTAAAAGTACCATAAAACATTATTAGCCTGTATATGAGTACTCATACATTGTATGCAATTCATGTTTTATTTTCAGGAACGTGAAATTATTACTTATATCATGTAATGCTGTTATTGTATATGGTACAGTGGGCCTGTGCCATTCCATTAATTATGTGCTTGTGTCAATAAACATATTTGATTTGATTTATAAGTAACCCGATGTGGATAGAAAATACGGCTTGAGAGTAATATCCATGTAAATTCCGAGATAAAATGAGAATGTTTATGTGTATTTATGAAATAACTAAAATGCCACTTTTATGAAAAGGATAATTGAAAAGGAAACTGTTATACGATATTTTTTTAGTACAATTCAAATTAAAGCACACGTTCAGTGCCTTGGTTACGATAACATAACCCTCCGTCCAATAATTTCCCGTGCACGAGGAAAGTTTTTGGCGGAGATTCTACAGAAACAATAACTTATAGTTATGTGATTTTTACAATATTTACAATATGATTTAATTTGAAGGAAATATTCCCAGTTCCCACATGACATCCATGTATTGTCACACTTTAAAACTCGTATGTACTGACTTTAAAACTCGTATGTACTGCAGACAGGTTGCCAAAGACTTTGACATGTTAACATCTTTAGTGGGTCTTTTTCATTTCACAATTTAGGAGGTTTTTTTTCCTAAAAGACTGCTCCTAACTATATGAAAATACGTCGGCAATAAAACGAGCACAGTTTGTACCCATAAGTGTCCCAATGACCTGTCGATACACAGTATTGCCAACTGAACGAACAAAAATTCTGTCCAGCAAGATGTGTAGGGTCTTGATTATGTCATCTCTTGTCCAACAACTGTAATTTGCATACTTTTTATGACTGAAAAAATGCTTTAAAACTGTTACAATAAATATGACTTAAACCAGAAGATTCAAAAGACCATTCAACCAGTGCATTAAACTTTTAATTGATAAATTGTATGAATGTTTTGGTAATTAAGGTAACCAGTACATCGTAGGAACACTGTGGTGTTGGGTAGGAGGTTGGAACTGTTCAGTGGCCTTCATGTGTTTTTCTAGAAATATAGTTTGAAGTGCTAGAATTATCTAATTCCTCTCTTAATATATCAATGTAATACTTTTTCAGATTATCTCAAAATTATTAGCGGTCGTATCGGCTGGAACAAAGACAAACATTTTCAAATCACCTAGAATTCACTCAATTTGGTTTTTATTCTTGGTAGACATAATTTATTACCTATTTCTGTTTTTCGATATGGCCCTTTGAGAAGAAAATTTTTTAAACTCCTGGTCTGCGACAATGTTTATGTCTTCAGTAACAATATAGCCACATGGAATGTAGATATAAGGTGATTTTGTATAATCGCAAGGCTATTTTGTACCATATGGATACTGAAGACCATTTCTTACCATATGACCGTGTGGTGACCCAATAGATGTCTGTTTTTGGTCAAATGAATTAAGGGGATGTTGGAAGTAATCTTAGGCAATTAATGGGCACGGACACTGGGGGGAAATTGATCAGTCGTTTGGACTAACCCAAAAACCTTATCGTAATGATAAGACTTTATGAAAACATGATCAAAGTAAGGAGTACAGCACAAGCAAACAACTAATTTTAGGTATTGCTTCTTTGATCGACCATGACCAAGACCGGAAACATAATAATAAAAAGCCAAGTACAGATTGTATAAAATATATAAAACTATTGAAGACGAAATACACTTCTTCCTACATTGTAATATAAATAAAAACTCTAGGAATATACCGTTTCTCAGTGCAACCACTTTAAGAAAATATTCATTAATTTGGACAACTAATTTTCCATGGAAAAATTTAACAGAATCCTGCGAAAATATTTTTTTTATAAAACAGTCTAACTCTAACTATTTAATATCCAGCATTTGTATAGAATGTATGTCTTTTTCAGTTGCATTATTTTGTGTTTGTTTAATTGTTTTGTAAACGTATTTTTGCAATCTAAATGGGTTTTCTGTCTGAAATAAAGAAGAAAGTAAAGTTTCATTTAATTCTTCGTTCTAACCAATATATAACTGAAATGAACGATGATTACTTCAGAATTTTAAAATATTACTGCAGAATGACTTTTAATAATATAAATTAATTCAATGTGAAGATGATAATTCATGCAGTTCATTGGCAGGATTAAAAGGTGGCAAGTAAGCCATATCGTCTTTGTTGATTAAAATATAAATGATTGATTTATTTTATAAAATACTTTTCTTTTGTCGATTTAACAAAAATGTTTATTTTTTTCATTTGTCTTTAGTTCAGCTATAGTATACAAATACAAACACTTCTATTAATCAATTGCATAAATCATTACAGTTTCCAACTGTATCAATATAGCTTTCATTCAACACAGGCACTTTAAGAATCAATTCTTTTTACACTATGATATGAATAATTGGTTCAAAAACAAAATTTACAGTTTTACTAGAAAAGAAAACTTCCAAAGCTTTTATTCATAGATATTGATTTAAATTGTTCCATTAAAACAAATGATTTATATATTGAGACTCGCCAAAATCTCACTAAATTTAGACTAAGCAATCATAAATTGAGAATTGAAACAGGGCGTCACGAATACAATAAAAACTCTTTGGTAAATCAGAATATATTTCACGATGTAAAAGATTATGTCAACATTGTAACTTGAATGCTGTCGAAGATGAACTCCATTTTATGTAAGAATGTCCACTACATACAAACTCAAGAATTGTTTTTCTTAACAACCTATTCTTACAATTTCCAAACTTGAACTCATTAAATTTACAGACTATGTTCATCTGGATTATGTCGAACGAAGATACTAACTTTACAATATAATTAATGTAAATACCTAAATATTATTTTTGAAACAAGAAAAAAATATATGTCAGTATTACTTAAAAACGGTAATATATTATATAGGCTTTTTACTTGACGTTTTTTATTAGGTCAAGGGTAATTTCGTTAAATTAAAACCCAAAATATGAGTTGAAGCTATATGTTTAGCATTGATTAGCAGTTGACCATTAAAAGATACTTATCTTAACAAAGTATGTTTCAAATTTTAACAAGATATATTGAGCATGTCGAAGTCGACACGTTTTTTAATTTACCCGAAAATTGCTAATTTTCGTGCATATTTGATTTTTTTTATGGACAAGGCGACATAACTCCAGAACAACATCTGACTTTAATAGGGTAGCAGTATAGAGGAGACTAAGGAAATTTCAGTCTAGTGAGTCATTTAAGCAACTTCAAACTTTGATCCTATATACAAAGAACTTGGCAATATTTTTTAACCATTTTTCACCATTTTAGTAACGATGATTTAAGTTTTTTAGAATAGTTATGAATATTTACACTGGAAAAAATAAGAAAAATATTTTCATGTACCTATTGATAAATTTTTCATTTTTTATTTAAGTAGAAAGGCTATATATTATATATGAATGTCACACTATATACTTGACAAGAATAGAAATGGAGTTACCTCTCTTTGTACGGTTGGCTCTCATCCTCCTTTTGTGTTATACCCACGCCAATTATTGCAATCTGTATTGTGTTTATGTTTGTACTATCGTTCTTTTGTATGATTTATACGCTCTTAAGGACCCATTGATTGGGAAAAAAACATATTAGTATTATTATATGGTACGAAATGGTTATAGTACGAAATGACTATAATTCGAGGTGGTGAATTTGGGACGTTTCGGCCTACGAAAGTGTCGGACTAGAAAATTTCTCACAATGGACGCATCAGCCAAATATCCTCAGATATTTCTTTTCAAATCTTTAAATATCATACACAAAATCAGTACTTTTACTATCGCTCAATTATATCACATGAACTATGTTTAAACAAAACTCAAAAGTATCTTAATCTATTAATTATATTAAAATGGCAAGTACTCTTTTGCAACAAAAATATGTTGAAACTTGAAAAAAAAATTACATGTAGGTCTCTGCTTTAATTAACTTTACATTAAAATATAAATAAAGATAGGGAGAAAAAAAACGAAAATATGTTTCAAAGTACAGTAAAAAATAAGTTATTTTTAATCAAATCAATATTTTAGATCATTAAAAATTTTAGCAACTGTTATGGCTATTGCTTAAACATACACAAGCTCAGAAAATTTGGCAGAAACATTCTACATTTAGTATATGCCAAAAAAACAATCATTATTGAAAGAATCGTACTAGTTAAAAAAAAATCCTATGCCGAAATTTACCTTAGCCGAAACTACCGCGCACCGACGATATGGCGAGTTGACCTGCTTCCGTTGTTTCTATGACGACTGAATGTAAATCAAGATGTCTACCGACACGGAGTTGCAAGGGAGAGACATAGAAGCCAGAGAATATCTAGAAAAACACAAAATTGTTGAACTTTTTAATAATATGACATCACAGCTAATATTTCACAGACCAGGTATGAATTAATAATTGGTGCCAATATTTTTAAACTTCTGAGTACTGTATACGTACTATATGTAATCTGAATAGGTACGTTTGCAGGGCCAGTATATGGCATCAGTGGCAACGGAAAGAGGTGCTGGAAAATAAGTCCAACGATGTCAGAGCAACCGAAGTTTTAAAGCTTATTGGTCAGATTTAATAGATAGAATTTTGAAACACTGGCTGTTGTTATGTACAAATTTGTCTACAATGTTTGTTGTTTTATAGTCATTAAATTGTTCGGATCTTATTTGATGTTTTGGTCTCTCCTTAACTAATACTGAATCTTGCGGGATAGCCTTGGCCATCTTGTAGAGAAAAGTGAATCTACTGTGACGACGTCTGTTTTCAAGTGTTGGAATTTTTAGTTCATTCTTAAGTCTCTATACTTCCTTCCTCTTTGCTTGTAAATGGGAAATCTATCCTGTTGAATGCGTTCATTTAACATTCTCATTACATATTCTGAAAGAATAAAAGCTGAACTAATAAGACAATGTATTGGTTAATTGATGTAAACTTGATCCTGATAAATAACCAAACCCCCCCCTTCCCCCCACCCCACAATAAACATCCTTGACATAGCTGTGTGTCCCAGATGAATTGGCAACTGGTTTCTCAATGAAAAATGGGAATTTTTACAATTCTGCATTTAGTAACAATTTGGTATGTCACTAGTGTCTACAAAACTCAGTTTGTGAAATGGATTTTTGGCATTTTGAAAATCTGAATATTAGAATTATAAGACAATTTTTTGTTCGTTAATTAACCTTGTTGAATCATACAAGAAAGTATACTTATTTTCAATTCTTTAGACAGGTTATATTTGAATCACAATTCAGGATTTTGATTGGGAAAGTTGTAATAGATAAAAATTCATGCACTTGAAAATTTGAACAAAATAAAAATGACTAACATAGACACGCCCACTCTGACATCTCTATAATTCATAACGACTGGTTATCGTCAGCTTTATACAATATGCAGAGTAATTTCAAAATTTAGAGAATGTGATTGGATGAAATATTTCCCATTTGATCTGTGTGTATTACACCATTTAGATACATACAATTATAGTTGAAAACTTTGTCCCAACTAATATTAGATATGACAGGGATTAAAAAAATAGTGGATTTTGTAGTTTTACTCGTATCAAATTTACCAGAATTAAACAAACACAACAAGGAAATAATATTACAGCAAATCACATTCTTGGATTTTTTAAATGAAACATAAAAATGAGATTATTTAACTTTATCAATTGTTATGAATGCAAAGATAAGTAGGCATAAACCTATCCTAAAATTTGCAAAAACTTTAAATATTTCATGTTACAGGAATGTAAGACTTTAATAATTTATAAAATCACATTGGAAGAATTATTTCCCTTTTACATTGAAAATTCTAAAGGCTTTTGTTTCTCTTGAAGACACCTTTTAATAAAACCAGGAAAGTTCATTTGTTTTAGTTATGTCTTGGCTAAGTGTACATGTCAGCCAAGTTATTAAGCAATTCACACTGGTTAAGGTATACACATTTAGAAAAACCATTCTGCAGACTGAGGTTTACAAAAGTTAATAATAGAGTCAAAATGGTTCATAGTTTGGGAAAAATTTGCACATAAGTAAGGTAATTATATATGTATAGTCTGTGATTCTTCTGAGGTCAAACAGTCTGTTTTAGAATTGGCTGGGATCAGAATGTTCTCCTATATGAAACTAGGAAATACTGCAGTATTTATCAATGTTTTTTTTTTTAATTTCAAGGTAATTATCCTCAAGGAAAGCCTTGTATGTTTCACATTTGTAATCAAAGCAAAGTTTGTCATTTATACTCAGTAGTTGTTATTAATTAATGTCTTATTAATTAATACATGTAGCATTTGATTCCTTAAAACTATAACAAAGTAATCATTTTTTATGGAATAATATTTAAGATCGCCCAGACTGATGATTTGTTTCAAGATTAAGACCAAAAGTTCATATTCATAGTTTGATGAATAGGCTTACATCACTAGAATGTTTTTGTAAAATGTCTTGCCCAAGGGGAGACAACTCAAATTTTTCAGAATAGCATATTGTTTATATACATACCTGCCGGTATATAGCCAGTAATTAGAAAATTATATGTATATGTACAAGCTCAATTGGTAGATGTCTAAGGTACATTTTGCTTATATATACCAGGATTTCTCTAATTTTTCTTCACTAAATATCTATTTTTGAGGAAATTTGAAAAACTGACAAAAACTAAAAAAAATTGTTATCTTGGGACCATTATTGACTTACAAAAGATCAACCTGTTCTATACAAAGTATGTATAACAGGAAGAAATGAAATCCCATGCTTGCAGAATTGTTTTTAGTGAATATTTATTGGATTTGTTTCTTTTCTCTATATTAAAGATTGATGTCAGTTGCATTTATACATTTGTACATTAAAGAAAAGTAATTAAATGGAGTGTAACAGTAGAGCAGATTTGTCTCCCAAAATTACCTACCGCACCAACCGGGGATCGAACCCGGAACCTTTGTTTCAGTAGTCCACCGCTCTACCAACTGAGCTAAAGGAGTACTCCACTAGCGCAGCTAATGGAGGGTGGTTATAAACCTGTTACGGTTCTATAACTTCTATATTAATCAAGGGAAGCCCGTTACACTTCCCCCACCTCAAGAGTCATCGTCCTACGATGACGATATCCAACTTCAACCCTTTTGCCAACTAGCCCTTTTTGACAATCGTGGGTTTTTTAGTTGGGCGCCAATGTAACAGTAGAGCATGATTTGTCTCCCAAAATTACCTACCGCACCAACCGGGGATCGAACCCGGAACCTTTGGTTCAGTAGTCCACCGCTCTACCAACTGAGCTAAAGGAGTACTCCACTAGCGCAGCTAATGGAGGGTGGTTATAAACCTGTTACGGTTCTATAACTTCTATATTAATCAAGGGAAGCCCGTTACAGGAGTAAAAATGGTTTAATTTTGTAAGATTAATTTTTTCACAGTTTTATAAGTGATGAAAAATTTGATTTTAAAAAATTCATTTTTCCAAAAATTTCAAAATGTGACCAAAAATTTGGCCATTGTACAATTAGAGAAATTATGGTAGCAATATAAATAGATGTACATATTTATACATGTATATGAAAAGTAATTATGTAAATTCTGATCTTTTATTTAGAGGACCCTAAAAAACACATGATTGAAGTATTAGGAAAGTTACAGAAATCTAGAGCAACAAAGTTGGATTTTCCTTGCTTATTTGATGACACAAATATACAATCTATATATGGTATGTTGGACCCTACTGGCAGAGGATATGTGACAGTTCAGCAATATAGGGAAGGTCTGTATAATTTATTAAATCAAAAGTTGTTGTAATAAAATAAAATTACATAGTAATATTTTCTAGTATATTAAGTAATACAGTGGCATGTCAAACATTATGCATGAGTTTTAATTGGCTGGAATTTAATTCATTTGATTCAAGATTTCATTGATCATGGGAGCAAATTTTACTTGAGGATAATCAAATGTCTGAATACCCTACTTTCCAACCATGATTTGAACCCAGGGCTTTCCAAAGTAGCTGGTCAACGGCAGAAATCCGCCGTTTACGGTGGCTACAAGTGCCGGCTACTTCACCGACAAAAAAAAAATAAATTCAAAAAGAAAAAAAATCTTTTTAAAATATGTAGACAAGCGTCGAGAGTTGTATTGTCATGAAGTCGCGATAAACAAGGATTTAAATCCTGTGTTTACCTTTAGCTAAATATGGTTCACGTGAATTCCGGTCACTGATTGCTCATCTATTAAAAGTGTACATTTATATCATCGTATTTTTGCAAGGATAATAAGAGAGAAGTTCTGATGGTCAACAACAATGAAGCGATCATCATCACATTCTCAGGGCTATAACCAAACTTTCAAAAAAAATTAAGTAGTAGGCTAAAAATTAAATTTTATAACAATAATATTTGTTATTATTATAAAAAAAGAATGAATTATCAGCATAACGGAAAGAAAATAATGAAGAATTGAAGGTTATACAATCCTGCACACAAAAAAAATCAAATTTCTTCGAGATTTTTTTTTTTCTTTTTTTTAATTTCATACATAAAAAATGGTAATTTGAAAGTTGGAATTAGGTGCGAGGAGATTGCAAGAATGCCAGATTTTGCTCTATATACCCCAGATTCCTGCCGTAAAGGCCCAAGCTTGCAGCTTGGTGTGGCGACCAGCTTTGCCGGCCGCATGTCACAGCCGCCTACTTTAAGATTTCAGCCTGCTACTTCAAATTGTATGGAAAGCCCTGTGAACCTCACCCTAGCTCAAGTTTAGTTTAATATGATAAAAATGATCAGTTTGTCTGATACCACATAATAAATTGGAACTGAAGTGTGTGTCATAATCGTAGTATTTACATGTAATAATTTGACTTCTGACATATGAAACTATTGCAGATTTTTTTTAAGTTTACTGGTTTATGTATATTTGTCAGAATTTAACTTTTAGGTGGACATTGGAGGAAATTAAGAGGTCAGAAGATTTATTGAACCTTAAATAATAACATTTATAAGAAAATCAAAGGATATGGAGCATGCATCAGTGAGATAACATTTCAGTAGAATAAACATTGGAATTTGATAAGAAATATAAGTATATATACTTGTGTTTTTATATGTAATTTTGTGTGTGTTATAGATGATGCAATTTATTGAACAAATTTAAATTTCTGTAGTTACTTCCAACATTTATTTTCTGTATTTTTCAGCTTTAACAACTTTAGGAATCAACGATTTTCCAGAGGTCCCAGAAGGTACAGATGAAGACAAAGTTACTTTTGACATATTTTTAAGAGAGGCGTAAGTATATTGTTATAAAAAAATTTCTTGCGGTGGATATCGGTATACAAGAATATTTTGCCCATGGCCCAAGGTGGTAATTTTATAACAACTCGGTTATGCATTAAAGTAGCCGAGGGAAGAAATTCTTGTATCCTAATCAAAATTTCATGACATTTTTGTTACTTTATATTTTCAAACACAAATTAGTAAAATAATTAAAAATGACTAAATATAGGTACATGTTTTTGCAAATGATTAATTGAAATAGATTTTAACTATAAAAATGTTAAATCCATGTATCATTGCATTAGCATCTTGCTTTTCTGTGAATTTTCTATCAGTAATGTGGAGCTTAGATGTGCTCCTATCAGTGCTGCTATAGAAGAAGAAGATGATTTTATCATTAACCAATTGATGTATATATACATTCTTATTTAAGGAATGTAGGCTGTTTCGATGGCACAACTCCTGCATTAACCATTTTTAAGAGAATTTTCCAACAGAATAATATCTGCTTATTAGTTGTGTTATCTCCCTTGTTTGTTACAAATGTATACTGCACATCTTCATCAGCTTATACAGAGAAGCTAGTAACCACGAAAACATTGTTATATCAATAAACCTAATAATGTATGTTTATCTTTTTATCTAAGATGTATCTTAATCCTTTCCTAATAAGCTGTTTCCAATCTTTCCGCTGTCCCATCTTTACATTTTCATTGTGTATATGATGTTTAAAAGGAGTGAAGTTAGTAAGATTCATCAGACATATTGGTTCTGTCGAATAATAAAATTTATACTACATTCATTTTAAAGCCACTGTCAACAGCTGCAAAAACAAATTGATGAAAAATAAAAATCAAGTCTAATTTTCAATCTTGAAAATAACTTAACATTTGAGTTGAATTCATTTCCATGTTTTACACTATTTAAAACTATTTAACAGTTCTCAAGGTCAAAAATGTGGAAATACAAAACAAACAGACCAGAATCTAACCAACATGGCTGCTGTTACTAAAAATAAAAACAAAAAGAATATTAAAACACCAGCAAATAGCCAGATGAGGTTTTACCAGAACGAGTGATACAGGCTTCTGGGAGCCTCTAGTTTTGCATAATTTCCTCACAGTATCTTGATACAATTGAGAAAAATGAGATATCATGACCTGTAAATGTATAACTAAAACATCTTGTACAATTAAATAAACCAAATTTGAAGTTTATTTGCATCTCTATATAATGATTTCATGTTTGGTTTTTTTTTCCTTTCAGACGAAAAGGCTTGATACAAGTTTCATCGACATTTGAATCATGAGAAGACACATACATTTAATTTTTGTTTGTAAATAAATGTATATAGATGATGAATGTATTAATTACTCATTGATATATATATATATTATAGTTTATAATATACAGTGAAAAAACACTGTTAAAATCTTGAACCAACAAACAACTAAGTCAATTGCGATATGGAAAACTTTCATTAGATTTACTTTTGTGATTTATACACTATTAAAGCTGAATTGGATTTAGTCATTATGTTAACTGAATGAATAGGTTCAAATATATCCTGAGATTCTGAAAACTCCAGTAAATATAAACAGTCCTACACTGTGGTACATTTAATAAATATCCAAATGTCCTAATGAATTTACAGTGTTAATTATTCCAAACGTCTAATGTTGTAGTATTTCCAAATGTCAGTCGAAGCAGCCCCGTTGCATATCCCGGCGCTACTGTTGTGTTTTTGAAATCCATACAATCCAAACTACTGCTGTTGCTATAGTGATTCCAAATATAGCTGATTGCTAAGTAGAAATCACAAATAAAGTAGTCTTTCAGGAAATTTACTAAAATTGGAATCACATATTTTGAAATTCAACTGATCTAGATTAGTCTTAAATCTAATATGATAAAAAAAAATCTATAGTTGCTAAGAAAAATTCCAAAAATAATAGTCTTAGATACTTTCAGGAAATTTACCAAAATTGGAATCGCATATTTTTGAAATTCATACAATCCAAACTAGTGCTGTTGGTATAGTGATTCCAATAATATATGGTTGCTAAGTAGAAAGCACAAATTAATAAACTAGTCTTTGAGTCTTTTAGGAAATTTACCAAAATTGGAATCTCATATTTTTGAAATCCAAATGATCCTGATAAGTCTCAAAGCTAATATGATCAAAAAAATACATGTATATAGTTGCTAAGTAAAATCCCAAACATAACAATCACTTTCAGGAAATTTACCAAAGTTGGAATCATATTTTTGACATCTAGATGATCCCAATATATGTTACTGCTGATGTGAACGGGAAAATACACGGTTTCTTGTCAAAAATGAAAGAAATAATGATCTTTGAGACTTCCAGCAAATTTACCAAACTTGAAACTGCATCTTAAAACAGTTCCGAAACATTTAGCACAATCTACATTAGTGATACAATTACTGAGCCAACTTTCAGTTCCGCATTCCAAATAAAATGAGAGGAGTGCATGACAAAGGAATAATGTATCCTTAGACTACTGTGTAGACCGGCCCCAATGGGCGCAATTCAAATTCCGAAAACTGTGACACAATCTACATAGACAGGGTAATTACTGAGCCAACTTTCAGCTCCATATTCCAAATAACGTGAGAGGAGTTGCGTGACAAGGAATAATGTACCCTTAGTCTCCCTTTTTAGCCCCCCCAGGGGCGCTATTCAAATTTTGAAACCTTTGGCACAGTCCTCTTTTTACACCCAGTGGTTACTGAGATTATTCTGGACATTACCAACGTACTTGCGTACTCGGAACAGCAAAACATAATCCCTCGCTGAAACGCGGGGATAATGAATGACATTAAAACGGCTGAATAAATAGCTCCAAGAATGAATGACTGCTGCCTTTGCTGAAGAAGGGACCCCCAAAAAATTACATCAATAAACTTCTTCCCATGAGGAGTAAGAGATATATTATTATATGGTTGGAGTGTCAAAGGTTTCAAAGATATAAAGACAAAAATGTTTTCAGATTGTGGGATAGAAAAATAAAAAGAAACACGGCAAAAACAATAAGTCTCCAAAATTCGTTTTGGATACCTAACTTGGACTTGGACGTAAATTAACTATTTGTACCCTGTGGATTTAAAACACGGAGTTTCTGTACTCATCCTCCCATAAAGTAATTGTCCACATAGAATGTTTTGTGAGATTGTGATCAGGAAAGGTATGACTTGCGTGAACATCGCCTCTGTGTTCAGACTCGCCAACGTATTATCAGGCCACAAACCGAACATTCAAGAATATAGATGACATTGGAATGGGTTATCGTGCAAAATATCCTGTAGATCTTTTGTTCTGGCGAATGTGTTTCCTTTGATTCATTACCAACACTGGCCACTTCAGCCCATATATCAACAAATTCTTTAGACTGCTAAGTTATCTAAACGCTATAATTTGTGGTGATGAAGAAATCTTGCGGAGTTTGAGATAATTCTAAACACATTTTTAAAAAACCTAAGGTACTATATGAATATTTCACAGCAACAATAATTTTCTATTTTTTGAATCACTAGCTATGACCGATATTTTATGCTGGAATGACTTTGGGTAAAATTTTTGAACTTTGGTCTTTCTTAAAAAAAAAGCTCTGATATATAAATAATGATGGAATTTCACAGTTAAAATCATCTTACATATTTTCAACACATACATGTTGAATATTTAAGTCACCACGACCTACATTCCATTCTTGAGTGACTTCCCTTAAATTATGTGGCTTTTCCATTTCTAACTCCGAATGCTTTGATTCCCTATCTAACATTTCCTGACTGTATTAAGTGTTTTGTTCCCTGTTCTTTTCTTTCCATCTCTTCCAATTTTAATTAATGGTCTAGTTCTGATCGTTTTAACTTAAAAGTATCAACACTTTCAATAATGTCCTCATCAACCAATTTATCTATTATCAAATTTTTAAATTTTTCCAAACAAAGATGTTTCACGAGCAACACTTAATTATCTTCCCTTATTTTTTCAAATTCATCCAGGTAAGTCGATCCTAAAATTTTGCTGACTTTAAAAACATTTTGAATGTTGTTGGCAGCTAAGTTTTTAGCAAAAATAATTTCTTATTCTAAAATATAATATTTCGAATTTTCGAAAGGAGTACCCCCAATTTCTGTTATGCCGCCAGAAATCGCCGTTAAAAGCTTTAACGACAAAGTCATTTAATAATGAATACAAAATTATGTATTAAAAACCAGGATAATCTGTGATGTGTTTTTGACATTTAATGTTCAGCAGTCAATGACTTACTATATATGAAAAAGAAAATCTTTGTTTCCAGAAGCTAAATAAAGAATATGAAAAAGTGTTGTCAAATTGGACTATAAAAAACAGTTCTCGGAATTTAAAATTGTGGAGTTATGCCCTTAATTTCATAAATTCTGCCGATACAGGGACTTTACTTTAAAAGGGGCTTCGTGGGTGACGATGTGTGTTCACTTGAGATCACCTTTTTCTAATGCATTTTTTTTTCAAAGTGTTTACTTTCCATATCAGAGCTAATCATACAAGAAATACCATTCAGTTATCATTATCCCCGCGCTAGCGAAGCGGCGGAGATAATGTTTTGCTGTTCGCCTTACGTACGTACGTGTGTACGTAATGTCCAGGATCGCCTCAGAAACCATAAGAGATAGAAAATTAAAACTTTGACCATTGTTAGCATTGTTGATGTAGATTGTGCCGAAGATTTTGGAATTTGCCATTAGGGCATAGTTATGAGCAAAAAAAAGATTTCGCCATATCCAGTAAATAGTGAAATCTTCTAAACTATTTGGACTATAATGCTGAAACTGAAACCATGACTATTATTACATATGGCAAATTCAAAAGTGGCATGAGAATTTTTCTGAAACCCCTGTGGGCATATCAACAAGAGAGTTAAAAAATCCCAAAATCGATTGTCACAGAACTCCCCTTACACCTTAAGCGGTAGAAACATGAAAATTGGTGCATTACTAGCACTCTAAAAGTTGTCTGTGCCGAAGGTTTCGGAATTTTTAAATTTGTCCTTGGGGCAGAAAACTTTTTCTGCAAGAGTCTCAGACTTATTCATTTTTGAAATTACCAATCAACCATACTATCAGACACTAGCAGAATAAAAGCTGTTAAATGGAATATTTTGATTTCAAAAAAAATAATTCCAACTTTGGTAAATTTCCTGAAAGACTCTAAGACCTTCATTTTTTGGAAATGTATCTAGCAACCATGTATATTAATAACCATTAATGTCACAAGAATGAAGGTAACCATTCATTTCCAAAAATGAAATTCAAACTTTGGTAAATTTCCTAAAAGACTCTAAGACCTTCATTTTTTGGAAATGTATCTAGCAACCATGTATATTAATAACCATTAATGTCACAAGAGTGAAGGTAACCATTCAATTTCCAAAAATGAAATTCAAACTTTGGTAAATTTCCTGAAGACTCTAAGATTTTTGGAAAAGTACCTAGCAACCATACATGTTTGTTTACAAAAAAGCAACATCTGTATAGGGAATGATTATATTTAATTTACACTTAATTAGTAGAACATGTCATCATAAAAACAGTGCACTACATGTATTTACATTATCGTATGATATCCTAATCAGTCACACTTCATTTAATAACATTATGACTACTATCTTAACTGTCCAATTCATTACTAAAGTTATTGTCACATCTGAGTATAATTTCTTTGGTCAATTGTGTTTTGCCATCTATAGCACTGGCTGGATTATTTAAAAAAGAAGAAATGGTAGTGAAACAGTGAAAAAATGTTATTGTTCTTTTGTGAAATATTCCTTTGATTGAACTCGCAGCATTTAATTTTGTGATTAACACAACAGTGGTGCGGGGATATACAGCGTGGCTGCCGTGTTTCATTTCAAATGATATTGTTTTATGGAATGTATTTTTCTGAAAACGATTTTGTGTTATTGAATCTGCCCCTGACTAGAAACTATTAAGCTTTTTTAAACCAACCACTTGTTAATTTTTGGAATCAATATTAACAGTTAACTATTTGTTATAGTGTGAGTTGGCATTGCTAGTACTTTAGTTTATAAATAAATATGTACTGTCTTGTTCTATTTTTGTTTAGTTTATTATATTTTTTTTTAAATTCTTTTACTTATACGTGATACATGCAATTTTGTGGATTTTTTTTTAATATATTCCATTCTCATGCCTTTTCCTAGGATTTTGAAATTACGGACTTTTCCCACTGTTTTATCGCTTCGGCATTCTTTTGCCGGTATTTAAAAAATATAACGGCAAATTCTCAAATTTGGAAGTTTCTGGATAAGAACCTCAATATGGATGTGCATATCTTGATTCGCCACAAGCAAACAAATTAAATAATTCAAAATATCTTGGCAAAATGTAGAAATTATTTGAACGAAATGAAATTTTCGTTGTTCCTATCCTTTTCTTGTACAATTTAACTACTCCGACCATCAACGCAACCGATAAAGGCTGCGAAGGCAGCGATAAATCTTAGAACTACCCTACCGATACTTTATTCTCATAAACAGATAGTTACAGAGAAAATAACAATAAAATATATTACAATAGCATGAATCATTTATGGTAAAGTTACTAACCAGGAGCTTTGATATCACAACTTGATAAATTTAGTCAATTTTTTAAAATATACTTTCATCACCCCAAGAAAGTAACTGGTTAAATTTAATAATATTAGCATTTTTGAGACAAAATTGTGGTTAAAATCTTTTCATTTCAGAGCTGAAACATTTACATGATAAAAAAAATTCTAATACTTGTTATTGGTCAATTTGCGGATAACATTCTAACTTCTAACACATGCCTCAGCATGTAACATTTTTATACCCCACGCAACGAAGTTGCGGAGGTTATAATATTTTTGACCCGTCCGTTAGCCCTATTCTTGTGAGCGTAACTCCTCTGAAACCACACTTACATTTTGGCCAAACTATAGTAATGAAACAGTTTGTGAGCGCAACTCCTGAAACCACACAACAGAATTTCATGAAACTTTGTAGTTAATATGGAAATATTATGTAGATGTGCATATCAACAGATTTCCATTCATTTTTTTCCATGAGTTATGCCCTTTGAACTTAGATTTTGACCAAAATATACTAATGAAACAGTTTGTGAGCACAACTCCTCTGAAACCACACAATAGAATTTCATGAAACTTGGTAGTTAATAAGGACATACTTTGTAGATGTGCATATCTACAGGAGGTTTGATTCAATTTATTCTAGGAGTTATGCCCCTTTGAACTTAGAATTTTGACTATAATATACTACTGCAACAATTTGCGAGCGCAAATCCTCTGAAACCACACAACATTATTTCATGAAACTGTAGATAATAAGGACATATTATGTAGATGTGCATATCGACAGGAAATTATGATTAATTTTTTTCTAGGAGTTATGCCCGTTTTAGCTTAGAATTTTGGCATAGATATACTACTGAAACACTGTCAGCGAAACTTCTCTGAAACAACACAACAGAATTTCATGAAACTTTGTAGATAATGAGGACATACTATGTAGATGTGCATATCCACAAGATTTTTTTTTATCATTTGGCTTTTGTAGGAGTTATGAGTCTTTGAACTTAGGATTCTGGTGAGATTTTGTTTGCCCAGTGACAATGTGGGGGCATGGGGGATGTGAGCGTGCTCACAAAAGGTTCTTTCATTTTTAATGTTACTTTATCGTGCTTTGTGTAAAAAACATGAAAACACATTATAAAACACATCAATTAAAAAAAATGAAAATAACTGTGTCTTTTTTAGAGTGAATGTATTTTGACACATGTGCAACCGTGAAAATTACTAGTTAGATAGAGCACAAGAACAAAAAATGTCATCGCGTGCAGTTCTGAACTTGAAAAACTAAATACATATAAAACACTCAGTATAATAAATAAAATAACACGTGACTGACAGAGAAAACATTTTCAACCGAGGCAAATTGAAATTACAGACAAATACAGAAACCTAGGGGTGCTATTTTAAAACACAGGTCTACTGAAACATGCAAGTGAAAATTTTTATGATAGAAATCTGGCTTACAGTTTTAATATGAACTTGGACACCTTCGATAGATTACCATTTGAAAAGGTGCAAAACACGATTTTCAAAAATATTCTTGGAGTACATGGTAAAGCTTCCAATCTTGCTGTTAACACTAAATGACTGGGTACATACTCGGCTATGTTTTACATCAATGAGATCAAAGTCTATATATTATTACAGGCTTCAGAAAATCGAATCTGAAAATGATCCAAGAAGCTCTCTGTCAAAAGCAGCTTTTATAGAAGATAAAAGATTAAATAAATCTCTGAACAAAACTTTAAACTCCATCACACAAAACTTTGGATTATTATATTTGAACGTTTCAAACTTAGATTTTAAATACAAATTACTCAATTTTTGGGGAAATAAGACACTCAAAGAACTTGAGAACATCAGAATAAATAAAATCGGCAAGTTGCATTTATACAGCAACATTCTTAAAATTTTTAAATTACAATGCTATTAAGAATTTTCTCTTTCAAAAGAACACATCTACATCCATTCTTACAGAAACCAGAAGTAGTGCACACTGCCTCAATACAGAGACAGGTCGATACAATGGTACTCCTCGCGACTAATGCTTTTATAAATTTTCTCCATCAGAAGTTGAAAACGAAAAACATTTTATACTACAGATTTTATCAGAGAAATCCTTGACACTAAAGATATTCTGAAAACAAAACAAATATACCGGTTCTTAAAAGAAGCAAATAACATAATACGTAATGCATAATTAAATACACTATGCCTCTTATATTATATACAGTATATATAATGTAACATTGTATTATTATCGTATTGTATTGTAGCATATTATATTGTACTTGATCAATAAACTATTTGAATTTGAATTTGAATTTTATATTTCTATAGATCCCCCCTTTTTGTTGTTATAGTGTTTCAACAAATTTACATGAAGAAAAAGGTAAATTTGTTAATTAAAGGAATAAATAAAGGAATAAAACATTAAAAATCAATAAATAAAAATTATAATCCTGGCCTGCACCAATGATTTTTTTTTTTATTCAATTTCAATGATCTTTTTTCAGCTTTGAAAACCTTGTGTTTTACTATTTTTCGCAAACTTTATGTATTGCATTTGACACGTTCGAAATAACCAATTATAAGCTGATTCATGTATACGTTATCGAGCATTAAGCCAGACTGGAAATAAAAATACCGAAAAGCTTGAAATTTCTACAGGAAAATGATAAGTCAAATTGAAACGGTGTTTTCTACCAGGTCACAAGTTTCATGTGACACATTTTTTTTTTACAAACAACTGACGTCAAAGTATTCAAATAGACCTGAATTATTGATAATTAGTAATATTGACTTTAGACGACACAATACATATTAATTATATAGTTTGGAAGCGAATCTATTGATAATTTATTTGTCAACATGGCAGGGAATTTTAGTAATGAATCAATTTATTCAATGTATTGAAATTATGTTTCGTTCCTCTTTTATTTGAACCCCACCGCACTTTATGTTGTTCCAAATCTTTTATTACAAAACTAATTAAAATCATTTTTGTCATTTCAGATGTACTTTACAAAATTCAAAACCTTTCATTTATTACAAATTACTTACCGTATTTTTTCTCACAGAGAGAATACAAATAATAATGATCATAATAGAAAAAAAAATCAAAGCTTAAAAAAGCCCCAAGTTGTAACTCTCTTCTCACGTTGAATGACAGAAAAAATAAAAGGCATTAATAAAAAATGATCTTGTAATAAAACTTAGTCATTTACATATCTCGGTTTCTTGAAAGACAAGGTACTATTAAATGTCAAATCTCAACCTCTATTTATTAAGCGCGGTTTTGCTGTTTATAATATTTTTCAACGATATGTGAATATATAACTACAAAACTATTTACTTCAGCATGTGTAAAGGGCAACAAATTCTAACAATAACATATATATTTAATCCCATCTCTCTTAAAAAAAATGTTAATAGGGATGCTGATTAACTGTCAACTGTCATCCGAGGAGGATGGTCAACTGTATGATTTAAATATCTTCAGCAGTTTCAAAGAATGCATTTACTGTCAAATTCTTATAAATTTTAATTCTAAATAAATGTTTGAATATTTAATTCCATTTAATTAGTTAAAAATTCTAAAATAGATTCACAAAACTTTTCCATATAAAGTTATAGCGAAATGATTTGCTTTCATTCCTATATAATTTGTATACACGTTTGTATTTATAAACCCAACCATAGATACAAATGTGGCAAAGTAAATTTATTGCTGAGAGTGAACCCAAAAATTCCATAAAAAATCTTTTGTCTCGTAGAACTGCAAATGGTATGGAGCAAAATTGTCGATTTTTGATTCATTCAATTTTTAAGAGAAAGCGAAAATTGTGTTCAGAAACTTCCACATTTATAATAATGACAAAGTCCGTGTTTTGCTATTGTAAACCCCCAAAATCAATCTGTTATGTCTTGCACAACTAGACAGGTATAATGTAATAGATTTAGAATTCACAAACGTCACAGTATACGTACTATTATATATTAATGGCAAAGTACATGTTCTGCTAAAAGAAAAGCCCAAAAATCAATTCGATTAAAAAACACCCCATAAATAAATAAATAAAATAAAAAGAAGAATTATCTCTTACACAACTACAAATGGTCTGCAACATATTTGTCAGATTTTGTTTATTCCAATGTAAACTGTATTAGATTTTGCGCTCGCAATCTTCAATGTATATAGTAATATGATACCGTACACATTTATTTTGTATCTTGCACAACTACACATTGTGGCAGCAATCTGTCACATTTCTTTTCATTCCAATGTAAACTGTAGGAGATGGACATTAATTCCAAAGATAAGGATTGTTACCAAAATATAACAAAGAAGAAAATAAAAAAACCAAACAAATATATAAAATAAACATATTATGCAAAGTACATCTATATCACAATAATGATAGAATCAATCCGTAGACCCATGCCGCAAAATCTTTTTCTATAAAGAGAGCTTATCAATGGACTCATATTTATACTAAACATAACATAAATAGCATGTCACAGACGTTTAATTGGGGACCAATTAGAAACAATGGAATGGGGGAGGTACAGCAGCAGGGAGTCAGGAGTATGTGCTGCACCTTCCTCATAGACGATATAATAACAATACAGAACCCTTTTAAACAGTTTATTGTCGTTGAATCTTAAAATATTAACTTGGCACGTATAAGCTAAGTTTTTAAAGAAAAATGACAACCCTTTCATGTACTTCTCTTAATCTGTTAGGAACTATATATTAGGAACCTTGTTTATTCAACTGACAAATGTAAGAATACTGATAGAGCATACGTGCCAGTGATTGTGACAGTATTGGCGTTCTTCCACTGAGGTAGTGAAGTTGCCTCATTTAAAGATTATCGAAAATGTTATAATTTTCTAAGAAAAAGTTAGGAAACTTTAATTTCTAAAATGACTATTTTTTATGTAAAGTTTAATCATGTTTCATCTTTTCAACGTATTTCTTACGCCAAACCGAGATATTCGTCTAATCCAGAAGAAGAAATGAGTTATAATGTCTCCCCGTTCTGCTTGATTTCTCCCATTATAAAACGTCTCCCCGTTCTGCTAGAACATGCGGGAGTAGTTTAGATATAAAACATGTATTATAAAATTCCCCAGACCTCGAAATATCTATAGAATTTATCACATGTTGAAGTTTCTGGAATATGACCTAGATATGGATATGCATATATTGATTCGTCCGTGACATCAAACAAATTAAATGACTGAAAATATCTTGGTAAAATGTATAGAAATTGTTTGCACGAAATGACATTTTTGTTGGTCCAATCCTTTTCCTACAATTTAACTACTTCCACTGCCAAAGCAAGACGACCCGGCGAACTTAGCGATACTGATTAATCTGTGTCACCAGCATCACTGAATTGTTCAATAAACATTGAATAAGTATTATTTTTTTTTAAATCTATACGCTTGTTTTGCATGACATTTTTGGATAATATCACAATTTCAAGAAGACTATTAAATTTCAGTTTTTAGGTTTTTTGTTGTGCGAGCAAATTGTGAATTAGTTCAGATTCAAATAATGATTACAAACATTTTGCTTTTTTCCCCATAAACCCCCCATTTTTGTTGTTATAGTGTATCAACAGGTGTTCCTACGAAATCTGAATCCAACTGACCACGTCCAATATTAGTATAAGTACATATATGTTGTATTTCAATGTTTTTAGAAGAAGATATACTGTCTAAATAAACAAAAAACTCATGTTTTTAGGTTTACTATTTTCCTGACTGAAATAGAGATTACTTTGTTTTATTATATTTTAATATGCTTTGGGGTAATTTCCATTTGTAGGTCAAACTATATTTTAATTTTCAAAATTACGAAGGCCTCAACAAGTAGCATGCCTGCCGAAGACATTAATATAGACAGGCTACAAAAGTTGTTAGATGAAAATATGCCATATATACTTTATTAGGTATTTATACTTACTTTTGCAGAATAGCGCATCACCCATATGATGTGTCCTTGAACCTGCGAGACCCGCGGTTACTATATCCAATGAGAGACCTTCTTACAAAATCGTGATGAGAGAATTCATTTGCATATAAAATTGACTTTTGAGACAAAAATGACTTTTGTGTTAAATTTTCATTTCTGTTTAACAAAACTCAATTTTGTCTGCACAAAAAATAAACACAAAATTGAATTGTGTTTCAAAATCTCAGTTTTGTATGTAAATTAGTTCACAGAATCCAAACTAAACTAATTTGCATACAAAATTGACTTTTGTCGCCCAATTTTTACGGGGGGGGGGGGGGGGGGGGGCGAACGGTACTCTTGTGGTTTTGTACTCGAAATTCAATTTTGTACGAACAAAAGTGAGTTTTGTTCAACAAAAATGAGTTCAGTTAAACCAAATTTGTAGAATACTACAAATTTAAATTTTGTCATACAAAGTTATGGCAAAATTAATTTTTGTATCACAGACTTTACTTTTGTTACCTAAATTCAAAATTGGGCGACAGAAGTCAATTTTGTATGCAAATTAGTTTAGTTTGGATTCTGTGAACTAATTTGCATATAAAACTGAGACTTTATTTTTGTGTATACAAAATTGAGTTTTGTTAAACAGAAGTGAAAATTAACGCAAAAGTCATTTTTGTGCCATAAAAGTCAATTTTGTGTCACAAAAGTCAATTTTGTATACTTTATTAGATATTACTTACTTTTGCAGAATAGCGCATCACCCATATGATATGCCCTTGAACCTGCGAGACCCGCGGTTACTATATCCAATGAGAGGCCTTCTTACAAAATATTGATGAGAGAATTCAGTTGTAGATCCAAAATTGCATACAAAATTGACTTTTATGACACAAAATTTACTTCTGTCACAAAAGTCAATTTTGTGTTAAATTTTCACTTCTGTCTAACAAAACTCAATTTTGTCTACACAAAAAATAATTTTAAATACAAAATCACAGGATGCTAATTTAATCAACATGTTAATTGCTTACAAATTAGATTTTGTCTCACAAAATTGACTTTTGTGTTTTAATTTCCATATCAGGTAACAAAAGTCAATTTTTTATGCAAATAAGTTTTATATTTGCATACCTATTTGACAAAATTGAATTTGTCATGACAAAATTGAATTTTGTCATGACAAAATTGAATTTTGTCATAACAAAAATGAAAAGTTTTGTAAGACAAAAGTGATTTCGTTATCACAGAATTGAATTTTGTGTACAGAAAATTGATTTTGATTACAAAAAGTTCAAGTCCCATTCTGCGCCCCGTAATTTTGAAATTAGGTAACAAAAATAAAGTCCGTGATACAAAAATGAATTTTGTCATAATTTTGTATTGCAAAATTTAAATTTGTAGTATGCTACAAATTTTGTTAAAGTGAACTCATTTTTGTTGAACAAAACTCACTATTGTCCGAACAAAATTGAATTTCGAATACAAAACCACAAGAGTCCCGTTCGGCCCCCCGTAGTATCAGGGTCATCTTTGGTCATACAATTGACGATATAATCTGAAATCAAACAAAATCCTGTAACAACAAATGAGCTGTCTAATAGACCAGGTTTTTCTTTGTCACTGTAGGAATTTTAAATATCGCACTGCCAAATTTTCAGCCTTAGAGTCCCCACACTGGCCACCATAAAATGTAACAGGAGGGTCTGGCAACTATGTGTTACAAGTCCCCGCTGAAAAATAAAATGTTCAGAATTGCCCAACAAAACAAGACATCAAATTCCCTATCGTATTTAAATCGTAAATCCCTCGACTGACGAACAGACAGACAGTCAGACAGACAAACAGTTGCAGCAATTAGAACATTCAGTTCGTTCCTCTGGGACTCCAAGCTGTTTATTTTGGCAATTCGAATACTATTAGTAAGTTTTCATTTTATTAACATATAACAAAAAAAAGATTCAACAATTTAACATAAATATATCCAAAATATAAAATGTAAATGGTTTACCAAATTATGAATTTAAGAAAATTACAGAACATTTTGTTCGCACTGGCAAGGTAAAAATGTCCAGAGAACCCCCCAAAATAACCCTAGAAAAACATGCTGTGGTAGTCAGGAAGGTATCAAAAAATGGTTATGAGGTATTTCATTTTGAAATGGGACCTTATTGCTCAGACTTAAAAATTAAAGAACAGATATCTAAAACAGGTCAATTTCCACTTCGCAATTCGCTAAGCAACCAAATTGTTGAGCTCCAATCAAACGGAGAATGGTATGAATCTATACGGATTCAATGATCACAAACTTACATGATTTGGACATGTGACAAAGATTATAACTCAACAACAGACTTCATAGGAAAAATAAATGTTCTAAAGCAGTGGTAAAATTAACTATTATATTTTTCAGAACAATGTTTAAAACTGTAAAGCAATATGTTTTAAATGATTCGCACAATTGAAAATAGTATTATCCATTATATTAATTGTAAGTTTTGATAAAATATAAAGGACTGAAAAGAGAACGTTTACCTTGCTATAAATTGAATTTAAAAGGGAGATAATCACTAGTCTATCTTGTAAAAAGGGAGATAAAAACCATATCCTTTACATTCCTCCCCTCTCAGAACAAATTATATAAAAGAAAAATATAATTAATTTGTTCTTAATAAACATTCAATCAAAATCAAATTAAATAACATGAAAAATATAATAACAAATAACATGAATAAAAAAATAGCACAAAATAAGACAATATCACATTAATAACAGCACTTAGCAATATCCCACAATACAGTTTATATTGTCCTCGCATATTTTAACCAATATAATCCCGTTGCATCATATTTCTTGTGAACACATCAGACACACGTTGTTCTTCCGCGTACTGTTGCCTCTGACGTCTGGCCTCTTCCCTGGCGGCCACATTGACTTTACAGTACTTTCTAGGCATTATATCTCCTGGTTTATGAAATTTCATGTTGTGTTCCATGCCTGGTTTTAACTCCATTCTATCTATTACCTCTACGGGTTTCTGGTGGAAGACTTTGAGGTGCTTTCGCAGCTTTCCCTTGTCTGGAAACTTCCTTTCACACAACGGACATGTAAAGATGTTTACAAATCTTTCATGAAATTTTTTCCAATGTCTGATGTAGACATCAAACTTGTGGAAGTGAGGACTTTTACAGTCCTCGACTTCACAAGGCATGCCCTGTGAAGGCCACAAGTTTCTCTCTGGTTCTAATTCCATAGATGGACCAGCTTTAGCAGAACAGTCAGACATTCTGGAAAATAAAACTTTATATGAAAATACATAAATTTGGTATTAAAAATGAAAAGTTAAATGGATTTCCTAAATTAAACAACATTTATCATAAATACGAATCATTTTTGTTTTCTGGGTAATAGATTACCAGGATTAATAAACTTGTTATTATTAAGAGTTTTTGTTTTAGCAACTGCCAAAGTTTGGACTGCCCTTTCATGTGTAAACCGATGATTTGTTTGAAGGTGTCGCAATAAATCAGGCTTGCGGGGAAAACCTCTTTTGCATTTATAGCAAAATGAAACAAGCGATTGTGAAATATGAATATTTTTCCAGTGTTTGATATATGAACGATATGATGTAAAGTGAGTTGTATGGCATCCGGCGACTTCACATGCCATGCCCTCATCTGGTTAAGTCATCATCCAGTGCTTGGACCTCACGATCGTCTATTTCAAAGTCAATCTCTGCCATGATAAATGTAACTGAAATTTTTTTAGAAATAAAACGATGTTAATTTTAAGTACATGTAGTTCTTTCTAATTTAATTACAATAACCGGTACTTTTTTTCCCAAGCTTTGTAAACTCATTAATTCTTAAGTCGACTGACGTAATAAAAATTAAAGTGCTAGACCAAATACCCCTACATAACATCGGAAGTTTTGGTAACTCTATTTATTTCTAGCAATCTGTTCAAATTAGACTAGGACCCTTACTTATTTCAGAAATCCTATTTAATTCACAACGAAATCTAATTTATTATTCACCTATATTGCGCACTATAGGATTTTACAAACTCTATTAACGCCAGAAACTTCTCTATCTTATTAAATTTCAGTAGTTTCATCATCATTTCGGAAATAACAAATCCCTACTTGATGGAACTGAAATAGTTGTTTACAAATCCGTAAAATATCAGTTTTCAATTTATCATGCATTTACTTATGAATTTATTCGACTATATAATCATTATATCAAAATTAAATTGGAGCGCACACATGAAAACTAAGCCAGTTTTCCTGCTAAATAATATTTTGACGTACACTTCTGCCACAATTCACTTATTCATCATACGTATATAAAAAGTTTATTAGATGTCAGTACTAATATTTATTCCTACATCCAATGACTTTTTTCTTATTAAAGTCAACTTTAATCAATTGTAAGCCTTCTCAAGTCAGGGTTTACAATATTATTACTAGAAAATTAGTTTAATGGACTAAATCGTTTATTTAATACGAGGATAGGGATAAGCAATGCTTTATTAAATCTGTTACACAATGAATACACAATTACATATAACAAGACAATTCTATTTACAAATTTAGAAAATATAAGTCCATAAAATTCATGGAGAATATTTTAAAGGTTTCCTCACTGGGCGACCACAGCGTGTTCTCCTAGGAGGGGTCAATGGTAAGTTACCATTTTGACAGGGAGTTGTAACCACCACCTCAGGCAACACGTCAAAGCTTGGTAAGCCCCCAGTTAAACTATCATTTCCTAATTCTTGTATATCAGAAATTTGTCCTTCTTCCACAAGGTCAGGGTCAAGGTCAAGATAAAGGTCAATGTCAGAAACATTTCTAAAATCTTATTTGATCTCGCCAGCCGTCAGGTATATTCTGACCGGTGTATGACTTAAGATGGTCAACGTGAACTATCAACTGTTTACTATTCGGTAATAACTTAATCTGATATAAAACGTCATTAAGTTTTTGCTCCACAAAATAGGGACCCGTCCAACCCAGTGCCAATTTCTTGTTTACCCTAGGGGGATACCACCTCCACACAAAACTACCTTCGTCAAAAGTACGTGGTTTTGCACCACGATCGTAATTTTTTTTCTGACGATAAGCAGCTCTGGGTAGATTTTCACTTGCAAAATTATAAGTTAAAGTCAATGTATGTTTTATCCAATCTACATAATTTACGGGACAGAAAGACAATTTGTTTTGTAATGAAAATCCGGATATGATATCTATAGGACAAGTCATATCTCTTCCGAACAACATTTTATGGGGAGAAAAACCAGTACTGTCCTGAATTGTAGCCCTATAAGCCATCAGTAAAAATGGAAGACGGTCATCCCAATCATTTCTGTTTTGATTTACAAAAATGGACAACATTTGAACCAAAGTACGGTTCATCCTTTCAACTAAACCATCCGACTGGGGTCTGTAAGGACAAGTTCTAGTTTTTTCAATATCTAATAGAACACAAATTTGACGAAATAAATCTGACTCGAATTCACGACCTTGATCCGAGTGGATTTGGGTAGGTACACCAAAACGACAAAATACATCTGTTACCAACTTGTCAGCGACAGTTAAAGCGGTATGATTAGGCACTGAAAAGGATTCTACCCACTTTGTATAATAATCGGAAATAACTATAACATATTCATTCCCATTTCGTGTAACTGGACAGGGACCCATTATATCAATTGCAATTCTTTCAAAAGGGGCACCAACTGCGGATTGCTGTAAGGCATAACGACCAACACCTGGACCGGGCTTGGCTTGAGCACATTCATTGCAAAATTTACACCAACAACTAATATCGGAAGTCATCCCTGGCCAATAAAATCTATGTTTTACCGAATCTAAGGTTTTGTCACGGCCTAAGTGACCAGCCAAACGAGAATTATGAAGCTGTTTCAAAATTTCAGAGCGAATTTCATAAGGAGCAACCAACACAGCTCTTATTGACTCATTTTTATCTATGAAAGAATAATATAAAATACCATTTTGGACAAACAAAAATTCCCAAAGACTCCATAAAACTTTTACAGCATATGAACTACTTTCAATACAAGTTTTTGGGGGTTTATCTTGGTAAATAGTCTTCAAATCAAAAATTTTCTTGATATCTTTATCCTGGTGTTGCCAATTAGAAACTTGTTCATCAGACCAAACATCCAGCCAGTTAGGTACAACTTCAAAAGAAGTGTCCCTTTCTGAAATAGTTTCTAGATTGTCCTGTACCTCGTCTTGTGTACTTCCTGGGTCGTGTTGAATAACACGTACTGGTGCTAGGTTTTGTGAATTCGTCTCAAATTGACTATTTTCACAAGGTTTAGCTGACACAAGGTTTTCATTGGTACAATCTGGGCAATCATCCCTTATACATTTTTTATGGGGGCGTCTAGACAAACTGTCAGCATTGGTATGCAAACTCCCACGTCTATGTTCTAAAAGCATGTCATACGTATCCAATGTACTGATCCACCGGGCTATTATACCTTCGGGGTTTTTAAAGTTTTTGAGCCAAATTAATGACGCATGGTCAGTTCTAACCTTGAAATGTCGTCCCCACAAGTAATGCCTAAATTGTTTTACAAAAGTGACAACCGCCAATAATTCCCTGTATGTGGTACAATATTTTCTTTGCGAGTCATTTAAAGTTTTGCTGCTAAACGCAATTACTTTTTCCTGGCCATTCTGAACCTGTGATAAAACAGCACCTATCCCATTTGCACTTGCATCAGTGTCTAAGACATATTCACCCTCTTCCATTGGATATGACAAAACTGGGGCTGAAACAAGCAACTCTTTTAACCTTTCAAAACTCTTTTGACAACTATCAGACCATTCAAACCTTTTAGCCTTTTTAGTCAGTTGGGTTAGGGGTGAAGCAACTTCAGAAAAATTTAGTATGAACTTTCTATAGTAACCCGCTAAACCAAGAAAACTTCTGATTTCAGTTACACTTGTAGGTACAAGCCAACTATTAACAATTTGGACCTTATTGGGATCACAACTCACACCTTTGTTAGAAACTATATGACCCAAAAATAAAACTTCAGTGGTGCACTTACTGGGTTTTAGTTTTAAATTTGTACATCTAAACCTTTGAAAAACAAGTTTTAATTTTCCAGTGTTTTTTTGAATGTTTCCCCAAAAATGATAACATCGTCTAGATAACAAAGACAACGTTCCCATTGATATCCTTTGAGAACCATTTCAATGAGACGTTCAAAAGTAGCAGGGGCATTACATAATCCAAAGGGAAGAACCTTGAATTGATACAGTCCTTTGTGAGAAGAAAACGCTGTTTTCTCTTTACTAACAGACTCCATCTCACATTGCCAATATCCCGACGTTAAATCAATGGTACAGAAATATAGATTTCCGCCTAATGCATCAAGGGAAGAATCTATTCTGGGCAATGGGTAAGCGTCCTTTCGGGTTACTGCATTTAACTGGCGATAATCAATACAAAATCTTACCGAATTGTCTTTCTTTGTAACCAATAGAATGGGACTAGACCAGGCACTCGAACTGGGTTCTATTATGTCATTGGCAAGCATTTTGTCAATTTCATTTCCAATAATTTCCTTTTGTGACAGAGGGACCCTACGAGGTGGAATACGTATAGGTTTGGAATCTCCCGTGTCAATGGAGTGTTTTACAAGGCCAGTGCGTCCCAAGCTTCCTTCAGGGCCAGTAAAAATATCTTGATACTCTACTATTAATTTAGCTAAATCAAGTTTTTGATTTTCGGTTAAGTCTGAAGAAACTTTATCAACAAGGCATTTAAGATGTTCAGGTACCTCAACTGTCTCTACATCAATTGTACAAGTTTTAGATGTTTTTAAAGGTTGTATT
This sequence comes from Mytilisepta virgata, assembly GCA_028015205.1. NCBI lineage: Eukaryota > Metazoa > Mollusca > Bivalvia > Mytilida > Mytilidae > Mytilisepta > Mytilisepta virgata. The sequence goes on along the minus strand of CM051519.1, from coordinate 94,351,882 downwards.
TTGTAAACTGGGTCTAATTTGCCAAAAAGAGTATCTTTACTAAATGTCACTGTCTTACTTGTTAAATTAATAGCATTTATCAAAATGTGATCATCTTTTTCTGGACAAAAAGTTCTAGCTATTAAAATTCCCTTTTTGTGAAGATCTTTCCTAGGTTCTAATACAGAATCTTGTGGTAATTTCTGTCCAAACAATTGACCTTTAAATGTAATCTCTGATTCAGGGGGGATAACTATGTTTTCAGATGATTTAACATGGGTACAAGTTGTAAATCCTAACTTGTAAAGTCTTATTTTGTGACCAGAAATTAACATGTGAGATTTAGAAACTACTAAATGAGCATCAAATTTTTCCAAAAAAACAATACCAAAAATACCAGATGTTTCATAAAGGTCGGCTACAATTAGGTCATGTTCAATTGCCTTATTTGATAAAGAAAATTTTAATTTAATTTGTCCATAGACTTTCATTTCTTGACCATCTACAGCGGTCAAAGTCGTTGAAACTTTGGCTAAAATATCTGTAGACAGTCCTAACTTATCAAAAGACAATTTTGAAATCAGGCTAGCAACTGAACCTGTATCTATTAGAAATTTTAAATTACTCTTTTGAATCCTAGTTTTTGCAAACAAAAAATTTTGGTTTATTGAATTTATTTGAATAAATGACCTCAAATTATTTCCAAAAGCTTTGACTGAGCTTTCGGCCACAAGATCAGTCAGACCTAGTTTTTTCCAGTAGTTTTAGATTCACTGTTTAGTTGGTTCTCTTTAGTTTCTTGTTTAATTTAAGCTAAATTGGCTCTACAAAACCTGGCTTTGTGTCCTTCTTTTCCACATCTCCAACATTCTATTGTATACCTATAACTTCCCCTAATCACATTTGGTTGTCTGCTTTTAATAGGTTTATTATTTTTAGAGTCCATTTTATCTAATTTATCAGTCATGTTATTCATGCATTCACTAAAAGTTTTAATCAAATCAGTCATGTCTGAATTTTGAACAATATCTTTCAATTTATTTGATTTAATTTCTTTATCATCCTTACTTAGATTTTCCCTACTAATGGCTCTAATATTGTAAGGTCTTTCTTCTTCTCGTGGCTTACGAGGCGTACATATAGTTTATGCTTTGGTAAAAGCTTCATATTCTATAGCGCAAGCTATAGCTCCTTCAAGGGTTTGAGAATGCGTGAACTGAACATGTTTCTCCATGTCTATGTTATTCAACCCGAGAATAAATTGGTTAATGGCAAGCTGTTCTAATGTACCATTATATTCCCCATCCGGATATGCCAATCTAACGAGACGGCGAAGCGCGTATCCATAATCGGATAAACTTTCTCCCGGTTTTCGGAATCTTGTTCTGAATTCAACCCTATAAGCAATGACCCGTTCCTTTGGACTGAAGCGTTGTGCTAGTACATTTTTCAATTCTTGGTAATCGTTTACTACCGAAAATTTAAGATCTCCCAATAACTTTTGCGCTGTACCACGTAGGCACATTAACAGTTGCTGAGCCTTTTCCGATTCTGTACATTTATTCCACTTGGCCGCTTGCTCAAAATGAACGATGTAATCATTCCAGTCAACGGATTTCCCGTCGAATTTTTCGGGCTCCTTTTCTCTGCGTACTATTGGTGTGCTTACACGAAAATGATCAGCTTGCAATTCTGACGGAAAGCTTTCAAATTCAGAAATGGTATTCGCGCCTGGGTTATTTTGGAAGAAATCAACATTTCTTGAAGCTTTGTCAGATCCGTCTGAAAAATAATTTTTAGAATCAATTCGGTTTGAATCTTTAACATCGTAAAGGCGACTGGAACTTTCTCTATAATTGCGTAAAAACTTGTTCCCTAAATCGCGATTTGAAATAACTTCATATGGTTGTTCCATATTTGAAATGACTCTATACTGACGTCTTGTCGGAGCACAATTTCTCCACGATTCAGTTTCAGTACTATTACGTACATCTCTATGATCACGCCAAAATCTGTCAGACAGGTCATATGCTGACCTTTTTCTGTAAATATCTGGTGATTCAGCGGAATTCCAATCTGAATATCGATTTTGTTCAAACGTAGGGGTCTCGGGCACGTAAAATTTTGGTAATTCGGGCCTTGGTGGTGGAGTCGTGAAACAATCGTCTAATACATTAAAGCTAACGTGTCTTTCACTTTGTCTTGTATTGTCTCTAAGTTCTTCCGGGGTATAATCGGTTAAATCGTAATCGATCGACATATCAGAGCCACTGTCAGCCATTATAGAAAGGAAAATAAATTTGTGTTTATTCAAATTATGATTTTTTTTTGTATTGAATTTTAAATATCGCACTGCCAAATTTTCAGCCTTAGAGTCCCCACACTGGCCACCATAAAATGTAACAGGAGGGTCTGGCAACTATGTATTACAAGTCCCCGCTGAAAACTAAAATGTTCAGAATTGCCCAACAAAACAAGACATCAAATTCCCTATCGTATTTAAATCGTAAATCCCTCGACTGACGAACAGACAGACAGTCAGACAGACAAACAGTTGCAGCAATTAGAACATTCAGTTCGTTCCTCTGGGACTCCAAGCTGTTTATTTTGGCAATTCGAATACTATTAGTAAGTTTTCATTTTATTAACATATAACAAAAAAAAAGATTCAACAATTTAACATAAATATATCCAAAATATAAAATGTAAATGGTTTACCAAATTATGAATTTAAGAAAATTACAGAACATTTGGTTCGCACTGGCAAGGTAAAAATGTCCAGAGAACCCCCCAAAATAACTCTAGAAAAACATGCTGTGGTAGTGTTAATAAGTAACCATAGCAACTATAGCTCTATAGAAGGTTAGCATAGTTCGCGTAGAAAAGGGAATGGTAAAATATCAAAATAATCATATACTGACAAAAAAATCAAATTGAATTGTATTATATCTTTGTGTATTACTGGTGATCAAAGCATAGAACTTTGACGAAATTTCTTTACATTTTTAGGTTAATAAATTTTCATTTATAAGAATTCTTTAATAGAACCTTCAGTCGCAGTTTTGATATCTCTATTCCAACTTTTCTACTCAAGATCTTACCCAGATCACGACAAAAATTTTCGTATTTGCTTTTGAAGTATTTCCCTGGAGTATTGATAAAGTACTTGCCTACTGTGCTTGACAACGACTAAATCTTTTGAATGCTAATAAGCGCATTGCACTTATTTGTTTAGCTTTAAAGAGTAACTAAAACGCTTATAGCAAGTTATTTTCATTTTATAGTACGAAATAAACGTACAAAAACGCAAAAACCCGATGAAATTTGGTCAAGTAATAACGGAGAAAATAGCGAGTGAAGTTGGATTATTTTTACCTGTGGGAAATCCAATCAGCGCTATTTCCGGAAACAGGGTTTCCTCGCTGAGTGACCCCGATTGACCGGAAATGACGTACAGTGCGGGCTACTCTTGAACTTGTTTACATTGACCAGAAGGAATATATTATGGATGGAAACAGCAAGGCTAGTGATTTATCGCTGTCATTTCAAAGCTCACCATTTGAAAGCATTGAAGAAGTTGACCGGCCAGAATTATCAGTGCTTACCAATTTGAAATAATAATTTAATTCTAGAAATTGGGAAATCTGGTAATAACTATAATAGTATAGCCAATAAATTTCAATAAATGCCCCCATATACATATATATAAAAAGAATGAAAATGAAATTATAGATATTTTGAAAGGTGTGTATAACATATATACAAATGGAAGACCATCTTATAGGAATAAAAAGCAAACACTATTTTTTAAACAAGAAAATATAAGACACAATATTAATTGATAGTTTTAAAACAGATGTTTTACAAATAGTGATATAAGTTACTGAATAGTAATATAGATTTTGATGTAGAATTGTAATGTGTGTTTTTTTTTTTTTTATTGAATTGACAGATTCATAAAATTTCAGAATTTTCTTATAAAAATATAATAAATTTCTTAGTTTAATCAGAGACATATATGTAGAGAGGAATAAGTAATTTCTTACAATCCTTGTTGTAATAATAAAAATATTTAGAGAATCACTGGAGAAACTGCACTGTGCACCTAAAACTTTAATAAAAGATTTTGATGGATTTTAACAAAAAAAAATTATTCAACTTATAAAATAATTCCCACATTTGTAGAGTTATAATTTGGTTAATATTGGTTATGGGACTTTATGCTCTTTGTGTAATTTGAATTATAATATCAGTCAAAACTGGTTTTCCTAACACCTTTCTAATGACTTTGTTATATTGATTTACTCCACAGGATGTGATAGAAGATGGCGGACTGGGTAAAGGTGGGTCGTATACGTGGGAGACAGATTCTCATATTTCACACTTCTCAACCCATCTTTGAAAAGATCTGAGTGCATATTATGACTTTATTATGATTTTTGTTGGCGAAACAAACAGTTTTTGGAAGATTTGTTAAATTTACAGCTGTTTACAATTAAAAGAACTCACTCTATTTTGTAAAAAAAAATGGCGTCGGGCCAAAATACAACCACAATGGACACAAATGCGTGTAATACACCTATTGGAAATGCATTTGGGCATGCTAGTCAAGCTTTATACGGTCAAACAATGAACTATAACGTCCCGTATAATACACCGGCACCCATACAGGGAACAAACATTCCGCAAAAGCTAAACTTCAGTGACATCCAATTCCCCCACGACCCAATTCAACAAAACCAAGCAGTAAACCTGGAATCAATTTTATGTGACAATTATGACCGACTTAAAAAGGTAGACATTATTCCAGCAATATTAAGTAATTTGGATGCCTTACCGTCTATAGATAAACGCCTGAATGCAATAGAGGGTCGATTTTCCAAAATTGAAAACGATCTTAGTGAAGTGAAACATAATATGAAATCCCTAGAAAACAGAGTAATCGGGTCCGAAATGCAAACTGAAAGTATGGCTCATCGAATTAGCATTGTGGAACGTGAACGCGACCTGGCTAAACGAGAAAACGACGAACTGAAGGAGCGTGTTCTAGAAATGCAATCCAGGTCGATGAGGGAGAATCTGCTTTTTGGGGGGATCCCGGAAGAACCGCAGGAAAAAGAGGATCCCGATAACATAGAAACTGAGCGAGTCCTTAAAAAGTTCATGGAAGAAAAAATTAACATAAAGGACGAAATACGATTTCATATTGTTCATCGCTTGAGGCCTAGACCCGACGGAAAACCTAGATCAATAGTTGCTAAGTTTGAGCGTAGAAAAGACAGGGATAGAGTACTCAGAGCCGCCCCCTTACACCTTAAAGAAACTTCTTTTAATATACATGAGCAGTTCCCAAACGAAATCATAGAGCGCCGGAATGCCTTATGGCCGATTTTTAAAAGTGAACAAAATGCGGGGAGACGAGTTCGCTTCAAAGAGGATAAGCTCTTTGTCGATGGCACACGAATTTACCCTCAAGATGTAAGACAAACTCAAAATGTGTATCCTCCAAGATCATTCAGGAATCTTGATTCTCGTGACATTCCAAACAGAAACCAGTGGCATCCCTTCCTGTACGACAAATATGGACCACCCACCAACCCAATCAGACAACTGCATGGCTACAACGGATAGGACAGGCAAACAAGAGGACAATTGTCTGATCTTAATATATCTTGCTTAAATGTTTGTGGACTAAAAAACAAATTGAAGTATCCTGAATTTCATGAATTAATAAAACAATATGACCTATTTGTTTGTACTGAAACAAAATCTGATAACTTAGATGTACTTGATGTTCCTTCTGGTTATGATTATATGTGTGAACATAGACAAAAATGTGATAGTAAATCAGGTGGTATAACAATTATTTTCAAAAGTTCTCTGAAAAATCATTTGACATTTGTTAAAAGTTAATCAGAATTTGTATATTGGCTGAAAATAAGTGACCTAGACCAAAATTCAAAAATACTTTTAGGTTGTGTCTATGCTCCACCTGAAGGCTCAAAATATTCTATTGATGACATTTTCAATGATATAGAAAATGAATTTTTGGAATTACTAGAGAATGATATGCATTTGGCTCTTATTGGCGACTTTAATGCTCGAACCAGTACCAAATCAGATTTCATTATCCCAAATGATGATTTAGTCAAAATTTTGAATTTAGATGGAGCTGATGTGATTGATGATTTTTTGCACAGTCACCAAAAATTACTTTTTCACGATATTCCACTCGAAAGAGCTAGTGAGGACAAAGGTAAATGTAATAGTCATGGTACAAAACTATTAACTATGTGCAAGAATAACAATGTTTTCGTTTGTAATGGAAGAGTTGGTGATGATAAGAGTGTTGGTAGAGTTACAAGTAATCAAACAAGCCTCATTGATTATTTCATAATATCTCCGGATTTATTTCCCTTTGTGTCCAAATTTCAGGTCATAGACTTTGACCCACTTATTTCGGACGTACATTGTAGACTGCACGTGACTCTCTCAACGCTCATTCATAAATCAACTCATTTGAATAATAATACTCATATTGATACTATTGAATGTTTGCCCAAGAAGTGGGATTCAAATTTGAAGGATCAATTTGTATTGAATGTTGATAATAAAATTACGGCTGAAGATGTTTTGGAAAAACTTAATTTACTTGATAATGAGAGTCAGTCATTTGAGACTGATTTAAATTTATTTGTTGAGATGTTTTCGAATATATTTACTACGTCTGCACGTGAAACGTTTGGCGAAAAGAGCAGACGTTGCAATAACCCAAATTCTAATAAAAAACAATTTCAGCCGTGGTTTGATCAATTATGTCACCAAAAGCGTCGTGAATTTCATGATGCAAAGAAAAAACACTCGAGAATAAAAACTGATGAGTCGAGAGTTGAACTAAAACTGTGTAGTAAAGCTTATAAAATTGTCATAAATAAAGCTTTTAGCGACTACCAGCTTAAGGTAGAAAACGATTTACGTAACACTGCCAATATAGAACCGCGAAAGCTATGGAAACTTTTAAACAATATGTGTAAATCAAAACAAAAAGAATGTGATATTGACATAGATGATTTGTATGAATATTTTAGAAATTTAAATTGTGATAATGATCCAACAGATGATGATAATTTTGAGTTACCAGATTGTAACGAAGAAGTGGTTAATGAAATTTTAAATGGTGAAATTTCTGAGGATGAAATATTAATTGCCATAAAAAACTTGAAAAACAATAAGGCACCAGGTCTTGACCACATAGTGAACGAGTATATAAATTCAGCTAACACTTTGCTTTTGCCTTTGTATAAAACGTTGTTTAACTTGATATTAGATAGTGGTATCATACCAAAAATTTGGACTGCTGGTATTATTATGCCAATATACAAAAAGAAGGGGGACCCTTTAAACCCCGATTCGTACCGGGGTATTACACTTGTTTCTTCTCTTGGAAAACTGTTTACATCTATCCTAAACAGTAGACTTTTTAGTTTTGCTGATCATGCAGACATTATACCGAAAGCACAGGCAGGGTTTAGAAAAGGTTATAACACCTTAGATAACATATTTGTATTACATGTTTTGATTGATTTATATTTACATAAAAATAAAAAGCTGTTTTGCACCTTCATAGATTTTAGAAAGGCATTTGATACGGTTTGGAGAATGGGGTTATGGAAAAAACTTAGGGAGAGTAATATTACTGGTAAAATTTTTAGAGTTATTTATAACATGTATGCGAGTATTAAATCTTGCGTGAAAAAAGGGAATGATATTTCTGGCTTTTTTTCTTGTGAAATTGGGGTTCGACAAGGAGAAAACTTATATCCTTTTTTGTTTTCTATTTTTCTCTCAGATTTAGAAGCATTTTTTCTCGAAAACAATATTACAGGTCTCCAGTCCATATCAGAGAAAACTTTCGAAAGTTTGGATGTTTATTTATTATTATTTTTTCTTATGTATGCAGATGATACAATAATTCTTGCAGAATCTTCCTTAGATTTACAAAATTGTCTCAAAGTTTTTGAAGAGTACTGTAACTTGTGGAAATTAACTGTAAATGTTGATAAAACAAAAGTATTAATTTTTTCCAAACGGAAGTATACTGGTAATCAAAATTTCAAATTATATGATACAATTGTAGAAAAAGTTGATATGTATAGTTATTTAGGTGTAATATTTAGATTTAATGGTAAATTCACCGAAGCTAAAAAGAAACTGACAGAGCAGGGTCAAAAAGCACTTTTTGCACTGAACAAAAAAATTAGAAATTTTCCTATTCCAGTTGATTTGCAACTGAAACTTTTCGATGCTTTAGTTGAGCCAATATTATTATATGGGAGCGAAATATGGGGATTTGAGAATATTAACATCATAGAAAAGGTTCATTTGAAGTTTTTAAAACAAGCCCTCTCAGTTAGAACAACCACACCAAATTTCATGGTGTATGGTGAAACGGGTAGATACCCCATCGAGTTGCATATGAAGATGCGAATGATAAGTTTTTGGATAAAGTTAATGATGAATGATGATAAATTGTCTGGAACTATGTACAAATTATTATACAATTTACACTGTGATGCTTCCTTTCATTCAAAATGGTTGCTTTTTATCAAGTCGATATTAAATGATGTTGGACTGTCTTTTGTATGGAATACTCAAATTGTTATAAGTAAAAATGATTTAAAAACTACTGTCAAGCAAATCTTGCAAGATCAGTTTGTTCAAAAATGGCATAATGACATGGAAAATTCCTCGAGAGGTAAATTATATTCATCTTTCAAAAAAGATTTCTGTTGTGAGAAGTATCTGTTGAAATTAAAAAGGGAACAAAGGCTATATATAACGAAATTTAGATGCGCAAATATTAAAATTCCAATTGAAGTTGGAAGATGGATGAATATTCCAAGGGATAATAGAATTTGTAAATTTTGTCAAATGAATGAAATTGGAAATGAATTTCATTACTTGTTCATATGTTGTAATGTAGATATTTCGAGATTAAGACAGTTGTATGTACCAATGTATTATACAAAATATCCTAGTGTTGAAAAAATGTACGGTTTATTATCAGTCTGCAATGTTAGATTGCTAAAATATATAGCTTTGTTCATAAAAAAATTAATGAAATACTTTTAGTCAATGTAATACTTACACAGATATGTGGTTAAATCTATTGTAAATATTATAAAAACAGCATGGACCTTATTACGTTTATAGGTCAAACCAGGTGTGTCTGACAAAATTTACCTATATAAATTGTGTGGCTAATATAGCACTAGTTTATCTATTATGTTTAACCTGTATGTATGTTCATCTTTATCCAGTTCGTCATTTATGTAAAAATTATATTATTGATTGCCTCTTGCTGCAGTGTCAACTGCCTGAGAGTAAATAAAATCTTGAAATCTTGGTGGTAGGTGCATGGCCAAGTTGTTATTTACCTGATTGGAGGGATTAAAACTTTTGTTTGATCTTTATTACTAGATAACAGGATGTTAATTAATAGGTGCTAAAAATTTAACTGTTTTAATTACCAGGATTAAAGGTGATAAATATCCATCCACATGTTTACTAATTTGTTTTATATCATGAACTAGTTTTAATTTTCACAGGTGTTTAATACTATTTAGGGGGAACTAAAATTTCTTGCACGATTGGAAGTGTCATATATACAATTTTTTTTTTTTTTTATAAATAATGAATAAATAAATACATATTCTTTTAATAAATAATTAAACATTCAAACTTTGCTTTAGCTTTACATTGCCTAATGAAATAGAATGTCTTTTAAAAAAAACTACATTTTTACCCAAATTATTTTCTGCATTATCAGGATATGTATACTGGTCATGCTGGTTGTCCATTTTTCACACAAGTAGAAATATATAAAATTATATATATTAAAATAGTAAGTTAAAGTCCTCTTATACATATATGAACAAATTTAGGCAATATATAAATCACAATCCTCCATCCAAGACACAATGTAATAAAAGTGAGCAAACATAGGTTAAGTCTTTATTCAATTAAACTTTTATAATTCTATTATGGCACCAAAGCACATCAGCTGTTTAGCGCAATGAATTATGACGCTTTATATTATTTCTGAAGTCTCTAGGTATTCAAACTCACGATAGTAATGCCAAGTCAAACTTATTCATATACATTGCTAAGTCTCTGGTGAATTTGCATACATTTATAATATTACAACTATTTTTTATAAATTTAATATACTTTATATGTATAATAAGTCAGAGAGTACAACAGACATGCGTTTATGTAATGTGCTTATTTATTGAAAAGGGGTGGATAAAAAAAACGTGTTGAGTATGTCCCGTTTTTGCAGAGTTGCTGCATCCCGCAACTGCACAATTCCTTCCCATTGTTGAATTGTAGATTTAAATTAAGTAAAATGTTTCATCAAACAAGTGTCGGTGAATATATAAGAAGCACTGTCAATCGATAATTGTCACCAATAACGTATAAACAATCAACTGAATCTGCTTTCACTTTGCAAATGTGACCTATTTATGATTATGTACAAAATCTGAACCGCACAGTACATCACTTCCGGCGAGTAGTAATATTAGAATAAGTGGCGAGTTTTTTAACAAATGACGATCGGCCAGTATTTTGCTAATATCTCAAAAAATAAGTTACCAAATTTCATCGGGTTTTTTGTGTTTTTATACGTTTTTTTAGTACTATAAAATGAAAATAACTTTCTCTAAGCGTTTTAGTTCCTCTTTAAATTAGACCATTTTTTCAACTGAAATTAGCTTTTCAAAATTGATATCTTAAAAAATTCGAACAAAAGTACATGTATTACCAAGGATAAATTTCACTTCTCGGAAAATATGCAATTTATTTGTACACTCGCCGCAAAATAGCTGTGAAATTCTCGGTAAAAATCGTATTTATAATTCATTACTGTCCTCCTTTCCTCAGTCTTGAACACCGAAAAAAAGATTGTTTATAATTTGGAAACATTTAAATGCAAGACAAAAGGTAGAAAACAAATGACGATCGGCCAGTATTTTGCTAATATCTCAAAAAATAAGTTACCAAATTTCATCGGGTTTTTTGTGTTTTTATACGTTTTTTTAGTACTATAAAATGAAAATAACTTTCTCTAAGCGTTTTAGTTCCTCTTTAAATTAGACCATATAATAATATATATTAGCTTAAAGTCGTTATTTTGAGTAACGTGTTTGTCCGTCAGTTATAAAAACTAACAAGCGATTATTTACTTTACTTGTTCAAACTATAATTAACTATATTTAATGTCTAAAGTGCATGCAAACAATTTTGTATTTAAAGGTTTCTACTCTAGCGGACAGAGTGTGAAAGTTCAATATTATAACAATGTGGGGGAACATCTTTTGTCAACCTGTAAAAGCCTACGACAAGACGTTTCTATGGCTGTTCACCAAAAAATTCCGGATACGTCGTATATACTTTACAAGCTACCTTAAATATATTTGTAAGATATCTGTTAAACTTTAGTTCATATAGATATATAGATTCGTATATTCTTGCCCGGATGTCTCATGATATGAGTTGTCTTGTAAACTTTATCCCTCCTGTAAGAAAAGCAGAAAAAAGAAAAGAAATATATACCTTATCAGATATCTTTATATGATATCTTATATAAACTGAATGAAATATCCTATAAATGATATGAGATATCTAAGAAACTTTATGATATATCTTAAACCAAACACCATTATAATCCCCCCAGAGAATCAAACAACAAAGCCACTAAACTAGACTTGCTACATGTCCCTTCCTTATTATTTTTTTTCAATTTGCCCCTTTAACAATTTTAGTGCTATAACTAGGAGATTAACATTATACTGACATCTGCAGAGGGCAATCAGTATACTGGCAGTTATCAGTAAACATATAAATTAGTAAGAAAGAAATAAAAGAAAGGGAATTGTAGCAAGTAGACAAATATTTGATGACTAATTGATGTTCTACACTATATGCGATATCTGATATAAAATTTGACAGCTTTTTAAAATAGTACGATATTACCAACACTTCATAGTTTATTAATTATCTGACAAAGTATATCAGATACCGTATACATATTGTTTTCTAAAGGACATTTTATTAAAAAAAACATCTTACGTATCTTTCTTCATGACGTTGAAAAGATACTCCATGAAGTTTACACGATATCTTAAATTGGAATTCATATTAAATATCTTCCTGGTAAATATACGTATAAAAACTGCCCATAAAAGTAAACGGTAAACCATAGAAGAACTTTAAACAGGAACATATCCTGATGTCATCGCCTTTCAAGCAAACAAAAAAAAAGGATTTAAATGGTTTGATTATATAGGGAGCTTAATATTCAGAATGATTTTCAGAAGAGGATTCATCTATGTACTAAGTTTAATTTTATTGCAAATAACAGGTAAGATTCATAATAATAATAATAATAATAATAATAATAATAATAATAATAATTATTATTATTATTATTATTATTATATTTTTATTAGTATAATTGTGATAATTATTGTAAATCATTATTCATAATAATAATAAATAAGAACAGTTTATTATTATTATTGTTAAGGTGTCTATTAATGCTGTCTTTGTAGTTATCTGTACTAACAAGAATAGTCTCAATTACCGATAAATAAAATCACTTTAGGGCATTTTCGCGCGCGCAGAAATGAAAGAATTTACACCATTTTACAGGTAAATATGAGGCTGATGCAGAAACTGCAGTACTATAGAATTATTTTATTTCTATTTATTATTATTATTCATTAAATATGTTAACAAACCCGACATGGTTATTTTATGCAAATTGTCTGTCACAACCAGTAATTATTCTGACGTAACGCGCGATGTTCATACCTTTGAAGACAAACAACATGTTCTGCTATAAAACTGTCCAGAATTTTAAGAAAATATAGAAATGTATGCCAAAATAACCATCCAAAGATACTAATATTAGATATAGTAAATTTATACTATGCTGTATACGACGCATTTCAAGGAGTTACCTCTCACCAGCAGCATTAAAACCGAAACATTTGGAAGACCAAAGACCAAACTTATGCAATATATATATTTTCTTATAGATCTTAAATAGGACGGCAAATTTTACTTGTTTAAATTTTAATAAACTGTTATACATAAATATAACGCGCATTAAAAGATAGATTTAGGGAAAATGTTTGCTGTCCCAGGTAACATTTATCAAAAATATTTCAGCTTTACATCGGTCTTTTATTTTTATTTTTGGGCGCATATCCCCAACTTTTTGCCACATTGCTGCCACAGTGGTAAAATTTTCTGACGTGACTTGTTGTGACGTTATGATGACGTCATTAACAGATAAGCCCATTTAAGTTCACAAAGTTTTCCTGTCCCATGCAACTTTTTGCGATTCAGTCAATCCTAAATCTTGTGTGAAAAAAGATAAATTTCTGGCCGTCGGTTAAAAATCGCTTTATCTATCAAATGGTATTTCCAAGCAGATAAAAATTCCAATGGACATGTATTTTCAGTCAAGCATTGAAAAATCATGACACTTTCATTTTGGGTGAATCAAATGTCACACTTGTGATTTTTTTTAAAACACTGCGACAAATAACTTTTTATATTCTTTCCTGGGTTAACTTTGGATAGTTAAAACACATTTTAAATCCAGTTATTAAATGTTATTTCGGTCATCTTTTTTTAAAAACAAAACTTATAAACATAACATGAACAGTAAGAAAATTATATGCCTTTCAAAAAAAGTGACAAAAATGTCACAGACGCGGTTTTTATTAAAATAACGCCTAATTCTGACGTCGTGCAAGTTTCTTAAATCCTTTTGTTGAATTACATCGTAAGCAATAAAAGACCAAAAATAAGAAATAAAAAAATTATACTTTTTATCTATTTGTTTCGAATACATGTGGTACCGGCACTCTCCTTTTCATTAAATTGTAGAAATCGTGATCAGATCTACCGATAGTTATTTTTTGAAGCTCATTCTATTCGATGAATGTCCTTTTTCATCTAAACCATTTTGTATATTAAATGAAATAAATGGAGGGTTAATTTTTTTTTAACAATCTATGAAAATGAAGTGTTTTTATCTAGTTTGGTTTTTATACACGGTTTTTATCTTAATCTGTAATTACTCTTATTCAACGATGTTAAAGGCTGTGTAGACGTCAGTGTAATTATACTGTTTTATAAAATGCCGGTAAACATTTGGAATTGTTTGTTACTTTATTTAAAATGGATTTAAAAAAATGAAGGAGAGTGTGAGAATATTTTTTTGTTCTTGTTTGTTTTATTTTTTATATTTGTTTTTTTTCTTTTTTTTTTTTTTTTGGGGGGGGGGGGCTATTGTTGTACTTAATTTTGAAACATATTCGGGTTCGTCGACAATGAGAAACCAAGTTATTTCAATTGAGGTATATTAAATTTTGTAAGATTTTGATATTTCAATTATTATTTTAACCTGCAAATCTAAAAAAGCAGAACATATTTAATGTTCATCATTGAAAAACGTCGCTTGTGACGGACGACGTCATGTTACCCTAATGAGTACAAATACCGCGCGTATCGTCTCGATAGCTTTGCAAGCCCGGAGTTGTTTGCACAACGGAAAGAAATTTATCAAAATTATAGACGTATATTTCGACATTTTTCCAGTTAAAAAGACATCCGACTTATTTCAGTATGACAATATGATTAATGAACATTACTTCAAATTTGCTCTTTACTTTCAATTTACATCTGGTTTATATTATATACTTACAGGTATACGTAATCGTTATTTCACGTACAATAAATATGTAACTTCTTTGAATCCCTTGTCAAGCCGTTCTTACTTACAGAGAAAAAATATCATTCAGGGATACGAATCATTATTTAATTATAAAACAAAGGGCAGATTAAAATCTGAGAATAAAGTTATAGACTCTTCCAAATATTTGGACAAGGCTCCTTTTGAAAACGTTCATGTAAATTTTTGTAAATGTATTTTAGGAAGTAGAAAAACAGCTTCAAATTTAGGGGTTAAAGCTGAACGGAATGTATGCATGGTCCACTTTTATTAAAATTCTTTGTGTTATATTCCCCTTTCACCAACACAGCGAGCTTGTTCGCCTTATAATATAAACTAAGCTTGAACACTAATTGGCATAAAAGAGCCACCAACAGATGACCATTTTATTCTGATATAGTTGTATTCTGTATAAATGATTATTTGACAATATATATAATATGATTGAACAATTTTAAAAGACGAATAAGGGAAAGTTGGGGTTCAAAAACAGTCAATTTCGATATACAAAAAAAAATTGTCAGCTGTCAAAATATGAAAGAATTAAAAAGAAATGAAGACTTTGATAAGTGATATCTTTATTAAGGTAAGAAGTACGTAAATCAGCGCCTCTATCGGATTACGGGAAAATCTGCGTTCGTTGTTATGAGAGTTATCTCCCTTACACCAGAAAAAATATTTTCAAGATGTCGGGAGAGGATCCGCCTCGTAGAAAAAAATGGGCAGTAGGTGGAAAATTAGTCAATGCAATTCAAAATTTATCAAAAAGTGAAGTACTTGTCAATAATATTTAATGAAACACCGCTTCCCACCCAACAAAATGAAAATAACTCAACATCGTCATATGGCGTGATGGTCGCAGAAAGAAAGAAAGTCGTCCCACAATGACACCAAGAACACAAACAGACACACTGTCGATAAAAAAGTGAGAAATCACTTTTATATACTTGTTACAGATATTTGAGGTTTATATTCGAGCTAGATTATCACCTTCAACCATTCAAAGATGTTTATGGTGCTTTCTATCACGTCCGCAATATTTTCTATAAATAGAAGTGGAATGCAAACTTGTGCTAGTCATATAAATACATTTTTTATTTCCGGATGCATTTGATAATGAAAGTGAAGTTTTGGTGATAGATTTGGGGTGATTTTTGTAAGTAATAAAGAGGCAAAAAACTTTCGAAAGAAAAGAAAAGAAAAGAAAAGAAAAGAAAAGAAAAGAAAAGAAAAGAAAAGAATAGAATAGAATAGAATAGAATAGAATAGAATATTTCCCAAGTTACAGGGTCCATAAAGGGCACAAAATCAGATACAACTGATTGACATAATTGGTAATTACAACAATAAAAGTCACAGAGTACATGTAAATATATATTTAGTATATTAGCATTGATCAGAATCAGAGCCAAAAACCACATATATATTGTGAATAAAAGAATAAAATTACATTATATGCATTCATTCTCAAATCAATTACTTGACTTAGTGTCAATATATATCAAAGAAAGTACATATCTGAAATATAGATATTATTTTTATGAAACAAAAAATTAAAAAAAAATAGACGCTTCATTATTCATGTAATTCGCATTATAAACTTTTTGGCCGGGTTGCACAGAGTGCAAATCCGGATTATAATATGGTGAATGTCGGGCGGGCGGCGGGCGGGCGGGGAAAATGGGTACCTATTTTGTGAAATCAACTCCTCCTACAGTTTTTCACCCACATCCTTGAAACTTCATACAATGTTTCTATATACATTGAAGATGTGCACCTCACTTTATGCAATTATTTCAGGAATTATTTCCCATTTTTCCAAACTCTGGAACTTAGTCGTTTTTATTGACATCTTCAATAGAGGGTACCTATTTTGTGAAATCAACTCCTCGTACAGTTTTTCACCCACACCCTTGAAACTTCATAGAATGTTTCTATATATATTGAAGATGTGCACCTCACGTTATGGAGTTATTTCAGGAATTATTTCCCATTTTTCCAAACTTTGGAACTTAGTCGTTTTTTATTGACATCTTCAATAGAGGGTACCTATTTTGTGAAATCAACTCCTCCTACAGTTTTTCACACACATCCTTGAAACTTCATAGAATGTTTCTATATATATTGAAGATGTGCACCTCACTTTATGGAATCATTTCAGGAATTATTTCCCATTTTTCCAAACTTTGGAACTTAGTCGTTTTTTATTGACATCTTCAATAGAGGGTACCTATTTTGTGAAATCAACTCCTCCTACAGTTTTTCACCCACACCCTTGAAACTTCATAGAATGTTTCTATATATATTGAAGATGTGCACCTCACTTAATAGAATTATTTCAGGAATTATTTCCCATTTTTCCAAACTTTGGAACTTAGTCGTTTTTTTTTACATCTTCAATAGAGGGTACCTATTTTGTGAAATCAACTCCTCCTACAGTTTTTCACCCACATGCTTGAAACTTCATAGAATGTTTCTATATATATTGAAGATGTGCACCTCACTTTATGGAATTATTTCAGGAATTATTTCCCATTTTTCCAAACAAGTGTTTATCAACATGTAATCAAATCAAATATTGCTTACTTCACATATTCCTAATTAAATTGATGGCTGCCTCTGTGCTCGTACACCAACATACAATGTGTCTGATTTTGTCTATATAAATATTCATGACTGCCAATGTGCAATATGATCTTATAATCACCTTTGTCACCACTACAGTAAACACCCAGCAACCCGGCCATTTGTGTCTTTGACCAATTTTTTCGTATTTAAGATTACAAAGGTTGTGAACGTGTATAGAGAGCAGATATTGGTTTGTACTAGACCTACACGTTGTGCCGGATTTTTAACGTGCTATTCCACAACGTTATAGTCCGCAGGAAGACTTATCATCCACCAGGACACATTATTCTGACTCCAAACCGACAGTCTATATGCTCTTACCCCTAAACGCCGCGTGTTTAGCGAAGGAGCAGCAATTTCTAATTTAGAGGTCTTTAGTTTGACCCAGTCGGAGATCTATTATATCAATTAACCCTAAATGACACAGGTGTGAACAATTTAGGCTTTCCGTATTTTATTGGGTTTTTATGGCAATCCCTAATTTTTATATTATTGATTAACAATTTTACTGAATTCAATACAATTTTAAACTTAAAATATTTTATAGATTCATGTCTAGTGTTGAAGACTGTATGTTATCCTTAGCTTTTTTTTTTAGTTATTTTTGTCGTTAAATTGCTGTTTCATTATAAACCAAAGCTCGCACTGATTGAATAAAATAAAAAGATCGAAACTCCTCTATACGATCTTTCTCGTGTCTTGCCTAAAACATTCAAAATTGTTATAGTCATTTTGGGTTGGATTTAGCAGATTGGATTTAGCAGATTTATTGTATGAACTTCCGAAACAAAAATAAGAAAAAAATATTAATAACTTTTACAATAGAAGGAATTAAAAATAAATGGAAATGCTGCATCGACAGGCTTTTCTGTTATCCGTAGAATGTAATAAACGCAATTTCTTTTCAGACAATAATTTAATTTCATATATATATAGTGCATTCGTGTCCAAGTATGCATGATAAAAAGATACCTCTATAACGTTAGTTTTGCTTCGACTGATTAATCATGTATGTGACATGAACTTATAACACGGTAATTCTGCAAAGAAAGTCGTGACGTCGTGAAATCCATTCACCTGACGTTATGCAACTCCTTCTCAACGGCTGATGTATAAAAAATAAGTTCTGTAACCCCATGCAAATAATACATCAAAAGAAAGGAAATTTTCATGATGACAACATTCGATTTTTAAAGAAAAGTCGTAGGATTGGTTTTTACTATAGAATAGTTTAAAACGAAAATTTCAGATTTTTTAGATAAATTTCGTGCAATTTCTATTACTTTTGTAGTGTTTTCCTGAAATTTTCAAATGGCTGTAACTCTGAAAGTAGATCGGTTACCCACTTATTTTTTTCGATTTTCCTTTATATTTCCTGAAGTTGTAAGTTTATACAATTTCTTTAAAAAATCGTTGGACAACCATTTACGTACCTGTTATCTTAATTTCATTAAAATACATTAGGCACGAAGAAAGGCTAGACAAAGTTGGTGGTTAGAGCAGAATTTGGAATTCTGCCTTTTGAAAATTCTATTAAAACTCAAACTGTAATATGTTTGTCAAGATTAAATAATGATAAACTTAATCCTCTCCTCAAGGAAGTTTATTTTCCTACCGAAGATCGGTGGTTCTCTCCAGGTACTCCGGCTTCCTCCACCAATAAAAACTGGCCGCCGCGAAATAGCCAAATGTGCTGAAAACGGCGTTAAACCCCAACTAAATAAATAAATAAATTATCATGATTATGGGAGATACATTAAAAATACTTAGAAATCAAAGAACATGTAAATTTTGTAATGAACTTGATGACAAGCAACACTTCTTTTTTTCATTGTAAAATTAATCTGAATATCATAGAGCAGTTCTTCTTATGTTTTGAAGAAAATTATGATGATTTTAATAACTATAGTTCATAAAAAAAACTATCTATCTTATTAAATCCGTCAACACCATTAAAGTAATGACTTCTTATGTTAAGCAGTCTTTCATTGAAGTTTAGTCATGTACATGTGTTTCGGAGATGTGTAGATTTTGTGTGGAAAAAATTGGTTGTAAATTATTACTGTTAAAAAGGCACCCTTGAATTAACAGACTTATATTCGAAGTAAAAATATGTAGCTTGATATTTAGGGAATAGGGGTGGCGAGGAAAAGATGTAATTAAAAGGACAGGCTTCGAAATTTAGTAACAAATGTAAGGAATTCCGGGATATGGGCTCCTTGCAGTCCCCCTCTCCAAAAATTCAAATGTTTGCTACCTCATCTTATTTTCTCATACAGTAGGTAAAATTTAATAAATACAACTATAAAAATCATTATTTTTTCATACCAACGAAGGACTAAAAAAATCTGGGGAAAAAATGGGAAAAAAAAAATTTGAAAAAAAAAATTGGAAAACAATTCTTCACTCCGGTTGCGCAAACAACTTCCGATCCGGTCATATTACTTCCGGTTCCAGTGACAGCACTTCCTGTGACGCCATTTCCGGTAGACGTCATATCCGGGTGACGTCAATTCAGGATGACCCGCCTCAAATGCTAACTGAACGGTGCGCCTATACTACTAACATCAGATACGTTGTGCGTAACAATTATATCTAGTTTGGGCACTTTAAAATCAGGCTCAGTTTGTGATTCTAGTAGAAAGCATGGTTCAATTCATGTAACATCAACACGTTTTCATGCTGAATAGCCATGAAATGATTGCGACTGGACATTACACAACAATCGGCCAATCATAATGATAATCTAGCTAACGCTTAATCTTTTTCTGTGCCTGCTTGTTTCAATTTTGGCTTGCCATATGTGTTCATTACTATTTTATTCTGGTGTTTATTGTTTACTGCATCGAGCACTGGTTGAAAAAATGTCTAAATAGACATATCATTGTATAACTGCAATTGTATATTGAATCATATATAGTGTACAGGTACTTTATACAGTAAATCTTAGCTAATATTTCAGGAGGTGAATCTGCAGCGTGTGATGTTGATATAGGTGAACATGACCCTGAAAAGAAGGACGATAGTTTAGATACAGAGCAAGGTATACGATAAGCATTCTTCCTTTTATATTCGTCAGCCAAGTCGTTCTTTCATATATTTAAGCTTAGAATAGAGAATGGAAACGGGGAATATGTCAAAGAGACAAAAACCCGACCAAAGATTAGAAAACATCTCAAGGCTCAACATCTTCAACGCAGCGAGAAAATCCCACACCCAGAGGCGGGCTTCAGCTGGCCCTAAAACATAGAAATGAGCCAAAACTAAAAAAACACACGAGACTATCAAAGGCTAGAGGTTCCTGACTTGGGACAGGCGCAACAATTCGTCGGGGTTAAACATGTTTTGTGAGATCTGAACCATACCCCTATACCTCTACTCAATGTGTAATAAGCAAACACAAAACGATACGCACAGTAAAACTCAGTTCAAAAGAAGTCCGAGTCACATGTTAGAAAAGGTTATATAAATATGTAATTGTTGACAATAACAATACTATCAAATGTTCTGTAAGGTTGATCAATCGAAGTGAGCAGATAGTCATATCAAAATAATACGTATTTACTTATTTATTAGCATCCATGTGTATTGTTTATTTTTCCGTGGTTGGTTTTAAATTTCATTAACCGAACCAGTGTGTAACAGTTTATTTGGGCCGAAAATTTTTATTTATCCGATTTTTTTCATAATATATAAGTGCCATGTCTACATCTACAGTATTAACTACAATACCCAGGGTTTGAGGGCTAAATTGGTTAGATAACTCGGTGCTGAATTTTACAACCTATAAACTACAATACCCAGGGTTTGAGGGGCTAAATTGGTTAGATAACTCGGTGCTGAATTTTACAACTTATTAACTACAATACTCAGGGTTTGAGGGGCTAAATTGGTTAGATAACTCGGTGCTGAATTTTACAACTTATTTACTACAATACCCAGGGTTTGAGGGGCTGAATTGGTTAGATAACTCGGTGCTGAATTTTACAACTTATTTACTACAATACCCAGGGTTTGAGGGGCTAAATTGGTTAGATAACTGGGAGCTGAATTTTACAACTTATTAACTACAATACCTAGGGTTTGAGGGGATAAATTGGTAAAGTAACTCGGTGCTGAATTTTACAACTTATTTACTACAATACCCAGGGTTTGAGGGGCTAAATTGGTTAGATAACTCGGTGCTGAATTTTACAACCTATAAACTACAATACCCAGGGTTTGAGGGGCTAAATTGGTTAGATAACTCGGTGCTGAATTTTACAACTTATTAACTACAATACCCAGCGTTTGAGGGGCTAAACTGGTTAGATAACTCGGTGCTGAATTTTACAACCTATTAACTACAATACCCAAGGTTTGAGGAGCTAAATTGGTTAGATAACTCGGTGCTGAATTTTACAACTTATTTACTACAATACCCAGGGTTTGAGGGGCTGAATTGGTTAGATAACTCGGTGCTGAATTTTACAACTTATTTACTACAATACCCAGGGTTTGAGGGGCTAAATTGGTTAGATAACTCGGAGCTGAATTTTACAACTTATTAACAACAATACCTAGGGTTTGAGGGGATAAATTGGTTAAGTAACTCGGTGCTGAATTTTACAACTTATTTACTACAATACCCAGGGTTTGAGGGGCTAAATTGGTTAGATAACTCGGTGCTGAATTTTACAACCTATAAACTACAATACCCAGGGTTTGAGGGGCTAAATTGGTTAGATAACTCGGTGCTGAATTTTACAACTTATTAACTACAATACCCAGCGTTTGAGGGGCTAAACTGGTTAGATAACTCGGTGCTGAATTTTACAACCTATTAACTACAATACCCAAGGTTTGAGGAGCTAAATTGGTTAGATAACTCGGTGCTGAATTTTACAACTTATTTACTACAATACCCAGGGTTTGAGGGGCTAAATTGGTTATATAACTCGGTGCTGAATTTTACAACCTATTTACTACAATACCCAGGGTTTGAGGGGCTAAATTGGTTAGATAACTCGGTGCTGAATTTTGCAACTTATTAACTACAATACCCAGGGTTTGAGGGGCTAAATTGGTTAGATAACTCGGTGCTAAATTTTACAACCTATAAACTACAATACCCAGGGTTTTAGGGGCTAAATTGGTTAGATAACTCGGTGCTGAATTTTACAACTTATTTACTACAATACCCAGGGTTTGAGGGGCTAAATTGGTTAGATAACTCGGTGCTGAATTTTACAACCTATTTACTACAATACCCAGGGTTTGAGGGGCTAAATTGGTTAGATAACTCGGTGCTGAATTTTAAAACCTATTAACTACAATACCCAGGGTTTGAGGAGCTAAATTGGTTAGATAACTCGGTGCTGAATTTTACAACTTATTTACTACAATACCCAGGGTTTGAGGGGCTAAATTGGTTATATAACTCGGTGCTGAATTTTACAACCTATTTACTACAATACCCAGGGTTTGAGGGGCTAAATTGGTTAGATAACTCGGTGCTGAATTTTACAACTTATTTACTACAATACCCAGGGTTTGAGGGGCTAAATTGGTTAGATAACTCGGTGCTAAATTTTACAACCTATAAACTACAATACCCAGGGTTTTAGGGGCTAAATTGGTTAGATAACTCGGTGCTGAATTTTACAACTTATTTACTACAATACCAGGGTTTTAGGGGCTAAATTGGTTAGATAACTCGGTGCTGAATTTTAAAACCTATTAACTACAATACCAAGGGTTTGAGGGGCTAAATTGGTTAGATAACTCAGTGCTGAATTTTACAACTTATTTACTACAATACCCAGGGTTTGAGGGGCTAAATTGGTTATATAACTCGGTGCTGAATTTTACAACCTATTTACTACAATACCCAGGGTTTGAGGGGCTAAATTGGTTAGATAACTCGGTGCTGAATTTTACAACTTATTTACTACAATACCCAGGGTTTGAGGGGCTAAATTGGTTAGATAACTCGGTGCTAAATTTTACAACCTATAAACTACAATACCCAGGGTTTTAGGGGCTAAATTGGTTAGATAACTCGGTGCTGAATTTTACAACTTATTTACTACAATACCCAGGGTTTGAGGGGCTAAATTGGTTAGATAAGTCGGTGCTGAATTTTAAAACCTATTAACTACAATACCAAGGGTTTGAGGGGCTAAATTGGTTAGATAACTCAGTGCTGAATTTTACAACCTATTTAGTACTATACCCAGGGTTTGAGGGGCTAAATTGGTTAGATAACTCGGTGCTGAATTTTACAACTTATTTACTACAATACCCAGGGTTTGAGGGGCTAAATTGGTTAGATAACTCGGTGCTGAATTTTACAACCTATTTACTACAATGCCCAGGGTTTGAGGGGCTAAATTGGTTAGATAACTCGGTGCTGAATTTTAAAACCTATTAACTACAATACCAAGGGTTTGAGGGGCTAAATTGGTTAGATAACTCGGTGCTGAATTTTACAACCTATTTACTACAATACCCAAGGTTTGAGGGGCTAAATTGGTTAGATAACTCGGTGCTGAATTTTACAACCTATTTAGTACAATACCCAGGGTTTGAGGGGCTAAATTGGTTAGATAACTCGGTGCTAAATTTTACAACCTATAAACTACAATACCCAGGGTTTTAGGGGCTAAATTGGTTAGATAACTCGGTGCTGAATTTTACAACTTATTTACTACAATACCAGGGTTTTAGGGGCTAAATTGGTTAGATAACTCGGTGCTGAATTTTAAAACCTATTAACTACAATACCAAGGGTTTGAGGGGCTAAATTGGTTAGATAACTCAGTGCTGAATTTTACAACTTATTTACTACAATACCCAGGGTTTGAGGGGCTAAATTGGTTATATAACTCGGTGCTGAATTTTACAACCTATTTACTACAATACCCAGGGTTTGAGGGGCTAAATTGGTTAGATAACTCGGTGCTGAATTTTACAACTTATTTACTACAATACCCAGGGTTTGAGGGGCTAAATTGGTTAGATAACTCGGTGCTAAATTTTACAACCTATAAACTACAATACCCAGGGTTTTAGGGGCTAAATTGGTTAGATAACTCGGTGCTGAATTTTACAACTTATTTACTACAATACCCAGGGTTTGAGGGGCTAAATTGGTTAGATAAGTCGGTGCTGAATTTTAAAACCTATTAACTACAATACCAAGGGTTTGAGGGGCTAAATTGGTTAGATAACTCAGTGCTGAATTTTACAACCTATTTAGTACTATACCCAGGGTTTGAGGGGCTAAATTGGTTAGATAACTCGGTGCTGAATTTTACAACTTATTTACTACAATACCCAGGGTTTGAGGGGCTAAATTGGTTAGATAACTCGGTGCTGAATTTTACAACCTATTTACTACAATGCCCAGGGTTTGAGGGGCTAAATTGGTTAGATAACTCGGTGCTGAATTTTAAAACCTATTAACTACAATACCAAGGGTTTGAGGGGCTAAATTGGTTAGATAACTCGGTGCTGAATTTTACAACCTATTTACTACAATACCCAAGGTTTGAGGGGCTAAATTGGTTAGATAACTCGGTGCTGAATTTTACAACCTATTTAGTACAATACCCAGGGTTTGAGGGGCTAAATTGGTTAGATAACTCGGTGCTGAATTTTACAACTTCTTTACTACAATACCCAGGGTTTGAGGGGCTAAATTGGTTAGATAACTCGGTGCTGAATTTTACAACCTATTTACTATAATACCCAGGGTTTGAGGGGCTAAATTGGTTAGATAACTCGGTGCTGAATTTTACAACCTATTAACTACAATACCCAGGGTTTGAGGGGCTAAATTGGTTAGATAACTCGGTGCTGAATTTTACAACTTAATTACTACAATACCCAAGGTTTGAGGGGCTAAATTGGTTAGATAACTCAGTGCTGAATTTTACAACCTATTTACTACAATACCCAGGGTTTGAGGGGCTAAATTGGTTAGATAACTCGGTGCTGAATTTTACAACCTATTTACTACAATACCCAGGGTTTGAGGGGCCAAATTGGTTAGATAACTCGGTGCAGAATTTTACAACTTATTAACTACAATACCCAGGGTTTGAGGGGCTAAATTGGTTAGATAAGTCGGAGCTGAATTTTACAACCTATTAACTACAATACCCAGGGTTTGAGGGGCTAAATTGGTTAGATAACTCGGTGCTGAATTTTACAACCCATTAACTACAATACCCAGGGTTTGAGGGGCTTAATTGGTTAGATAACTCGGTGCTGAATTTTACAACCTATTAACTACAATACCCAGGGTTTGAGGGGCTAAATTGGTTAGATAACCCGGTGCTGAATTTTAAAACCTATTAACTACAATACCCAGGGTTTGAGGGGCTAAATTGGTTAGATAACTCGGTGCTGAATTTTACAACTTATTTACTACAATACCCAGGGTTTGAGGGGCTAAATTGGGTAGATAACTCGGTGGTGAATTTTACAACCTATTTACTACAATACCCAGGGTTTGAGGGGCAAAATTGGTTAGATAACTCGGTGCTGAATTTTACAACTTATTAACTACAATACCCAGGATTTGAGGGGCTAAATTGGTAAGATAACTCGGTGCTGAATTTTACAACCTATTTACTACAATACCCAGGGTTTGAGGGGCTAAATTGGTTATAAATTTCTCGGTGCTGAATTTTACAACCTATTAACTACAATACCCAGGGTTTGAGGGGCTAAATTCGTAAGATAACTCGGTGCTGAATTTTACAACCTATAAACTACAATACCCAGAGTTTGAGGGGCTAAATTGGTTAGATAGCTCGGTGCTGAATTTTACAACTTATTAACTACAATACCCAGGGTTTGAGGGGCTAAATTGGTTAGATAACTCGGTGCTGAATTTTACAACTTATTAACTACAATACCCAGGGTTTGAGGGGCTAAATTGGTTAGATAACTCGGTGCTGAATTTTACAACCTATTTACTACAATACCCAGGTTTTTGAGGGGCTAAATTGGTTAGAAATTTCTCGGTGCTGAATTGTACAACCTATTTAGTACAATACATACGGTTTGAGGGGTTAAATTGGTTATATAACTCGGTGCTGAATTTTACAACCTATTAACTACAATACCCAGGGTTTGATGGGCTAAATTGGTTATATAACTCGGTGCTGAATTTTACAACTTATTAACTACAATACCAAGGGTTGGTTAGATAACTCGGTGCTGAATCATTAATCATCTTGTAAAAATAAGTATGTCTATGTTGTTTATTATTTATATGTAGTCAAGAAATACCAAAGGGATATTCGAAGGATGGAAAACTCGAAGAACTCCGAAGAACAACGAAGACAAAACCAAAACAATACATGCACTACAATTAAAAACTAAAAATATATGAACAACATGGACCCCACCAAAAAAACCGTCGGTAGACTCATGTGCCCCGGAAGATTAAGCAGTCTCTGCTTCCTGCAGGACACCCGCCATGCTGCCCATGTTAAATCCGGTATGAGGAAGGGATAAAATCAATGGAACAGGTCCATTTTCATTTGGGAAACGGTTTTTTCATACCTGTCAACCAAGTCATGATGACGTCCATAAAACTTTAATAAGGATCACTCCAACTTAGGAGCAACATACCCTTGTCTGAGCAACTTTTCTTTCAAAAGCCGGGCTGTCCAGGGAGTCAATGTATATGTCAGAAGGCCTGGAATAACTTATGTTGTGAAATATATACTCCATACGGAATATAGCCGCTCAAAAATGGGAAGTTGACGATTGGAAAGTCAAATTTATCCCGTTTGTCGTAAAGTTTTGTATTCAACTTTCCTCTGGTATCAATTTCGAGGTGAAGGTCAAGATAAGATGCAGAGTGGTATCCTTAATTTCGAGGTCATTGGGATAGATGATATATAAGACTATTAGTTCATTCAAGCCCGTTTCAGTATATTATTTATCAACACATTCTAGCTTTGTGCTCCCAATGAAAATTCTGGCCGCCTCCACCTAAACGCTTTTAAGTTTATTAATTAGGCCGCACCAAATTGATTTTTCGTTCTTTGAATTTTTGGACCGATCATGATCATAGCAAAAAAAGGTGCGTGTGAATGAAATTGTATTTTTTTTCTTGAGGACTATTTTGTTTCAGGCGAAGATCAGATTTACTTTTTTTTCACTAATTTATTGCAAAAAATGGAAAAAATCGCAATTTCCACCAAATTTTAGGAGCGGGCGAACAATTTTTATTTCTAATTTCCAGAACAATTTAGAATTTGGAGCAAAATTTCAGGATTTTTACAAAATGAAGCAGCAAACAATTTTTTTCTTAAAATTTACATAGTCAAAAAATCGGAACGGCGAAATCCAAAGAACTAAAAATCATTTTGGTGTAGCCTTCTTAACAAGTTTTGAACACCACCATATTCAATTAAATGATGAATAAAAGTAAGATATATTATATTTTAAATTTTTTGTGTAATATAAATTTAAATTTTTGTAGTAAATTCACCCTAGAAAAGTCTTTTTTCGTTATCAAATCAATGTGCTTTCCCCAGATCATCAGAGAGATTTATTCCAAGATTTTAATTAACATTCACCGTTTGAATTATGGTATAATTCATATATATTGGTATCATCCCAAGTCAGCGATCCCACTTCTGGGGTTCTGAGTTCACTTCGTTCCCACTAAAGTCTGGGGTCTGAGTCCACTTCGTTCCTTTAAAGCCTGGGGTTCTGAGTCCACTTCGTTACCTCTGAAGTCTGGTGTTCTGAGTCTACTTCGTTCCCTCTAAAGTCTGGGGTTCTGATTCCACTTTGTTCCCTCTAAAATCTGGGGTTCTGGGTCCACTTCGTTCCCTCTAAAGTCAGCGGTTCTGAGTCCACTTCGTTCCCTCTAAAGTCAGCGGTTCTGAGTCCACTTCGTTCCCTCTAAAACATTTTACTTTGAGGCCACTGAAAGGCTGCTTCAATGATATTTACTTTAATAAGTATCACTTACTATTAATGTACCGATTAACTTGAAAACACCAAAAGGAAGACGCGAGCATCAAAATTAGAAAAATACACTAACTTTTTCATTTAAAATTATTAACGAATATAAAATCTACTCTAGGTGTTGCTATACTTCTTAACCAGAATCACTATCAATTTACCTGTTGTGGATTTATATATCGATGGGATTTCCACGCAACAAGCAGTTACACAAGTGGAAGCTTTGATGCTCAGGTCTGGCGACTTACTACAGGGGATACGTATCAACTAGTTGGATTCAACAAATTAACACCAAATGGTAAGATTACTAAATTAAACGAGCATGAAATTTGTATATTTATGACCTTATGGCCAGCATCTAGTTTAAAAGTTTAGGCGAGGCTTACTACACAAAAGTACTTCTAAATTTTATTTCCCGCTAACTTGCTTGACATTCCGTCAGTTATTCACTATACTATTATGGCACGCCGTTGTTATATTTATTCAATTTCGAGATATCTTATTTAGTTAAATAAGATATCTTATAAACTAATTGAGATATCTTAATAATAAAATGAGATATCTTATATATTAAATAAGATATCTGATTTATTAAATAAGATATCTTATATATTAAATAAGATATCTTATTAAAATGTTTATAAAGATATCTTATTAAATATTAAGATATCTTATTTAAAAAATATGAGATATCTCTATTAATTTATAAGATATCTTATTAACTATATAAGATATCTTTTATATAGTTAATAATAGAGAAATCTTATTTACTTAATAAGATATCTTATAAACTAAATGAGATATCTTATTAACTTATAAAGATATCTTATAAACTTATAGAGATATCTTATTAACTTATAGAGATATCTTATTTAAATGGTTATAAAGATATCTTATTAAATATATAAGATATCTCTATAAGTTAATAAGATATCTCTATTAGTATATAAGACATCTTATAAACTTTAAAAGATATCTCTATAAGTTAATAAGATATCTGTATTAGTTTATAAGATATCTTATAAACTTTATAAGATATCTAATAAAGTATGTGTTTAAAAGTATCTTTATAAAGAGGTAAGATATCTTATATACTTTATAAGATATCTTATTAACTAATAGAGATATCTTATTAACTTATAGAGATATCTTTTATATAGTTAATAATAGAGATATCTTATTTACTTAATAAGATATCTTATAAACTAAATGAGATATCTTATTAACTAATAGAGATATCTTATTAACTTATAGAGATATCTTATTTAACTGTATTATCTATAGATATCTGTATTAGTTTATAAGATATCTTATAAACTTATAAGATATCTAATAAAGTATGTGTTTAAAAGATATCTTTATAAAGAAGTAAGATATCTTATATACTTTATAAGATATCTTATTAACTAATAGAGATATCTTATTAACTTATAGAGATATCTTATTTACTTTCAAATTAAATAAGATATCTTATAAAAATTAAAGATATCTTAATACTTAATAAGATATCTTGTTAAATAAATAAGATATCTTGGAATTTGAATAAATATAAAAACGGCATGCCATATACTTTAGCCTTATTTGAATTTATTACGTGCGATCCGGCCAAAAGAAGTAGGGCCATTTTCAAAAAGTCGCTTAAAACCTTTCAAAATCTCTGTGACGTAGCCTGGTATGTCGTCTCTACAGATTTGTTAACAATAACTAACAAATAAGTTACTAAATATTATTTTTACATATCTGAATATCTCTTTGAACGACATTTTTAACATAAATTGACCAATTAACATCCTTAAAAGTTTTTCAACGTGAAGGAAACTCAGAACCAAAACCAATTTTTTGCAGTAAGTGAGTTTATGACAGTAGAAAGGTTTTATTTCTGACTTTCCAAACCAATATTCCAAAAAGTGATACAAATTGAACCAAATCCGCCTTGAACATGTTGGAATTATTGAAGATTAAACATAAAATATTCGTTTGTTAAAATAAAAATGCATTGCATACAATAGTTTAGGATAGAAAGTAAGTAAATGTTTAAGATTAAAAATTCAATGGTTTTGACTAAAACTAATATAGGGGAAAGTGGCCCTATTCATTTCTATAAACTGAAAATAGAAGCCTGCGTCTGTTTGATTAAGTTCGAAATCACGAAATAAAACCGAGGATTACCGGATGACGTTATAACAATTCGACAATGTATGCATTATTATCTGTATGATATCTACCGTTGGCTCCTAGACATAGACTACCAGGAGCGTTTCCAGGATATTTGAAAGGAGGGGGGGGGGGCGTATAATAAAACTTTCGCCGAGCGGAGGGAGGTGAAAAATTTTTTGGACCTTTTTTCCTTTTTTTTTTTGCTAAAAAACTTAAAATAATTGTGAAATGCACTAATGTAACGGTTTCTGACCTGGAGCATGTATATTTTATAGTTAAAGTGACAGCTAGGGTTTGATATTTTTTATGCCGAATTCTCTCCATTAATTGTCTTTGAATAGTTTTTTTTTTTTTGGAAAAGGGGGGGGGGGGCGTACGCCCATTACGCCCTCACCTGGACCCGCCCCTGACTACCGAGTGGAAAAGGTGAATGCTGTACATTACGTTTTATAAATTTTGTCTGTCTTGTAAACCTATGCAAGTTTTCTTATATAAACATTAGGTTTCATACAATTGACCGTACATTTTGGTAAAAACGGTTTCCTTGGAGACACAAACTACCAAGTTAATAAATTCAATAAGGTCGCAGAAATGTTCGTTGCAAATTTTAATCTTTACATTCTTTTTTTCATTTCTTATTTGTAGACCCTGGAAACAATGAAGAACATACGATTCCAAATGGACAAAGAATTCGTCCGTTTGATAATGATTATATTGGATTGTAAGTAAAATTCATGATGTAAACGATTAATATGAACTTTCAGATATTAGTCTTATGTAGTTGGTTGTCGGCCTTTGGACCTCAGGACGCCATCCATGTATTTATTATCTATACATACTTGCAAACAAGATTTATGATTTTTTTTCTATAATCGAATCTAAAAAAAAAAAATTTCTGAAAGAAATATTTGAATTTTTTATTCCGGTACACGTAAGCATCTCCTAACTTATTTTTGTCAATTTCAGATCCCGATTTGACCTTCGTCTATTCCAACAGTTGTTATTATTAGATATATTCCTAATAATGTATATAGATGTAAAATTATACATTTTTTGGAAAAGTAAATTGGTTATAAAAAGTACGGTTTCCGTAATAGAAAATAAATATATTGTCATAAAACAACGATAAGTGCCGATCAGGGATAGAATCGTCAAATTTCTAGATTTTATATAGGGAACTTCCACTCTGACTTTCTGATGGCCGTTTGACGTCAAATTAATTTCGGACTATATAATGCATTTATCAGCGCTAATCTTCATCCGGATCAGTTTTTTTAAAGAGTTTAGATGATAAGAACATTTTATCACATGTGATTATCAATTTGTGAAAATTAAGATTACGTTGATTCACCGAAATTTTAATCCCCAAGTTCTTTAAAAGGAAGACTGTGTTTTAATTTGATAGAATCGGATACCAATTAGTGAAGTAAACGGACACCGTTTGATGACTGAAATTTGGATTACGAGATAGTGAAATTAATGGAAATTTTACCATTAGTGACAATATTCTGCTGTAAATATTGACTTTATTGTTTTGAATTTTTATTATTTTAATATTTTCGTTTGAGTTTAGTTTTATCTCGCTAATTCCCCAGCTTACTGCTGAAGAAAAAAAATTTAAAGTTTCACTACGTTTATTTGTAAATTTCAAATTAATTTGATAAAAAAAAAAAATGAAACTGGATGTGGGATTAATGTACAACTGAAATTAACTGACTGGAAAAATAGCCATTTTGTTCCCGTTCCTCATATAAAATTCATCTGACTCTTCTATATGAAGAACAGCAATAAATGGTGTTTTTTTCACTTTTCATTTGTAATATTTCGGAACTGGCCAAGAAAATGAACTTTTGATATCCATTGCACTTTCTATTATTTTGTAACAATTTATATGTTATTTCAAAAATGTGTGTCGTTACTTTTGTTGACTACATCAATTATAAAACTTCATCAGCTACGCTACTTATAACATCCTGGGGCTAGGTTTTCGAAACTATCCTAAGTACGTCTTAAGATACGTCCTAAGATATATATCTGGAAAGCCGAAACAAATCAAATATCAGCAATTTCAAGCCGGAATACTAAAGGCAAACTCAATTGACAATCTACTTTACATGGTGGATTCGATGGGTTTTAATCAAACTTTAAATGTTAGCAGGTTAACATTTTAAAAAGAAAATCCTGCCAGAGAGACTCTTATTCCATCTAAAGCGCAATATAAATTATGTAGTTTTTAATACGGACGAAGAGATATTTCTTCATACAAAATCCACACTATAAAATTAAACAATATAGGAACAGTACTTTTATCGGTGTTATTTATTTTAAATTTACAGTCTTCAGATTTAATGTGGCCCTAATACGACGTCTTGTATTTTTTTATTTATGATTTAAAAAATAACGCACAATCTCAGTAACAAGTACTGCTTAATGATTATAAATTTCCTATATTCATCCCTAAAAGTTAACTCTGAACGGTAAAAGTACGTTATAATTACAGTCTTGTAAAATTAAACTCTTTTTGAAGTGACTAATTTGAAATGATATCCCAATTTTATAGATATAAATACATTTTCTACTTCTATTTTCTTTATTGGAAATAAATTAAATCCATGAGTGGAAATATAATTTGTATCCTCAAGACTCACACCGCTTACCGAGTCTTAAAGTTTTTAGTTGTAAGGTGACTTTTTTTTCTAATTCTGTTTCCTTCATGTTTTTGTATTCGTTGTTTAGACATTCCACTGGAAACTTTATCATTACATACAAAGATGAGGGTAATGACAGAAATAGGAAAAAACTAATAGGCATAACCTCAGCAATGACGTCACCATACGACTGGTCGTCTGCTAATGATGATAACCAAAAGTATGCAATAAATGCATATGTGGAGACAAGTAAGTATACGCCACTCAAAACACACGTGATAATTTCTACATCGATGTCAAGGTAAAAACAACATCGATACTGAGTCACTCTGTGTCAAGGTATACAAATGTGTCAAATTAGATTGATAGTTGATGTCAGAATGTTCTAAGTCGCTTTAATGTTTTTGTATCTGTGGGGGTATATATAGAGTTCGTCATGTATGTTTACCTATCAAACTTTATTTCTGTCGAGATAGTTCTCATTAAGTACAATGATACCACGTAGGATGATACTTAGACAGTCACTTATCAAAAAATAAAGATTGAGGCGATTTCAGCTCTCCAGCTTCCCCAAGTAAAGTTTCCGGGCCCATAAAAGGTAAACTGTAGTTGTTTTGTCCATCATGATATTTTCCCAACAGAATTAGATTAAACTTTGGTAGAATGATACATTTGAGATCCTCTTTAATAAAAGGATGAGAGACTTGAGAGTAATCTAGAATAGTTCCCAAAAAAGTAAATTGTTTTCATTTTTCCTGACTTATTAGCTCACCTGACCCAAAGCCTCATGTGAGCTATTGCCATCACTTTTCGTCTGTCGTCCGTCTGTCAGCATTTCACATTTTGAACTTCTTATAGAGAACCGCTGAATGGATTAAAACCAAACATGACGTCAATGTTCCTTATGAGGTGCTGACCAAGTGTTGTTATTTTGATGCCGATCCGTCATCCAAGATGGCCGCCAGCAGAGAACTTAGTTTAACATAGGACCCTTTGGGAAATACATACAAAAATCTTCTTTTAGAGAACCTGTGAATGAATTGAAACCAAACATGGCATGAATATTCCTTATGAGGTGCTGACCAAGTGTTGTTACTTTGTTGCCGACCGTCATCTAAGATGGCTGCCAGCGGGGAACTTGTTTAACATGGGAAATACACACAAAAATCTTCTTCTAGAGAACCGGTGAATGAATTGAAACCAAACATGGCATGAATGTTCCTTTTGAGGTGCTGACAAAGTGTTGTTACTTTGTTGCCGACCGTCATCCAAGATGACTGCCAGCGAGGAACTTGTTTAACATAGGACCCTGTGGGAAATACATACAAAAATCTTCTTCTAGAGAACTGCTGAATGTATTGAAAACTGGCATGAATAGAATAGAATTGAAACGGGCGAGGTGTCAAAGAGACAACAACCCGCCCAAATAGCAGAAAACAGCTCAAGGCTACCAATTTGTTAACAACGTTCCTTATGAGGTACTGACCAAGTTATGTGACTTTTTTGCCGATCTG
This sequence comes from Mytilisepta virgata, assembly GCA_028015205.1. Classification (NCBI taxonomy): domain Eukaryota; kingdom Metazoa; phylum Mollusca; class Bivalvia; order Mytilida; family Mytilidae; genus Mytilisepta; species Mytilisepta virgata. The sequence goes on along the minus strand of CM051519.1, from coordinate 94,317,170 downwards.
TCATCCAAGATGGCCACCAGCGGGGAACTAAGTTTAACATAGGACCCTATGGGAAATACATACAAAAATCTTTTTCTAGAGAACCGCTGAATGGATTAAAACCAAACATGCCATGAATGTTCCTTATGAAGTGCTGACCAGTTGTTGTCATTTTGTCGACGATCCGTCATCCAAGATGGCCATCAGCGGGGAACTTGTTTAACATAGGACCCTATGGGAAATACATACAAAAATCTTCTTCTCGAGAACCGGTGAATGAATTGAAACCAAACATGGCATGAATGTTCCTTATGAGGTGCTGACAAAATGTTGTTACTTTGTTGCCGACCGTCATCCAAGATGACTGCCAGCGGGGAACTTGTTTAACATAGGACCCTATGGGAAATACATACAAAAATCTTCTAGAGAATTGAAAACAAACATAAATAGAATAGAATTGAAACGGGCGAGGTGTCAAAGAGACAACAACCCGCCCAAAGAGCAGAAAGCAGCCCAAGGCTACCAATTGGTTTACAACGTTCCTTATTAGGCACTGACCAAGTATTGTGACCTTTTTGCCGATCTGTCATCCAGCAGACCCTATGGAAAATACATACAAAAAAGAGGACAAATACACATAAGGAGCAATAAAAAAAAACGTAATCCGTTGATAGTCAAACCCGGGAAAACAAATGAACAACCACAAGCTCAACAAATAAACACAGAAAACTAAAAAACAATGAACAACACGATCGAACTCCTATAAAAAACCAGGAGTGAACCCAGGTGCTCCGGAACGGTAAGCAGTTCCTGCAATCTTCTTCAAGAGAACCGCTGAATGTATTGAAGCCAAACATGGCATGGGTGTTCATTATGAGGTGCTGATCAAGAGTTGTAACTCTGTTGCCGAACCGTCATTCAAGATGGCCACCAGCTGGGAACTTAGTTTAACGTACGACCCTATGGGAAATACATCCAAAAATGTTTTTCTAGAGAACCGCTGAATGGATTTAAAGCACACATAGCATGAATGTTCATTATAAGGTGCTGACTAAGTGTTTTTACTTTGTTGACGATCCGTCATCCAAGATGTCTGCCAGCGGGGAACTTAGTTTTACATAGGACCCAAGTAACCATATATATTTAGATTCAGGACCCTATAATAAAGCTGTACTAGTCAATACGGAGGGCATTGAAAAATCCATAACAACCCATGGAAACGTCCATAACAACCAGAAATATTTGGTTCAGGACGTTACAATTTATCTGTTCATATCAAAATAGAAGGTCAAGAGTCAAGCCACTGAAATAGTCCCTAGCAACCATATATATTTGGGTTCAGGATTCTGCAAGATCTTAATAAAAACTAACAGGTGAGCGAATGCATTTCCGATTTCAATGAAACTTTTATTCGGGTGTTAACCTTAAAAAAGGGGATGTCAAGGAACCAAAGCTGAATATTTGGGGGTCCGCTTATTTCTTCTAAACTAGAGTGTACCTGGCCGATTCTAATGAAACCTCGAGACAATTGATAGGTTATTATCAAAAAGGGTTATGTGTTTTCATTTTAAAATATTTTTTTGAAAAGCTCTTTCAATATTACGATATACAACTTTGGTGAAATGTTATATGACTTCCAAAAACCTTCTCGTCCACACATATCAACCTTTCATTAAATCTTCATAAGGTAAGTGTATACTACCCTGATTTCAGATGATTCCATAAAATTTAAGAAGAAATGGTCATATCACAGTATTAATAATTTCGATAAATTAAATTATGAATACACTTTAAATGTGAACTGATTTATTCATGAGCCAAAGTTAATCGGTAATTAGAGAATGCCCCCCCCCCCCCCTTATGTGTGGTTCTTTTGACATTAAAAATTCAATAATTAGAAAAATTATAGTATAACAACAAGTCGTGAAGGTTCTACTCAATACAAATATTTTTTATATATAATGCTTGGTAATCGGATGAAAAGAGTAACTATTGTGTTTATTGCACTGACAAGATGGACAGTCTGTAATGGGCATGGTCAACTGAAAAAAAAACAATTTAAGTTGTATAACAAAGCAAAAGCTAATGGCTATTATTGTAACCTCTTATATAGACTTGGTAATTTGGATTTTATTTCAATTTTAAATAATATCTTTCCGATCGACAGAACCTTTTCCGGGTTATTTGTTTGGTACATAACTCTGAATGTCAGTCACATAGAAAAAAAATATAATTTAAATTTTTGTAAAAATATCTCGCTCTTTATTTGCTGTCTATCAATTGTTTTAAAATATTTTTATCTGATGTAGCAATGCGGCAAACTTATGTCTTTCTAGAAATTTCATAATAAATTTTAACTTTGGTACAAATTTTCTATTCACGATCCTATGCAAAGGCTCATTTTCAAAATTAGAAAGCACACCAAATTGAGAAAAAATCTATACAATAACAGGCGAAAGACCACAGATACCAGCATTAGCTGATATCATCGTCTACAATGATGAGGTACCTGTAGGAACTGTAGTGACCTCAGTACCAGTAACTGATGCTGACCTAGAGGACATTGATGAATTAACATTAAGTATAACTTCTGTATCCAACAGCGGCTCCACTTATTTCCAAGTGACAAGTGCTTCAACATTTTGTAAGTATAATTTTTAAGTTTGACTCGTTTGTATACCAAATAAATTCTTAGTTACCAATTTTCATTCACAAGATTATATATAAATAGATTTATGACTCACCAGTTCTGATCAAGGCATTAAATGTTTATAACTTAAGGTATCCGGACCATAAATGACCACGTGATTATTCAAAAGTCCCGGATGTTCCATACAACGCAATTGAAATGACCTCGGTAATTATCGGCAAACTTCGGAAATGCAAATACAACTGACTTATTTTTACAGACTCTGCATATAAGCAACAAAGTGTGTTTCAACTTGAGAAAAATATATATACAAAATTCCAGCTTTAAATTGTTTGGTTCAGCCATTCACGGTCAAAAAGAGATACAATTTTCCGTCATGATCTATTATGGTCCGGATAACTTAACAATAACCTAAAAGAGTAAATACAATGACAGCTAAGCACAAGACATTTTTAGTTTGTCACAAAATATAACATTTTTATAATAATAAACTAGTATTGAAATATTAGGAACTGAGCTGGTCATACCCTCACCAGCAGAGGTATCGACTCAGTGGTAATAATACATTTGGGATATCAATTCAAACATCTTTTTATCGGCGTTTATTGCTTTCACGTCATTCCAAGAAAATTTTCTTCGGAAAATACATTCCAGATTAACCAACTTTTCTAATGAGAAATTAATATTAATGGAAACTCGTACACCAATTTTTCTAAGTGATCAGCACACCTGAATTATCATGTTTCTAAGTGATCAGCACACCTGAATTATCATGTTTCTAAGTGATCAGCACACCTGAAGTATCATGTTTCAGGCTTACATCAGGTTTAATTAAAAAATAATTCACGGGAAGTCAGTTACACATGGGCTGGGCCTTTATATTCTGATATTTTATACCGAGCGATAGCGATGTATAAAGTACGAATATGAAGACCCAGCCCATGTGTAAATATCTTCAACAGTATAACCCTCATGAATCAATTATACAATAATAGGACAAACACGCTAATTTTGCTCATTTGAATTGTCCTAGATGTATCTGACACTGGTTTGGCCTTTCCATTTCTCTTACTATTAATATGTTGCATACTGTCCTATTAAGAGCATATCTTGAATAAAACCATTTTCATAAGATAACCATTTGGACAATCAAATTATGTAATTCATCATTTACACAAGAAAAATTAATAATATGTTTCACGAACTCACCGCGGTAACCGTCATGGCGTTCAAAATTAAATCAAGTTTGCGATGCCTATGTCCGATGCCTGTGTAAATGTGTATTCAGTGTGGTAGTATCGCATATTTTCTTTGTAAAGATTTAAACACTTTTTGTGAAAAAAGATCATTTTTCTGTTTAAAGTTTACACAATTCGCGTTTCTATAAAAGCCTATATACGCATGTGCTAAAAGTGTATCTATCGGTAGATATATCGTTTGACGATATATATCATGACGTCATATATATTAAAAAATTCGTGTATGGCTGAGAATTATCATAACGTTTTAAGAAATATAAGTTAGGAGAAACAAGTGTTATCCAAACAAATCGTTTCCCACAAAATGTGGTATTATATAATTTGTAGCATTATTTCCTGCTTTATTGGTCACGTGAATTGATTTTATTTAAATTTTGCAAGTAGTCATAACATTAATCCAGAAGTATAAAAAAGAAAACTGTTGGTACGTTAAACCTTTGACATGTTTTCTATCTGTTGCTAATAAACACAAACACATAAGTCTTTTATCCTGTAATTCATGTCTTGAGAAGATACGACACTTATTAGGACGGATGGATAAATGGGTTATTGTTTAACGTCCAGTGACAACCATTGGGTGATTGAGAAGATAGTACACTTATTAGGATGGATGGATGGATGAATGAATTATTGTTTAACGTCCAGTGACAACCATTGGGTGATTGAGAAGATACTTATTAAGATGGATGAATGAATTATTGTTTAACGTCCGGTTGGCAACCATTGGGTGATTGAGAAGATAGTACACTTATTAGGATGGATGGATGAATGAATTATTGTTTAACGTCCAGTGACAACCATTGGGTGATGGAGAAGATAGTACACTTATAAGGATGGATGAATGAATTATTGTTTAACGTCCAGTGGCAACCATTGGGTGATTGAGAAGATAGTTACTTATTAGGATGGATGGATGAATTATTGTTTAACGTCCAGTGACAACCATTAAGTAATTGAGAAGATGACAATATAATCTATTTCACATGTTATTATGCTTTCAGAAAAAATACGGAACTATCTTCATTTTATTTCTTCTATGTAAGTTAAGTCTGCAGAAGTTTTAATATCTATGTAGAATGGAATGCATCATAATACCGGTTTCGTTTTTTTTTTTCAAAGAGAATCGTTACATTGGTTTTTACTTTTAATATTAAAACAACAGAACCAAAACGTAATGTTTCTGCACAATTTAGATCATAGATTAACTTCAATGCTATGAATCCCGCTCTTTGTTAAATGTTCAGTAGTTGTTGTCCAAAAAGTATGGCAAGCCGTTCTCGTCAAAACTATGTTTAAGCCATTAAAGATTAAAGAACTTCAAACATACAAACTGAGAATTAAAAATTACACACTGAGATGTCAAAAGTTTTTCAATCTCAGTGTGTATTGACACAGATTTACGCTCAAAGTCGGGGTTCTTGCTCACAGATACATAGTATACAGTACATTGAAGTGGTAAATAATTCTGAATTAACAAAAATTAATACAAACCAACAAATTGTAAACTTCTTCACAGTTTATCGTTTTTAATACAAAAAGGATAAGGGCCACTTTCCCCTGCATTTGTTTCACTTCAGTCTTAAATATGTACCTCCTTTTTATCGTAGACGATTACATGCAATGTATTTTTATGTTAACAAACATAAATCTAATGCTTAATCATTAATTATTAGTTCAAATATTCTACCCGCAAAAGTCGTTTACAAAGGCGAATTGGGTCAATTTATACCACTTTTTGGAATATTGCCAAGAAGGAAATTCAGAACCAAACCCATTCTACTGTCATACGAAAGGAGATATATAAATGGACTTCAAAAAATTCATTTTGGTTCTGGTGTGCTTTACGTTGAAAAACGTTTTGAAGACAAATGTGTGCTAAAACTGTCCAGAAAAGCGATATTCGTGTATGTAGACAACTCGTTGGTAACTTATTTGTTAGGATTTTATTATAAGCAAATATTTAGAGACTGAATACCAGACAATGGCCAAATACATTTTGAAATGCTTTAGACAACTTTTTGAAAATGTCCCTAGAATGAAATAAATACAGGCGAAAACTACTTGTTTACAGATAACATTTCCGTGAAGGCACTCCCTCCTGTGAACACATATAATTTTAACCTAAGAGTTGAAGACCCTTGTGCTCAGTCAGACACCGGTACACAAAGGATTACTGTCAGAAACAGGGTAAGAATAATAACAGAATTGATGGTGTGTCACTAAGCTTACCAACTGCTTTTTTTCCTCATTTGTGCTTAACAATTAAAACTGAAATGAAATTTCTTGGAGTTTCTTATTAAAAAAAATAAACCCTATTGCATGGTTTTGTTACAAATAAACATTAAATCAAACAGATTTAAACTGCATATGCATATTTGAATACATTTTCAATGTTCCTTGTTATGCTGAATTTCATTGATTAACGTCAATACAACTCAAAAGTTAATACATCTTGGGCTACAGGGGGATAATTTACATAGATATTTCTTTTACATATATTAATTATGTGTAAACTCGGCCTTTCACCTTTAAAAATTACAAAAAGTTCTTTATTGGTGAGTAAGTCGGCAGAAACTCCTTTCAAAATGAAATATCCCATCGACAGTGCTCAAAGAAAAATGTTTAAAGGTAGTTTAGAGCAAATTCCAAACAAAAAAATCATCAAGGACAGGTACGCTTAAGACCGAAGAAATACTCAATACTTCTTATTAGTTTCAAAATATATTTATGGAGAATAATACATGGCCAAACCAATATCACAAGCTATATCAACCCGAGTGCAAAATATCACCCGAGGCTGTGATATTAGTCGAGGGTTGATTTAGCATGTGATATATATTTGACCATGATTTATTCTTTATTTCATATATCCCAACAATAGACCATTGCTTTGCACAGGTCTTGCAAAGTCATGTATAATTCATATTAAAAATGTATGTATTTTACTCTAAATATATGATATATATATATTTATTTATTTAACGTACAAATGCAATTGTAGTTGGTTAAACAATTTTCATAATGGTGTAGAAAGATAAGTGGTGAATATTATAATATCATTATATGAAAGTTTTCAACATTTTCTTCTCTAAAATGATTCATAGTAGATATATCTATCTACTTTCAGTACTGGGTACATAAAGTTGATAAAAAAAATTGAACTGGGTATACAGTTTTAACATTTAAAAATGAGATAATTATTTCAGCTGCCTGTCATTAACAATCTGCCAGCAAGTGAATCCATCTCAGAGGACACCGGCGCTGATACACTGCTATTCACACTGAATGCAACAGATACAGTTACAGATCCAGTAACATGTGTCATGCATTCCGGTGAAGCTACTGCCTTTAAGGTGGTCACTGTATCACCAACTACAGGTAAAGGCCACAAGTCATACATTCCGGTATATCTACTGCCTTTAAGGTAGCCATTATATCACCATCTACAGGTAAAATCTACAGGTCATGCATTTCGGTGTATCTTACTGCCTTTAAGGTGGTCACTATATCACCAATTACACGTAAAAGTCACAAGTCATGCTTTCGGTGTATCTACTGCCTTTAAGTTGGTCACTATATCACCAATTATAGGTAAAAGCCACAAGTCATGTTTTCGGTGTATCCATTGCCTTTAAAGTGATTACGATATCACCAATTACAGGTAAAAGCCACAAGTCATGCATTCGGATGTATCTACTGCCTTTAAGGTGGTCACTATATCACCAATTACAGGTAAAAGCCACAAGACATGCTTTCGGTGTATCTACTGCCTTTAAGGTGGTCACTATATCACCAATTACAGGTAAAAGCCAAAAGTCATGCTTTCGGTGTATCTACTGCCTTTAAGGTGGTTACTATATCACCAATTACAGCTAAAAGCCACAAGTCATGCTTTCGGTGTATCCACTGCCTTTAAGGTGGTTATTATATCACCAATTACAGGTAAAAGCCACAAGTCATGCATTCCGGTGTATCTACTTTTTGCCTTTAAGGTGGTCACTATATCACCAATTACAGGTAAAAGTCACAAGTCATGCTTTCGGTGTATCTACTGCCTTTAAGGTGGTCACTATATCACCAATTACAGGTAAAAGTCACAAGTCATGCTTTCGGTGTATCTACTGCCTTTAAGTTGGTCACTATATCACCAATTATAGGTAAAAGCCACAAGTCATGTTTTCGGTGTATCCATTGCCTTTAAAGTGATTACTATATCACCAATTACAGGTAAAAGCCACAAGTCATGCATTCCGATGTATCTACTGCCTTTAAGGTGGTCACTATATCACCAATTACAGGTAAAAGCCACAAGGCATGCTTTCGGTGTATCTACTGCCTTTAAGGTGGTTACTATATCACCAATTACAGCTAAAAGCCACAAGTCATGCTTTCGGTGTATCTACTGCCTTTAAGGTGGTTATTATATCACCAATTACAGGTAAAAGCCACAAGTCATGCATTCCGGTGTATCTACTTTTTGCCTTTAAGGTGGTCACTATATCACCAATTACAGGTAAAAGTCACAAGTCATGCTTTCGGTGTATCTACTGCCTTTAAGGTGGTCACTATATCACCAATTACAGGTAAAAGCCACAAGTCATGCTTTCGGTGTATCTACTGCCCTTAAGGTGGTTACTATATCACCAATTACAGGTAAAAGCCACAAGTCATGCATTCCGGTGTATCTACTTTTTGCCTTTAAGGTGGTCACTATATCACAAATTACAGGTAAAAGCCACAAGTCATGCTTTCGGTGTATCTACTGCCTTTAAGGTGGTTACTATATCACCAATTACAGGTAAAATACAAAAGTCATGTATTCCGGTGTATCTTCTGCTTTTAAGGTGGTCACTATATCACCAATTACAGGTAAAAGCCACAAGTCATGCTTTCGGTGTATCTACTGCCTTTAAGGTGGTCACTATATCACCAATTACAGCTAAAAGCCACAAGTCATGCTTTCAGTGTATCTACTGCCTTTAAAGTGGTTTACTATATCACCAATTACAGGTAAAAGCCACAAGTCATGCATTCCGGTGTATCTACTGCTTTTAAGGTGGTCACTATATCACCAATTACAGGTAAAAGCCACAAGTCATGCTTTCGGTGTATCTACTGCCTTTAAGGTGGTCACTATATCACCAATTACAGCTAAAAGCCACAAGTCATGCTTTCAGTGTATCTACTGCCTTTAAAGTGGTTTACTATATCACCAATTACAGGTAAAAGCCACAAGTCATGCATTCCGGTGTATCTACTGCCTTTAAGGTGGTCACTATATCACCAATTACAAATAAAAGCCACAAGTCATGCTTTCGGTGTATCTACTGCCTTTAAGGTGGTTACTATATCACCAATTACAGGTAAAAGCCACAAGTGATGCATTCCGGTGTATCTACTGCCTTTAAGGTGGCCACTATATCACCAACTACAGTAAAATCCACATGTCATGCATTCCGATGTATCTACTGCCTTTAAGGTGGGCGCTATATCACCAACTACAGTTAAAAGCCACAAGTCATGCATTCCGGTGTATCTACTGCCTTTAAGGTGGCCACTATATCACCAACTACAGTAAAATCCACAAGTCATGCATTCCGGTTTATCTGCTGCCTTTAAGGTGGCCCCTATATCACCAACTACAGTTAAAAGCCACAAGTCATGCATTCCGGTGTATCTACTGCCTTTAAGGTGGCCACTATATCACCAACTACAGTAAAATCCACAAGTCATACATTCCGGTGTATCTACTGCCTTTAAGGTGGCCGCTATATCACCAACTACAGGTAAAAGCCACAAGTCATGCATTCCGGTGTATCTACTGCCTTTAAGGTGGCCCCTATACCACCAACTACAGACAAAAGCCACAAGTCATACATTCCGGTGTATCTACTGCCTTTAAGGTGGCCACTATATCACAAACTGCAGGTAAAAGCCACAAGTCATGCATTCCGGTTTATCTACTGACTTTAAGGTGGCCACTATATCACCAACTACAAGCAAAAGCCGCAAGGCATGCATTCCGGTGTATCTACTGCCTTAAAGGTGGCCCCTATACAACCAACTACAGATAAAAGCCACAAGTCATACATTCCGGTGTATCTACTGCCTTTAAGGTGGCCACTATATCACCAACTACAGGTAAAAGCCACAAGTCATGCATTCCGGTTTATCTACTGACTTTAAGGTGGCCACTATATCACCAACTACAAGCAAAAGCCGCAAGGCATGCATTCCGGTGTATCTACTGCCTTTAAGGTGGCCCCTATACCACCAACTACAGATAAAAGCCACAAGTGGTGCTTTCCGATGTATCTACTGCCTTTAAGGTGGTTACTTTATCACCAACTACAGGTAAAAACCACAAGTCATGCATTCCGGTGTATCTACTGCCTTTAAGGTGGCCATTATATAACCAACTACAGGTAAAAGCCACAAGTCATGTATTCCGGTGTATCTACTGCCTTTAAGGTGGCCACTATATCACCAACTACAGGTAAAATACAAAAGTCATGTATTCCGGTGTATCTACTGCCTTTAAAGTGGCCACTATATCACCAACTACAGTAAAATCCACAAGTCATGCATTCCGGTGTATCTACTGCCTTTAAGGTGGCCACTATATCACCAACTACAGTTAAAAGCCACAAGTCATGCATTCCGGTTTATCTACTGCCTTTAAGGTGGCCACTATATCACCAACTACAGTAAAATCCACAAGTCATGCATTCCGTGTATCTACTGCCTTTAAGGTGGCCGCTATATCACCAACTACAGTTAAAAGCCACAAATCATAAATTCCGGTGTATCTACTGACTTTAAGGTGGCCACTATATCACCAACTACAAGCAAAAGCCGCAAGGCATGCATTACGGTGTATCTACTGCCTTAAAGGTGGCCCCTATACCACCAACTACAGATAAAAGCCACAAGTCATACATTCCGGTATATCTACTGCCTTTAAGGTGGCCATAATATAACCAATTACAGGTAAAAGCCACAAGTCATGCATTCCGATGTATCTACTGCCTTTAAGCTGGCCACCATGTCACCAACTACAGGTAAAAGCCACAAGTCATACATTCCGGTGTGTCTACTGCCTTAAAGGTGGCCGTTATATCACCAACTACAGGTAAAAGCCACAAGTCATGCATTCCGGTGTATCTACTGCCTTTAAGGTGGCCGCTATATCACCAACTACAGTTAAAAGCCACAAGTCATGCATTCCGGTGTATCTACTGCCTTTAAGGTGGCCCCTATACCACCAACTACAGATAAAAGCCCCAAGTCATACATTCCGGTGTATCTACTGCCTTTAAGGTGGCCACTATATCACCAACTGCAGGTAAAAGCCACAAGTCATGCATTCCGGTTTATCTACTGACTTTAAGGTGGCCACTATATCACCAACTACAAGCGAAAGCCGCAAGGCATGCATTCCGGTGTATCTACTGCCTTAAAGGTGGCCCCTATACCACCAAATACAGATAAAAGCCACAAGTCATACATTCCGGTGTATCTACTGCCTTTAAGGTGGCTACTATATCACCAACTACAGGTAAAAGCCACAAGTGATGCATTCCGGTGTATCTACTGACTTTAAGGTGGCCACTATATCACCAACTACAGGTAAAAACCACAAGTCATGCATTCCGGTGTATCTACTGCCTTTAAGGTGGCCCCTATACCACCAACTACAGATAAAAGCCACAAGTCATACATTCCGGTATATCTACTGCCTTTAAGGTGGCCATAATATAACCAATTACAGGTAAAAGCCACAAATCATGCATTCCGGTGTATCTACTGCCTTTAAGCTGGCCACCATGTCACCAACTACAGGTAAAAGCCACAAGTCATACATTCCGGTGTGTCTACTGCCTTAAAGGTGGCCGTTATATCACCAACTACAGTAAAATCCACAAGTCATACATTCCGGTGTATCTACTGCCTTTAAGGTGGCCGCTATATCACCAACTACAGTTAAAAGCCACAATTCATGCATTCCGGTGTATCTACTGCCTTTAAGGTGGCCATTATATCACCAACTACAGTTAAAAGCCACAAGTCATGCATTCCGGTGTATCTACTGCCTTTAAGGTGGCCGCTATATCACCAACTACAGTTAAAAGCCACAAGTCATGCATTCCGGTGTATCTACTGCCTTTAAGGTGGCCCCTATACCACCAACTACAGATAAAAGCCACAAGTCATACATTCCGGTGTATCTACTGCCTTTAAGGTGGCCACTATATCACCAACTACAGGTAAAAGCCACAAGTCATGTTTTACGGTGTATCTACTGCCTTTAAGGTGGCCACTGTATCACCAACTACAGGTAAAAGCCACAAGTCATACATTCCGGTGTATCTACTGCCTTTAAGGTCGCCCCTATACCACCAACTACAGATAAAAGCCACAAGTCATACATTCCGATGTATCTACTGCCTTTAAGGTTGCCACTATATCACCAACTACAGGTAAAAGCCACAAGTCATGCATTCCGGTTTATCTACTGACTTTACGGTGGCCACTATATCACCAACTACAAGCAAAAGCCGCAAGGCATGCATTCCGGTGTATCTACTGCCTTTAAGGTGGCCACTATACCACCAACTACAGGTAAATGCCACAAGTCATACATTCCGGTGTATCTACTGCCTTTAAGGTGGCCACTATATCACCAACTACAGTAAAATCCACAAGTCATGCATTCCGGTGTATCTACTGCCTTTAAGGTGGCCACTATATCACCAACTACAGTTAAAAGCCACAAGTCATGCATTCCGGTGTATCTACTGCCTTTAAGGTGGCCACTATATCACCAACTACAGGTAAAAGCCACAAGTCATGCATTCCGGTTTATCTACTGACTTTAAGGTGGCCACTATATCACCAACTACAGGTAAAAGCCACAAGTCATGCATTCCGGTATATCTATTGCTTTTAAGGTGGTCACTATATCACCAATTACAGGCAAAAGCCAAGACAAAAATTTGAATATATTTTTTGAACTGACACCTTTTCTCATCCCTTCATTTTCACGTTTAAAACACCTTAATTAAAAAATGTATTAAAATTTATTATCCATTTCATTATGTTTTATTTTGGGAAATACCCCACTTTGCATTTAACTATTAAAAGTGTATTTTTCCCTTCCATCGAGTTAAAATTATATCAACTTATATGATACATATTCTGAAATAAAGTCTGTCTCTTTGGTTCATATGTTTTGTTATGAATCTATAAATGTTTTAATTAAATGTATGATTTTTATAATTTTCAAATTGCTTGAAGATTTAAGTTAAATTCTGTGTTTTTCAAAGACACGGGACCTTGATATTTCTGAGAAATACAATATATTTTTGAAGATTACGGAGTGCATACAGAGAAACCTGGTATAACATTTAACTACGACACACAGCCCTCATACTCAGTCACTGTACAATGTAGCGATGGAACGGATAATGTGCAGGGCACATTGACAATAAATCTTATCAAGAATCAGGTATGACGATGAAGATTACAACATTGACTCTACGTTCAAACTCACTCACTCACTATTCGGGTCAAAGGTCATCCATTTCGTACTACCTTAAAACCATATGTTCAAACTATGCTAAGGGACCTACGGTTAATTCTCGGTCATGCATTGTCAAATATCATATCTATTTGATTGATTTGGTAGTAATTTATACATGTCTGTTTTACATCATAAACCTTGCCCTTGTATTATTACCTTCATCCAGTTTGGAATAAAATCAGCCAAATCCTTTTAATTTGTGTGACAGTTTCGTGGATGGAGATTCCAATTACAAACGTAAACGTAAATTTGAAAATTCTTTCCTGGGTTTTCAGTTTCTAATTTTGAGCCGTATACACTGCATAGAAATTAGTATCTTGGTGTTTTTAGTATCCAAACTTAACTGAGGGAATGTAATTGATTTCAGTTACGCTTTTGTCTCGAATTTTCACTATTACGATGATTTTATCAAGAAAACGGGACAGAAAAATAATAGAAAGAAATAGTGATAACCGAATATTTCTCCAATTGCCATAACCTCCATATGAAGGAAAGCTTTTATGGTTGTTTTGTTCTTGAATTCTCGATGACTGTTGTTGAAAAGACTAAATAAATCTTAAAAACACTAAAATTCATTCAGTCGTCATAGAAACTTCATATTAATATTAAGTGCCATGCTTATACATGTGTTGGTCCAAGAAAAAATTGAAATTTTCTCCACTGTTGCCATTGAAACAAGACCATGACATCGAGTGGATGCCACAAATTAAAACGCATATTTGAATTAATGAAATTTCGTAAGTCTTTTTTCTTTTTTTTTTGCATTTTGTGTTTGTTTTTTCTTCCTGCGTTCGACAATTTTGTTTTTAGCATCATAGAAAAGAAATAATGGATGTTAAGAGTTGATTTCGAGATCCGCCGAGGACGGACAACAGTTTTACAGTATTTAAATGTAATTTTAACAATGTTGGTTTAGTGTTCACACGTGTATATATATTTACACACCATCAGCTCAAGCCACCTATTTCGTTATTCATTTTAGCCACCAGTCATTCAAAGTCTGCCTGCGTCTACCAGCTTCATAGAAGATTTAAACACAAGAACCCTGTTGCATAAACTAAATATAACAGATACTGAGGGCGATGCTATAACGTGTAATTTGGTTACAGCTAGTACCATATATGATGTGTCACTAATTCCTCCTTCTAACAAAGGTTTGTAGTAGTTTTCGATTTTACATATTTTTCCCTATATTTTACGGTCTTATGACACTTAAAATATTGTAAATAGTACCAAAGGGCTATCTGAAAAGGTCTTTAACAGTTAACAACACCGTTGACAACACACACTGGAAAGACACATAAAATAAAATCATTACATTTACACTATAATCAATTCATGAAGGAATTTTTAAAGGAAAAAATGAAAACAACAGAAGAAATTTATAGTCATATTCGAAAAGAATAGGTTATTATGCCATTTAGTATTTTCTATATTCCCTAAAAACTTTAAAGTTTTAATGAAAATGGGAGGGGTTATAAATTTGATTTGTTTGTCTTGACTCGATAATGGGGATAATATACATCCAATATATTTTTTTTTATAGAATACGGGATATATCTGACTGGAGGAACAACCTTAGATTATGACACAACTCCCTCTTACACATTTTCCGTGCAATGTAGTGATCTTAGGCGCAGCGATACAGAAACATATACAGTGAATTTGATTCGTAATACGGTTTGTTTTTTTTTATCTGTTAATCTTAATTTGTGGAATAAAAGTGCAGTGTTCTAGTTAGGATTCAAGGAGAAATAGTCATATATGTATCAAGACAGTTTCTCGTGCACTGTACATCCTTAGTATATATCTCCTTATTACACTATAGTAGTAAACAATAGCAAAACAAATCACAGAAAACTTGGGACCACTGAGGGTCAATTCAAACGCTCCAGGTAAAGTCCACTTATAATCATCATTCTGGCATGTTATACTGTAGTACACGATGTCTGCTTATTAGCCCCCTACCAGCAGCACCGAAGGGGACTATAGGCTTGCTCACCGTCCGTCCGTCAGTCACACTACAGTTTTCCGGACTTTTTCAGAAACCTGATCTGAGTTTTGGTATGTCAGCTTATAATGATGAGATACAGATCAAGTTTGAGTTTCACGCTGATCGGATAATTATTGTGAGATTACTGCCCTCGGAAATAGGAATTATTGCCAAATAATAGTTTTCCGGACACCCTTTTGCCAACTGATTTTATTTTTGGCATGTGCGCTTATAATGATGAGTTATACAGGTCAAATATAAATTTCACACTGATGGGATAAGTATTATGAGAGCCTTTGCCAAAATAATAGTTTTCCTGACTTTTTTCAGAAACCGTTCAACCAACTGATCTTATTTTTGTATGTGAGCTTATAATGATTGACTACAGATCAAGTTTTACTTGCACACTGATCGAATAATTTTTGTGAGAGTAATTTCCCTCGGAGATAGAAATTATTGTCAAATTATTAGCTCACCTGGCCCAAAGAGCCAAGTGAGCTTATATCATCACTTGGCGTCCGTCGTCCGTCGTCTGTCGTCGTCCGGCGTCGTCCGTCGTCGTCCGTCGTCGTCGTTAACATTTTACATTTTGAACTTCTTCTAGAGAACCACTGAATGGAATGAAACCAAACATGGCATGAATGTTCCTTATGAGGTGCTGACCAAGTGTTGTTACTTTGTAGCCGATCCATCATCAAAGATGGCCGCCAGCGGGGAACTTAGTTTAACATAGGACCCTATGGGAAATGCATACAAATGACTTCTTTTAGTGACTCACTTAATGGAATGAAACCAAACATGGCATGAATATTCCTTATGAAGTGCTGACCAAGTGTTGTTACTTTGTAGCTGATCCATCATCCAAGATGGCCGCCAGCGGGGAACTTAGTTTAACATAGGACCCTATGGGAAATGCATACAAATGACTTCTTTTAGAGAACCACTGAATGGAATGAAACTAAATCTGGCATGAATGTTCCTTATGAGGTGCTGACCAAGTGTTGTTACTTTGTAGCCGATCCATCATCCAAGATGGCCGCCAGAGGGGGACTTAGTTTAACATAGGACCCTATGGGAAATGCATACAAATGACTTCTTTTAGAGAACCGTTGAATGGAATGAAACCAAACATGGCATGAATGTTCCTTATGAGGTGCTGACCAAGTGTTGTTACTTGGTAGCCGATCCATAATCCAAGATGGCCGCCAGCGGGGGACTTAGTTTAACATAGAACCCTATGGGAAATGCATACAAATGACTTCTTTTAGTGACCCACTTAATGGAATGAAACCAAACATGGCATGAATATTCCTTATGAAGTGCTGACCAAGTATTGTTACTTTGTAGCTGATCCATCATCCAAGTTGGCCGCCAGCGGAGAACTTAGTTTAACATAGGACCCTATGGGAAATGCATACAAATGACTTCTTTTAGAGAACCACTGAATGGAATGAAACTTAATCATGCATACAAATGACTTCTTTTAGAGAACCACTGAATGGAATGTAACAAAACATAGAATGAATGTTCCTTATGAGGTGCTGACCAAGTGTTGTGTAACAGTAGAGCATGATTTGTCTCCCAAAATTACCTACCGCACCAACCGGGGATCGAACCCGGAACCTTTGGTTCAGTAGTCCACAGCTCTACCGACTGAGCTAAAGGAGTACCTTTGGTTCAGTAGTCCACCGCTCTACCAACTGAGCTAAAGGAGTACTCCTTTAGCTCAGTCGGTAGAGCGGTGGACTACTGAACCAAAGGTTCCGGGTTCGATCCCCGGTTGGTGCGGTAGGTAATTTTGGGAGACAAATCATGCTCTACTGTTACAGTTGTTACTTTGTTGCCGATCCATCATCCAAGATGTTTAGAAGTCTATCAGAAAATTGTAAAAAAAATTCTGAATGGTCACAACTTGACCACATATTCAAAAATAATAATGATAAGATGTCTTCAGTAGCTATTGTAAGACTACACTAAGATGACCTATTTTTAATTTTAAATACTGTGTCAAATTAAACCAATCTTGGTCTCAATCATTATATAATTTAACATAATTTCCAAAATCACATTAGTTACAGGTGAGCGACACAGGCTCTTGAGAGCCTCTAGTTAGTTTTCGGCAATACTTTTTTTCAAACCGTTCTAAATACCAGTTGATCTTACTTTTAGTATGTAGGCTTATAATGATGAACTACAGATCAAGTAATTATTGTGTACTCCTTGCGAACATAATTTTAGGATTTTTAGGATCACTCTGTCAATACGTCTGCATCCGATTGACATTTGGTTTGTTCTCTCATAGCTGAAGCCGGTAGGGGATATTGTATTGCTCAGCAATACTCTCATTATGCTTGTTGCTTTTTTTCTCCATATTTCTGCCATCAACTGTATTTAGAGATATGCTTTGTCAAGATGTGAACCAAAGATTCCAACGTTGTTATCATGTTATATTATGCAATTATGGCAATTTTACTGTGAGTAGCAATATTGCCCAAGGCCAAAGGCCGCGGGAAATCCTGCTTTAAGTGGTCCATAAAACATGAAATTGCACTATAATTGTTTTATTACATTTCACTTTAAAGAGTGGGAATTGGAAATCACCTGTTTCACCGCGCACTATCACAAAGAGGACAACTATACCTAAGGAGCAAACCATAAAAAACGCAATCCATTAGACAGACAAACCCGGGAAGACAAATGAACAACCACAAGCACAACAAACAAACACTGAAAACTAAAACAAAATAAACAACACGAACTCCGACGAAAGCCAGGAGTGAACTCAGGTGCTCCGGAAGGGTAAGCAGTTCCTACTCCGTATACGGTACCCGTCGTGAAGTTCAACAAAGCCAATCCGGTGGTAGTCACAAATCGGTGGAGGTACATGAAATGTTGCGACAGTGGGAACAGGTCTAACATCATCTTAGATATTGAAACACGGTAACAGTTAATCAATTCGTGATGACCGTTAAATTCCATAAGTGATGACATCAACTTATCCTTGATAAAACCCTGGTAAGAAGCTTTTGTGACAGCTGTAATCCTCTTTGTCGAAAGTCATGGTAACTCACGCGTGCCCTTGAGTATCAGATAAGCTGAGAAACGTAGACGCCATATACAGGCGATGCTGGTATATTGCTACTCAAGAAGAGAAAGTTAACAATCGGAAAGTTGTGGATTAGTTTGAAACACACTGTTTCTATATGGATCTAAATAAAACGTATCACAAAATACCGAAATAAATTTGAAATTTGAAAGTGCGAAATGTAATAATTCGTTCTATATGAGCAGTCAAAATGCGTTGACAGTATATTTTCAAGTGATATACGGTCACTGACAGTATATAACATTTATGCCACACCTACTTTACCTGATTGACGGGACTGAAATGAACAATATCATATTGACTTCAATCTTTAGAACAAAGTTTCAAAACTTATTCTCTTCTTACTTATTTTGTATTGTTGAAAAAAAAATTATTTTCAATAATCTTACGCGACTGTAAATGGTATATTTGCCTGCGCATCGATCTTTGAAATCATGAGTTCTCCGTGTAACCATCACACCTCAAAATTTATTGGGGCCTGATGAGGGTAGCCAACGTTTAAAAAATTATGAAATTGTTAGTAATATCCACTAATATCATGCACCAAAAATTGCAGTATAAAGACAATAACAGTGCATTGACTTGACATAAATATCGATATACGAAGTCGGTACGAATCGGGGAAAATGCTCGGGAAACCCTCGCATTTTCACCCGATTCTAAGCCTCATCCGTATATCGATTCAAGGTCAAGTAAATGCACTATTGTTGTATATTTATTATCTGGTATGCCTGTGTCATGGAATGTGATTGCATAGCTAGGCATGTGATGCTTCAAAATATAATTTGAAACCATTTTAGTATTATAAGCAGTATGTTCGTCATACATAGACTTTCAATATGTTTTGGCATTGTTTTCTTTTTGTTTTTGTTTGTATTTCTGCGTTCGACAAATTTGCATTTAACCTTTACAATAGCGAATTTTTCGTTTATTTTTCCCTTGCACCGAGTAAAAATTATATTAATTTGTATGAAACAGTCTGTCTCCTTTGCTTCATATGTTTTGTTATTAATCTATTAATGTTGTTATTATATGTATGATTTGTATAAATTTCTCCTTGCTTTAACAAGTACCATATAACATAGAAAAGAAAGAATGTAACATACAATGCATGCAGTTGCATTAATATTCGTATTATAGAAGGCCTGTTCAGATTTTTCATTTATTGGCTATTTTGAAGTTTGGGTTCGTTAATATATTATATAACGGATGTTAAGAGTTGATTTCGAGATTCGCCGAGGACGGACAAAAGTTTTACAGTATTTAAATGTAATTTTAACAATGTTGGTTTAGTGTTCACACGTGTATATATATTTACACACCATCAGCTCAAGCCACCTATTTCGTTATTCATTTTAGCCACCAGTCATTCAAAGTCTGCCTGCGTCTACCAGCTTCATAGAAGATTTAAACACAAGAACCCTGTTGCGTCCACTAAATATAACAGATACAGAGGGTGATCCTATAACGTGTAATTTGGTTACAGCTAGTACCATATATGATGTGTCACTAATTCCTCCTTCTAACAAAGGTTTGTAGTAGTTATCGATTTTACATATTTTTCCCTATATTTTACGGTCTTATGACACTTAAAATATTGTAAATAGTACCAAAGGGCTATCTGAAAAAGTCCTTATCAGTTAACAACAGCGTTGACAACACAAACTGGAAAGACACATAAAATAAAATCATTACATTTAAACTATAATTAATTCATGAAGGAATTTTTAAAGGAAACAAGAGGTTCTCAAGAGCCTGAATCGCTCACCTGGCAAACAATGCACTATAAACTAAATTAATATATTAATGTTTGTTGTAAATTAAACTGAGTATTAAAGGTCACGTAAAATGCTGAAAATACCTTTAAAAGCCTTTCAAGAACCTCTCGAAAGAAATGGGCATGAGTTCTCCCTACGATTGATTAAGATACAGTCATGGTCAATTTGATGATTCACAATACAAAATACAAGTATAAATCTTTTGGTCTATATGTTGTCTTCGTTTTTAAAATGTTTGAAAGAAGTTATGTAAAAATTGTGGGTTAAGGCTTTTTATTGTACTTGAAAAGGAAATATTACAGGAACAATCATGCTAAGTTTAATCCAAATCCCCCTAGTAGTTTCAGAGGAGATGTTTGAAAATTTGTTAACAACGATGATGACCGACACCAAGTGATGGCAATTAAAAGCTCACATATTATGAAGTTTAATCATTGTTATACAACATTCTCATCATCACCATTAACTAAGGATACCATGTTTACTTTAAAAACCAAATATTGTTGAAATCCGGGCAAGTGTAAAAAATGGCGGGAAAATGGCAGCCATTTTAAAAATGGCCGTCCAAAACAAACTTTCATCATCACCATTCAACTCGGGATACCATGTTTGCCTTGAAAGTAGCTTTCATCTTCATTTTATTTCTATAATTCAGGAAAAAATAGCAAAAAACAGCATTTTGACCCTATGTTATATTTTTAGTAAGGGCGGACATGTTTTACAACCAATCAAAAATCCAAGCATTAACTTTTTGCAGGATACCCTAAGGAACAATCATACCACGTTTCATTTGATTTTGAATAGTAGTTTCAGAGAAGATTTTTGAAATAATAACATAATAATAACATAAAAAAAGCCAAAAATGTCAAAAAAGGGCAATAACTCTAACATCAGTTGACAGATTTTCACGAAAATAAGCACACAGGTAGCTCTCATCATGCTGAACACTTTGAAGCATAAACTTTGTGCAGGATACCCTAAGGAACAATAATGCTAAGTTTTATCCAAATCCATTCCGTAGTTTCAGAGGAGAAGATGTTTGAAAAATTGTTAACGACGACAGACGACAGACGCCAGACGACGACGGACGCCAAGTGATGAGAAAAGCTCACATGGCCTTTTAGGCCAGGTGAGCTAAAAATGAAAACAACAAAAGAAATTTATAGTCATATTCGAAAAGAATAAGTTATTATGTCATTTAGTATTTTCTATATTCCCTAAAAACTTTTTAATGAACATGGGGGGGGGTGGGGTGGGGTTATAAATTTGATTTGTTTGTCTTTACTCGATAATGGGGATAATATACAGCCAATATATTTTTTTTTATAGAATACGGGATATATCTGACTGGAGGAACAACCTTAGATTATGACACAACTCCCTCTTACACATTTTCCGTGCAATGTAGTGATCATAGACGCAGTGATACAGAAACATATACAGCGAATTTGATTCGTAATACGGTTTGTTTTTATACGCCCGTCAAAATTTTGACGGGACGTATTATGGTATACAAATGTCTGCGTCCGTCTGTCCGTCGTAAACATGTCGCACAGTAACTTGAGAATAACTTATCCAAATTTCATGAAACTTTACATAGTTGTTTCTTATGATGGTCAAACGATCTGTATACTTTTTGGTGAAAATAAGATTAAAACTTTTTGAGATACGGGACTTTGTATCTAAAACAGGGGTGTGTTTTTTTTCACATGTCGCGCCGTATCTCAAAACGATTTATGATTATTGCTTAAAACTTTACACACTTCTTAGATATATTAATCTAAAGATCTGTATACTTTTTGGTGATGATTCAAAATTTTATTTTAGAGTTATTGAGTTTTTTGTAAAAAAAAAGGGGTGGGGTTCACATGTCCCACCGTATCTCAAAAACGATTTATGATTATTACATAAAACTTTACACACTTCTTAGTTATATTAATCTAAAGATCTGTATACTTTTTGGTGATGATTCAAAATTTTATTTTAGAGTTATTGAGTTCGTTTGTTAAAAAAAAGGGGGGAGGGTTTAACATGTCACGCCGTATCTCAAAAACGATTTATGATTATTGCATAAAACTTTACACACTCCTTAGTTATATTAACCTAAAGATCTGTATACTTTTTGATGATGATTCAAAATTTTATTTTAGAGTTACTGGTTTTTTTTTTTTTTTTAAATGGGGAGGGGGGGTTTAACCTGTGGCGCCGTATCTCAAAAACGATTTATAATTATTGCATAAAACTTCTTAGTTATATTAATCTAAAGATCTGTATACTTTTTGGTGATGATTCAAAATTTTATTTTAGAGTTATTGAGTTTTTTTGTAAAAAAAAGGGGGGGTTCACATGTCGCGCCGTATCTCAGAAACTATTTATGATTATTGCATAAAACTTCACATACTTGTTAGTTATGTTAATCTGAAGATCTGTATACTTTTTCGTGATGATTCTTTATTTTATTTTTGTGTTATTGAATTTTTATTGAGCTTTTTAGTAAAAAAGGTAGTCTTTTTTGGTCACATTTCGCGCCGTATCTCTATTGCTTAAAAGTTTACACGCTTATGTTTTGCCGGGTTTCCATATACATCCCATCAGCAGCTCCACTAAATAAAGGGGGATTCCAAAAACATTTATTATGTTTTTTCCACAAGACGACGGGCGTATCATGTGCTCGTGGCGCAGCTGTTTATTTATCTGTTAATCTTAATTAGTGGAATAAAAGTGCAGTGTTCTAGCTAGGATTCAAGAACAAATAGTCATATTGTGGGACAAGAGGTGCTTTAACGTAGTTCCGGGTCTAAAAAGGGCTAAAAAGATCATGATCTTTAAAAAAAAATATCAATTATTCAAATGTGATGCCCTTTGAAGAGATCTTTTAGTTTTTTCCTACCTTTCAATATATTATCAAGTAATTTTTTGTTTATTTGTATTTAAAAGTGTTTTTTATGGTTTTTCATTTCATACTTATTGCAAAGAGCAGAGGGGTACACTGTGAAATGGGTATTTCTCTGCTCCTCTCTATTTTGGGCTAGCTAGAACATTGAAGTTTCAAAGACAAGAATATATCTAACGATTAATGATCAAATATCAAAGGTTTAGTTTACTTGGATGACAATTTCATATTTTTGTTTAAAAACTGTGAAATCGTATATTTTCGTATATTTGAATTTCGCATTATATTCATGTAAATCCACGAAAATAAAGAAAACTGGTAATTAACATTTCATCGTTTTTATAGTACGTTAAATCTGTTAAGGATCTGAAATTCTGTATTTAATAAATAATCTCTGTTTTTTTTGTAATTCATGAAAAAGAGCATTTTATGTAATAAATTAACCTTCAATTCTTACAGCCGCCAGTTATTAACAATTTACCTGAGACAACAGGTATATCTGAAGACTTATCAACAAGAACCCTGGTAAACAGACTGAATGTAACTGATGTCAATGTAGCAGATACAATTACATGCTGGCTTAATACCAATACACCTGTGTTTGAAGTTGATATAGTGGTTTCTGGGTTAGGTTTGTATTTTGAAAAATGATTTATCAGACTTTAAATATTAAAATACTTCAAAACTTATTTGTCTATCACTTTTTTCAAATTCATATTGCAATGTATTGCCTGTCGACCGTCCGTAAACTTTTATAAAAATATTCCCTCTGAAACCACTGGGCAATAGGAACCAAACTTAGCCATAATCATTCTTAAGTATCCGATCATTCCAATAACTAACAAACGTGGCTGCCGTCGCTATAAACAGAAATTGCGGTTAATACATGCAAGAACAAATGGGATTTTTTTTATGGTTACCTCAGTAAATATTAAGCTGGTTGTGAAATAATATAATATAGATTCCATGTGAGTTTCGTTCCAGTTGACCTACTTTTGATCTGATTGCGACCCCTGGACTTAGACATTATGACAGTTTTAAACTATATTTCAATCATCTTCGCAGAAACAATTGCGTATATTAGAACCATACTGTGGGAAAATATACATTAAATAATTTTCTTGTCTGAAACCACACAGCTAATTGGAATCAGATAGCAATGGTCTATAAGTTGTCGTCTTTGAGAATTGTATCAGATAGTCAACCAAGATGGCCTCCAGCCGAACTTAGTTTAAGGGAAATTTCGCTTAAAGATGTCGTCTGCAACCATTAAACCAATATTAATAAACGAAAGTTGGCAGCAATGGTCCCTTCTGTCAGAAATGTATCCTATGTCCTGGGTCGCCAATAAAAATGGCCACCACAAACATTAAACTTGTTTAACAGAGGAACTTTTCCAAATTTTCACTGGAAGATCTTCTTGAAAGCAATAGTCCTTGAGTGATTCCACGACCTGGACTGCCAACACAAATGTCTGTCGTAGAAACCCGAATGACTACCACAGAAAAAATTAGTTTCAAAAGTAATCTGGGAAGATCTTATCAATCTCCAATTGGTATCAAACCTGGTAGCACTAATCATTGGGTGGTCTTTTTTCAGATTTGCATACAAATACTCAGATATCGAACCAAACTGTTTACTATATACAAAATTAGTTTATTATGCGACCTTAAAGGAAATTCACTTAAGGATCTTCTTTTCAGAAACCAATTGGAACCAACATTTTTAGCAATGGTCCATAGGTGTTCCTCTTTCAGAATTGTATTTCTAGGTTGTCAACTAAGATGGCCAATTTCAGAAATAATCAGTTCATTTCTGAAGATGACTGGCACAGTAAAATATTTTATTCTTTTGGTGATCATATGAAGTTCAGGTTAGAGCGATACAAGCTCATTGGAGCCTTTTGTAAAATTTTATTCTTTTCGGAAACCGCTGAAGATTCTGATCAAACACAAGAGATAAACTTGCTGAATTATATAATATGACTGAAAAGTACAGTGCAGTAATGGTTCTCCGTTTGTCCCCTTTATCGTTTACATCAGATAAATCCAACCTCGAACCAACTTGTTCACCACCGCTGAACTACGAGTGAAGATTGCAAACACATATTTATTGCATGACAATTGAGAAACTCCGATGTAATTACGATTATCCCACCATCATGACAGTTTTATTGTACTTTTTTGCTTCCGAGTTCTATATTATCATTCCATGTCTATTAGATAATTTAAAACGTTTCGTTTTTGGTTTTAATTTTGCAGTCGATTATGGAGTATTTCTGAAAGGGGGAACAACTCTTAACTATGATACAACACCGTTGTATTCGCTCAGCATAGAATGTGGAGATCATAGAAGAAATGTATCGGATATATTGACAGTTAATGTCATTCCCAATGCGGTAAATATGTATTCATCAGATTAGGTGGTGAAAATTTGAAGTAGATACAAGATTCCTCAAAACAAGACGGTATTATATAACATTTACTTATTTAGTGAGCGCAATATATTGAAAAATATGTCAGTTGGTTACTTGGTTTGATACATCTACAAGAAAAGTCAAATAATCATAGAAAATCCTTTAATCATATTTTTATCATTAGGTAGATATTAGATTATAGTTTTAAACACTTGACAAGTGTTTTTATGTATTTCAAATAAGCAACTGATTTTTAAAAATCGTACATCTATATATAATATTTTAACTGATTTATCAGATGTTCGTATGCAATGTTTTAATATCCTGAAAACATTTTTTATACAAAAAAGTACCTTATTAGATATTGTTAAATCCTCTGGTGCACCAACATGATTCACATTTAAATTCGCCATATTTCTAAAATTTACATAAATCAACAATTAGTATACAGAATTTACTATATATACAAGAAACTAAAAACCGTTTTGCATCTTGAAAGTCTTATTAGGTGTTTGACAATGGGTAAAACGCTTAACGTTCAAATAAAAACTGGAAAGCTACGGTTGAAATCAAGTTATCTCCGCACCTCCGAAATTTGTTGGGACACTTACCCAAATTATTGAAATCAAGTTATCTCCGCACCTCCGAAATGTGTTGGGACACTTACCCAAATTAAAAAATATAAAACCTTATGCCCATTTAAAGATGTTATGCAATTATCCTATAAAGAAATTAAATCACTCTCCAATGAAAAATGAAAAAAGTTTAGATCACAAGCTGAAATTCATCATTTTTGAAAATCACTGGATGGACTCCAAGCTTTGAAAATGCTGCAAAGCCCCAACTTAGTGACGTATTCAAATATGGGCGGTGGCTATCACCATAAAAGGCTTGAGTTTGCACGTGATTTCAGTTCTGTGTGCTGTAGAGAGCAATAACAATATTACCCTAAAAGGCATGATGTTTAGCCCGCTTTTTACTATCCACGCTTTCGTCAAGATTTGGTTACTCGCCTGTTCATGTTATTTCTAAACAGTCATACACCATGTACAGATGCGCAATAATGTTTAAATTTTAATTTTATAAAATTTGGGCCCACAGGAGTCGAATTTCAAAAATTATAAGTTCAAGCTTGTGATCTAAGCTTTTTCAATTTCCATTGGGTTTATTGATTTTATTTCTTGATAAAATGATTGCATACTATTTTTGGATGGGAATAAGGTTTTATATTTTTACTCTGAGTAAATGCGTTGTGACGGAATTCAAGTTCCAAAGAAATTTTGTAACATAACAGAAGTTCCAATGAGAACTTTCCTTACATAAAATTATATCCTTTCCTGCGACATTTTTTCCCAAACACTGGAAAAAAATTCTATAATAAAAGTTGTTCACAGGAAAATCTGTTATATAACAATATCTCCCCAGAAAAACATTACACTGGGTCATTTCCACTTTCTACCATGGAACTTGTATTACGTAATAGAATTTCCACAATGGAAATTTTAATATGGAATGGAATTTCACAACGAAACTTTTATTGTGTAAAGGAATTTCCATTTCAGAATTTTTATTAAATAATGTAAGTTCCTTTTCTGAACATTTATTAGGTAATGGAAGTTCAATCATGAAACATACATTACGTTATTCATCCAACGGTTGGACATTTATTACATTATATTTGTTCCATGGATATTTTGTTATGTATAGAAGAAATTGATACACTTAGAGCATGTATTATACGGAAAGAAATATACATAACACTTTTTCTGTTCAATATTATGTTTGTCAGGGTATAGAAGCTTCGGTTCGGTCCGTATAATTTTTGTCGGGCGACCAACCGGTCCATAGACTGTCGTATGACCCTCAGTGTCATAAACTATTTGCTAAATATTACATTCTTTGCACTGATTCTACCATTTCAGAAA
This sequence comes from Mytilisepta virgata, assembly GCA_028015205.1. Lineage (NCBI taxonomy): Eukaryota > Metazoa > Mollusca > Bivalvia > Mytilida > Mytilidae > Mytilisepta > Mytilisepta virgata. The sequence goes on along the minus strand of CM051519.1, from coordinate 94,289,588 downwards.
TTCCAATCTCCTGTAATTTCCAATTCAAACATTGAATTAATCGAAGTCTATTTTCTAATTTTTTCAGAACAGCAGAAAAAACTGTATTAATTCGTCATTTTTTTTCTGTTAGCCACCGACAATAATCAATTTACCAATGAGCTGTGAGATCTCAGAATATATACCGACTGAAACATTACTGTATACAGTGACAGTAACAGACCCTACCAATGATACAGTGACGTGCTCAATTCCAACCTCAACTATGTTTTATCTTCAAAGTGGATTAACACAGTTTGGTCAGTATCTTAAATATTGACCATATATGGTTTAATGTGTCTACGGATAAGAGTATTTCATTTGATATGCTTAGTATGTTCATTCCTAGTTTTGGTTACGACTAGGCCTTCTCCGTCCAAAGTACACAATATCACCGTTTTTAAACACATTCTTTCTGCGATACAAAAAGCCATCTACGATTATGGCTTTATTGCCTCTATTTGTCTCTGTGTGTATGATCTCCACAAGTCCACATTAACAAACTCTTTTGAAAATTAAAAATTGTCGGAAAAAAAATAAAGGTAAATTAAAAAATTGTCGGTAATGAAATGCACCCAAACTGAGTAGAACTGATGTCATAATGAAAAGTGTGGTCAAATGTGTCACATTGACAAGCCTTATTAGATTGATTGATTGATTGATTGTTGTTTAACGTCCAGTGGCAAATATTTCATGTTTCTTCGGGACGAGAACCAGTTCAATTTATCAAACAATTCAATTAGGGGTAGGTCAGGACACAAAGGGGAACCAATTTTGACTGCCACTGTAAAAGGAGGAGGGTTGGGTAAGGTCGGATAATTTAGCCTTCTGTAGCGACCATCAGCCTACTCTTTTTCGAAAACTACAGAAGGAGTCTTTAGCGTGCAGGGAGTATGGCATTCTCCAAACACGTTACCCACTGTGGTCCGCGGTCAGGCTTTCCGTATTATGACCTAACAACCCCCAACGAGAGGGTCTCCCTTATCTGCCACCCGGGGACGTGCCAGACAGCGCTAATGTAAGCGTACTTTTATTCCGGCGTGTAGATTTTCCGATGAGTAATTTTACACTAGTGTTGTCTTTCCGTAAATAGTGCGAAACAGAACAAACAGACAAAGTTTTGTTTATTTTGATAATCACAGGTATTTATAAACACGAATCTTATTGTTGTCACCCGTGCGTTTTATTTCTAGGTGTGGTTATCGTTCTTGAATTAAAATAAAATTTAATTCTTTATTTCAAAATTTATTTTTATTTACTTTTTGCTCAAATTTTATCTGAAGTTTTAAAAATGTATTCATTGATTAAAGTTTTAAATTAGCTAATGCTGGCATAATCCTTGTATTTTCATAAATTTAATGTAACCTTTTTATATCATAAAGAGTATTTTTGTATGTCAAGATTTCTTTACCTCCTGCAAAGTAACTCAGTCTTTTAATATAGGATTGTTATTGTTAATAGGATTAATGATAATTTAAAATTACGATTACACAACTGTTGATGATTTGATGGATTTGTAGAAATTGTCTTTATAAATTATATTCATTTAATAAAGTTTTCTTTTCTTTTAGAAGCCTGATTAGTTAGCTATATACATATAAGGTTTAAATAGTCGAAATCTACTTTAAAATATCTTCACATTAGTAAATCCCGAACTTCCAATTACATATTAACTGACATTTTGTCAATTTATGCTAATATTATAATGATAAAGATTATACATGTATTATTAAATATGGAGCAGAGGAATATCAGGCAATTTTGAATTTCTTGAACGACATATCGTACAACCAAACATTTCAATGAAGAATAATTGCACTAGGTAATTTTTTCCAGGATAAATTACACTAGTGTATAATTTCCATATGACAATTTATTTCTAAATGCTGGCTTTGATATCCCCCCCCCCAAAAAAAAACCTTGCCCCATTTTATTTAATAGTCCCCCTAAAAAATCCTTTTTAAGAGTGTTTTGGATACACAACTAAACAAAGGATAATTTACACTAGGCATGGAAAAAGTAACCTAGTGCAATAATTCCTCTGGAAATTATACACTAGTGTAACTTCTCCTCTGGAAAGAATACACTGGTAGAACGAATACACGGTTACACTATGGGTCCACCACAGATACCTAGCCTTATTAGATTGTGATGAATTCAGAATACTTTATTATAAGGAAATTCTTCTGTATTTTGAATTATATATAATAAACAATTTATATTTGCAGAGGCAGAAATATACTTATTTGGTAATCAAGCATTTGATTATGACACACAGAGAATGTATACACTGGATATTACTTGTGCTGACAAACTACGAAATGATTCTTCAGTATTTTATGTGTACATTCTTAGAAATAATCCACCATATTTTAGCAATCTACAAGGTATGTTTTCCTGCGCATCAGTTCAATTTTCACCCAAATTTGGGACTTCCAAACAGAAATATTGCAAATACCCTTTTCAAAAAATGACGTACGTGTTTTATTATAAGAATGTAATTTTTGTCCATGATTTTTTTATAATTCTGTCTTTGACACTTTCTTTAATCAAACGCATACTGTTTCATGAATACTTTAACTGGTGACAAAAATTCTAAACAACCCTGTTCACTCAAAACTGCGGATTCGAAAACTCTTAAGAGCGTCGAATTTTATGGAAAATGCTCACTTTAGTAAAAAAGTTCAAATGTTTTTTTGGCAAATTTCCAGCTGAAAAGAGGTAAAAAGAGACACCCTGGGACAAATACCATTATGACAATAAATTTGATGCAAATTTCAACCTGTCAGATTCATAAGATTCTTAAATAAGGTTTAGTTATACTAGTATCGGTTAACTTATGGTCTAAAACATTTAAACTTTGACCGTTTTACTTAAATATTCCTTCAGGATATTCACTGTGTATCAATGTGTCATTGAAAAAGATTATGATGCAAATAATTTGAAGGGTGAATTATTTATATAGATGTAAATTATATAATTGTTAATGACAGGACGAACTTTCATGTACGTTTCACAGGTACAACAACCATATCATCCAAAACAGTAACAATCGGGCAGTCAATATTTACTGTTCTTGGAAGTGATCCTGAAACTGATCAGTTACAGTTCAGTATGCAATCGAAATCAGCAAATTCACCGTTTACCATAAACCTAAATAGTAAGTTTTTTTGCAAGTAAGAGTGAATATTTACTAGATAATTAGTATCCATTTTGGGAGAGGTCACTGACACTTAACTTCCAGGCCGGTAGGGTTAATAACCCTTAGTCAAAGACTGTTGGTATTAGAGAAAGGTGAAGCATTAAATTCCAATAATTCCAATTTTGGAATAAGTGAATTAAATTAATAAAAACCTTAAAAGTTTGTTAATTATAAAAAAACTACCATGCTTCAAAAATATCCTTTAAAAGATATCTTTAATTAGTAAAAATGCATAGTAATTATAAAATTACATGAAATATTTACATTCTAGCTGGAGAAATATCATTGAGTAGATCAATACAAACTGAAGCAGTCCCTGCCTACGACCTGTATGTGAATATAACAGATGGTCGAAATACAGTTGGTCCTAAAACATTAACGGTTAGGATAACTGGTGAGCATGAAAAATATTAGAATAATATTATAAATATATATTTTGTACCTAACAATTAAGCCTACTTTATAATCACACACTTTGTCGATGTAGAAATAACATTTGTTAAGAGAGTTCAAGCCTTTGTTCAAAAGTAGGATAAACATTGTTTTTCCATGAATTTAAAAAAAAATGATTATACACTATGATAATAAATTCTTTGATACTAATTTTGATACACAAGTTAAAATTGTGCACATTTCATCGATTTACGATTTATCAAAAAGGGTAAAGCCAAAATAATAAAGGAACAATATATCTCCAGACTTTTTTCTGAAAGCTTGAAATGGAATTTCAGTTGAAGAGGTGATAATGTGAAAAAAAAGATATTACATTTCTCACAAAAAGATTCATTACATTTGAAATAATTATATATTTCCAATCATTTTTAACTTTTTGTTATTTGTTTAGATATCAATTCGCCACCAGTATTCCAAAATTTACCACAGACAGTATCAGTGTTAGAAAATTCAAATGTAGGTACATTAGTTTTCGAGCCAATAATAAGTGACCCAGATGTTACTGACACTCACTTCTTCACTGCATCGTATTATCCATCCGAAGGAGCTGTGTATTTTGTTGTCAATCAAACGTGTAAGTGAATTTAGAGAAGGAATTAAGAAAACATATTGTATAAAGGAATTGAACAATCTTGTCACATTGTATTAAATGTGTTATAATACGTTGCACTGAACTGAGTCTCATGTTATCTAATCAGTAATAATATTTCAGAGATTTTATGAGTCGGAGATATTTCTGAAAACTAAAATTACCAGCACTTCATTATGAGGTGAAAAAAAATGTCACAAAATACCTCAATAAATTTTATGCATTGTATGAACATTTCGTTGACTGGCAACTCATCAGCAGTGCTCGAGATCAAAATGTTGAAAATCCGGTTAAAGATATAAAGAGGACATATAAAATGATGAATTAATAAGCACAACCATCAAAAACCAAAACAATTAAAACAAACAGGAATCCAATCTCACTCAAGGGTTGCCTCTGCATCAAAGGGAAAAGCCTTTAGAAATTTCTGGTAATTTTTGTCAAATTTTGAACGGAAAATTTAAAGGCATTTAAGTAATGAATCGTGCCAGGACAAAAATTCTGGCTACTGGGCTGATAATGCCCTCGGGGACTTACAGTGCATCAGCAGTGACATAGACCCATTGGTAGTACACAATGTAGTAATAAAATATATCACAAAATACCTTACCAAATTTGATGCACTGTATGACCATTTCGTTGACTGTTTGTAATTTTAGTTTTCAGAAAGACACTTTCCTACTGAAGTTTTTTTTCGTTAATTTTAAAATTTAGTCGTTGTCAGGATAGCACAAAAATTAATTTACTTATCAAATTGTCCATTCAAGTAAAATTACAGTGAACTTTATTTATCTCAATTCGCTATATTACCCTCTTTCATTTTCGTTCTGTTTCGTGAGTTCTCTGTATCGACCTGTTAGAAATTAGAAAAAAAATTAAATCATCGTACAATGTATACGGACATTTATGCAAGTGTAAACATGTGAAAACTAATTTTAGCCTTGTTCATTTTTTTCTACTTTTTTTAATGAAGTAAATTGTAAAATTTGTCATTAAAGGTACTTAATTGAATACTATTTTCCAAGGAATGAAGTCAACCATAGACCATTTGCAAAGCAAACTAAAACTGTTTATCAGTAAAGTAAAACATTTTCAGCATTTGTTTTTACCTTTTCAGCTGGAGAAGTCACAACATTAGCTAATATTGATTACGAATCTATTTCCTCAAAAACTTTTTTCCTTGTGATAACTGTGTCAGATTCCCTACTGGAGGATGCTGGCAACTTGACACTTAATATACTTGATGTCAACGAATCACCACAGTTTACGAAAAAATATTACTCAATGACGGCTTTAGAAGCAAATGTAGGTAAATTTGTACATGTACAAGCTTAGTTAAATAGTCAACACATAAATTGAAATAGTAGCATAACAATGGAACAGTTTTTCGGCATTGAATTTCATTGCAAATGTATAAAGGACGGGGGAAAGCATATTGCCAAATAGTTTCATAAGATTTTTTTTCCTTATTTTGTTAGTCTTTTTACAAAAAAAATCAAATATTTTATTTAATATCAAACATAGTGATGTGATTAATTACATTATTTTGGTTCCCTGTCGTATATGCTTAACTGTAGTCTACCCTTTTTGTCTTGGAAATGACTATATAGAAGTCGTTTAAATACTTCCATGAGAGGGACATGATATCTTTTGATTCATAGATTTTGATTATTAATTAAATGGTATTGTACAAAAATGTTCAAATGGGAATCTTCGATTCAGGGAGGAAACCAACTGCAAGATCCATACTACCAGTACTGGGATGAAGATGGGGATACCCCAAAGTTCTCATTCAGCTGTGGACAGAATACAGGCAGATTAGATATGAATTTGGCAACAGGTCTACTTTCATATTCTATACAGTATGATCTTGATGACTCCAGCACTCCTTCAGAGTTAGATTGTGAAGTTTACATTAGCGACAAAGAACATGAAGATACTGCATTTCTTAATATTAGCATCTTGGATAAGAATGACAATGCCCCAGAATTTGTACATGATGTTTATACCTTTTTTGTTCCAATCGATACTTCTGTGGGCACTGAAATTGGAAAAGTTAAAGCAACAGATAGTGATGTCGCAACCTATGGTAGGTACATAAATAATTCTGTGGGCACTGAAATAGGAAAAGTTCAAGCAACAGATAGTGATGTCGCAACCTATGGTAGGTACATAAATAATTCTGTGGGCACTGAAATTGGAAAAGTTCAAGCAACAGATATTGATGTCGCAACCTATGGTAGGTACATAAATAATTCTGTGGGTACTGAAATTGGAAAAGTTCAAGCAACAGATAGTGATGTCGCAACCTATGGTAGGTAAATAAATAATTCTGTGGGGCACTGAAATAGGAAAAGTTCAAGCAACAGATAGTGATCGCAACCTATGTTAGGTACATAAATAATTCTGTGGGCACTGAAATTGGAAACGTTCAAGCAACAGATAGTGATGCCGCAACCTATGGTAGGTACATAAATAATTCTGTGGGCACTGAAATTGGAAAAGTTCTAGCAACAGATAGTGATGTTGCAACCTTTGGTAGGTACATAAATAATTCTGTGGGCACTGAAATTGGAAAAGTTCAAGCAACAGATAGTGGTGTTGCAACCTATGGTAGGTACATAAATAATTCTGTGGGCACTGAAATTGGACAAGTTCAAGCAACAGATAGTGATGTTGCAACCTATGTTAGGTACATAGATAATTCTGTGGGCACTGAAATTGGAAACGTTCAAGCAACAGATAGTGATGTCGCAACCTATGGTAGGTACATAAATTCTTCGAATCTTTTAATCAGAAAGAAAGAAAAACATGGACCGCTGTTATGTAAGTTTACATGGTCAAAGAGTCTTCATTTATATCAAATTTACTTATAGTTTCAAAATCTTTTATAAAATTAAACATCCTAATATTATCGGATTGGTCTTTTAAACGGTAGCAGCAACACTGTCATTATTCTGTATCAGAAAACAATAAATGAAGAGAGCTCATAGCGTTGAGATGTGGACCAAATCGGGAGAACTTTGTCGTTGAAAAGAAATTTAAAAATATGTTTTCCCAAAAGATGATAATAAAAGAGATGTAGGTTGGTTACCAATGTAATACGGAAACATTAACTTAGGAACAAGCTTTGGTGAAATAACCACTTTTGTCATTTTTCTTCTTGCTTGTCTTGATTATTGAATTTGAAAATATTGAACCATACAAGGTCATGCTAACAAAACACGAGGTAATGAGGCTTGCAGACTTATTTAAACAAATTTAATTTTGATCAGATACAAAATCTATTTTACCAATGCATAATTGAACTAAACTGATCAAGATGGGTAGTGATTAATTGGAAAGCAACATTTTTGGTCTTGAATATGTTGATTTTGTCTAAATGTTTGGTGATGTTAAAATCCAAAGACAAGTACAGGAATACACAACACAAAATCAAATGTTACAACCAACATGAACAAATATTAACGTTTAAAGATTAAGAAAAGAATTCTTGTAAACAGAGTGTAATACTATACACAAGAATATTAATGCTGAAATTTAGATATACGTGTATACTTTTGTAATTCCCTTATTTAAATCTTAAATAAGGACCAGTTGCTTCTTCCTTCAAGAAACTTTTCTGTAGAAAATTTGGAAAATAATGCTCACGTACGAAAATGCTTAATCCGTTACTAACAGTGGCATTAAAATAATACATGAACTATTTCATAAAAACTGAACTTAAACCTAATGTATTTTTCAGGGGATGTATTGTATCATATTTTGCAGCAGGGCTTATCTAGTGGATCATTCTCGATCAACAGTAATGGATCAGTACTTCTTCAAGAGTCATTGCAAGATTATTCTGAGGGATCCATTTTAAATTTTACAATATATGCAGTCGATTCTGGTGGGAGGCAAGGATCTACAGTTGTTTACATAGTAATTCCTGCTACACTGTTTTTGAATAATGAAGTGGATAACACCATAAAATACTTCACTTTCTTTTCCTACGCTCCAAATATGGCTTGGTTCGTTCCTCTGATGTTTATCCTATTTGGAACTGTCTGTTTTGTTATACATACAATAGCAACAGCAGAATGTTCGTGTCCAAAATTTAAAACGTAAGTACAAATTAAATTCCTTACAAAATATTATCCTATATATTACTTTCTGCATTTTCAGCCCGGTCTTGCTCTGGGTTTCCAAGAGTCAACACCTTTTTATTTTTTCATGCTCGTGACAAGGCCATATTGGTCGAAACGTTGGGTAATTTAAATTTTTTAGTTTGATAGTCTTTTTTATAACAATTTTGTATTTGGTTTTGTTAGGCTTGTGTATTGTGTACATTTAAGTCGTTTTATGCCCCTTTTGACAGCTCACCATTTCCATTTATTTTCCTAGTTTTTAATTTTGTAAGGTATGTTTTGCAACATACCTAGTTTTTTATATATTATATAGTACACTATCTGATAGGCCATGTGGACGATAGAGGGAAAGATGATAAACTAAAGGCAAGATATTACTCAAACGGAGCTTTAGTGCCTCAGTTCAGTGCACGGTTATTTAATAGTTATAAAGGTTTTTCTGTGCAAGATAAAAATGTTTCCGCTTTGACTCAATGTATATTAAAGAATGTGATATAAAAAATGTAATACCGACCAACACTCTGAACATCTCCTCTCCGTGGTTATGAAATTTTTTTTCACGTATTTCATGTATTTATGAATTTCGCATTTTATTTGAGGTAAAATTGACAATACATCAAATACCGCAAGAAAATTTTGTTTTCAACCAAACTGATATATGCCTGGGATTTTAATATCATCTCTCAATCAGTTTCTTTTTATCTTTATTGGTATTTGCAGTGTTTATGTCAGCAATTATGCTATTTTCTATGTATCTTGCCTTTTCTCCATTGGGTTGGCTATCAAGGAACCCAAGCCTTGGTTTTCGCTTACACAAGTTTTTGATTTATGCATTTTAGTTTTTTTTTGTTTATTTAAATGCATCCTCCCAAGTCGGGCTTTTGTATCCACGTTCGTTTCTTAAAAGCCCTGACATCACACATTCATATTTTGCGGGTAGGAAGTGAACGATTTTCATTGGTTCTTCTCAAGGTCAAAAAAGAATCCATTTGCGTCGTAGGTAGATTTTCTAGGTCACACACCAGGCGGCGATATGTTCGACTCGCAAAATATGAATATGTGATGTCAAGGGTTTGTAGGAACGACGTGGATACAAAACTCTGACTTGGGAGAATGATTTAATTGTGACACATCCATTGTGACTTCACTAAAATTTGGAATGATGATAACAAGGACTGAAGATAAGCCTGCTTGTGTGACAGCAATCTCGATATGCCGAGAACGTCGTCGTATAATCACATGCATGGCATTAACGAATCAACTGTGAAATGCATATATTATCCTAGGTATGTTACTGCTAAGAAACGAGAAGTGTAAAATTGAAAAGTTAAAGTCATCACGTTTGTCATACAGGTTTGATTTCAATCAGAAACGTGATTAAACGTTAATACTGCTTTGGTTTTCAAGTTTTATTTTTGAGTTGGGTATTATAATTATATTAGCAATAATTCTTTGCAATTCAGTTTAAATGTCTTCTTCAAGCTAAAGATCTGCTCTGAACAGTGTTTACTTTATAGTGGCTGTGGTTTGTTGTTGACAATCATAAAGGTTAAATGTAACTTTAATCTTCTATATTACAAATGACTTCGGATTCATAGTTGAAAGCCACATAACGTCCTATATCGTTTTCACTTAAGCTTCAAATACAGCTTATGTTGTGTATGTATATCTGCCAGTATTAATTCCAATATTTGGACTTTTAACTGCTAACACAGATCCGTGCTTTTAGATTTTAGACATTAGTGCTTATATGAGAAGTAGTGATATTAACATTAGCTTAATGCTTACTTTTATAGAGGAATGACTTTATGTGTAATAGTGACTGATATTGATGCATATAGTGTTTTACATATACATTTTAAAGCATATATCCTGAGAATTGCATGTAAATAGTGATCATGAACATACCCATATTATTTTACCCTGATGGATTTGTGACTCAAAGCTAATGCGATGTGTAATTATAGGTGGTGGGTTAGCTACGCTATAATCGAAGTACAATTACACCAGTGTGTTACGTTATATTTATTATACTGGTGTCCGCACATATCCCCACACAATGATTTATTTTTTTTACCTGCACATGCACAACAGTCGCTATACAGATACCAGTTGCTAACTGTACACTTTCGAGTTGTACTCCAGACATTGGTGGGATGAAATAACAGAAAGAAAGAAAGACATGGTTTGATGAGATGATACTTAATTACATATACAATACTAGTACATGTAAACAGATAAGTTTAGGATAAATTCACGAAATGTTTTTGCATTACAGGAAACAGAAGAGACAAAACAGACGAAGACGGCAACTCAGGGTTTAAAACAGGCAACATAGAACATATTAAACTTTTCCAGCGCTTAATTTCGATAGAGTTTTAGAAAATAGAACATTTTAGATCTTTGCCAACAGTCTACTATAAATCATTCACTTTTATGACGGATCTCAGTGGATGCATGATAGATCCTTTCTAAATTTCTTATTGTTTATGTTTACTGTGGTGAGGATGGATTCAAGAGTTACTGTGCTAGAGATCACTAAATATTTTAAATTCTAAGAAATGATTAAGGGGGTACCCAACACTTTGACTAAAATAGAATTGGCTCGTTTAATTTTCATAAAATTTTGATGAAATATTTACTTTGACCTGTTGACAAAAATATAAAAATTTCATATTTGAACCACACAATTTACGGAAATAATTTCATTGGATATATAGCAGTTTGACAAACACTAATTTTGATCATTAAGAAGTTTAATTTCTCTTTACTAATAATTTGTGATTAAAACGTTCAGCTGAATTTTAAAGAGTTAATTCCCTTAGGTGTTCTGTACCCCCTTAAGACTTACAGTTTATCTTTCTTCTAGTAGATAAATCTATTGCAAGAATACTTTATTGAATTTTTTAAATTATACCCTACCTTTTCTCACTATAAACATAATATAATACTGTATTATACAATTGAATCTCGGTGGGTTGAACTCGACTCGCTCAAACACCATGGATGTGTCAACCATTCCGAAAGAAAATTTTTTTCAATCGTTTCTTTATAAGTAAAGTCAAGAAATACCAAAGGGATATTCGAAGGAGGTGGGAATATAAACAACTAACTTACTCCTGATAACAACGAAGATAAGACCAAACCAATACATGCACTACAATTAAAAACTAAAAGCATATGAACAACATGGACCCCATCAAAAAATCGGGGGTAGAATCAAGTGCTCCGGAAGAGTAAACAGTCTCCGGTATGAGGAAGGGACAACATCAATAGAACAAATTAACAAATAGTGATCTTATGCTTCTGACCTGTTACACGTAAGCAAATTCTGGTTCCAGTTATTTATGTGGTTTCACAGAAGATTTTAAAATTTACTCCATCTCCCTTTTGAACTTTTTAATAACAACTGTCATCTTTGAAGGGACATATTCTACAAAATATGTTATTAACTGGGGAGAAGGCCAGAATTTTGATTGATGACAATGGACAAACATAAGTTCACTTAAACATTTTTTTCACTGCAAATTAAAATGACTTTCTAAATCTCATCTATTACATCAAAACTTTATGACAAATGTGATGAATTAAACTTTCCCTTCTTGAGTAGTAATATACCAGCATCGCCTGTTTGCATATGGCTTACCAGATATTCAAGGGCATGCGTGAGTTACCATGACTTTCGACAAAGAAGGTTACTGCTGTTACAAAAGCTGCTTAACCAGGGTTTTATCAGGGATAATTTGATGTCATCACTTACTTAATTTTATGGTCGTCATCACGAATTGACCGTTACAGTGATCCAATTTCTAAGATGATGTTGGACCTGTTCCTACTGTCGTAACATTTCATGTACCTGCACAGATTTATGACTACCACCAGATTGACTTAGTTGGGCTTCACTACGGGTGCCTTATACGAAGCAGGAACTGCTTACCCTTCCGAAGCACCTGAGTTCACATCTGCTTTTTATAGGAGTATTTGCAATAAATCTTTCAGCAAGGTTTAATGTGACTGGTCTCTAAACATTCTTCAAGAAATTCTCCAATTTTCACATAATTTGCCAACACCTTGGAATACGAATCTATTTGACAGTTAAAATACATTTCATATTTCTGATAGTCTTGCCTAAAACGTTTCTACAGAGATGCCAAAAAGTATGAGACTCAGTTACACTAGACTTTAGACATTTTTAAGCCTCATAAAGTGTTCTATCAAAATAGCCCTTGATTCTTCTGACAAAATATCTAATGGTTTTGAATAGTAGATTACTGCTCTATCACTGCTTTCAAGGGAACTATTGTTTTTAATTTTGTCCAAATGAGTCCTCGACATAATGAGCAGTGTGAAAATTACCTGAAATTAAAGATAAAAAGACATTAAAATTCATTTAATTGAATTATAAAAATTTGGTGATATTGAATTTTAATTTTTTTGTGACAATGACCAACTACTGCAAAAAGTATCAAAAATAATCCAGGTTTACTTTTAAATTTTATTTCTTTGTATCATTTAAACCTCCTAAATAATATAAATTCCATCAAGGATTACCAAACTGAGCAAAACGTGTGAAATGGTTGTCTTTATGTAAGATTTTGATTTTATTTCTGAACCTCTCTTTGACAATTTCTTGCTATAAAATTACCTAATGAAAGTGGCTGCCTTAAAATAAGTTGAATGAAAATGCACAAGAGTTCACATGCTAGTCTACCCCAACTGAAAACATGAACAAGTACACCAAAAGAAGAATGACTAGTTCCACAAACAAGATGTTGCAAAAAACTGACTTCAAAATGGGTCATAACACATATAATTCTGAATTTGAAAAAAGATGAATGGCCACCTGCTCACACAAGACAGTTAATTAAGAGGTCTGGTAAAAATCAATCATGAAATCGGTAAAATATGCTCATGTTCAGGTCATACCTAACCATAATTTCCAAATATGAAAAAACTCCACCGAAGGATGGTTTATAGATATTCAGTTAACAGGTCAACAGATATGAAAACAGCTATAGTTCTTGAAAAAAAACATCAACCGGGAAATCGGTTAATTGTGTCAATGTTCAGGTCATGCCAAAACATTTTACCAAATACAAACAGAATTCGGCAAAAAATACATGACACATTTTTCACACAAGTTATTCAGACAAAATATACCTCTTGAAAAATTGATTAACCGTAAAACTGGTTAAATATGGTAAAACATCCACATGTGATACAAGGTAAGAAAAGACTGAAAATTACTGAAAGGAAAATTAATAATAATAAATCGACAGACAAAGCCATGACTGGCACTGGAGTAGACAAGACCGAAAACAAAGTTTTAAAAAAGGGTATATCTGTAATGTGGACCACCTCAGGTCTCTGGAGGCAGTTTCCCTCTTTCAGGATCCTGGGCATGTGGTTCATTGTAAAATTAAATTCAAATGTTAAGTGACCGAGAAACGAAGACAGATGTTAAAAGCCTTAACCTGTGTTATGATGGCTGTTAAATTTCTTAAGTGATTACTTTGGATCAACAAAACCCTCTTAATGGCTTTAAGTCAGAACCATCCCAAAAATTACCATTCTTATACAGATGCCTATAGGCTATCTCGGGTTGAAGGTGAACAGTTTATTCTATAGGGCTGCAGACAACTTTTTATAGGAAAAGCAATTCAAATAGAATCGTCCATGTTCAATGGGCCATGCCCTAAAAACCATGTAAACACCAATGATCCCATATTATTCTAAGGCGTCACTTATATTTTTATACAACTGACACAGCACTGCAAAACTCGACTCGTATTCTTTTGAAAGAACGTCTCCCTCCTGTGAATCCGAATTGGAAACCTGTGTGCATAAAGTGCAAACAGAGATCGATAGATGAATGAATTGTTTTCGTTATATAGACGATGTGTTATCGTTAAATAACGACAAATTCCAAGACTTTCTACATCTTATGTACCCCAGTGAGCTTGAAATTAAGGATACTACAGATACACCAAAGCCCGTTTTGATTTGGATTTGTTTCTTGAAATAGGCTATGAGGGACATTTGAAGACAAAACTTTATGACAAACGTGATAACTTCAACTTTCCTATTGTTAACTTTCCCTTCTTGAGTAGCAATATACCAGCATCGCCTGCATATTACGTCTACGTTTCTCAGCTTATCCGATATTCAAGGGCATGCGTGAGTCACCCTGACTTTCGACAAATAGGATTACTGCTGTCACAAAAACTTCTTAACCAGGGTTTTATCAGGGATAAGTTGATGTCATCACTTAGGAAATTTTACAGTCGTCATTACGAATTGATTGACCATTACAGTGTTCCAATATCTAAGATGATGTTGGACCTGTTCCCACTGTCGTAACCTTTCATGTGCCTCCACCGATTTGTGACTTCCTCAGGATTGACTTTGTTGAACTTCACGACAGGTGCTGTATACGGAGCAGGAACTGCTTACTCTTCCGGAGCACCTGGGTTCACTCCTGGTTTTTATAGGAGTTCGTGATGTTCATTGTTTTTTAGTTTTCTGTGTTTATTTGTTGAGCTTGTGGTTGTTCATTTGTCTTCCCAGGTTTGTCTGTCCAATGGATTACGTTTTTTTTATTGCTCCTTTGGTATATTTGTCCTTTTTATTGTTTTACGTCCATCGGCAGCCATAAAATGCAAACAGGACGAGAACATGATGGTATTGTATGAATATCAAACTTGCTTTTTACTAGACCGACACGCTGAATATGTTGATATGGTATGAATATAAACCTTGCTTTGTACTAGATCGACACGCTGAGCCGGATTTTTAACCTGCTAACTCACGAGGTAACAGTCTGCAGGAAGACATATCACCCCTCCCCCTTCACTCGGACACATTTTACTGAATCCGAGCCAACCAGTCCTTTGCTCTTACTCGTTGATGCCATGTGCTTGCCGGAGAGGCAGCAAATTCCAATTTTAATGTCTCTGGTTTGACCGGGCCGTGGACTGAACCCGCGACCTTCTGCACTCGAGGCTAGCACGCTATCACGAGAACATTGATTGTGGTTCACGGAGATTAACAAAGATGTTGAGATCATGCAAATTCACCCCTGATAACGAAAGTTTTTCGGTCTTTTCTGTCCAATTTAGTGAGAAGACTACTAAAAAATCACCCGGGAATAAGCCCGAAGTTGCAGTAACCGCTCATAAATCGGAAACGGCTAAGACAAAAATCTCAATGGGACGAGGCAAAGGACATTTGGGAAAACATCAAGAAAAACGCTCCGTTGAAGCAGAGTGCTACAGTCACAGTGGTTGATGGGTAACGAGCTGTAGTAAAAAAAAGTAAGGACGAGAGGAGCTCAGAATTTTTTGATTTGTAACATCTCAAAGATTTACTTGAAAATCAGAAGTCAAACACACTAGCTACACCTGGGCTGTACCGCAAGTTGCTGAAGTTCCGGCGGGTGAAGATGAAGACGAGAACAATCATGATATACCCTTCGCCGATTTAGTTTTCGAATTACTAGACATATTTGAAGAAGTTGATATATTTTCTGAGGACACAGCAGAACATATGGCAAGTTTGGCAAATACCGTGGCCAAAAAGAAATCTGAAAATAAGGTGCCGGCGAACTGCAAAGCTATAGTACCAGCAAAGGTAATGGTGAGTTTTGGATTTTCCAAAATAGACATGCAAAGAGTCAAGATGTTTCGTTTTAGGGAGCTCAACTTATGTTAGGGCTAACAATCTCTCCAGTTATTAGAATGGTTGAGGCTATGCTGTAGTCTGAGGTAAATCAAATGTTAAGAAATAAAGAGTTTTAAGTTCAAGGACACTGACCATGTTGAGCAGTGTAGTCTTAATTATCGTGCGATAGGAAGTGTTGCTTCACTCATCGACCAAAAGTACAGTATATTATGTACACGTAGTGGAGAGATTGGTTATTTGGAGATTACATTGCCAAGCGTATACAAGACATGAATGATGCACAGAAATTCCAAGGTTGTTTGTCTAGAGGTTAAAAAAACTTCAGAGCTCCTTTCGGGGGATTAGGTCAATACAGTACAAGAAGGTTAATTCTCACAGCCCAAAAAACATGGGAGATGGTCAATGTAGAGATCAGAGTAATGTTTTAACCCTTCTTGAAGTTGTCAAAGAGATTTTGCTATGGGCCATGCAAAGAAACATTTCCTTTTCAGCAGTGCATATTCTGGGTAAAGAAAACACAATTCCAGATAATCTATCAAGACATTTTAGCAATTCCTCTGAATGGAAATTAAATTGAATAAGTTCATTTTCAATGCAGTGTGCAAAACAATTTTCAAACAAATATTGATCTTTTTGCAACTAGAATTAATACACAATTAAATAAAGTTGTTTCTTGGTTTCTGGATCCAGAAGGTTTTGACATGGGTGTCTTTTCTATTTAATTTGTTATATAATTGCTTCCCATACAATTTTCCTCTTTTCAGTATAATACAGAAGATTTAACAGGAAAAGCACAATGATTTTCCCAGGATGGACAACACAACCTAGGTATCCAAAGTTATTAAACTGTTTAACAGATGTGCGAAGGAGACTTTCAGAAAAGATTTATTAACTCTTCATCACAACAATCAGTTAATAAATTTTTTAGCCAAGCTGTATAGATTGACAAAAACTTACAATTGCATTAATACATATAAATGTACTTACAATAGACAGCAAAATAGATAACAGGAAATGTCAACAATGGCATATCAATCAATATGACAGATTCTGGCTTTAACGGGAAATCATGTTTTATTTCAAAAAAATCCATTTCAAGATTTATGAAAGACATTTTTTATCTACGGCCTCCATTGCCATATTAAATTTAAAGCAAATTAAACATTCATATTTAGTTTGTTTCCAAGTTATCTTGTGATATTGAGATCATTTCCAACCTTCGAATTTTTTTCTCACTGTTACAGTTTCTATGACACAGTGACAATGTTTTCTGTGTTTCAGAGACCGCTTTGTAATGATAATGATTTTGGCTTTGCAGGTCATTTTGATATTTGTAATGTTCATCTACCACCAATTACTAATGTCACAAATATTTTTAGCAGGTCAGATGGTAGAAGAAGAAAATCATCATTAGAAAAAATACATAAAAGAAAAACCCTTAAAAATAAAATTCAAATCACAAAAAAATTTCTTTGCCTCATTATCCCGATAATATGCACTTCTTATGAGATCACCATGAAAATACACCTATGAATACATTTATGATAGACAGTAAATAAGCCTATTTATCCATTGTAAATATTTCTATGGCGTCTTCTTGAATACAAATCCAAAGGATGCTCACGGAAAGTTTTCAATTTAACAAATTAACACAACACTGTAAGAAAATGCAGTTCTCTTGTAGAATAATCAACCAAAATTCCAAGGTTGTTTGTCTTAATGATTGCACTGTATTTTTGCAATAAATAGTACCAAGAGATTACCTTTATCTGGTCTATAATCATGCCTGGCATAGTCAGTACAGATTATGTTAGTGTTCACTTATATCTTCAGATCTAAAAGCGGTTCACCACCAAGCTGTCCAAGAACTCTTTTATTAGTAATTCTTTCTAAAAGAGGCATATCAGTTTCTTGTATGCCATGTTTTGGTGATGAAAATGAACATGATGAACTTGAAACACTAGAACTGGAACTAGAATCACTTGCATAGTTTTTATTTGATAAATATTCACTGGATCTTTTGTATCTTGTCCTGCCCTTTTTAACTTTTATGTCATTCTTCACCTAGAAATGCAAACATTTTTTGAATTAGTAAATCAAGTGCAATATGAAATCTGTTCTGCTGGTTATATATAGAATGTAGGTCCTGTGGACTCTTATGTTCTGCTGAAGACAGAAACTGAACACAATGCTGGAAATATATAGTTTTTACCTATCTGACAAACTCTCTGATGACAACCAGCTTCTTTTGTACTGATTGGACCAATGAGATTTAGCATTCCTGGTGTGAATCAACACGTATCAATATTTACAAGCAGCACATTTACTTTCTAGCAAGCAAACCTTGTACGTTTAGTTTCTATAACCACTTCTCTTTCAAATAAAAACAGAAGTCTTTGTGCTACTGATTATTTAGATCTATATATAACAACCGCATGGTTACAGGTACATGTATACTATACATAGTTTTGCTATCTAGTTGCATATTGCCCCGCAAAAATATTTGAGTGGGATGTGACAAACAAAATGTTGAAGCTATTTATTCAAATTGTTACAATATTTTTTGAGAGTTTTTGAGAATAAAGATTTTATTTGAAAACTTTGAGATAGGTCTTCTGTTAAGTTTCTTAATTTTATATAAGGACTCCGACAGTCACAGTTAGTACAAAAAGGTCATTAAAAACTCAGATTAAGTCTGTACTGTAGTGTGCATATAAAAAAAGATAGCAACTTGAGAAATAAGATAAATTTTCAGCATACTTCTACCACTGTAGTCTGTCTTCCTTTGTTCAAGTCCAGTTTTATACAATCTTAATTTTGGCTCAGATATTACAGTGCAGTTTGATAGATTCTGCCAATTAGTTTCCTGTCCTTTCCAACAATGACTGTTAAAAACATTATGAGGACTGATCTAAGAATCATCCACTTTTTTAACATCAAAACTTTTAAGTAATTTTTCACTTTCTATTTTCAAGAATGGTATTACTCCACAATGTAGTTCTGATGATTTCCATTTGAAAATTTTCATTTTAAAGGCATCCTAATTTTATGGAGAAATAAATATTTAAAAAGTTTTATTTCTAAAACTACTTATAAACCTAAATGAATAAAATTTTAATTTCTTAAACAACAAAATGGATAAAAGGAAAAGTAAAAAAATGACATACATTGTACCAATCAATCAAAGCAGCCCACCTAACAGAAAATCAACTAGCAGAGTGTTTGTCACAGAAAGCAGGATTTATACATTGTACATCACAAAAGTTAGAAATTCATAAATTCCCTTGTAAACAATAGTGAAATGAAGAAGTAATTGTAAGGCTGAGTCAAAGGAATCCAAGAGTGAAGTACTTTAAACTTACACTGCTTCTAAACAGCCTAACTCAGAAACCAACAAACTCAGAAAATATTCCTTCATATGATTCAAAATTCCTAAAAGGATGCTGCACATCATCTCAAAATCGATCAAGGGCCATTATAAATCTTCTTACTTTCACAGTTTCTAAAATATAACAAAGCAATTATGTAAACAGTATACTCAACAGTTTAGACACAATTTCACCCCATTATCAAAAGGGTCATTACAGAAAAAAATTGATGTGTTTTCCAATTTCAGCATGATATTAATACCATAGCACAAAATTTTAAGCATGTTTGAAACATATTCAAACTTATTTTAAAATGTAGCAACAGAGTATTTGCTTCCATTAGTGCATAAAGTGTCTATTATATAAAACGTTTGAGAATATCCATTTATCTGATTCATAGCATTTAATATTAGTTGTCTCATAAATTTAAAAATCTTTAAATATTTAGTACATTTCATTTCCCTGATTAAACGAAAATAATGCTTTTATGACAGGGCTTTCCTCATGTACAATAGAAATTATAGAACCATAACAGGTTTATAACCACCCTCCATTAGCTGTGCTCCTGGTGTACTCCTTTAGCTTATAGTTGGTAGAGCAGTGGACTACTGAACCAAAGATTCTGGGTTTGATCCTGGGTTGGTGGAAACAAATCATGCTCTACTGTTACACTTTAATTATTGGTCATTAGATTATTTCTATGTTAATTTCATGCCAAAATTGTAATTTTTAAGCCAAAAGAAAGAATGTAATTAACCCATTGTTTTATTTCATATTTCAATGAAACTCATCATTAGCTGCAATTATGCAAATTATTCTGAAAATCTGAATATACTCAATTTATTATCATCACACCTTAATTTTTTTTCTTCTCAACAGAATTCTAAAATATAGATGTATTGATAGTAGAATGTCAGCTCCACTTGACCTCATGGCAATGCAGAACAATTACTGTTTTAATTGTGATGTTTTAATTTTTTTTTTGTGATGTCAAAAATTATGGTAATTTTTATGAATTTAAGCAATGGAAGACACTACTGGCAACGTGAGTATTTAATTTTAAAGCTTGGTTTCATTTATAAATATACTTTTTCCCTATTGTCTCTAGTTGTCTTTATTGACTCAAGTTGTCTCTGTTTAGTGTAGATATAGAAAACTAATTACTATTTACTATTACTGATTATTGGGTGTTCCTCTTTCGGAATTGTATCAGATGACACCACCCACAATCAAAGATGGCCACCAGGGCCGAACATTGTTTGGGAAGAGTTCCATATGACACGCTAGCTGTGTATATATCTTAGACGGCATAAGCATATAGATGTACTTATGGGGGTGCCAAATGGAACTCTTGCCCATAGTTTAACATAGGGCCCTATTGGGAATTTACTTAAAGATCTTCTTGTCTGAAACCACAAGGCCAATCGGAACAAAACTTTGGCAGCAATGGTCCTTAGTTAGTTCACTTTCAGAAGTGTATCGAATGACTCCGCCCGCATTCAAAGATGGCCGCAAGATCCGAACATAGTTTAACTTAGGGCCGTATGGGAAATTTACTTATTTACAGCTTCCTGTAAGACGTAACCGGTGTCAATTCCAGAAGACGTGAAATCTGAAGATATCTATTCTCATTTGTAAAATAGAAAATTAATTTCGGCCAATCAATTCGTGATGGCAACGGTAGAGTGATGAAATCAACAGAAATCTATATGACCACAACCTCGTTCTACCGAGAAAGTCGTTGATTATATCACATTCGCGGTAGTAACGAATTAACTGTGAAATGTACACTGAATCTAACCGCATATTATTGTCTATGTACAAGTCTAGATAGGAAGCAGGGATGGGTGTGTCCAAAGTATACTTAATTTCAAGTTCATTGGGATAGATAAGAGTAGCTAATCCTTAAAGTTAGGATTATTAAGTGACATCATCTATATAGCGGAAACTGAAATTAAAAGGATTAGGCTAAAAACTTAGCTCTGAAACAAGTAATATGAACTACATTTTCATTGAAGCATCGGGGGGAGGGGCCCATCGTACGATTAAAACGATATCCACAATAGCCATTACTTTTCCGATTTGTAATAAATTTTTAAAAATATGCTTAAAAACTGCTTTGCCTCATGAAGCATCAAAGGGAGTGTCACTCTGCTGGTGGACTCTAAGTCCCGGAGGGTATCACGTCGATACCTCTCCTGGTGAATTCCAAGTCCCCGAGGGTATCACGTCGATACCTCTACTGATGCACTCTAAGTCCCCGAGGGTATCACGTCGATACCTCTGCTGGTGGACTCTAAGTCCCCGAGTGTATCACGTCGATACCTCTGCTGGTGGACTCCAAGTCCCCATGTGTATCACGTCGATATCCCTGCTGGTGGACTCCAAGTCCCCGAGTGTATCAAGTCGATACATCTGCTGGTGGACTTCAAGTCCCCGAGGGTATCATGTCAATACCACCGCTGGTGGACTCCAAGTCTCCGAGGGTATCACGTCGATACCTGTACTGGTGGACTCCAATTCCCCGAAAGCATCACGTCGATACCTCTGCTGGTGGACTCCAAGTCCCCGAGGATATCACGTCGATACCTCTGCTGGTGGACTCTGTCCCCGAGGGTATCACGTCGATACCTCTGCTGGTGGACTCTACGTCCCTGAGGGTTTTACGTCTATGTCTCTCCTGGTGGACTCCAAGTCCCCGAGTGTACCCTGCTTGTGGACTCCAAGTCCCCGACGGTATCGCGTATATACGTCTGCTGGCGGTCTCCAAGTCCCCGAGGGTATCACGTCGATACCTCTGCTGGTGGGCTCTAAGTTCCCGAGTTTATCACGTCGATACCTCTTCTGGTGGACTCTAAGTCCCTGAGGGTATCACGTCGATATCTCTGCTTGCGGACTCCAAGTCCCCGAGTGTATTACGCCGATACCTCTGTATGTGGACTCCAAGTCCCGAATATACCACGTAGATACCTCTGCTGGTGGACTCCAAGTCCCTGACGGTATCGCGTATATTCCTCTGCTGATGGACTCCAAGTCCTCGTGGGTATCTATCACCAGCTAGTTTCTAGTATTTCGATACTAGCATAAAAATATGTAAAAACTAAGGAGTATCTTCGTAGTGCAAATGATATAATTTGGGGATTTTTTTTCCAGATTTTCTACAATATGGAAGTTGGTCATTTTTGAGATAATTGTGTATGGAGGGTACCGCTTTGAACCTTTGCAGAATGTTTATGACAGTTAGGATTTCATTATTCAAATTTGAAAAGAAATATAAACATACTAAAATTATTCAGGTAATCTAACATGAATTCAAATTGTTGGAATAGGTAGAATAAATCGTATTCTTCATAAAGAAAACAATTATATTATTAAAATATGCAAGAAACTACATTATTCTATTTAAGAACTAGAATTTACAAGTTTACTCCAGTTGCCTGCGTTAATGCAATGGCTGGCAGCGGTATTACAGGTTATAGCTAGTTCTAGCAGTAGTTCTTCCCCATAATTTCATTAGAATTTAAATTAAACCTGCCAAATTCATGATTTCTTATAACTATATATTTTAATATTTTAAGTATGTAATATAAATGGACCCCATTGGAAAAAAGCCGTATGGCTTTCATGGGCAATCCAGATCATGTATCAACAATTGTTTTAAGATTTTAGAATGTCTGATATTGTTTTATACTACTTTTGTAATATTATATGTTGATATTTGATCAAATAATTCTATCTATCGATAGTTTCGTATTTTTCACGTCTCTATGGAAAATAAGCAATAGCAACGAATACTATATTCCCTTTTCACCTGCAGGTACGAGATCTGCCCCTTTGTCGGCTTTTTAACCTATCCCTTTGTAATCTATCATGTGCAAAGGGTATTATCTTTACACGGAATATCCAGTTTTTAGTTTCCCTCGAAGGATTCGCATGGTTTATTGGAATTCTTTTACCTGTACCACAAGACCATAATATTGATTATCTTTCGGTGTTTAAAGTATCAGTAGTATATGGGCACAGGCAAAGTCGCATTTGAGGAGCTGGAGAGGAGGAGGATCATGAGGATCCGGAAGTGACATCACCGGAACCGGAAATGACGTCACAGGAGGTGACGTAACCGGAACCGGAAGTCACGTGACCGGAACCGGAAGTCACGTGACCGGAACCGGAAGTACCGGAAGTGGTTTGCGCGCATGCGCAACCGGAAGTAGAGGATTTTCGCGCCATTTGTTGCCGGAAGTGACGTAAGTCACGTGCTAGGACCCGGATGTGTGGTCTGCGCATGATCAGGAACCGGAAGTGATTTGCGTACATGCGCAACCGGAAGTAGTGGTTTTTGCGCCATTTGTTTACGGAAGTGACGTAAGTCACGTGCTAGGACCCGGATGTGTCGTCTGCGCATGCGTAGGCGGAACCGGAAGTACCCGGAAGTGATTTGCGCGCATGCACAACCGGAAGTAGTGGTTTTTCGCGCCATTTGTTTACGGAACTGACGTAAGTCACGGACCCAATGGTGTGGTCTGCGCATGTTCAGGAACCGGAAGTGGTTTTTGCGCGCATGCGCAACCGAAAGTGATGGATTTTCTTCATGATTTGTTTACGGAAGTGACGCAAGTCACGGACCCGGAAGTGCCATGTGAATTATCTCCCTTTTCCCGCACTTCTCGGTCGTCTCTGGATCTTTCATCGGTCTGATACCCTCACTGTTATGTCGATTTCCGAGAGTATACGAAGTACACTATTGGATTATCTCCCTTTATCCCGCTCTTTTCATCTGCGGGTGATGTTTTCTGTGAGGACCAAAGGTAGGATTGGATTATGTCCCCTTACCTCCTAGTGATGCTGTCACCAATGGAGGGATGTCCTTAGCAACCGCCTTAGCAACGGTGGTCCATTTCATTGCTCTATGATCACTTCGTGTCGCTCCTGTTGCTTGTTGCTGTTCGTCATCGCTGCTCATCTCTTGCTCATCGCTGCTCAACGCTGCTCTTTTCTTGCTCATCGCTGCTCATCACTGCTCATTGCTGCTCATCTCTTGCTCATCGCTGCTCATTGCTGCTCATCTCTTGGTCATCGCTGCTCATTGCTGCTCATCTCTTGCTCATCGCAGCTCATTGCTGCTCTTCTCTTGCTCATCGCTGCTCATTGCTGCTCTTCTCTTGCTCATCGCTGCTCATTGCTGCTCATCTCTTTCTTTTTGGTGTTCATCTCCTGGTCATAGCTGCTCTTCTCTTGCTCTTTGCTACTCATCGCTACTCAGGACCTTACTCGCGTGCTCATTTCGCTTCTGTTGCTTCTTGCTGTTCGTCATCGCTGTTCATCTCTTGCTCCGTGCTGCTCATCGCTGCTCTTCTCTTGCTCCGTGTTTCTCACCACTGCTATTCTCTTGCTCATTGCTGCTCATCTCTTGCTCATCGCTGCTCATTGCTGCTCATCTCTTGCTCATCGCTGCTCACCACTGCTCTTCTCTTGCTCATCGCTGCTCATTGCTGCTCATTTCTTGCTCTTTGCTGCTCATCGCTACTCAGGACCTTACTCGCGTGCTCATTTCGCTCCTGTTGCTTCTTGCTGTTCGTCATCGCTGTTCATCTCTTGCTCCGTGCTGCTCATCGCTGCTCTTCTCTTGCTCCGTGTTTCTCACCACTGCTATTCTCTTGCTCATTGCTGCTCATCTCTTGCTCATCGCTGCTCATTGCTGCTCATCTCTTGCTCATCGCTGCTCACCACTGCTCTTCTCTTGCTCATCGCTGCTCATTGCTGCTCATTTCTTGCTCTTTGCTGCTCATCGCTACTCAGGACCTTACTCGCGTGCTCATTTCGCTCCTGCTGCTTGTCACTGTTCGTCATCGCTGTTCATCTCTTGATCCACCCTTTTCCCGCACTTCTCGGTCGTCTCTGGATCTTTCATCGGTCTCTAGGGTCTGATACTCTCACTGTTATGTCGAAGTCCGAGAGTATACGAAGTACACTATTGGATTATCTCCCCTTATCCCGCTCTTTTCATCTGTGGGTGATGTTTTCTGTGAGGACCAAAGGTAGGATTGGATTATGTCCCCTTACATCCAAGTGATGCTGTCACCAATGGACTGGTGTCCTTAGCAACGGCGGTCCATTTCATTGCACATCGCTGCTCATTGCTGCTCATCTCTTGCTCATCGCTGCTCATTACTGCTCATCTCTTGCTCATCGCTGCTCACCACTGCTCTTCTCTTGCTCATCGCTTCTTATCTCTTGCTATGTGCTG
Organism: Mytilisepta virgata; assembly: GCA_028015205.1. Lineage (NCBI taxonomy): Eukaryota > Metazoa > Mollusca > Bivalvia > Mytilida > Mytilidae > Mytilisepta > Mytilisepta virgata. The sequence goes on along the minus strand of CM051519.1, from coordinate 94,263,901 downwards.
CTCATTGCTGCTCATCGCTACTCAGGACCTTACTCGCGTGCTCATTTCGCTCCTGCTGTTTGTTGCTGTTCGTCATCGCTTATCTTCTATTGCTCTTTGCTATTCATCTCTACTCAGGACATTACTCGCGTGCTCATTTCGCTCCTGCTGTTTGTTGCTGCTCGTCATCGCTGCTCTTCTCTTGCTCTTTGTTGCTCATCGCTACTCAGGACCTTACTCGCGTGCTCATGTCGCTTGTTGCTGTTCGTCATCGCTGCTCTTCGTCATCGCTGCCCTTCTCTTGCTCTTTGCTGCTCATCGCTACTCAGGACCTTACTCGCGTGCTCATTTCGCTCCTGTTGCTGGTTGCTGTTCGTCATCGCTGCCCTTCTCTTGCTCTTTGCTGCTCATCGCTACTCAGGACCTTACTCGCGTGCTCATTTCGCTCCTGTTGCTGGTTGCTGTTCGTCATCGCTGCTCTTCGTCATCGCTGCCCTTCTCTTGCTCTTTGCTGCTCATCGCTACTCAGGACCTTACTCGCGTGCTCATTTCGCTCCTGTTGCTGGTTGTTGCTGTTCGTCATCGCTTATCTTCTCTTGCTCTTTGCTGTTCACCTCTACTCAGGACCTTACTCGCGTGCTCATTTCGCTCCTGCTGTTTATTGCTGTTCGTCATCGCTTATCTTCTCTTGCTCTTTGCTGTTCATCTCTACTCAGGACCTTACTCGGGTGCTCATTTCGCTCCTGCTGTTTGTTGCTGTTCGTCATCGCTGCTATTCTCTTGCTCTTTGCTGCTCATCGCTACTCAGGACCTTACTCGCGTGCTCATTTCCCTCCTGCTGCTTGTTGCTGTTCGTCATCGCTGCTCTTCTCTTGCTCTTTGCTGCTCATCGCTACTCAGGACCTTACTGGCGTGCTCATTTCGCTCCTGCTGTTTGTTGCTGTTCGTCATCGCTGCTATTCTCTTGCTCTTTGCTGCTCATCGCTACTCAGGACCTTACTCGCGTGCTCATTTCAGTGTTGGGGCTTCTGCTGCTAGTGGTGGTCGATTGTCGTTATTCAAAGATTGGATCTGTGGTTTCGCATTTCGTCTCTGTATGTGTCAAACATGTCTCGATATGCTGCCAAGCGTGCCTCGTCTTCTTCCATTCCGGCTTCGACAAGTTCGTTTACTTTCTGTGAGTATTCCGATTGATGTACTTGAAATGTTCTATTCAAAATGACTTCCCATGGAGACTGTTCGCATTGCTCTTCGGAGTCTTCGTTGGACTCCTGTTCACTACTTTGTTCGGATTCCTCGTTATCGGCTTCTGTGGTGGTATCTGAGACTGAATCACTATAGTCTGTTGAATCCTTCTCCATACCGTGTGCATTCTTTTTGTGTCGCACTATGTTGAAGTTTCGCTCGGACTGGTATCCACATATGTCACAGGTATACATTTAAGACGTCTTTCTTTCCTTGGATTCAATAGTAGAATGAGCTGCGGTCGTCCTGCAAGTGCTTATATTACCTACAGGTTCCTCAACGGCTTGTTGATTCATACACAAACGTTTGGCAAAGTATTCGTTTCGAGATTGTTGCAGTTCAGATTTCACTTTTCTGATGAGGTTTCTATTAAGTCTTGTCCACTCGTTGTCAATCCTTCTACACCCCTTGCAGACATTCATGTTTTTGTAGAATTCCGCAAAGCTCTTGTTCATTTGACACTTTGTACATTTCTTGTTTGGATCCACTTTGCTGGGCCCTCCACTTGTGTCCAGCCGTTTGGTTCTCTCCACTTTGGTTGGAAGTATTTTCCTTTTCACTTCTGGTTTTGCTTTGGTCTTTGAAAGATCCACAGGAATTAAGTATCTAGCAGGAACCAATAAACCGAGAGGCGTTTTCGACTCCATTGGTACGTGTGTGTTGTTTGACGGTCTTCAAACAACTGACGAAATTAAACAAAACCTCTGAATATATTTTCGTTAAAAGTTTTCCATTGGCGTCATGGTGGCGAAGATTGTTTTTGTCTATTCATTAAAACAACACAGTTCGCTGATCGACATTGTAGTTTGCTTTCACCAATGGAGGGGTGTCCTTAGTAACCGTCTTAGCAACGGCGGTCCATTTCATTGCTCTATGATGCACTTCGTTTCTCTTCTTTTGCTCTTTGCTGTTCATCTCTACTCAGGACCTTACTTGCGTGCTCATTTCGCTCCTGTTGCTTGTTGCTGTTCGTCATCGCTTATCTTCTTTTGCTCTTTGCTGCTCATCGCTACTCGGGACCTTACTCGCGTGCTCATTTCACTCCTGCTGTTTGTTGCTGTTCGTCATCGCTGCTCTTATCTCGCTCTTTGCTGCTCATCGCTACTCGGACCTTACTCGCGTGCTCATTTCGCTCCTGCTGCTGCTGCGCAAAGAATGGGGTTTACTGCTGATGATCGGAAGGCCACTCGGTATTCCTGTTGTCGGTTTGAGTGGTAGATCAAGACTGATCGATGTGATTGTATACTGGGATATTTATCGTGTAATGATGACAAACACAAATGAAACAGTTTCATATTTTATTTTACATTTTTACAAAATCTACATCAGTCAATGTTTTAAGTTCTTGATCTTTCTCTTCAAACAAAGGTATGATCTTCTTCAGTTCTTTCCATTCGAAGGTGTCCAAGCTGTCTTTACTCTACCGATCAAATCATCCAGAACATCGGTAGTCTCGCATAAAGCTTTCCATTGTATCAAAGATTAGCTAACTCCGTTCTTGGTGGGCACCGTGTCGCTTCCCCAACACCTCAAATCCACTCTCTTGCTACCTTTCCATTCTATCAGCTCTGCATACGTTCCTCCACCAAGTGGTACTTTCAATGGAATATTGGAAGCTGTCATGGCGTCTTGGACGAGATCGTTCTTGGTCTGGTCTTTGGTTTTCTTTTCTTTACTAGACATATCGGCTGACTATAGTTTTATTCTTCTTCTTACTGATCTGGTCTATTTACATATTGTGAAGATGGATTGGATTGGTTCTTATATTATGAAACGTGAAACAGGATTGGCTATCTTTCCGACATCGTGATTGGTTAACTTCTCCCGTTCCGATTGGTCGAAAATCTGGCATTTTCATTGGTCAATTCCAACCGTTTCGATAGATCAACACGATGATATAATGTCCAAATATGTGGCGCCCAATCCGGAAACTCCTCACAATAGGTACGAGTAAACCCCGACAATACGATCAGTCTTCCTTGGTTCACCACACCGTCTTCGAACATGGCAGAGACGATTCTCTCGTATATTTGGAAGGGGTCCATCGTACGAATGACTTCTCTGACTATCTTCACTTTCTTTTATACATTTAACGCGGACCTGAAAGAGAGCACTCTAATGAAACGAAAATTTCAGAGTCTTTCCGGACGGAAACGAACGTTTACGGATTTCAGTCCTAACCCTAACTCGAGTCCTAACCCCAACCCTAACTCTAATCCTAACCCTAGTTCTAACCCTAACCCTAACTCCAACCCTAACCCTAGTCCGACCTCTAACCCTTATCGTAGGTCTGTCTCGCACTCCTACTCTAAGCACTCACACACCACGCCGGTGATTCACCTAAGCAAGCGTGACTGTTTGCCTCGTGTTTGTCACGCTTGCACCAGTGAACCACCGACGTGGTGTATGAGTGCTTAGAGTAGGAGTGCGAGACAGACCCTAACACTAACTTAACACTAAACCTAACCCTAACTCTAGCCCTAACTCTAACCCTAATGCTATCCCTACCCTAATCCCTTACTCTAACCCTAAACCTAACCCTAAACCTAACTCTAACCCTAACACTAACTCTAACTCTTACCTAACCCTAACATAATCTTAACCTTAATCCTAAATCTAACCTTATCCTAACTTAACGTTTACCCTAACACTAGTTCTGCTTACCAGCCTGCTTCAAATTCATGTTTCAAAGTCTAGCCCAATGCTGGATTGGGCTTCATCCCGTATGAATTTGAAGTGGTACTAGTGTTAAGATTAGAGTTAAGTTAGGATCAGCAAGTCAAAAGAGAAGAGCAGCGACGAGCAGTAAAGAGCAACAAGATCACTTTCCTCTATAAATAGAAAATGAGTGTAAATTTAGTTAACAAATTATAATTATTTTTGATAAAACACCCACTATGGTCCGCGGTCAGGCTTTTAACGACCTGACAACCCTCAACGAGAGGGCATCCCCTATCCGCTAGGCAGCTCTGTGGGTTGAGCCCCTGTTACATTACAGGTACCTAGTTCTTTTTTTTTTTTTTCTTTTCTTTTTTTTCTAATTTTTTTTTTTTTTTTTTTTTTGTTATCGGTTAACAGACGACTCTAAAAAGAGTGGTCTGTTCATACATCAAATGCGATCGACAAAGACTCCATAAAATCGTAGTAAAATTCCAACATCCGAAGCTTGGCGTACTGGTAAACGAAACAGCCAATGTGCATGGGCAGGTCCAGGTGTATGGTCTTCTTACTCATTTCCACTTCGAAAGTCTTGTCACTCAGCTGGTTGCACCGCCGGAAATAGGGATCTACGAGGTAGCGATTGATCTGGTGTTCCTGGCAGTAAATCACATCCGTGTGCCTTTCCTTGTTGGTCACCGTCTTGCCGTAGCTGGAATTTCCCCTCAGTTTCTCGTTTTCTGCAATTATCTTTTTATTTGGGTCGGCATCTCCGGCTCGCCTGGCATTACTGACTTGATCTCCGAAGGGTCTGAAACACGCCGACGGCATGTACTCCACCACCTGGTAAATCTTGGTGACTTTAAGTCCGTGGTTGACGTACCATTTCAGCAACGGGGATATTACCATGATCTTCTCTCCAAACATGCTGCCGATTAACGACTTTCTAGGCTGCGGCATGATTCCTTTTTCTTCTGCATACCTGTTCATGTGGTCCCCAATGTCGTCTCTGGACACGTCCACGTTCTTAAAGACTGGAGGCATTTCTGCAAATTTTGCCTTTAGGTCCTCAGGTACGTGCAGGTCCACTTCCAAGTCACCAAACAACTTGTCCTCCATTACGGCTCTCATGATGTCGTCTTCGGTCATCGTGGCGAAACGATCGCAGGGTTTCTGCCTCTGAGACACGAAGGTCTTGATTCCTTGGTCTTCTTTCTTTAACCGGTCCCATTCGCACTCCCACATCTGTTTCACTTGGTAGTCTTTTTCTGTTATGTACTGTATTTTTTCCTGTGTAGTCTTGTATAATTCATCCAGGCTCTTTCCGTTCAACGGGTTTTCTGTCTTTCCCCGAGTCAGGCGACAACAATGTCCGTGCCACAGGCAGCCCTGGAACTCGTAAACTGTATTAGTATCCTTACAGTAACCATGCACGGGAAGGCGCCGACGTCCTATCAGTTTTTCCGTATCGTTCCCTTGGTGACGTATGTGGTGTCCTGTCTCCTGGGCCTCCCATTCCAACCACTCGATAGCCATCCGTTCGTACCTTCGAGGTGTCTGTCTTTTAAAATCGTCTTCACTCTTGCGTCGGACGAAGTGACCCGTTGGCATATCCTGCATAATACTCCACAAATACAAGGCATTGGCGTCCACACCGTAGATCTTCTTGCACGGTTTTGGGTCTTGATATTCTGCAGGACGGATGAAGGTCTGGTCTTTCTCGTGGTATCTGTGGAAGACGATGCTGGGTCCACCCACTATGTTTTCTTTGTACAACTGGTACAGATCTTTATTCTTCTCGTCCGGAACGGTGAAATAATCGGTCAGACCATCGAACATGGTTTTCAGTGTGAGTCCCGGTACGCTGATTCCGTGTTTAAACATGTCCACCTTCAATCCCTTGTAATATACAAACATCTTCTCGATGGCTTCCAGCATGGGCTCCACGTCTTTGTTGTTGTACCATATCAGGAACTCTTTCAAGTTCTTCATGTTCTTTTCCTGCCAGACGTCCCGACACAGCTGGTACTCTTCGGGTGCAATGTTCTCGTTTTTCAGCGTACTGAAAAATGCCTGGTGTGGTGGTAACTCCGTCACTGCCAACTTGTCTAAACCGGTCATCCACTCGTATGGAAAAAACCCTTTTTCTTCCGTACAGCCGTAGGCTTTCAAAAACTGGGAGTAACTAAATCCGGGAGCCAGGTAGTTGGTGATGTCCAAAAATTTCAACTTCTCCGTCTTGATACACATGAAATTGTTGTTGCGTTTCACGGTATACTTTATCTTGTGACTTTCCACCAGATGAGTGAAGAAATCTATCTTCATAGCGTTCACGTCGTATTTCCCAGTGTTGAAGCCAATCACGGGTAATTCTTGGAGATGTCGTTCCAGTTGCTGCTTTAACTTGTACAGGTGATGTTTCTTTTCCTGACGTTCTCGCTCTTCGTCGTCTTGGTATTCTTCCAGGTCCCGGTCCAGTCTCTCTTGTAACTCTTCAAAGACACCAGCATACCTGGGCATCAGTAAGCGAAAGGCTTTGTCACTAATTTCTGTCAAATGGATCAAACAGGAATCCACGGTTTCACTGCTATCGCCTTCCGACACGAAACAAACTGGCTCTGAAAACTCCGGTACGTTGGAACACACAGAGACGCTGAGTAAAACGTGCTGGCTGGTCCATTCCAATTTATCCGACTTTGGTTTGTCTGTGGGTTGAAGCATCGCCTCTATATCGTAAGTGGCTCTGTAAGGGTAATATCTGGCTTCTTCCGGGACTTGGATACCTTCGTCCTCCAAACGTTCGAACAGGGTCTGTGGTGTATGATACACGCCGCCGGGATATTTGTAGAGTACTTCGCCGGTGCAGGTTCTCTCGTGTCTGTGAAGTTCATATACTGACTTCCACAACTTGTCACATTTGGAACACAGGTAACTGTGACTGTATTTCTCCATGTTGCAGACATAACTAAAATGGTTGTCGTACAAATTCAAGTTCATGGTGTCCTGGAAACTGTAAGGAGAACGTCGTACCAATCTCGCCGCTACGTCGCCGCTTTCTGTCTCTTGCAGCTCGTACACACAGATGTTGAGTTGGAACAGTGGTTCGATGTTCGACGCCAAATCGTCTAAACAAATGCCTTTGAAATCACCGCCGGACATTTCTGTCTTCTCCAAATATTGTCGATGGTAAGTCTTGGCAGGTACTTCTACGTTTACTACGGGAGCTTCACGGTGGACGGCCAAACACCGGAAAAAACACAAGTTGTCATCATATGGCCCATGGGATCCAGCAACCAGTGCGACAACACCACGGTTTTTCAAAATAAAGTCTGGTAACACGACTCTGGCTCCTATCGGGTGTTCCACCAACTTGTTGACATAAAACGTGGCATTTGTCAGTAAATGTACCACCCACTTGGTATCGGGTCTCTGCTGCCGGATAAACTCCAAAATGTCGTGACGGCTCAATTCTTCCAAAAACTTCTCTAGGTCTTCTTCGTTTCTAATCAGGTGTGGTACGTCGAAAAATCGGGCGTTGTTCTGGCTGGAATGGAAGTATCTTAGTTCTCCGGTCTCTACGTTCCTCAGTACAAATCCAAACGACACGTTGATCTTGAAGGCCGTGGTCTGGAGTTCGTAAATGTGGCGAACCATATCAGAAAAGGTGGCGGTTGTAATCTCGTTCAACGTAAAGTTGAACCGATCCTGGACACGGTTGATGGACTGCCAGTGTCTCAGGTACAAAACCCTGGTATCGGAGTCTTCTGGTAAAACGTCTGGTTGAGATGGACTGGTTGGACTCTCAGGTGGCGACAGCATCCTGCGTCTTTTTGCACTGGGGCCAGGTAGTGGCGAGGCTGGTCTCTTGACTGGTTTCTTCATCCTGGGCTTGGCATCTGGCTTGGTATGCAACAATCTGTAGCGAGCAAGGTTGTCTGGTCTGTTGAAATACTGCCCACAGTCTGGACACGTCAAGGTGTACTGGTGGGACTCCTGGTGGCGATTCCGGTTGTCGGCCCTGGCAAACTCCTTTCCACATACCTGGTAGGCAAAGGACTGAGCTGCATCTGGCTTTCCAGGCTCAATCTGCTGGTGGGACTCCTGGTGGCGTTTCCGGTTGTCGGCCCTGGCAAACTCCTTTCTACATACCTGGCAGGAATACGTCTGGTCCGCAACAGCATGGGTCTTCTGGTGGCGAAGCAGGCTTCTCTTCTCGGTAAAAGTCTCACCGCACTTCTCGCAAGAGAACATGGTCGTTACCTTTTCAAAGGTTCAAGACGAAATGAGAGGTTGTGCACTGTATATATAGCCAGAACGCGGACGTAAAAGAGAGCACCCAAGGTGTCTTCGCTCACGGCCGCGTTCCCCGACATGTTTCAATCCGTTTTCTAATGGAAATTTCCACTAAAATTTTCCATGACGTCACATTAACGGGATCCAACATGGATGCCTCCACGAACGCGGACCTGTAAGTAAGCACCCACTTCCGACCGAATGCTTACGAAGAGTGAAAAATTGTTCCGAAGACGTCTAAATGGTTCCGAATGTTGACGAAAACACCCGAATGTTGGCGAAAACCCAGAAAATACTACTGAATTCTTCAGAAAACTCCAAGAATTATTAAAATAATTATAAAGGTTTTACTATATTGTTCCAAAACCCCAAAAAGGAATTAAAATTAATGAAAAAATAAAAAAATATGTAAATATATTACGACTTGTTAAAAAATTAATAGAATTAAAAAAGAAAAAAAGAAGAAAAAAAATTAAAATTAAAAAAAAATTAAAAAAAAGAAAAAAATTAAAAAAACCAAAACCCAAAAAAGGAATTAAAATTAATGAAAAAAAAAAAAAATGTAAATATATTACTAATTGTTAAAAAAAACAATTAAGAAAAAATAGAAAAATTATTAAATTATTTAAATATATTTAAAAAAAATTATATAAAGAGAAAATAATAATAATAACAACAATAAAATTAAAAAAAAATTAAGAAAAATTATAAAATAATAAAACAAAGGTAAAAAAAAATTAGAAAATTATGTATATATATTTTTTTAAGTTAAAAAGTAAATATATAGAATAAAGAAAAAGTTATCTCCCCTTGTATTTATGGAACAGAAAAATCATAGACAGTTACCTTCCCTTGCATTATTGGAGGAGAACATGGAATAAAATCCTAGAAAATTACCTCTCCCCTCACCCTTGTATTGATGGAGGAGAAAATGGAACTGGCGGGGAAAGTTATCTCCCCATTTACAGGGTTATCTCCCCCTTGGAGGAGCTCCTTTGGACTTCCGGTTCCTGAACATGCGCAGACCACACATCCGGGTCCTGGCACGTGACTTGCGTCACTTCCGTAAACAAAATATGGGAAAATGGCGCAAAAACCCATCACTTCCGGTTGCGCATGCGCGCAAAGCATTTCCGGGCACTTCCGGTTCCGGTCACACATGCGCAGACGACACATCCGGGTCCTAGCTCGTGACTTACGTCACTTCCGTAAAGATAGGGCGGGAAAACACCCTACTTCCGGGTCATTTCCGGTTGACGTCACTTCCGGCACCTCCTCCTCAGCACCTCCTCCTCAAATGATAACTGAAAACCGCATATATACTACTTGTGTTTATCACTTATTGGATGGTATAGTTTAGAAAGTTTCATCAACGAACGCAAATTGTTATTTTTTGCTAGAATTTGTAACTTACCGAGCAAAGCTATTTCATTTCGCATTCTTTTACGAAGACTGTTCGAACTAAGACTTTCTATATACGATGTACGTTTGCGATCTTCTGGATTTACATATGACTGTCTTATTCTTATCCAAAAGTATAGACTTTCTGACTTTTTACAACAATTTATATCACATGGGACTTTTCCATCTCAACATAAATGGAAACGTATTGTACGAAACACTATAATAGAGAAAGAACTAAGTGACTGGCATCTTCGCCTAACCGCTGACGATGACTTTTCCGCTTTCAAGTTAATCCATAAAACTGTGCAACCTCATCCTGCATGGACTATTGTACTGGACTTTCCACACTTACGAAATCAAGCAGCTTATATTGTTTCATTATGCAGCTTAATTAGAACTACACACATTAACACTTATCTTTGTGACAAATGCGGAAAACTGTTCTCTGATCCGTGCATACATTTCGTAACATCTTGTGACTACCTTTGTGACATAAGGGACGAACTCTGGTTTGAATTACTAACAATTGATCCAATTGCGTTTGCTGCTTTTCTCGGCAACCTTCCTGACGATGATTTTTGTTACCTTATGCTGTCATGTGATACAGATTTTGAACTTGAATGTTCGCAAAAGAAACGCTTTCATTTACAAATTATGCCACTCATTCTCAGTTCACTCATAATTACATTATAGAACATTCATAACATTGGTTTGTGTATACTGTCATGTACATTTAAATTCTTTATACTGACAAATTTGTAAAATATTTCATATTTATTTACAAACTCTCCTTATGGAGGCTAATAAAGATATATATATTAATATAGACAGGCTACAAAAGTTGTTAGATGAAGATATGCCATATACTCTTTAGTAGGCATTTATACTTACTTTTGCAGAATAGCGCATCACCCATATGATGTGTCCTTGAACCTGCGAGACCCGCGGTTACTATATCCAATAAGAGGCCTTCTTACAAAATCGTGATAAGAGAATTCATTTACATACAAAATTGACTTTTATGACAAAAATGTCTTTTGTGACACAAAAGTAGTATATATCCGGTTTTCAGTTAGTATTTGTGGTGGTGGGTGTGGAACCGGAAATGAAGTCACAGGAAATGACGTCACCGGAAGTGACGTAAGTCACGTGCTAGGACCCGGATGTGTGATCTGCGCATGCGTAGACGGAACCAGAAGTACCCGGAAGTGATTTGCGCTCATGCGCAACCGGAAGTAGGGATTTTCGCGCCATTTTCTCATATTTTGTTTACGGAAGTGACGCAAGTCACGTGCTAGGACCCGACCGTGTGGTCTGCGCATGTCTAGGAACCGGAAATGATTTGCGCGCATGCGCAACCGGAAGTTATGGGTGTTCCCCATGATTTGTTTACGGAAGTGACGCAAGTCACGGACCCGGATGTGCCATGTGAATTATCTCCCTTTTCCCGCACTTCTCGGTCGTCTCTGGATCTTTTATCGGTCTTTGGGACTGATACTCTCACTGTTATGTTGAAGTCCGAGAGTATACGAAGTACACTATTGTATTATCTCCCCGTATCCCGCTCTTTTCATCTGCGGATGATGTTTTCCGTGAGGACCAAAGGTAGGATTGGATTATGTCCCCTTACCTCCAAGTGATGCTGTCACCAATGGAGTGGTGTCCTTAGCAACCGCCTTAGCAACGGCGGTCCATTTCTATGATGCACTTCGTTTCTTTTCTCTTGCTCCATCCCGCTCCTCGCTGCTCTTCTCTTGCTCCGTGCTGCTCATCGCTGCTCTTCTTTTGCTCATCGCTGCTCATTGCTGCTCATCTCTTGCTCATCGCTGCTCATTGCTGCTCATCTCTTGCTCATCGCTGCTCATTGTTGCTCATCTCTTGCTCATGCTGCTCATTGCTGCTCTTCTCTTGCTCATTGCTGCTCATCTCTTGCTCATCGCTGCTCATTGCTGCGCATCTCTTGCTCATCGCTGCTCATTGCTGCTCTTCTCTTGCTCTTTGCTGCTCATCGCTACTCAGGACCTTACTCGCGTGCTCATTTCGCTCTTGCTGCTTGTTGCTGTTCGTCATCGCTGCTCTTCTCTTGCTCTTTGCTACTCATCGCTACTCAGGACCTTACTCGCGTGCTCATTTCACTCCTGTTGCTTGTTCTGTTCGTTATTATATTCATCTCTTGCTCCGTGCTGCTCATCGCTGCTCTTCTCTTGCTCCGTGTTGCTCACCACTGCTCTTCTCTTGCTCGTCGCTGCTCATCACTGCTCATAGATGCTCATCTCTTGCTCCGTGCTGCTCATCGCTGCTCTTCTCTTGCTCTTTGCTGCTCATCGCTACTCAGGACCTTACTCGCGTGCTCATTTCGCTCCTGCTGCTTGTTGCTGTTCGTCATTGCTGCTCTTCTCTTGCTCTTTGATGCTCATCGCTAATCAGTACCTTACTCGCGTGCTTATTTCGCACCTGTTGCTTGTTGCTGTCCGTTATCGCTGCTCTTCTCTTGCTCTTTGCTGCTCATCGCTACTCAGGACCTTACTCGCGTGCTCATTTCGCTCCTGCTGGTTGTTGCTGTTCGTCATCGCTGCTCTTGTCTTGCTCAACGCTGCTCTTTTCTTGCTCTTTGCTGCTCATCGCTACTCAGGACCTTACTCGCGTTCTCATTCTGTTTGTGCAGTTTGGTGCTGTTTCGTCATCGCTGCTCTTCACTTGCTGATCGCTGCTCTTCGCTACTCAGTACCTTACTCGCGTGCTCATTTCAGTTTTGGGGCTACTGCTGCTAGTGGTGGTTGATTGTCGTTATTCAAAGATTGGATCTGTGAGAGAGCACACGGTGGGTCACTCTGCATTTATCCAGGCTTGTGACTGGCTATCATAAGATAGGCTGCATTAATCCTCCTCAATTTTTTAAGGCCACTCTGCATTTGTCCAGGCTTGTGACTGGCTATATATATATATGTATAAACATATATAGGCTGCATTACCCTCCTTCTCTTTTTTTTTTATTTTTTATTTTTTTAATATATTTTTTCTGTTTTTTTTTCTTTGTAATATGTTCCAATTTCACATAGAATCATTGGTGTCTTCAGCTGGTGGTGGGTCGTAGTCGTTCAATACACGGTTAAGGAGATATTTTCGTTTTTCTACGGCATATTCCCATGATTCTTTTTATACATAGTCTTCCCCTTCTCTCAAGCGTTTAGCCGTTTTCTTGATCTTTCTATGTACGGGGTCTTTATTCATGTCTTGATGCCAGGACAATAGTCCGAGGTAATACTTTCGTATTTCGTCTCTGTATGTGTCAAACATGTTTCTATATGCTGCCAAGCGTGCCTCGTCTTCTTCCTTTCCGGCTCTGACTAGTTCGTTTACTTTCTGTGAGTATTCCGATTAATGTACTTGAAATGTTCTATTCAAAATGACTTCCCATGGAGACTATTCGCATTGCTCTTCGGAGTCTTCGTTGGACTCATGTTCACTACTTTGTTCCGATTCCTCGTTATCGGCTTCTGTGGTGGTATCTGAGACTGAATCACTATAGTCTGTTGAATCCTCTTCCATACTGTGTGCATTCTTTTTGTGTCGCTCTATGTTGAAGTTTCGCCTGGACTGTGTTATGATATTGTAATTATTATATTTATTTATCTTGGCCTAATTTGTTTTGCGTAGCCTCATAACATGTATACTATGTTTACATAATACTTATAGTTGTTTACCAAATAATGCTATAACTGCGCAGTTTAGAAATCACTGGAACAATAATAGATACTGATGGAATGACTAGAACTTTCTATTTGACTTACGTAATAATTCTGGTATGATTCGAACTTCTACCGTATTCCAGAAGTTTCCGTTCTACAGTATATATACGGACAAGAAATTTAGACTTTCAGATCAGAACGTATTGGACCAGACATTCTTGTGTTCTCAGCTGTTGGATTTATTTACGTTTCACACATCATCCTTGACACACATTTATTTACATTACATCATACTAGATTGTGACTGATTGGATATAATATTCCGTTTGGATTCCCGCAACAGTGACGAGAAGAATTCCGGATTAGGAAAAGACGAAGGATTTTGAACAGTTAAGTTGACATTTTAGTTTGTGTAATATTTTTTTTGTAAAATTGTATATAATAAATCTTGTTAAATTTTATTATTGATTTGTGTCTTTTGTTGGCTACAATTTAAAGGTGATTTCGGCCGTAACAACTGGTATCCACATATGTCACAGGTATACATTTAAGACGTCTTTCTTTCCTGGGATTCAATAGTAGAATGAGCTGCGGTCGTCCTGCAAGTGCTTATAATAGCTACAGGTTCCTCAACAGCTTGTTGATTCATACACAAACGTTTGGCAAAGTATTCGTTTCGAGATTGTTGCAGTTCAGATTTCACTTTTCTGATGAGGTTTCTATTAAGTCTTGTACAGTCGTTGTTAATCCTTCTACACCCCTTGCAGACATTCATGTTTTTGTAGAATTCCGCAAAGCTCTTGTTCATTTGACACTTTGTACATTTCTTGTTTGGATCCACTTTGCTGGGTCCTCCACTTGTGTTGTCCAGCCGATTGGTTCTCTCCACTTTGGTTGGAAGTATTTTCCTTTTCATTTCTGGTTTTGCTTTGGTCTTTGAAAGATCCACAGGTATTAAGTATCTAGCAGGAACCAATAAACCGAGAGGCGTTTTCGACTCCATTGATACGTGTGTGTTGTTTGACGGTCTTCAAACAACTGACGAAATTAAACAAAACCTCTGATTATATTTTCGTTAAAAGCTTTCCATTGGCGTCATGGTGACGAAGATTGCTTTTGTCTATTCATTCAGACCACACAGTTCGCTGCTCGTCATTGTAGTTTGCTGCTCATCGCTGCTCTTCTCTTGCTCATCACTGCTCTTCTCTTCCTCATCGCTGCTCTTCTCTTGCTCTTTGCTGCTCATCCCTACTCAGGACCTTACTCGCGTGCTCATTTCGCTCCTGTTGCTTGTTGCTGTTCGTCATCGCTGCTCTTCTCTTGCTCTTTTATGCTCATCCCTACTCAGGACCTTACTCACGTGCCCATTTCGCTCCTGCTGTTGCTGTGCAAGGAATGGGGTTTACTGCTGATGATCGGAAGGCCACTCGGTACTCATGTTGTCGGTTTGAGTTGTAGATCAAGACTGATCGATGTGATTGTATACTGGGATATTTATCGTGTAATGATGACAAACACAAATGAAACAGTTTCATATTTTATTTTACAAAATCTACATCAGTCAATGTTTTAAGTTCTGGTTCTTTCTCTTCAAATAAAGGTATGATCTTCTTCAGTTACTTTTGTTACCTAATTTGAAAACTGGGCGACAAAAGTCAATTTTGTAAGCAAATTAGTTTAGTTTGGATTCTGTGAACTAATTTGCATATAAAACTGGGACTTTATTTTTGTGTATACAAAATTGAGTTTTTGTTAAACAGAAGTGAAAATTTAACACAAAAGTCAATTTTGTATACTTTATTAGGTATTAATTACATTTGCAGAATAGCGCATCACAAATATGATATGTCCTTGAACCTGCTTGACCCGCGTTTACTATATCCAATGAGAGGCCTTCTTACAAAATCTTGATGAGAGAATTCAGTTGCAGATCCAAATTTGCATACAAAATTGACTTTTATGACACAAAATTGACTTCTGTCACAAAAGTCAATTTTGTGTTGAATTTTCACTTCTGTCTACCAAAACTCAATTTTGTCTACACAAAAAATAATTTTAATTACAAAATCACAGGATGCAAATTTAATCAACATGTTAATTGCGTACAAATTAAATTTTGTCTCACAAAATTGACTTTTGTGTTTTAATTTCCATATCAGGTAACAAAAGTCAATTTTGTACGCAAATAAGTTTATATTTGCATACCTATTTGACAAAATTGAATTTTGTCTTGACAAAAATGAAAAGTTTTGTAAGACAAAAGTGATTTCGTTATGACAGAATTGAATTTTGTGTACACAAAATTGATTTTGATTACAAAAAGTTCAAGTCCCATTCGGCGCCCCGTAATTTTGAAATTAAGTAACAAAAGTAAAGTCTGTGATTCAAAAATGAATTTTGTCATAATTTTGTATGACAAAATTTAAATTTGTAGTATGCTACAAATTTTGTTAAAGTGAACCCATTTTTGTTGAACAAAGCTCACTATTGTCCGTACAAAATTGAATTTCGAGTACAAAACCACAGGAGTCCCGTTCGGCGCCCGTAGTATCAGGGTCATCTTTGATCATACAAGTGACGATATAATCTGAAATCAAACAAAATCCTATAACAACAAATGAGCTGTCTAATAGATAGCAAACCACGTTTTTCTTTGTCACTGTAGGAGCCGACCGCCCACCCGCCGTACATTGTCAAACACATAATCTACTTTGATTTTACTTTGAGATGGGAAATCTCATTTAAATCATTATCCATGTTTTTTTGTGAGTGTGATCGAAGGAAATAATTGCCTCACCTTTAGAAAGAGGCAAGTTACTGCACTGCTAGGTAGTTGCCAGTAACTCTCATATTCTTTTTGATACTTTTTCTCATAGTCTTTCAGAGACTCGGTTCGGTGGAACGTACTTTACAGGGTATGAATGTACCGGTGTCGATCGGTAATCTGTTCATCTGTAAGTCATATTGTACCTTTCTGAACTAATTGTATGACGTACAAAACATCATATAATTAAGTAAGCAAGTTAAGGTGAAATAAAGTTTAATAAAGATAAGATTTAAATGATATATTCTTTTTGATATCCTGTGAAGTATACGTCAGGTATCATATCAAATCAAATCAAATCTATTTATTGAAAAAAGCTCATTGTATGAACATATTCAATAAATAATAGTGTTAATAAGTAACCATAGCAACTAGCTCTATAGAAGGTTAGCATAGTTCGCGTAGAAAGGGGAATGGTAAAATATCAAAATAATCATATACTGACAAAAAAATCAAATTGAATTATATTATATCTTTGTGTATTACTGGTGAACAAAGCATAGAACTTTGACGAAATTTCTTTACATTTTTATGTTAATAAATTTTCACTTATAAGAATTCTTTAATAGAACCTTCAGTCGCAGTTTTGAAATCTCTATTCCAACTTTTCTACTCAAGATCTTACCCAGATCACGACAAAATTTTCCATATTTGCTTCTGAAGTATTTCCCTGGAGTATTGATAAACAACTTGCCTACTGTGCTTGACAACGACTAAATCTTTTGAATGCTAATAAGCGCATTGCCCTTATTTGTTTAGCTTAAAATTAGACCATTCCTTCAACTGAAATTAGCTTTTCAAAATTGATATCTTAAAAAAATTGGAACAAAAGTACATGTGTTACCAAGGATAAATTTCACTTCTCGGAAAATATGCAATTTATTTGTATACTCGCCGCAAAATAGCTGTGAAATCCTCGGTAAACCTTGTATTTCTACCTGACTCTAAGGCTCGTATACAAATAAATTGTATATTTCCCGACAATGTACATATATTATTATTTCTGAAGAAATTGTGTTGCATAAAGAATCAAATTATTACGTTTATTTTCCTATTGTATCCATTAAACATTCTCTGTGTTGTTACTTCAACTAAAAAAGGAGTTAGTGATTTTTAAGGGGGGTGGGTGCTAGGATCAAATTTGAAATAAAAAGGCAGGACCAGGATTTTGCCAAAATAAAAAGACAGGATCACTTCATGCCTGAAAAAAATGTAGGACTTGTGCCAATCAGGGAATGTTTTGGTTTAAATGAAAAGAAAAATTTAGGCCGCAGTAGCGACCGAAAAAAATTCCAGGCAGGATCAAACATTTCATCCTACCCCCCCCCCCCCCTAAATAAAAATTAATTGGTTGCTCTCCTACTGTCATAGTCAAAATCGATATATTTTTCATTACTGTCCTCCTTTCCCCAGTCTTGAACACCGAAAAAAAATTTTTTGTTTATACCATTTTCTCTTTGCAGCAATTTGGAAACATTTAAATGCAAGACAAAAAGTAGAAAACAAGAAAACAAATATACCTTAGCTTAAAGTCGTTATTTTGAGTAACGTGTTTGTCCGTCAGTTACAAAAACTAATAAGCGATTATTTACTTTACTTGTTCACACAATAATTAAGTATATTTAATGTCTAAAGTGCATGCAAAAAATTTTGTATTTAAAGGTTTCTACTCTAGCGGACAGAGTGTGAAAGTTCAATATTACAACAATGTGTGGGAACATCTTTTGTCAACCTGCAAAAGCCTACGACAAGACGTTTCTATGGCTGTTCACCAAAAAATTCCGGATACGTCGTATATGCTTTATAAGCTACTCTAAATATATTTGTAAGATATCTGTTAAACTTTAGTTCATATAGATATATTTATTAAAGTTATGTACACCAGCATGTAAACATTACCACGTGTATTTGTTTATAACTATACACGTGTTGAAAGTATATAATAGGTTAAATGTTTTTCATTGGTCGAGTTAGAACTGACCATAATATTTGAATAAGGTCAATTCAAATATTTCGTGCTATACTTTTGGCCGTTGTGCGAATTTAAGATATTGTCATTCGAGGTTCGCTTTTGGTGCAGTAAAGTTGTAAGCTTGTGCTTAACCTGAGTATGTCAGAGAATAGAGAAGGAAGTCCA
Source organism: Mytilisepta virgata (assembly GCA_028015205.1). Lineage (NCBI taxonomy): Eukaryota > Metazoa > Mollusca > Bivalvia > Mytilida > Mytilidae > Mytilisepta > Mytilisepta virgata. Next base: position 94,245,672 of record CM051519.1, on the reverse strand, counting down.
ATGTCTGAAGGTGAGACTGAACATTTACACATTTCAACTGGTAAATCACAAAGTAGCAACCACATAGTAGAAGAGCGCCGTGATTTAGCCGATACATTTGAACTTTTTAAAGTGTATTTTGACAATAAGCCCGTTGATCTCAAATCAGATTTGGTCCGTGAACAGGACGTAATTTCTAAAAAGTTAAAAGAAGAGGTTTCCCTTAAATTTAAGCACGAGGGCAACAAAATACAATACAAATTTAACGAGGAAACTATTACAGAATTAAACAAGGTTTATAGCTTTGTTCCCCGTTCCGAGACCAAGGTCTCGCGTATCATCATAGACCTCATAGACAAGGTTAAGGGCAGAAACAAACTTATACGTATAGCAGATACTTCAGCCGGTGGTTGGGCTACTGTCAGGGAATATGAAGCAAATGTTATCGCTTCAGATTCCGAAGATGAAAAGAAAATCCGCCAGGCGGAGTCCAGAGCCATGCGTACGGCTAAAGATAAATCCCGTCGCCCACATCCTTACAAAACAACTTCTAGACCAGCTCCTGTTGAAACTGCTCCTAATCCTTATTATGTCAATCAGTATCAGCGTCAGAACCCGCCGCCCTTTCGAGTCGGCAGCGGGCGGCGTGAGCCGTCCCAGCACGACATGTGCCATGCCTGTAAGCAATTCGGTCACTGGAGGAAGAACTGTCCACTTTTCAAACGCAACCAGTTCAACATCAGCAATACACAACAGAACAATTAACAACGAACAGTTAGTTAATGTTAAGTATTTATATTTATTTTCTGATTTTGATAGTGATTATTGTTTAAATCACGATATTGAGATTTTGCTTAGACAAGTAAGATTTTTTGAAAATTTCAAATCTAACACGGGTATTTTCTCTGGTGTAAAGGGAAGGTTAGCTAAAAGTATTCAGTACTGGGAGCATATTGGCGCTAATTCTTTTATTTTAGACACATTGAAAAATGGATATCTTATTCCATTTATTGATAGTCCTTCGAGCATGTACATGAAAAATAACAAATCTGCTCTTCAGAATAATGAATTTGTTAGCAAATCTGTAAATGAACTTGTTCTTTCAGGTTGCGTTATTGAGGTTCCATTTCAACCTTACATTGTCAATCCGCTGAGTGTAGCTATACAAAAGTCTGGGAAGAGGCGTCTAATTTTAGATTTGAGCACTTTGAATTTATCGGTGAAAAAGGATAAGATTAAATTTGAAGATTGGAAAATAGCTGTGCAATACTTTCAGAAAAATGATTATCTGTATAAATTTGATTTAAAATCTGGTTATTTTCATTTGGACATATGTCCACAGCAGCACACGTATCTGGGTTTTTCGTGGGAAGAAAAATTTTATTGTTTCACTGTTTTAGCATTTGGTCTTTCCACGGGTCCTTATATATTTACCAAGTGTCTCAGACCATTGGTCAAGTATTGGAGAAAAAATGGTATAAAAATAGTTTTATATCTTGATGATGGATTTGGTATGAATAACGACAATAATGAATGTTTCAAAGATGCTGAATTTGTGAAACAATCACTTTTGAATGCGGGTTTTCTCCTTAACGAAGAAAAATCAGTTTTTACTCCAGTACAGAAGTTGGAGTGGTTGGGAATTATTTGGGACTCATCTAATTTCACTTTAAGCATTCCTCCAAGGAGAATTGACGAATTATTAAAATCTATCCATAATGTTTTCAGAGAAATTCCATATATTTCTGCAAGAAATTTAGCCCAGGTAACGGGTAGAATTATAAGTATGTCTCCTGTGATCGGAAATATTACTAGAATAATGACTAGATATTGTTATATGTCTATTGAAAGTAGAATGTCATGGGATAGTTATTTAGTTTTAGAAAGTAAAAGTTTTGTAATATCAGAATTAAAGTTCTGGCTTGATAACATTGCAAATGTCAATTTTAAAACATTAAATCAATATAGTCAGTCGCATGTAATGATATATTCCGATGCTAGCAGCATAGCTGCCGGAGCATGTACAGTAGAGTTGGAAAGTAAAATTTTTCACACTATGTGGAAATCCTCTGAAATGTTAGAGAGTTCCACGTGGAGGGAACTGAAGGCCATAGAATTGGCGCTGATGTCTTATCAATATGCATTTGCTGGGAAATCCTTAAAATGGCTAACTGATAATCAAAATTGTGTCAGAATTGTTCAAACAGGAAGCATGAAAGAAAACCTGCAAGATATAGCAATTTCCATTTTTTCTATTTGTTTACAAAAGGGAATCTCCATAAACATACAATGGATTCCGAGAGGCAAAAATTCGAAAGCTGATTATATCAGTAAAATCATTGATTATGAAGACTGGGGTGTTTCAGAATTTTTCTATTCTTTTATTAATGACCTTTGGGGTACTTATACAGTCGATCGTTTTGCTAGTTCTCGTAACGCAAAATTAGATAGATTTAACTCCTTATTTTGGAATGTAAATACAGAAGCTGTTGACTGTTTTACTCAGAATTGGTCTGGTGAAAACAATTGGATTGTACCACCTATTTACCTAGTGTTGAGAGCTATCAAACATGTAATTGCTTGTAAAGCTAAAGGTACTTTAATTGTACCGAAATGGATATCTGCGACCTATTGGCCATTCATTTTTGATAAAAATATGAATTACAGAGATTACATATCTGATGTTATTGAATTTGAAAATACTAGTGGTATTTTTGTCAGTGGTTCTAATAGAAAATCCATTTTTGGCACTGAGCCTTTTATTGCTCCAGTATTGGCAGTAAAATTAGATGCGACAAGGATAACAAGGCCCTAGTGCACTAATGTGTATTGTAGCTGGCGAGGTTTAAGTGACGAGGCCCTAGTACACGAATGTGTATTGTAGCAGGCACTGTCGTTGTTGATAAGGCCCTAGTGTGTATATACATTGTAGAAAGCATGGTTGTATTCAACACCGCCCTAATGTATATAGCATTGTAGCTGGCATGGTCATATAAATATTGGACAAGGTCCTGTTATTTTTACAGTGACATGGTTCACCTGTATAAGTTTTAATTTTTTGACATTTAATAATGTTTGTTTTCACGATTGCACATTTTTCAGATACTTTTCGAGTTGGTAGATGGAAACAGAATTCCGATATTTCGGATGAACTTTCTACATTGAAAACTAGACTACCAGAGTATTGCTTGAGCTCACGTTCTCTGAACACTCGTAAAAAGTACCAGTATGCCTTTAATGCTTTTTGTAAGTGGACTAAATTACATAATATTACTCCATTACCATCATCTGATTATACAGTTTCTTTATATTTGATTCACATTTCACAGAGTGCAAAATCGGCTAGCAAGATAAATGAAGTAATATACGCAATTAGCTGGGCGCATAAACTGGCTGGATTTAATAATCCTTGTTCATCTGAATTAGTAACGTTTGTTAATGAAGGAGCACAGAGAAAATTAGGACATTTTATCACTAAAAAAGAACCTATAACACCAGACATTTTGCGAAAAATTGTTCATACTTATGGTCACCTTAATAGTAATCTTAAAGATTTAAGAACTGTTTGTATGTGTTTATCAAGCTATTCAGGTTTTTTAAGGTTCTCAGAACTAGTTAATGTGAGAGGTATCGATATAACGATTTATTCTACACACGCAAATTTATATTTGGCGAAGAGTAAAACTGATATTTACAGAGAAGGGAGGGATGTGCTTATATCTAGAACTTATCTTGTAACTTGTCCTGTCTCTATGTTAGAACGATATCTCAAATTAGCTAGTATTACATCAAATTCTGATGAATTTATATTTAGATCTGTAAATTTTTGTAAATCTAATAATACTTATAAACTTAGAAGGACAGGTCCGTTATCATACACGAGAGCTCGGGAAATACTACTTTCAAGTTTACAGAGTATAGGCTTAGATAGTAAAAAATTTGGACTGCATAGTCTCCGTTCAGGAGGGGCATCGGCTGCTGCAGCGGCTGGTGTAGAGGACAGATTGTTCAAAAAGCATGGTCGGTGGAAAAGTGACACCGCAAAAGACGGTTATGTTAAAGAGTCTTTGAAGGATCGACTTTCTGTAACTAATAATATTGGTATTTAATTATGTACTTTTTTACCCTTTCTTTATTTTTCGAAGCTTTGCTGCACACTGTCAGGCGAGCTGATCCCATACAAAGGTGTTGAGTTTATTTTTGTAAATAATTTATGTTCGCTTGAAGTTATGAATTAGAACATAAATTCGTATATTCTTGCCCGGATGTCTCATGATATGAGTTGTCTTGTAAACTTTATCCCTCCTGTAAGAAAAGCAGAAAAATAAAAGAAATACATAACTTATCAGATATCTTTATATGATATCTTATATAAACTGAATGAAATATCCTTTAAATGATATGAGATATCTTAGAAACTTTATGATATATCTTAAACTAAACACCATTATAATCCCTCCCGCCAAAGAAGCCAACAATAAAGTAACTAAACCAATGAGAGACAAATATTTGATGACTAATTGATGTTCTTCACTGTATGCGATATCTGATATAAAATTTGACGGTTTTGGAAAATTGTACGATATCAACAACATTTCATAGTTTATTAATTATCTGACAAAGTATATCAGATACCCTATATATACTGAACCGCAAAAGAAACGTCGCTTTTTCAAAATGTTAGCAAAATTCAAAATAAATATTAATTAATGATTTTTATATAATCAGTATTACGATTACATCACCAGGTAAGATTAAATTACCTGTGAATTAAATTTTCGGTTGAATAATTTTCAGTTGATATCGTAGAGCGACCGTACCTAAAACCGCTCGTGGGACACACTTGGCGGTAATTTTTCTTAAATCTTAAATGTTCGTGAAATTCATGCTCCTTTATGGGTATAAAAGGCCGGAGAAAATTAAAGAGTGTTAGTATCAGTGTTGACACAGAAGCTATGCCACGTCTGACTCCACAACAGAGAGAACAGGCCATTGGTCGATTGGATGCTGGGCAATCTGCCAGAGTTATTGCCAACGACTTCAACTGTGCTGTTCGAACAATTGAACGTCTACGGACACGGTACAATGCAACAAACAGCACAAATGACCGTCCACTGAGTGCTAGACCCCAAGTCACTACCCCTAGACAGAATAGAGGCATTGTTCGTCACCATTTGATGAATCGGTTCACCCCAGCTGCCGAAACTGCCAGAAACACTGTTGGAACACATGGACGACCCATAAGTGATGATACGGTTCGTCGGCGATTAGCTGCTAGAAACAAGCTCGTCTTCAGTGGGCCACTCAGCGACAGAATTGGCGAAATCGACAATGGCGTAACATCATCTTCTCTGACGAAAGCCGTTACTGCATTTCAACAGCCGATGGCAGAACCAGAGTGTGGAGAAGACGCGGGGAACGTTACGAAGACAGCTGAATTCTGGAAACAGACGCGTGGGGAGGACCTAGCATTATGGTATGGGGTGGAATCGGCCTTTACGTTAAACTTGGTCCAGTCATCTTTCAGAACCTTGGCCCAGGCAGAGGAAATGGCGTAACAGCTGCCCGTTACATCGACCAAGTCTTGACACCCCATGTTCAGCCCCATTTCGCACGTCATCAAAACAAGACTTTCCAACAGGACAATGCACGTGCGCATACCGCAAGAGCCACTAGAGACTTCCTACAGCAGAATAACATTAATGTTATGGGTTCGCCGGCTTTGAGTCCAGATTTAAACCCTATTGAACATTTATGGGACGAAGTTCAAAGACGGTTGAATAATGAGCAGCCAAGTCCGACAACTGCAGCTGAACTTTCACAAGCGTTTCAGAGAGTATGGACACGTATTCCGGTGGCGTTTATTAATCGGCTCATCAACTCCATGTACCGAAGATGTGCCGCAGTAATTGATGCCGGTGGAGGACATACACGTTATTAACGGACGTGGGAGCACAGCATTGAAAACATGTGACGTTGCGACAATTGTGACGTTTTTGTGAACATTGTAACCAAAAGACTGTAAATCATTCATTAAATTTTGTAAAAATTAATTTAAAATATATAAATGTCACTTTGAAATAAATGTATGTGAACATGTCATTTTGTGCGACGTTTCTTCTGCGGTTCAGTATATATTGTTTTTAAAGGACATTTTATTAAAAAAAAAAAAAACATCTAACGTATCTTCTTTCATGACGTTGAAAAGATACTCCATGAAGTTTACACGATATCTTAAATTGGAATTCATATTAAATATCTTCGAAATATCTTACTGGTAAATATACGTATAAAAACTGCCATAAAAGTAAACGGTAAACCATAGAAGAACTTTAAACAGGGACATATCCTGATGTCATCGCCTTTCAAGCCAACAAGAAAAAAGGATTTAAATGGTTTGATTATATAGGGAGCTTAATATTCAGAATGATTTTCAGAAGAGGATTCATCTATGTACTAACTTTAATTTTATTGCAAATAACAGGTAAGATTAATAATAATAATAATAGTAATAATAATAATAATAAATAATTATTATTACTACTATTATTACTATTATTATTATTATTATTATTATTATATTATTTTTATTAGTATAATTGTGATAATTATTGTAAATCATTATTCATAATAATAAGAAATAAGAACAATTTATTATTATTATTGTTCAGGTGTCTATTAATGATGTCTTTGTAGTTATATGTACTAACAAGAAAAGTCTCAATTACCGATAAATAAAATCACTTTAGGGCATTTTCGCGCTCGCAGAAATGAAAGAATTTACACCATTTTACAGGTAATTATGAGGCTGATGCGGAAACTGCAGTACTATGGAATTATTCTATTTCTATTTATTATTATTATTCATTAAATATGTTAACAACAAATACGACATGGTTATTTTATGCAAATTGTCTGTCACAACCAGTAATTATTCTGACGTAACGCGCGATGTTCATACCTTTGAAGACAAACAACAACATGTTCTGCTATAAAACTGTCCAGAATTTTAAGAAAATATAGAAATGTATGCCAAAATAATAGATATAGTAAATTTATACTATGCTGTATACGACGCATTTCAAGGAGTTACCTCTCATCATCAGCAGCATTAAAACCGAAACATTTGGAAGACCAAAAACCAAACTTATGCAATATAATATATATATATATTTTCTTAAAGATCTTAAATAGGACGGCAAATTTTACTTGTTTAAATTTTAATAAACTGTTATACATAAATATAACGCGAATTTAAAGATAGATTTACGGGAAAATGTTTGCTGTCCCAGGTAACATTTATCAAAAATATTTCAGCTTTACATCGGTCTTTTATTTTTATTTTTGGGCGCATATCCCCAACTTTTTGCCACATTGCTGCCACAGTGGTAAAATTTTCTGACGTGACTTGTTGTGACGTTATGATGACGTCATTAACAGATAAGCCCATTTAAGTTCACAAAGTTTTCCTGTCCCGTGCAACTTTTTGCGATTTAGTCAATCCTAAATCTTGTGTGAAAAAAGACAAATTTCTGGCCGTCGGTTAAAAATCGCTTTATCTATCAAATGTTATATTCAAGCAGATAAAAAATTCCAATGGACATGTATTTTCAGTCAATCATTGAAAAATCATGACACTTTCATTTTGTGTGAATCAAATGTCACACTCGTGATTTTTTTAAAACACTGCGACAAATAACTTTTTATATTCTTTCCTTGGTTAACTTTGGTTAGTTTAAACACATTTTAAATCCAGTTATGAAATGTTATTTTCGTCATATTTTTTTAAAAACAAAACTTATAAACATAACATGAACAGTAAGAAAATTATATGCCTCTCAAAAAAAGTGAAAATGTCACAGACGCGGTTTTATTAAAATAACGCCTAATTCTGACGTCGTACAAGTTTCTTAAAACCTTTTGTTGTAATACATCGTAAGCAATAAAAGACCAAAAATAAGAAAAACAAACAATTATACTTTTTATCTATTAGTTTCGAATACATGTGGTACCGGCACTCTCCTTTTCATTAATTTGTAGAAATCGTGATCAGATCTACCGATAGTTATTTTTTGAAGCTCATTCTATTCGATGAATGTCCTTTTTCATCTAAACCATTTTGTAAATTAAACGAAATAAATGGAGGGTTAACTAATTTTTTTTTTAAAAATCTATGAAAATGAAGTGTTGTTATCTAGTTTAGTTTTTATACATGGTTTTTATCTTAATCTGTAATTAATCTTATTAAACCATGTTAAAGGCTGTGTAGACGTCAGTGTAATTATACTGTTTTATAAAATGCCGGTAGAAATTTGGAATTGTTTGTTACTTTATTTAAAATTAATAAAACGAAGGAGAGTGTGAGAATTTTTTTGTTTTTTTGTTTTTTTTGTTTTATTTTTTATATATTTTTTTTTTGGGGGGGGGGGGGCTATTGTTCTTGTACTTAATTTTGAAAACAAAATAAAAGGAGATAAAACTTCATGAAATGGTTTTAAGTTATTCGGGATCGTCGACAATGAGAAACCAAGTTATTTCAATTAGTTATATTAAATTTTGTAACATTTTGATATTTCGATTATTATTTTATCCTGCAAATCTAAAAAAGCAGAACATATTTAATGTTCATCATTGAAAAACGTCGCTTGTGACGGACGACGTCATGTTACCCTAATGAGTACAAATACCGCGCGTATCGTCTCGATAGCTTTGCAAGCCCGGAGTTGTTTGCACAACGGAAAGAAATTTATCAAAATTATAGACGTATATTTCGACATTTTTTTCAGTTAAAAAGACATCCGACTTATTTCAGTATGGCCATATGATTAATGAACATTACTTCAAATTTGCTCTTTACTTTCAATTTACATCTGGTTTATATTATATACTTACAGGTATACGTAATCGTTATTTCACGTACAATGAATATGTAACTTCTTTGATTCCCTTGTCAAGCCATTCTTACTTACAGAGAAAAGATATCATCCAGGGATACGTATCATTATTTAATTATAAAACAAAGGGCAGTTTAAAATCTGAGAATAAAGTTATAGACTCTTCCAAATATTTGGACAAGACTCCTTTTGAAAACGTTCATGTAAATTTTTGTAAATATATTTTAGGAAGTAGAAAAACAGCTTCAAATCTAGGGGTTAAAGCTGAACGGGGAAAACAAAGAATGGACAAATATATAAAAATACAGGCGATATTATCTCTAGTCAGATTAAATACAGACCTGTTAATAAAAAGATCATAAATTAAGTTAATATTTAAATGCGCAAGGAATGTATGCATGGTCGACTTTTATTAAAATTCTTCGTGTAATATTACCCTTTCACCAACACAGCGAGCTTGTTCGCCTTAAAATATAAACTAAGCTTGAACACTAATTGGCATAAAAGAGCCACTAACAGATGACAATTTTATTCTGATATAGTTGTATTCTGTATAAATGATTATTTGACAATACATATATAATATGATTGAACAATTAAGACGAATAAGGGAAAGGTGGGGTTCAAAAACAGTCAATTTCGATATACAAAAAAAAAATTGTCCGCTGTCAAAATATGAAAGAATTAAAAAGAAATAAAGACTTTGATAAGTGATAACTTTATTAAGGTAAGAGGTACGTACGTAAATCAGCGCCTCTATCGGATTACGGGAAAATCTGCGTTCGTTGTTATGAGAGTTATCTCCCTTACACCAGAAAAAATATTTTCAAGATGTCGGAGAGGATCCGCCTCGTAGAAAAAAATGGGCAGTACGGTGGAAAATTAGTCAATGCAATTCAAAATTTATCAAAAAGTGAAGTACTTGTCAATAATATTTCATGTCCAAATGAAACAGCGCTTCCCACCCAAGAAAATGAAAATAGCTCAACATCGTCATATGGCGTAATGGTCGCAGAGTGGTTGAGTTACTGTCTAAACACCTCAATTTGTAAAATTGATTTTTCTAAATTTGAAAGAAAGAAAGTCGTCTCCCAATGCGACCAAGAACACAAACAGACACACTGTCGATAAAAAAGTGAGAAATCACTTTTATATACTTGTTACAGATATTTTAGGTTTATATTCGAGCTAGATTATCACTTTCAAACTTAAGTATAACCATTCAAAGTTTGTAAAGACAAAGAAAATCAGTTGTTTATGGTGCTTTCTATCAAGTCCGCAATATTTTCTATAAATAGAAGTGGAATGCAAACTTGTGCTAGTCATATAAATACATTTTTTTACTTCCGGATGCATTTGATAATGATAGTGAAGTTTTGGTGATAGATTTGGGGTGATTTTTGTAAGTAATAAAGAGGCAAAAAACTTTCGAAAGGGAAGAATAAATATCAAAGAAAGTAATATCTGAAATATAGATATTATTTTTATGAAACAAAAAATTAAAAAAAAAATAGACGCTTCATTATTCATGTAATTATAAACTTTTTCGTATTTAAGAATACAAAGGTTGTGAACGTGTATAGAGAGCAGATATTCGTTTGTACTAGACCTATACGTTGTGCCGGATTTTTAACGTGCTATTCCACAACGTAATAGTCCGCAGGAAGACTTATCATCCACCAGGACACATTATTCTGACTCCAAACCGACAGTCTTTGCACTTACTCCTAAACGCCGCGTGTTTGGCGAAGGAGCAGGAATACCTAATTTAGAAGTCTTTAGTTTGACCCAGTTGGAGATCTATATATCAATAAACCCTAAATGACACTGTGACAGGTGTGAACAATTTAGGCTTTCCGTATTTTATTGGGTTTTTATGGCAATCCCTAATTTCTATATTATTTATTCACAATTTTACTGAATTCAATACAACTTTAAACTTAAAATATTTTATAGATTCATGTCTAGTGTTGAAGACTATATGTTATCCTTAGCTTTTTTTTAGTTATTTTTGTCGTTAAATTGCTGTTTCATTATAAACCAAACCTCGCACTGATTGAAAATAAAATAAAAAGATCGAAACTCCTCTGTCTTGCCTAAAACATTCAAAATGGATATAGTCATTTTGGGTTGGATTTAGCAGATTTATTGTATGAACTTCCGAAACAAAAATAAGAAAAAAATATTAATAATTTTTACAATAGAATAATTAAAAATAAATCAAAATGCTGCATCGGCAGGTTTTTCTGTTATTCGTAGAATGTAATAAACGTAATTTCTTTTCAGACAATATTTTAATTTCATATTTCTATAAAGTGCATTCGTGTCCAAGTATGCATGTTTAAAAGATACCTCTATAACGTTAGTTTTGCTTCGACTGATTAATCATGTATGTGACATATAGATTCTATTTCAGTTTCGAGTGAATTACAAGATTTCTACACTCTCGAGAGTTAAAATTAAGATTTTAACATGCGAGTACACACTCGAGATTTAAAATTAAGATTTTAACATGCGAGCATGTCAAATCTTAATTTTAACTCTCGAGAGTGTAGAAATCTTGTAATTCGCGAGAAATTGAAGTAGAATTTGTTTCTCCCAATACGCTTGTACCAAAGAATCTAGGTCATCCCTAATTGTACCCCGACATTTGTTTTTGTTATCGTTTACGCTCGACCGGATATCGCTTGACGATTTGTTTAGTGCGAGGTCGCGACCTTTCGGACGGCCAATAAAATTTCCGTTTCCGCACGAGAGCATTAAATTATTTTTATTCAATGGGCCGAATGGTATGAAAATACGCACATCCATGGGAGAATGAACTTATAACACGGTAACTCTGCAAAGAAAGACGTGACGTCGTGAAATCCATTCACCTGACGTTATGCAACTCCTTTTAAACGGCTGATGTATAAAAAATAAGTTCTGTAACCCCATGCAAATAATACATCAAAAGAAAGGAAATTTTCATGATGACAACATTCGATTTTTAAAGAAAAGTCGTAAGACTGGCTTTTACTATAGAATAGTTTAAAACGAAAATTTCAGATTTTTTTAGATAAATTTCGTGCAATTTCTATTACTTTTATAGTGTTTTCCTGAAATTTTCAAATGGCTGGTACTCTGAAAGTAGATCGGTTACCCACTTATTTTTTTCGATTTTCCTTTATATTTCCTGAAGTTGTAAGTGTATACAATTTCTTTAAAAAATCGTTGGACAAGCCATTTACGTACCTGTTACCTTAATTTCATTAAAATACATTATGCACGAAGAAAGGCTTCGTTTGCGACTGGAAATTACACAACAATCGGCCAATCATAATGATAATCTAGCTAACGCTTAATCTTTTTCTGTGCCTTCTTGTTTCAATTTTGGCTTGTCATATGTGTTCATTACTATTTTATTCTGGTGTTTATTGTTTACTGCATGGAGCACTAATTGAAAAAAATGTCTATATAGACATATAATTGTAGAACTACAATTGTTTATTAAATCATATATAGTGTACAGGTACTTTATACAATAAATCTTAGCTAATTTTTCAGGAGGTGAATCTGCAGCGTGTGATGTTCATATAGGTGAACGTGACCCTGAAAAGAAGGACCATAGTTTAGATACAGAGCAAGGTATACGATAAGCATTCTTCCTTTTATATTCGTCAGCCAAGTCGTTCTTTCATATATTTAAGCTTAGAATAGAGAATGGAAACGGGGAATATGTCAAAGAGACAAAAACCCGACCAAAGATCAGAAAACATCTCAAGGCTCAACATTTCAACGTAGCGAGAAAATCCCACACCCAGAGGCGAGCTTCAGCTGGCCTTAAAACATACAAATGAGTCAAAAATAAAAAACACACGAGACTAACAAAGGCTAGAGGTTCCTTGGGACAGGCGCAACAATTCGTCGGGGTTAAACATGTTACCATACCTCTACTCAATGTGTAATAAGCAAACACACAACGCTACGCACAGTAAAACTCAGTTCAAAAGAAGTCCGAGTCACATGTTAGAAAAGGTTATATAAATATGTAATTGTTGACAATAACAATATTATCAAATATTCTGTAAGGTTGATCAATCGAAGTGAGCAGATAGTCATATCAAAATAATACGTATTTAGTAGCATCCATGTGTATTGTATATTTTTCCATGGTTGGTTTTAAATTTCATTAACCGAACCAGTGTGTAATAGTTTATTTGGGTCGAAAATTTTTATTTATCCGATTTTTTTATATTATATAAGTGCCATGTCTACGTCTACAGTATTAACAACTATACCCAGAGTTTGAGGGGCTAAATTGGTTAGATAACATGGTGCTGAATTTCACAACTTATTAACTACAATACCAGGGGTTTGAGGGGCTAAATTGGTTAGATAACTCGGTGCTGAATTTCACAACTTATTAACTACAATACCAGGGGTTTGAGGGGCTAAATTGGTTAGATAACTCGGTGCTGAATTTTACAACCTATTAACTACAATACCCAGGGTTTGAGGGGCTAAATTGGTTAGATAACTCGATGCTGAATTTCACAACTTATTAACTACAATACCAGGGTTGGTTAGATAACTCGGTGCTGAATCATTAATCATCTTGTAAAAATAAGTATGTCTATATTGTTTATTATTTATATGTAAAGTCAAGAAATACCAAAGGGATATTCGAAGGATGGAAAACCCGAAACAACTGACAAACTCCGAAGAACAACGAAGACAAGACCAAAACAATACATGCACTACAATTAAAAACTAAAAACATATAAACAACATGGACCCCACCAAAAAAAAAAAATAAAACCGGGGGTAGACTCAGGTGCTCCGGAAGAGTAAGCAGTTTCTGCTTCCTGCAGGACACCCGCCATGCTGCCCATGTTAAATCCGGTATGAGGAAGGGATAAAATCAATGGAACAGGTCCATTTTCATTTGGGGAAACGGTTTTTTCATACCTGTCAACCAAGTCATGATGACGTCCATAAAACTTTAATAAGGATGAATCCAACTTAGGCGCAACATACCCCTGTTTGAGCAACTTTTCTTTCAGAAGCCGGGCTCTGTCCAGGGAGTCAATGTATATGTCACAAGGTCTGGAATAACGTATGTTGTGAAATATATGCTCATACGCTGGCGCTTCTGGAATATAGCCACTCAAAAATGGTAAGTTGATGATTGGAAAGTCAAATTTATCCCGTTTGTCGTAAAGTTTTGTATTCAACCTTCCTCTGGTATCAATTTCGAGGTGAAGGTCAAGATAAGATGCAGAGTGGTATCCTTAATTTCGAGGGCATTGGGATAGATGATATAAAGGACTATTAGTTCATCCAAGCCCGTTTCAGTATATAATTTATCAACAGATACTAGCTTTGTGCTCCCAGTGAAAATTCTGGCCGCCTCCACCTAAACGCTTTAAAGTTTATTAATTAGGCCGCACCAAATTGATTTATCGTTCTTTGGATTTTTGGACCGATCATGATCATAGCAAAAAAAGGTGCGTGTGAATGAAATTGTCTTTTTTTTTCTTGAGGACTATTTTGTTTCAGGCGAAGATCAGATTTACGTGGGGCACTAATTTATAGCAAAAAATGGAAAAAATCGCAATTTCAACCAAATTTTAGGAGCGGGCGAACAATTTTTATTTCTAATTTCCAGAACAATTAAGAATTTGGAGCGAATTTTCTGGATTTTTACAAATTGAAGCAGCAAACAATTTTTTTCTTAAAATTTACATAGTCAAAAAATCGGAACGGCGAAATCCAAAGAACTAAAGATCATTTTGGTGTAGCCTTCTTAACAAGTTTTGAACACCACCATATTCAATTAAAGGACGAATAAACGTAAGATATATTCTACTTTAAATTTTTTGTGTAATATAAATTTAAATTTTTGTAGTAAATTCACCCTAGAAAAGTCTTTTTTCGTTATCAAATCAATGTGCTTTCCCCAGGTTATCAGATAGATTTATTCCAAGATTTTTGTCAACATTCACCGTTTGAGTTATGGTATTATTCATATATATTGGCATCCTCCCAAGTCAGCGGTCCCACTTCGTTCCCTCTAAAGTATGGGGTTCTGAGTTCACTTCGTTCCCACTAAAGTCTGTGGTTCTGGGTCCACTTCGTTCCCTTTAAAGCCTGGGGTTCTGAGTCCACTTCGTTCCCTCTCTGAAGTCTGGTGTTCTGAGTCTACTTCGTTCCCTCTAAAGTCTGGGGTTCTGATTCCACTTTGTTCCCTCTAAAGTCTGGGATTATGAGTCCACTTCGTTCCCTCGAAAGTCAGCGGTTCTGAGTCCACTTCATTCCCTGTAAAGTCAGCGGTTCTGAGTCCACTTCGTTCCCTCTAAAAAATTTTACTTTGAGGCCACTGAAAGGCTGCTTCAATGATATTTACTTTAATAAGTATCACTTACTATTAATGTACCGATTAACTTGAAAACACCAAAAGGAAGACGCGAGCATCAAAATTAGAAAAATACACTAACTTTTTCATTTAAAATTATTAACGAATATATAATCTACCCTAGGTGTTGCTATACTTCTTAACCAGAATTACTATCAATTTACCTATTGTGGATTTATATATCGATGGGATTTCCACGCCACAACCAGTTACACAAATGGAAGCTTTGATGCTCAGGTCTGGCGACTTACTACAGGGGATACGTATCAACTAGTTGGATTCAACAAATTAAGACCAAAAGGTAAGATTACTAAATTAAACGAGCATGAAATTTGTATATTTATGACCTTATGGGCATTCGGCCAGCATCTAGTTTAAAAGTTTAGGCGGGGCTTATTACACAAAAGTACTTCTAAATTTTATTTCCCGCCAACTTGCTTCACATTCCGTCAGTTATTCACTATACTATAGCCTTATTTGAATTTATTACGTGCGATCCGACCAAAAGAAGTAGGGTCATTTTCAAAAAGTCGCTTAAAACCTTTCAAAATCTCTGGGACGTATGTCGTCTCTACAGATTTGTTAATAGTAACTAACAAATCTCTGGGGCGTAGCCTGGTATGTCGTCTCTACAGATTTGTTAATAGTAACTAACAAATCTCTGGGGCGTAGCCTGGTATGTCGTCTCTACAGATTTGTTAATAGTAACTAACAAATCTCTGGGACGTAGCTTTGTACGTCGTCTCTACAGATTTGTTAATAATAACTAACAAATCTCTGGGGCGTAGCCTGGTATGTGGTCTCTACAGATTTGTTAATAGTAACTAACAAATCTCTGGGGCGTAGCCTGGTATGTCGTCTCTACAGATTTGTTAATAGTAACTAACAAATCTCTGGGGCGTAGCCTGGTATGTCGTCTCTACAGATTTGTTAATAGTAACTAACAAATCTCTGAGACGTAGCCTTGTATGTCGTCTCTACAGATTTGTTAATAGTAACTAACAAATCTCTGGGACGTAGCCTGGTATGTCGTCTCTACAGATTTGTTAATAGTAACTAACAAATCTCTGGAACGTAGCCTGGTATGTCGTCTCTACAGATTTGTTAATAGTAACTAACAAAT
Source organism: Mytilisepta virgata (assembly GCA_028015205.1). Taxonomy (NCBI): domain Eukaryota; kingdom Metazoa; phylum Mollusca; class Bivalvia; order Mytilida; family Mytilidae; genus Mytilisepta; species Mytilisepta virgata. The sequence continues at coordinate 94,229,279 of CM051519.1, read as the reverse complement.
CTCTGGGACGTAGCCTGGTATGTCGTCTCTACAGATTTGTTAGTAGTAACTAACAAATCTCTGGGGCGTAGCCTGGTATGTCGTCTCTTCAGATTTGTTAATAGTAACTAACAAATCTCTGGGGCGTAGCCTGGTATGTCGTCTCTACAGATTTGTTAATAGTAACTAACAAATCTCTGGGGCGTAGCCTGGTATGTCGTCTCTACAGTTTTGTTAATAGTAACTAACAAATCTCTGGGGCGTAGCCTGGTATGTCGTCTCTACAGATTTGTTAATAGTAACTAACAAATCTCTGGGGCGTAGCCTGGTATGTCGTCTCTACAGATTTGTTAATAGTAACTAACAAATCTCTGGGACGTAGCCTGGTATGTCGTCTCTACAGATTTGTTAATAGTAACTAACAAATCTCTGGGACGTAGCCTGGTATGTCGTCTCTACAGATTTGTTAATAGTAACTAACAAATCTCTGGGGCGTAACCTGGTATGTGGTCTCTACAGATTTGTTAATAGTAACTAACAAATTTCTGGGACGTAGCCTGGTATGTGGTCTCTACAGATTTGTTAAAAGTAACTAACAAATCTCTGGGGTGTAGCCTGGTATGTGGTCTCTACAGATTTGTTAATAGTAACTAACAAATATCTGGGGCGTAGCCGTATGTCGTCTCTACAGATTTGTTAATAGTAACTAACAAATCTCTGTGACGTAGCCTGGTATGTGGTCTCTACAGATTTGTTAATAGTAACTAACAAATCTCTAGGACGTAGCCTAGTATGTCGTCTCTACAGATTTGTTAATAATAACTAACAAATCTCTGGGACGTAGCCTGGTATGTGGTCTCTACAGATTTGTTAATAGTAACTAACAAATCTCTGGGACGTAGCCTGGTATGTCGTCTCTACAGATTTGTTAATAGTAACTAACAAATCTCTGGGACGTAGCCTGGTATTTGGTCTCTACAGATTTGTTAATAGTAACTAACAAATCTCTGGGACGTAGCCTGGTATGTCGTCTCTACAGATTTGTTAATAGTAACTAACAAATCTCTGGGACGTAGCCTGGTATGTCGTCTCTACAGATTTGTTAATAGTAACTAACAAATATCTGGGGCGTAGCCTGGTATGTCGTCGCTACAGATTTGTTAATAGTAACTAACAAATCTCTGTAACGTAGCCTGGTATGTCGTCTCTACAGATTTGTTAATAGTAACTAACAAATCTCTGGGACGTAGCCTAGTATGTCGTCTCTACAGATTTGTTAATAGTAACTAACAAATCTCTGGGACGTAACCTGGTATGTCGTCTCTACAGATTTGTTAATAGTAACTAACAAATCTCTGGGACGTAGCCTGGTATGTCGTCTCTACAGATTTGTTAATAGGTATGTGGTCTCTACAGATTTGTTAATAGTAACTAACAAATCTCTGGGACGTAGCCTGGTATGTGGTCTCTACAGATTTGTTAATAATAACTAACAAATCTCTGGGGCGTAGCCTGGTATGTGGTCTCTACAGATTTGTTAATAGTAACTAACAAATCTCTGGGACGTAGCCTGGTATGTCGTCTCTTCAGATTTCTTAATAGTAACTAACAAATAAGTTACTAAATATTATTTTTACATATCTGAATATCTCTTTGAACGACATTTTTAACATAAATTGGCCAATTAACATCCTTAAAACAGTTTTTCAACGTGAAGGAAACTCAGAACCAGAACGAATGTTTTGCTGTAAGTGAGTTTATGACAGTAGAAAGGTTTTATTTCTGACTTTCCTAACCAATATTCCAAAAAAGTGATACAAATTGAACCAAATCGCCTTGAACATGTTGGAATTATTGAAGATTAAACATAAAATATTCGTTTGTTAAAATAAAAATGCATTGCATACAATAGTTTAGGATAGAAAGTAAGTAAATGTTTAAGATTAAAAATTCAATGGTTTTGACTAAAACAAATATAGGGGAAAGTGGCCCTATTCATTTCTATAAACTGAAAATAGAAGCCTGCGTCTGTTTGATTAAGTTCGAAATCACGAAATAAAACCGAGGATTACCGGATGACGTTATAACAATTCGACAATGTATGCATTATTATCTGTATGATATCTACCGTTGGCTCCTAGACATAGACTACCAGGAGCGTTTCCAGGGTATTTGAAAGGAGGGGGGGGGGCGTATAATAAAACTTTCGCCGAGCGGAGGGAGGCGAAAAATTTTTTGGACCTTTTTTCCTTTTTTTTTTTTTGCTAAAAAACATAAAATAATTGTGAAATGCACTAATGTAACGGTTTCTGACCTGGAGCATGTATATTTTATAGTTAAAGTGACAGCTAGGGTTTGATATTTTTTATGCCGAATTCTCTCCATTAATTGTCTTTGAATAGTTTTTTTTTTTTTTTGGAAAAGGGGGGGGGGCGTACGCCCATTACGCCCTCACCTGGACCCGCCCCCTGATTACCGAGTGGAAAAGGTGAATGCTGTACATTACGTTTTATAAATTTTGTCTGTCTTGTAAACCTTTGCAAGTTTTCTTATATAAACATTAGGTTTCATACAATTGACCGTACATTTTGGTAAAAAAGGTTTCCTTGGAGACACAAACTACCAAGTTAATAAATTCAATAAGGTCGCAGAAATGTTCGTTGCAAATTTTAATCTTTACATTCTTTTTTTCATTTCTTATTTGTAGACCCTGGAAACAATGAAGAACATACGATTCCAAATGGACAAAGAATTCGTCCGTTTGATAATGATTATATTGGATTGTAAGTAAAATTCATGATGTAAACGATTAATATGAACTTTCAGATATTAGTCTTATGTAGTTGGTTGTCGGCCTTTGGACCTCAGGACGCCATGCATGTATTTATTATCTATAGATACTTGCAAACAAGGTTTATGATTTTTTTTCTATAATCGAATCTAAATTTTTTTTTCCTCCAAGATATCTTTGAATTTTTCATTCCGGTACACGTAACATCTCCTAACTTATTTTTGTCAATTTCAGATCCCGATTTGACCTTCGTCTATTCCAACAGTTGTTATTATTAGATATATATATTCCTAATAATGTATATAGATGTAAAATTATAAATTTTTTGGAAAAGTAAATTGGTTATAAACAGTACGGTTTCCGTTATAGAAAATAAATATATTGTCATAAAACAACGATAAGTGCCGATCAGGGATAGAATCGTCAAATTTCTAGATTTTATATAGGGAACTTCCACTCTGACTTTCTGATGGCCGTTTGACGTCAAATTAATTTCGGACTATATAATGCATTTATCAGCGCTAATCTTCATCCGGATCAGTTTTTTTAAAAGTTTAGATGATAAGAACATTTTATCACATTTGATTATCAATTTGTGAAAATTAAGATTACGTTGATTCAAATTGCCACCGAAATTTTAATCCCCAAGTTCTTTAAAAGGAAGATTGTGTTTTAATTTGATAGAATCGGATACCAAGTAGTGAAGTAAACGGACACCGTTTGATGACTGAAATTTGGATTACGAGATAGTGAAATTAATGGAAATTTTACCATTAGTGACAATATTCTGTTGTAAATATTGACTTTATTGTTTTGAATTTTTATTATTTTAATATTTTCGTTTGAGTTTAGTTTTATCTCGCTAATTCCCCAGCTTACTGCTGAAGAAACGTTAATTTGTAAATTTCAAATTAATTTGATAAAAAAAAATGAAACTGGATGTGGGATTAATGTACAACTGAAATTAACTGACTGGAAAAATAGCCATTTTGTTCCCGTTCCTCATATAAAATTTATCTGACTCTTCTATATGAAGAACAGCAATAAATGGTGTTTTTTTTCACTTTTCATTTGTAATATTTCGGAACTGGCCAAGAAAATGAACTTTTGATATCCATTGCACTTTCTATTATTTTGTAACAATTTATATGTTATTTCAAAAATGTGAGTCGTTACTTTTGTTGACTAGTACAGATGTTACCACATCAATGTTAAAACTTCATCAGCTACGCTACTTATAATATCCTGGGGCTAGGTTTTCGAAACTATCCTAAGTACGTCTTAAGATACGTCCATCTGGAAAGCCGAAACAAATCAAATATCAGCAATTTCAAGCCGGAATACTAAAGGCAAACTCAATTGACAATCTACTTTACATGGTGGATTCGATGGGTTTTAATCAAACTTTAAATGTTAGCAAGTGAACATTTTAAAAAGAAAATCCTGCCAGAGAGACTCTTATTCCATCTAAAGCGCAATATAAATTATTCAGTTTTTAATACGGACGAAGAGATATTTCTTCATACAAAATCCACACTATAAACAATATAGGAACAGTTATCGGTGTTATTTATTTTAAATTTACAGTGAGGTCTTCAGATTTAATGTGGCCCTAATACGAGGTCTTGTATTTTTTTATTTATGATTTAAAAAATAACGCACAATCTCTGTAACCAGTACTGCTTAATGATTATAAATTTCCTATATTCATCCCTAAAAGTTAACTATGAACGGTAAAAGTACGATATAATTACAGTCTTGTAAAATTAAACTCTTTTTTATAGATATAAATACATTTTCTACTTCTATTTTCTTTATTTCTTTATTTCTTTATTCCATGAGTGGAAATATAATTTGTATCCTCAAGACTCACACCGCTTACCGAGTCTTAAAGTTTTTAGTTGTAAGGTGACTTTTTTTCTAATTCTGTTTCCTCTATGTTTTTGTATTCGTTGTTTAGGCATTCCACTGGAAACTTTATCATTACATACAAAGATGAGGGTAATGACAAAAATAGGAAAAAACTAATAGGCATAACCTCAGCAATGACGTCACCATACGACTGGTCGTCTGCTATTGATGATAGCCAAAAGTATGCAATAAATGCATGTGTGGAGACAAGTAAGTATACGCCACTCAAAACACACGTGATAATTTCTACATCGATACTGATTCACTCTGTGTCAAGGTAAACAAATGTGTCAAATTAGATTGATAGTTGATATCAGAATGTTCTAAGTCGCTTTAATGTTTTTGTATCTGTGGGGATATATATAGAGTTCCTCATGTATGTTTACCTATCACACTTTATTTCCGTCGAGATAGTTCTCATTAAGTACAATGATACCATGTAGAATGATACTTAGACAGTCACTTATCAAAAAATAAAGATTGAGGCGATTTCAACTCTCCAGCTTCCCCAAGTAAAATTTCCGGGCCCATAAAAGGTAAACTGTAGTTGTTTTGTCCATCATGATATTTTCCCAAAAGAATTAGATTAAACTTTGGTAGAATGATACATTTGAGATCCTCTTTAATAAAAGGATGAGAGACTTGAGAGTATTCAAGAATAGTTCCCAAAAAAGAAAATTGTTTTCATTTTTCCTGACTTATTAACTCACCTGACCCAAAGGCTCATGTGAGCTATTGCCATCATTTTTCGTCTGTCGTCCGTCTGTCAGCATTTCACATTTTGAACTTCTTATAGAGAACCGCTGAATGGATTAAAACCAAACATGGCGTCAATGTTCCTTATGAGGTGCTGACCAAGTGTTGTTACTTTCATGCCGATCCGTCATCCAAGATGGCCGCCAGCAGGGAACTTAGTTTAACATAGGACCCTTTGGGAAATACATACAAAAATCTTCTTCTAGAGAACCGGTGAATGAATTGAAACCAAACATGGCATGAATATTCCTTATGAGGTGCTGACCAAGTGTTGTTAATTTGTTGCCTACCGTCATCTAAGATGACTGCCAGCGGGGAACTTGTTTAACATAGGACCCTATGGGAAATACATACAAAAATCTTCTTCTAGAGAACCGGTGAATGAATTGAAACCAAACATGGCATGAATGTTCCTTATGAGGTGCTGACAAAGTGTTGTTACTTTGTTGCCGACCGTCATCCAAGATGACTGCCAGCGGGGAACTTGTTTAACATAGGACCCTATTGGAAATACATACAAAAATCTTCTTCTAGAGAACTGCTGAATGTATTGAAAACTAATATGAATAGAATAGAATTGAAACGGGCGAGATGTCAAAGAGACAACAACCCGCCCAAAGAGCAGAAAACATCTCAAGGCTACCAATTGGTTTACAACGTTCCTTATGAGGTACTGACCAAATATTGTGACTTTTTTTGCCGATCTGTCATCCAAGATGGCCACCAGCGGGGAACTTAGTTTAACAAAGGACACTATGGGAAATACATACAAAAATCTTCTTCTAGAGAACCGCTGAATGGATTAAAACCAAACATGCCATGAATGTTCCTTATGAAGTGCTGACCAGTTGTTGTTACTTTGTTGCCGACCGTCATCCAAGATGGCTGCCAGCGGGGAACTTGTTTAACATAGGACCCTATGGGAAATACATACAAAAATCTTCTTCTCTAGAACCGGTGAATGAATTGAAACCAAACATGGCATGAATGTTCCTTATGAGGTGCTGAAAAAGTGTTGTTACTTTGTTGCCGACCGTCATCCAAGATGACTGCCAGCGGGGAACTTGTTTAACATAGGACCCTGTGGGAAATACATACAAAAATCTTCTTCTAGAGAATTGAAAACAAACATGAATAGAATAGAATTGAAACGGGCGAGGTGTCAAAGAGACAACAACCCGCCCAAAGAGCAGAAAGCAGCTCAAGGCTACCAATTGGTTTACAACGTTCCTTATGAGGTACTGACCAAGTATTGTGACCTTTTTGCCGATCTGTCATCCAGCAGACCCTATGGGAAATACATACAAAAAAGAGGACAAATACACATAAGGAGCAATAAAAAAAAACGTAATCCATTGGATAGACAAACCCGGGAAAACAAATGAACAACCACAAGCTCAACAAATAAACACTGAAAACTAAAAAACAATGAACAACACGATCGAACTCCTATAAAAACCAGGAGTGAACCCAGGTGCTCCGGAACGGTAAGCAGTTCCTGCAATCTTCTTCTAGAGAACCGCTGAATGTATTGAAGCCAAACATGGTATGGATGTTCATTATGAGGTGCTGATCAAGAGTTGTAACTCTGTTGCCGAGCCGTCATTCAAGATGGTCACCAGCTGGGAACTTAGTTTAACATACGACCCTATGGGAAATACATACAAAAATGTTCTTCTAGAGAACCGCTGAATGGATTTAAAGCACACAAACCATGAATGTTCGTTATAAGGTGCTGACTTAGTGTTGTTACTTTGTTGACGATCCGTCATCCAAGATGTCTGCCAGCGGGGAACTTAGTTTTACATAGGATCAAAGTAACCATATATATTTAGATTCAGGACCCTATAATAAAGCTGTACAAGTCAGTACGGAGGTCATTGAAAAAATCCATAGCAACCGATGGAAATGTCCATAGCAACCAGAAATTTTTGGTTCAGGACGTTACAATTTATCTGTTCATATCAAAATGGAAGATCAAGAGTCAATGCCATTGAAATAGTCCGTAGCAACCATATATATTTATTCGGCAAGATCTTAACAAAAACTAACAGGTGAGCGAATGCATTTCCGATTTCAATAAAACTTTAATTCGGGTGTTAACCTTAAAAAAGGGGATGTCAAGGAACCAAAGCTGAATATTTGGGGGTCCGCTTATTTCTTCTAAACTAGAGTGTACCTGGCCAATTCTAATGAAACCTCGAGACAATTGCTAGGTTATTATCAAAAAGGGTTATATGTTTTCATTTTAAAATATTTTTTTGAAAAGCTCTTTCAATATTACGATATACAACTTTGGTGAAATGTTATATGACTTCCAAAAACCTTCTCGTCCACACATATCAACCTTTCATTAAATCTTCTTAAGGTAAAGGTATACTGCCCTGAATTCAGATGATTCCAGAAAATTTGAGAAGAAATGGCCATATCACAGTATTAAAAATTTCAATAAATTAAATTATGAATACACTTTAAAAGTGAAATGATTTATTCAAGAGCCAAAGTTAATCGGTAATTGGAGATTTGTGCTTAGTCCCGCCACCCCCCTCCCCCCCAATATGTAGTTCTTTTGACATAGAAAATTATGGTTTTAATAGTATAACAACAACAGCAATTAGAGATTATTTCGTGAAGGTTCTACACAATACAAATATTTTTTATATGTAAGGCTTGGTAATCGGATGAAAAGAGTAACTATTGTGTTTATTGCACTGACAAGATGGACAGTCTGTAATGGGCATGGTCAACTAAAAGAAAAAACAATGAGTTGTATAACAAAGCAAAAGCTAAAGACTATTATTGTAACCTCTTATATAGACTTGGTAATTTGGATTTTATTTCAATTTTAAATAATATCTTTCCGATCGACAGAACCTTTTCCGGGTTATTTGTTTGGTACAAAACTCTGAATGTCAGTCACATAGAAAAAAAATATAATTTAAATTTTTGTGAAAATATCTTGCTCTTTATTCGGTGTCTATCAATTGTTTTAAAATATTTTTATCTGATGTAGCAATGCGGCAAATTTATGTCTTTCTAGAAATTTCATAATAAATTTTAACTTTGGTACAAATTTTCTGTTCACGATCCTATGCAAAAGCTCATTTTCAAAATTAGAAAGCACACCAAATTGAGAAAAAATCTATACAATAACAGGCGAAACACCACAGATACTAGCATTAACTGATATCATCGTGTACAATGATGAGGTACCTGTAGGAACTGTAGTGACCTCAGTACCAGTAACTGATGCTGACCAAGAGGACATTGATGAATTAACATTAAGTATAACTTCTGTATCCAACAACGGCTCCACTTATTTCCAAGTGACAAGTGCTTCAACATTTTGTAAGTATATATTTTTAAGTTTGACTCGTTTGTTTACCAAATAAATTCTTAGTTACCAATTTTTATCCACAAGATTATACATTACGTAGATTTATGACTCACCAGTTCTGATCAAGGCATTAACTGTTTATAACTTAACAATAACCTAAAAGAGTAAATACAATGACAGCTAAGCGCAAGACATTTTTAGTTTGTCACAAAATATAACATTTTTATAATAATAAACTAGTATTGAAATATTAGGAACTGAGCTGGTCATACCGTCACCAGCAGGAAATATTTGGAACTGAGCTGGTCATACCCTCACCAGCAGACGTATCAACTCAGTGGTAATAATACATTTGTGCTATCAATTCAAACATCTAATGAGAAATTAATATTAATGGAAACTCGTACACCAATTTTTCTAAGTGATCAGCACACCTGAATTATCATGTTTCAGGCTTACATCAGGTTTAATTAAAAAATAATTCACGGGCAGTCAGTTACACATGGGCTGGGCCTTTATATTCTGATATTTTATACCGAGCGATAGCGATGTATAAAGTACGAATATGAAGACCCAGCCCATGTGTAAATATCTTCAACAATATAACCCTCATGAGTCAATTCTATTCTAATAGGACAAACACGCTAATTTTGCTCATTTGAATTGTCCTAGATGTATCTGACACTGGTTTGGCCTTTCCATTTCTCTTACTATTAATATGTTGCATACTGTCCTATTAAGAGCATATCTTGAATAAAACCATTTTCATAAGATATCCATTTAGACAATCAAATATGTAATTCATCATTTACACAAGAAAAATTAATAATATGTTTCACGAACTCACCGCGGTAACCGTCATGGCGTTCAAAATTAAATCAAGTTTGCGATGCCTATGCCCGGTGCCTGTGTAAATGTGTATGGCAGTGTGTAAAGATTTAAACACTTTTTGTGAAAAAAAGATAATTTTTCTGTTTAAAGTTCACACAATTCGCGTTTCTATAAAAGCCTATATACGCATGTGCTAAAAGTGTATCTATCGGTAAATATATCGTTTGACGATATATATCATGACGTCATATATATTAGAAATTCGTGTATAGCTGATAATTATCATAACGTTTTAAGAAATATAAGTTAGGAGAAACAAGTTTTATCCAAACAAATCGTTTCCCACAAAATGTGGTATTATATAATTTGCATTATTTCGCCCTGTATTGGTCACGTAAATTGATTTTATTTAAATTTTGCAAGTAGTCATAACATTAATCCAGAAGTATAAAAAAGAAAACTGCTGGTACGTTAAACCTTTGACATGTTTTCTATCTGTTGTTATCTGTTGCTAATAAACACCAACACATAAGTCTTTTATCCTGTAATTCATGCCTTGAGACGATAGGACACTGATTAGGACGGATGGATAAATGAGTTATTGTTTAACGTCCAGTGACAACCATTGGGTGATTGAGAAGACAGTACACTTATTAGGATGGATGGATGAATGAATTATTGTTTAACATCCAGTGGCAACCATTGGGTGATTGAGAAGATAGTACACTTATTAGGATGGATGGATGAATGAATTATTGTGTAACGTCCAGTGGCAACCATTGGGTGATTGAGAAGATACGACACTTATTAGGATGTATGGATAAATGAGTTATTGTTTAGCTTATTAGGATGGATGGATGAATGAATTATTGTTTAACATCCGGTGACAACCATTGGGTGATTTAGAAGATAGTATACTTATTAGGATGGATGGATGAATGAATTATTGTTTAACGTGCAGTGGCAAACATAGGGTAATTGAGAAGATAGTACACTTATTAGGATGGATGGATGAATGAATTATTGTTTAACGTCCAGTGGCAAACATTGGGTGATTGAATAGATACGATACTTATTAGGATGGATGGATGAATGAATTATTGTTTAACGTGCAGTGGCAAAATAGGGTAATTGAGAAGATAGTACACTTATTAGGATGGATGGATGAATGAATTATTGTTTAACGTCCAGTGGCAAACATTGGGTGATTGAATAGATACGATACTTATTAGGATGGATGGATGAATGAATTATTGTTTAACGTCCAGTGACAACCATTAAGTAATTGAGAAGAGGACAATATAATCTATTCCACATGTTATTATGCTTTCACAAAAAATACGGAACTATCTTCATTTTATTTCTTCTATGTAAGTAAAGTCTGCAGAAGTTTTAACATTTATGTAGAATGCATCATAATACAGGTTTCGTTTTTTTTCAAAGAGAATCGTTACATTGGTTTTTACTTTTATTAAAAACAACAGAACCAAAACGTAATGTTTCTGTCACAATTTAGATCATAGATTAACTTCACTGCGATGAATCCTGCTCTTTGTTAAATGTTCAGTAGTTGTTGTCCAAAAAGTATGGCAAGCCGTTCTCGTCAAAACTATGTTTAAGCCATTAAAGATTAAAGAACTTCAAACATACACACTGAGAATTAAAAATTACACAAAAGTTTTGTCAAAAGTTTTTCAATCTCAGTATGTATTGACACAGATTGACGCTCAAAGTCGGGTTTCTTGCTCACAGATACATAGTATACAATACATTGAAGTGGTAAATAATTCTGAATTAACAAAAATTAATACAAACCAACAAATTGTAAACTTTTCACAGTTTATCGTTTTTAATACAAAAAGGATAAGGGCCACTTTCCCCTGCATTTGTTTCACTTCAGTCTTAAATATGTATCTACTTTTTATCGTAAACAATTATATGCAATGTATTTTTACATCAGAGGACCGCCAGGGCCTCGGGTGTATTGCCATCGCCTAAATTTCTTCCTTATTTGCATATATGCATATATTTAAATTAGTTTTGGTATGATAACCGACCTATAAAAATTATAGACCCGCGGACATTATATAGTGCAAAATAAAATTCCTTATCGCTTCTTTTAAATTCATGTTTTCAATGAATACTCAGATTTTTTTTTTTAAATCCAAATTAATAATATGAAAATGTTTTGTCGATAGAAATATTTGTATATTAATCAAACAATCTTTAATATCAATGACGTACCGAAAAATTGTTGTTGCGGATGAATATATATATATATATATATATATATATATATATATATATATATATATATATATATATATATATATATTTTTTTTTTTTTTGAACTAAAACTGTATGCTATGAACTACTGTTTGGATATATATATATGTAGACAAGATTGTCAATGCATGAATAATGCTGTTCTCATTCCCAATGCATCTATACTAGTCATTAAAATGTTAATGCCCTTTTTGCTAAGCCGATGGGGGCAGTCAATGTTACCGTTGTCTGTATGTATGTAAATCTCTGTTCATCATGAAAGTGATTTCCGTTTTATAATATTAATATGGCTCAACTGAATGTTATTAAATATATAAACAATGTTTATTATCACCAAAAAAAACCAGATAAATTTAAAATTTGGATTGTGTCCCTCTTATCATTATAGTTATATTTCCATTTATATGTGGAAATATTTTTACTATCTTAATAATATTTCGAACTCTTATTTGCCTCAGACAAATGTTAAACAAAACACTATTTATTTTAAAGTGCTTATTCCCACAAAAAAAAATAATCAAACGCAAAATTGAATGGTGATTCTTTCACTATTCTAGAGACCTGTCCCATAGTAACTAATATGCAAGCAAGTACCACTGATACATTCACAAATTATTTACTGTTATATATAGTTTAGAGTTATGTACAACTACATGTATACATGTATATGCTATGCGATGTGATGCACTTTTTGAAGTTTGATAAATGATTAATTTTTATGAATAATGTATATATGTTAGTCCAATGTATATATTTATAGTTTTTTGCATTTTTTACTATTAATAATAGGTATAGATAGTCTATTGAACTGTATTAAATGGAAATAGCATGAATTCAATGGATAATACAATAATAAATCGAAATGTTTATATATACCAGTTATGACATTTTTTAAAGTTATCTAATGGTCAATCCAAAGTTTGATTGTAACACATTTGATCCTTTTAATCCATTTTAGAATATTAAGAGACTATACAAATGCTAGCTCAGCATACAGATAAATGATTTGAAAACATAACAGATATGCTAAATAAATAATAAAATGCTCAGTTCTGTTCATATAATATAGTCCTACATTTGAAAGTCATTATAACTGTATGCTTAGCATATATATAACTGGATTAAATCAAATATATGGGATCATGTAAAATGTTTCTCGTTAAATGTAATATAAAAAAAATGTATTTTGGTATATGTGAATATTTTAAGGAATATCAAATAGAAATTTACTACATATTATAGGAAAAGAGAGGTTCACGAAGGGTTAGAACGGCCCTAAATTGGTCAAGCGATTAAAAATTTCAAATAGAAATACTTGTGATAATTCTATCAAGACTAAAATATACTATTTTGGCACCTACTATTAAATATCTTGAAGCTATGACCCCATAATTATACATTATTTGTATTTTTGGTCAATTTTGTGTGAAATTTATATGTTTTGGCATAATTAACCATGGCTGCCATACAATTCCGAAAAGTTTTTATTTTGATGAATTCTTTATCAAATTTTGAGTCTTTTGGTTACAAAACATTTTGGATTGTAGATGGTGACCAAATTTTCCTAAAGCTTTCATGTCTGAAAATAGCACCAAATCATTATATTTGGACAAAATGGGCCTAATTTGGAGAATGTAATGTACTATTATGAAAGAACTGATTTATTGAGCGTTAATACATTTGAAATCGACCAATTTACGAACCAAATTGTGAACTATTTGGAGTTTAATTGTAAGATTTATATTTTAGACCGTTTTGGGTTATAAATGAACTGTGTCCTTTGAATAAGTGATATCACAATAACCATAATACTAAGTACCTGTTAGAAAATAGCACTTTTACAATACATTGTTAAAAATGAATACATTCCAACAATGACCAATATTAATGATGTAATATGAGATTATATATATACTGTTTTATATTGTTACATATATAAATGAAAATTGAAACCAAACTGTTGTCATTATTAAAAAAAAGAAACGAAAAGGGAGGTATGATTGGTAATCAGACACAGAAACAAAATGATGAAAAAGAAATAAAGCTAACCATACAACATCTTTACAATCAGAAAAAAACTATACTAAAATCAGTTAGAAATAGCCATGAAATGACAAATATTAAACAATATAAATCAGAAAACTAATGGCCACATCAATGTACAAACAGAAAATCAAAAGATATACACCAAAGAATTACAAGCCCTGTTTTACAGGCCTCTAAGGACCGACGCATTCATATTGTAGTTGTGATCTATATGTATGGTGCAAAATCATCTCATTGCTACTACCCATCCAGAGCACTTGGGATCACCCCAACTATTGGTGGGGTTAAGTTGCTCAGGCTTTAGTTTTCTATGTTGTTTCTAGTGTACTCTTATTTGTCTTTTTCAGTTTTAGACATAATATTATCGATATATGAGTTTACTGTTCATGTGGTATCTTTCACCCAAATATTACAATTTATCTGTTTTAGTATGATTGTCTTGCCCTCTTTCTCATAATTCAGTGACTAGTCAAAAAAATATTTGCTATGTTGATTCTCTGTCATAAGTAATAAGCTAAAGATTTTTGCAAGTGTGCAACTATACGGTCATAATGCCAATCTAGCAGTTCGCATTTGACCACGTCAACATTTCATGGATAATTCACAAAGATAAGTTTCTTACTATAAGACAGTATCTCAGATATGATAGCAAATTATATTATGTTTACTATATTGTAAGGTGAACATCTGTCTGGCAGGTACTATATAAACACCTGTCATTTATCAATAATCCAACATAACTTGAGGTCCTCTGATGTTCAGTACTTCAGTACTTTGATTATGTTAACAAACATAAATCTAATGCTTAATCATTAATTATTTGTTCAAATGTTCTACCCGCAAAAGTCGTTTACAAAGGCGATTTGTAAGGAGATACATAAATGGACTTCAAAAAATTGGTTTTGGTTCTGGTGTGCTTAACGTTGAAAAACGTTTTGAAGACGTTAATTTGGCTAATTTGTGCTAAAACTGTCCAGAAAAGTGATATTCGTGTATGTAGACAACTCGTTGGTAACTTATTTGTTAGGTTTTTATTATAAGCAAATATTTAGAGACTACATACCAGACAATGGCCACATACATTTTGAAAGGCTTAAGACAACTTTTTGAAAATGTCCCTAGAATTGAAATAAATACAGGCGAAAACTACTTCTTTACAGATAACATTTCTGTGAAGGTACTCCCTCCTGTGAACACATATAATTTTACCCTAAGAGTTGAGGACCCTTGTAATCAGTCAGACACCGCTACACAATGGATTACTGTCAGAAACAGGGTAAGAATAATATCAGAATTGATAGTGTGTCACTACACTTACCAACTGCTTTTTTTCCTCATTTGTGCTTAAAAATTAAACTGAAATGAAATTTCTTGGAGTTTCTAATTAAAAAAAATAACCATATTGCATGGTTTTGTTACAAATAAACATTAAATCAAACAGATTTCAACTGCATATGCATATTTGAATACATTTTCAATGTTCCTTGTTATGCTGAATTTCATTGGTTAACGTCAATACAACTAAAAAGTTAATACATCTTGGACTACAGGGGGAATGTCTTACATAGATAATTCTTTTACAGATATTAATTATGTTGAACTCGGCCTTTCACCTTTAAAAATTACAAAACGTTCTTTAGACTGAAGAAATACTCAATACTTCTTATTAGTTTCAAAATATATATATGGAGAATAATACATGGCCAAACCTATATCACATGCTATATCAACCCGAGTGCACAATATCACCCGAGGGTGTGATATTAGTCGAGGGTTGATTTAGCATGTGATATATATTTGACCATGTTTTATTCTTTATTTCATATATTCCAACAATAGACCATTGCTTTGCACCCGAAGAACCCCAAACAGGATAAAAGTGTGTTCCGAGTAGGGATGCGATATGTGTTAAGGTGTGCGATATAGGGTAGGTGATACAGGTCTTTCAAAGTCATGTATAATTCATATTAAAAATGTATGTATTTTACTCTAAATATATGATATATATATGTATTTAACATACAAATGCAATTGTAGTTGGTTATACATATTCATAATGATGTAGAAAGATAAGTGGTGAATATTATGATATCATTATATGAAAGTTTTCAACATTTTCTTCTCTAAAATAATTTATGGTAGATATATCTATATACTTTCAGTAGTGGGTACATAAAGTTGATAAAAAAAATTGAACTGGGTATATAGTTTCACATTTAAAAATGAGATAATTATTTCAGCTGCCTGTCATTAACAATCTGCCAGCAAGTGAATCCATCTCAGAGGACACCGGCGCTGATACACTGCTATTCACAGTGAATGCAACAGATACAGTTACAGATCCAGTAACATGTGTCATGCATTCCGGTGTATCTACTGCCTTTAAGGTGGCCACTGTATCACCAACTACAGGTAAAGGCCACAAGTCATACATCCGGGTATATCTACTGCCTTTAAGGTGGTTACTATATCACCAATTACAGGTAAAAGCCACAAGTCATGCATTCGGGTGTATCTACTTTCTTTAAGGTGGTCACTATATCACCAACTACAGGTAAAAGTCATAAGTCATGTTTTACTGTGTATCTACTGCCTTTAAGGTGGTCACTATATCACCAGTTACAGGTAAAAGTCATAAGTCATGCATTCCGGGGTATCTACTGCCTTTAAGGTGGTCATTATATCACCAACTACAGATAAAAGCCACAAGTCATGCATTCCGGTGTATCTACTGCCCTTAAGGTGGTCACTATATAACCAGTTACAGGTAAAAGTCATAAGTCATGTTTTACGGTGTATCTACTGTCTTTAAGGTGGTCACTATATAACCAGTTACAGGTAAAAGCCACAAGTCATGTTTTCCGGTGTATATCTACTGCGTTTAAGGTGGTCACTATGTCACCAACTACAGGTAAAAGTCATAAGTCATGCATTCGGGTGTATCTACTGCCTTTAAGGTGGTCACTATATCACCAACTACAGGTAAAAGTCATAAGTCATGTTTTACTGTGTATCTACTGCCTTTAAGGTGGTCACTATATCACCAGTTACAGGTAAAAGTCATAAGTCATGTTTTACGGTGTATCTACTGCCTTTACGGTGGTCACTATATCACCAGTTACAGGTAAAAGTCATAAGTCATGCATTCCGGGGTATCTACTGCCTTTAAGGTGGTCATTATATCACCAACTACAGATAAAAGCCACAAGTCATGCATTCCGGTGTATCTACTGCCCTTAAGGTGGTCACTATATAACCAGTTACAGGTAAAAGTCATAAGTCATGTTTTACGGTGTATCTACTGTCTTTAAGGTGGTCTCTATATAACCAGTTACAGGTAAAAGCCACAAGTCATGTTTTCCGGTGTATATCTACTGCGTTTAAGGTGGTCACTATGTCACCAACTACAGGTAAAAGTCATAAGTCATGCATTCGGGTGTATCTACTGCCTTTAAGGTGGTCACTATATCACAAACTACAGGTAAAAGTCATAAGTCATGTTTTACTGTGTATCTACTGCCTTTAAGGTGGTCACTATATCACCAGTTACAGGTAAAAGTCATAAGTCATGTTTTACGGTGTATCTACTGCCTTTACGGTGGTCACTATATCACCAGTTACAGGTAAAAGTCATAAGTCATGCATTCCGGGGTATCTACTGCCTTTAAGGTGGTCATTATATCACCAACTACAGATAAAAGCCACAAGTCATGCATTCCGGTGTATCTACTGCCCTTAAGGTGGTCACTATATAACCAGTTACAGGTAAAAGTCATAAGTCATGTTTTACGGTGTATCTACTGTCTTTAAGGTGGTCACTATATAACCAGTTACAGGTAAAAGCCACAAGTCATGTTTTCCGGTGTATATCTACTGCGTTTAAGGTGGTCACTAAGTCACAAACTACAGGTAAAAGTCATAAGTCATGCATTCGGGTGTATCTACTGCCTTTAAGGTGGTCACTATATCACCAACTACAGGTAAAAGTCATAAGTCATGTTTTACTGTGTATCTACTGCCTTTAAGGTGGTCACTATATCACCAGTTACAGGTAAAAGTCATAAGTCATGTTTTACGGTGTATCTACTGCCTTTACGGTGGTCACTATATCACCAGTTACAGGTAAAAGTCATAAGTCATGCATTCCGGGGTATCTACTGCCTTTAAGGTGGTCATTATATCACCAACTACAGATAAAAGCCACAAGTCATGCATTCCGGTGTATCTACTGCCCTTAAGGTGGTCACTATATAACCAGTTACAGGTAAAAGTCATAAGTCATGTTTTACGGTGTATCTACTGTCTTTAAGGTGGTCTCTATATAACCAGTTACAGGTAAAAGCCACAAGTCATGTTTTCCGGTGTATATCTACTGCGTTTAAGGTGGTCACTATGTCACCAACTACAGGTAAAAGTCATAAGTCATGCATTCGGGTGTATCTACTGCCTTTAAGGTGGTCACTATATCACCAACTACAGGTAAAAGTCATAAGTCATGTTTTACTGTGTATCTACTGCCTTTAAGGTGGTCACTATATCACCAGTTACAGGTAAAAGTCATAAGTCATGTTTTACGGTGTATCTACTGCCTTTACGGTGGTCACTATATCACCAGTTACAGGTAAAAGTCATAAGTCATGCATTCCGGGGTATCTACTGCCTTTAAGGTGGTCATTATATCACCAACTACAGATAAAAGCCACAAGTCATGCATTCCGGTGTATCTACTGCCCTTAAGGTGGTCACTATATAACCAGTTACAGGTAAAAGTCATAAGTCATGTTTTACGGTGTATCTACTGTCTTTAAGGTGGTCACTATATAACCAGTTACAGGTAAAAGCCACAAGTCATGTTTTCCGGTGTATATCTACTGCGTTTAAGGTGGTCACTATGTCACCAACTACAGGTAAAAGTCATAAGTCATGTTTTACTGTGTATCTACTGTCTTTAAGATGGTCACTATATCACCAGTTACAGGTAAAAGCCACAAGTCATGCATTCCGGTGTATCTACTCCCTTTAAGGTGGTCACTATATCACCAACTACAGGTAAAAGCCACAAGTCATGCATACTCCCTTTAAGCTGGTCACTATATCACCAACTACAGATAAAAGCCACAAGTCATGCATTCCGGTGTATCTACTGCCTTTAAGGTGGTCACTATATCACCAACTACAGATAAAAGCCACAAGTCATGCATTCCGGTGTATCTACTGCCTTTAAGGTGGTCACTATATCACCAACTACAGATAAAAGCCACAAGTCATGCATTCCGGTGTATCCACTGCCTTTAAGGTGGTCACTATATCACCAGTTACAGGTAAAAGCCACAAGTCATGCTTTCCAGTGTATCTACTGCCTTTAAGGTGGTCACTATGTCACCAACTACAGGTAAAAGTCATAAGTCATGTTTTACTGTGTATCTATTGCCTTTAAGGTGGTCACAATATCACCAGTTACAGGTAAAAGCCACAAGTCATGCTTTCCTATGTATCTACTCCCTTTAAGGTGGTCACTATATCACCAACTACAGGTAAAAGTCATAAGTCATGTTTTACGGGGTATCTACTGCCTTTAAGGTGGTCACTATATCACCAGTTACAGGTAAAAGTCATAAGTCATGTTTTACGGGGTATCTACTGCCTTTAAGGTGGTCACTATATCACTAACTACAGGTAAAAGTCATAAGTCATGTTTTACGGTGTATCTACTGCCTTTAAGGTGTTCACTATATCACCAGTTACAGGTAAAAGTCATAAGGCATGTTTTACTGTGTATCTACTCCCTTTAAGGTGGTCACTATATCACCAGTTACAGGTAAAAGCCACAAGTCATGCTTTCCTGTGTATCTACTCCCTTTAAGGTGGTCACTATATCACCAGTTACAGGTAAAAGTCATAAGTCATGTTTTACGGGGTATCTGCTGCCTTTAAGGTGGTCACTATATCACCAGTTACAGGTAAAAGTCATAAGTCATGCATTCCGGGGTATCTACTGCCTTTAAGGTGGTCACTATATCACCAACTACAGGTAAAAGTCATAAGTCATGTTCTACGGTATATCTACTGCCTTTAAGGTGGTCACTATATCACCAGTTACAGGCAAAAGTCATAAGTCATGCATTCCGGGGTATCTACTGCCTTTAAGGTGGTCACTATATCACCAGTTACAGGTAAAAGTCATAAGTCATGTTTTACGGTGTATCTACTGCCTTTAAGGTGGTCACTATATCACCAACTACAGGTAAAAGTCATAAGTCATGTTTTACTGTGTATCTACTGCCTTTACGGTGGTCACTATATCACCAGTTACAGGTAAAAGTCATAAGTCATGTTTTACTGTGTATCTACTGCCTTTACGGTGGTCACTATATCACCAGTTACAGATAAAAGTCATAAGTCATATTTTACGGTGTATCTACTGCCTTTACGGTGGTCACTATATCACCAGTTCCAGGTAAAAGTCATAAGTCATGTTTTACGGTGTATCTACTGCCTTTAAGGTGGTCACTATATCACCAGTTACAGGTAAAAGTCATAAGTCATGTTTTACGGGGTATCTACTGCCTTTACGATGGCCACTATATCACCAGTTACAGGTAAAAGTCTTAAGTCATGCATTCCGGGGTATCTACTGCCTTTAAGGTGGTCACTATATCACCAACTACAGGTAAAAGTCATAAGTCATGTTTTACGGTGTATCTACTGCCTTTAAGGTGGTCACTATATCACCAGTTACAGGTAAAAGTCATAAGTCATGTTTTACGGTGTATCTACTGCCTTTAAGGTGGTCACTATATCGCCAACTACAGGTAAAAGTCATAAGTCATGTTTTACTGTGTATCTACTGCCTTTACGGTGATCACTATATCACCAGTTACAGGTAAAAGTCATAAGTCATGTTTTACTGTGTATCTACTGCCTTTACGGTGGTCACTATATCACCAGTTACAGGTAAAAGTCATAAGTCATGTTTTACGGGGTATCTACTGCCTTTAAGGTGGTCACTATATCACCAACTACAGGTAAAAGTCATAAGTCATGTTTTACTGTGTATCTACTGCCTTTAAGGTGGTCACTATATCACCAGTTACAGGTAAAAGTCATAAGTCATGTTTTACTGTGTATCTACTGCCTTTACGGTGGTCACTATATCACCAGTTACAGGTAAAAATCATAAGTCATGTTTTACGGGGTATCTACTGCCTTTAAGGTGGTCACTATATCACCAACTACAGGTAAAAGTCATAAGTCATGTTTTACTGTGTATCTACTGCCTTTAAGGTGGTCACTATATCACCAGTTACAGGTAAAAGTCATAAGTCATGTTTTACTGTGTATCTACTGCCTTTACGGTGGTCACTATATCACCAGTTACAGGTAAAAGTCATAAGTCATGTTTTACGGGGTATCTACTGCCTTTAAGGTGGTCACTATATCACCAACTACAGGTAAAAGTCATAAGTCATGTTTTACGGTGTATCTACTGCCTTTAAGGTGGTCACTATATCACCAACTACAGGTAAAAGTCATAAGTCATGTTTTACGGTGTATCTACTGCCTTTACGGTGGTCACTATATCACCAGTTACAGGTAAAAGTCATAAGTCATGTTTTACGGTGTATCTACTGCCTTTAAGGTGGTCACTATATCACCAGTTACAGGTAAAAGTCATAAGTCATGTTTTACTGTGTATCTACTGCCTTTAAGGTGTTCACTATATCACCAGTTACAGGTAAAAGTCATAAGTCATGTTTTACGGGGTATCTACTGCCTTTGAGGTGGTCACTATATCACCAGTTACAGGTAAAAGTCATAAGTCATGTTTTACTGTGTATCTACTGCCTTTAAGGTGGTCACTATATCACAAGTTACAGGTAAAAGTCATAAGTCATGTTTTACGGGGTATCTACTGCCTTTAAGGTGGTCACTATATCACCAACTACAGGTAAAAGTCATAAGTCATGTTTTACGGTGTATCTACTGCCTTTAAGGTGGTCACTATATCACCAACTACAGGTAAAAGCCACAAGTCATGCTTTCCGGGGTATCTACTGCCTTTAAGGTGGTCACGATATCATCAGGTACAGGTAAAAGTCATAAGTCATGTTTTACGGTGTATCTACTGCCTTTACGGTGGCCATTATATCACCAACTACAGTAAAATCCACAAGTCATGCATTCCGGTATATATACTGCCTTTAAGGTGGCCACTATATCACCAACTACAGGCAAAAGCCAAGACAACAATTTGAATATATTTTTTGAACTGACACCTTTTCTCATCCCTTCATTTTCACGTTTAAAACACCTTAATTAAAAAATGTATTATTATTTATTATCCATTTCATTATGTTTTATTTTTATAAATGCCCCACTTTGCATTTAACTTTACAAGAGCACACCTTTCGTGTATTTCCCCCTTCCATCGAGTTAAAATTATATCAACTTATACGGTACTTCTTGTTTAAAATAAGGTTGTTTTTGGGTCTTTCAAATGTTTCGGTTTTAATGCTGCTGATGAGAGGTAACTCCTTGAAATGCGTCGTATACAGCATAGTATAAATTTACTACATCTAATAGTAGTATCTTTGGATTGTTATTATGATACATATTCTAAAATAAAGTCTGTCTCTTTGGTTCATATGTTTTGTTATGAATCTATAAATGTTGTAATTAAATGTATGATTTGTATAAATTTCAAATTGCTTGGAGATCTAAGTTAAATTCTGAGTTTTTCAAAGACACAGGACCTTGATATTTCTGAGAAATACAACATATTTTGAAGATTATGGAGTATATACAGAGAACCCTGGTATAACATTTAACTACGACACACAGGCCTCATACTCAGTCACTGTACAATGTAGCGATGGAACGGATAATGTGCAGGGCACATTGACAATAAATCTTATCAAGAATCAGGTATGACGATGAAGATTACAACCTTGACTGTACGTTCAAACTTACATGGAATCATTCACTATTCGGGTCAAAGGCTATCCATTTCGTACTACCTTAAGGATGATCGCTGGTCTAATAGGAAATAAATAGGATTTGAAAAAGGTGTTTTAGTTTGAGAGAACATATGAATAGTAAACAAATAAGGAAGAAAAAATATAGGTTCATGTGCTCATTTTAGAGCTATAAAGCCTTGAAAATTTGCAGGAAATAGGTTTTCTCTGGATTTTTGATCGTCTTTGCATTGGCAACTTCTTCTCTCAAAAATGTATGAAAAAATAAAAAGGATTTCATAAAATTTTGTCAAATACCATTTTAAGGTATATATGATTGAATTATAAAAGAAAAAGTGGGGGTTCATGGGCAAAACATTTAATGTTTAAGAAATGGATAAAACCCGAGGATTCCGAAAATCTGACAAAAAGACCAAAACATGACCAGCGAGCATCCTTAAAACCATATGTTCAAACTATGCTAAGGGACCTACGGTTAATTCTCGGTCATGCATTGTCAAATATCATATCTATTTGATTGATTTGGTAGTAATTTATACATGTCTGTTTTACATCATAAACCTTTCCCTTGTATTATTTTTAAAATATTACCGTCATCCAGTTTGGAATAAAATTAGCCAAATCTTTTTAATTTGTATGACCGTTTCGTGGATGGAGATTCCAATTACAAATGTATTTATTTGAATATGCTCGTAAATTTGAAAATTCTTTCTCGGATTTTCAGTTTCTAATGTTGAGCCGTATACACTGCATAGAAATAAGTATCTTGGTGTTTTCAGTATCCACAAATGCCACAAATTAAAACGCATATTTGAATTAATGAAATTTCGTAGGTCTTTTTTTTCTTTTTCTTTTTGCATTTTGTTTTTGTTTTGTCTTTCTGCTTTCGAAAATTTTGTTTTTAGCATCATAGAAAAGAAATAATGTAACGATCAATGCACGCAGTTGCATTAATATTCGTATTATAGAAGGCCTGTTCAGATTTTTCATTTATTGGCTATTTTGAGGTTCGGGTGCGTTAATATATATTTATATAACGGACGTTAAGAGTTGATTTCGAGATCCGCCGAGGACGGACAAAAGTTTTACAGTATTAAAATGTAATTTTAACAATGTTGGTTTAGTGTTCACACGTGTATATATATTTACACACCATCAGCTCAAGCCACCTTTTCCGTTATTCATTTTAGCCACCAGTCATTCAAAGTCTGCCTGCGTCTACCAGCTTCATAGAAGATTTAAACACAAGAACCCTGTTGCATACCCTAAATATAACAGATACTGAGGGTGATGCCATAACGTGTAATTTGGTTACAGCTAGTACCATATATGATGTGTCACTAATTCCTCCTTCTGACATAGGTTTGTAGTAGTTATCAATTTTACATATTTTTTCTCTATATTTTACTGCCTTATGACACTTTAAATATTGAAAATAGTACCAAAGGGCTATCTGAAAAAGTCCTTATCAGTTAACAACACCCTTGACAACACACACTGGAAAGATACATAAAATAAAATCATTACATTTAAACTATAATTAATACTATGAAGGAATTTCTGAAGGAAAAAATTAAAACAACTCGAAAGTCATACTCGAAAAGAATAAGCTATTATGTCATTTAGTATTTTCTATATTCCCTAAAAACTTTAAAGTTTTAATGAACATGGGAGGGGTTATAAATATGATTTGTTTGTCTTGACTCTGATACACATCCAATATATTTTTTTTATAGAATACGGGATATATCTGACTGGAGGAACAACCTTGGATTATGACACAACTCCCTCTTACACATTATCCGTGCAATGTAGTGATCAAAGGCGCAGTGATACAGAAACATATACAGTGACTTTGATTCGTAATACGGTTTGTTTTTATCTGTTAATCTTAATTAGTGGAATAAAAGTGCAGTGTTATAGCTAGGATTCAAGAACAAATAGTTATATTTTGGGACAAGAGGTGCTTTAACGTAGTTCCTGGTCTAAAAAGGGCTAAAAAGATCATGATCTTTGAAAAAAATATCAGTTATTCAAATCTGATGCCCTTTGAAGAGATCTTTTACTTTTTTCCTACCTTCCAATACATTATCAAGTAATGTCTTGTTTATTTGTATTTAAAAGTGTTTTTTTACGGTTTTTCATTTCATACTTATTGCAAAGGGCAGAAGGGTGCACTGTGAGATGGGCATTTCACTGCTCCTCTCTATTTTGGGCTAGCTAGAACATTGAAGTTTCAAAGACAAGAATATATCTAACGGTTAATGATCAAATATCAAAGGTTTAGTTTACTTGGATGACAATTTCATATTTTTGTTTAAAAACTGTGAAATCGTATATTTTCGTATATTTGAATTTCGCATTATATTCATGTAAATCCACGAAAACAAAGAAAACTGGTAATTAACATTTCATCGTTTTTATAGTACGTTAAATCTGTTAACGCTCTGAAATTCTGTATTTAATAAATAATTTTTTTTGTAATTGATGAAAAAGAGCATTTTATATAATGAATTAACCTTCAATTCTTACAGCCGCCAGTTATTAACAATTTACCTGAGACAACAGGTATATCTGAAGACTTATCAACAAGAACCCTTATATACAGTCTGAATGTAACCGATGTCAATGTAGCAGATACCATTACATGCTGGCTTAATACCAATACACCTGTGTTTGAAGTTGATGTAGTGGTTTCTGGATTAGGTTTGTATTTTGAAAAAATGATTTATCAGACTTTAAATATTATAATTACACCTTATGTAAGAATCCTGGGTTTTGATTGGTTGATAGCCAGTGTATTTTTCACCAATTTACTTTTATCAAATGAATATCGTTCATTTTTAAACAGCGCCGGGGTATATGCAAAAAGGATATGCCTTTTTTACCCTCTCTGCCGTGGTATTTGCCAAAAAATACTCTATCCGACTGGACGCTTGTAATGTCACGATCATCAATGCGTTTTGTACGTTAACATTCGGTGTAATTAAACAGATATAGCATGTTCTTGAGGGGTATTTGCGAAAAATACCAGTCTTGAGAATGAATTTCCCTCGCCTTACGGCTTGTGAAATTTAACATTCTCTCGACTGGTATTTTTCGCAAATACCCCTCCTTAACATGATATATCTGTTCATGGTTACCTCAGTAAATATTAAGCTGGTTGTGAAATAATATAATATAGATTCCCTGTGAGTTTCGTTCCAGTTGACCTACCTTTGATCTGATTGCGACCCCTGGACTTGGACATTATGACAGTTTTAAACTATATTTCAATCATCTTCGCAGAAACAATTGCGCATATTTGAACCATACTGTGGGAAAATATACATTACAAATTTTTTGTCTGAAACCACACAGCTAATTGGAATCAGATAGCAATGGTCTATAAGTTGTCGTCTTTCAGAATTGTATCAGATAGTCAACCAAGATGGCCTCAAGCCGAACTTAGTTTAAGGGAAATTTCGCTTAAAGATCTCGTCTGCAACCATTAAACCAATATTAATAAACGAACTTGGTAGAAGTGGTCCCTTCTGTCAGAAATTTATCCTATGTCCTGGGCCGCCAATAAAAATGGCCACCACAAACATTAAACTTGTTTAACATAGGAAATTATCAAAATTTTCACTGGAAGATCTTCTTGAAAGCAATAGTCCATGAGTGATTCCACGACCTGGACTGCCAACACAAATGTCTGTCGTAGAAACCTGAATGACTTAGTTTTACAAAGTAATCTGGGAAGATCTTATTAATCTCCAATTGGTATCAAACCTGGTAGCACTAATCATTGGGTGGTCTTTTTTTCAGATTTGCATACAAATATTCAGAAATTAAACCAAACTGTTTACTACATACAAAATTAGTTTATTATGTGACCCTATAGGAAATTCACTTAAGGATCTTCTTTTGATAAACCAATTGCGACCTACATTTTTACCAATGGTCCATAGGTGTTCCTCTTTCAGAATTTTATTTTTTTGTTGTCAGCTGAGATGGCCAATTTCAAAAATGATCAGTTCACATCTGAAGATGACTGGCACAGTAAAATATTTTTTTCTTTTGGTGTTCATATGAAGTTCAGGTTAGAGCGATACAAGCTCATTGGAGCCTTTTGTAAAATTTTATTCTTTTCGGAAACCGCTGAAGATTCTGAACAAACACAGGAGATAAATTTGTTGAATTATATAATATGACTAAAAAGTACAGTACAGTAATGGTTCTCCGTTTGTCCCCTTTATCGTTTACATCAGATAAATTCAACCTCGAACCAACTTGTTCACCACCGCTGAACTATGAGTGAAGATTGCAAACACATATTTATGGCATGGCCATTGAGAAACTCCGATGAAATTACGACTATCCCACCATCATGTCAGCTTTATTGTACTTTATTGCTTCCGAGTTCTATATTACCACTCCATATCTACTAGATAATTTAAAACGTTTCGTTTTTGGTTTTAATTTTACAGTCGATTATGGAGTATTTCTGAAAGGGGGAACAACTCTTAACTATGATACAACACCGTTGTATCCGCTCAGCATAGAATGTGGAGATCATAGAAGAAATGTATCGGATATATTGACAGTTAATGTCATTCCCAATGCGGTAAATATGTATTCATCAGATTAGGTGGTGAAAATTTGAAGTAGATAGAAGATTCCCCAAAACAAGACGGTATTATATAACATTTACTTATTTAGTGAGCGCAATATATTGAAAAATATGTGAGTTGGTTACTTGGTTTGATACACCTACAAGAAAAAATATTAGTCAGCCAAAAGTCAAATAATCATAGAAAATCCTTTAATCATATTTTTATCATTAGGTAGATATTAGATTATAGTTTTGAACACTTGACAAGTGTTTTTATGTATTTCAAATAAGCAACTGATTTTTAAAAATCGTACATCTATATATAATATTTTAACTGATTTATCAGATGTTCGTATGCAATATTTTAATATCCTGAAAAACATTTTTTATACAAAAAAGTACCTTATTAAACATTGTTAATATCCTCTGGTGCACCAACATGATTCACATTTAAATTCGCCATATTTCTAAAATTTACATAAATCAACAATTAGTAGAATGTACTATATATACAAGAAACTAAAAACCGTTTTGCATCTTAAAAGTCCTATTAGGTGTTTAAGAATGGGTAAAACGCTTAACGTTTAAATAAAAACTGGAAAGCTGCGGTTGAAATCAAGTTATCTCCGCACCCCCGAAATGTGTTGGGAAACTTACCCAAATTAAAAAATATAAAACCTTATGCCCATTTAAAGATGTTATGCAATTATCCTATAAAGAAATTAAATCACTCTCCAATGAAAAATGAAAAAAGTTTAGATCACAAGCTAAAATTCATCATTTTTGAAAATCACTGGATGGACTCCAAGCTTTGAAAATGCTGCAAAGCCCCGACTTAGTGACGTATTCAAATATGGGCGGTGGCTATCACCATAAAAGGCTTGAGTTTGCACGTGATTTCAGTTCTGTGTGCTGTAGAGAGCAATAACAATATTACCCTAAAAGGCATGATGTATGGCCCGCTTTTTACTATCCACGCTTTCGTCAAGATTTGGTTACTTCTAAACAGTCATACACCATGTACAGATGCGCAATAATGTTTAAATTTTAATTTTCTAAAATTTGGGCCCACAGGAGTCGAATTTCAAAAATTATAAGTTTAAGCTTGTGATCTAAGCTTTTTCAATTTCCATTGGGTTTATTGATTTTATTTCTTGATAAAATGATTGCATACTATTTTTGGATGGGAATAAGGTTTTATATTTTTTACTCTGAGTAAATGCCGTTTAACATAACAGAACTTCCAATGAGAACTTACATCCTTTTCTGCGACATTTTTTCCCAAACACTGAAAAAATATTCTATGATGAAAGTTGTTCGCAGGAAAATCTGTAATATAACAATATCTCCCCAGAAAAACATTACACTGGGTCATTTTTCTACCATGGAACTTGTATTACGTAATAAAATTTCCACAATGGAAAGTTTAATATGGAATGGAATTTCGCAACGAAACTTTTATTGTGTAATGGAATTTCCATTTCAGAATTTTTATTAAATAATGTAAGTTCCTTTTCAGAACATTTATTATGTAATGGAAGTTTAATCATGAAACATACATTACGTTATTCATCCAACGGTTGGACATTTATTACATTATATTTGTTCCATGGATATTTGGTTATGTATAGATGAAATTGATACACTTAGAACATGTATTATACGGAATGAAATATACATAACACTTTTTCTGTTCAATATTATGTTTGTCACGGTATAGAAGTTCCACCGTAATATTTATTCCAAAAAGATAATTTAGTATGTAACAAAATTTTATTTTATGTGACACATATTCCGGATGCATAATAAAAGGACCGATGCATTGGAATTTGTACCACATAAAATTAATTCCAACTGGAATTTTTGTAACATAATAAATATTATGGCAGAAGTTTTATTTCATGACAAACATAATATTGAACGGAAAAAATATTATGTAATATATATTCCGAACAGAAAAGTATTATACAATATCTATTCCGACCGGAAAAAGTATTATGTAATATCTATTCCGAACGGAAAAAGTATTATGTAATAACTATTCCGAATAGTAAACAAAATCATGTGCATTGAGTTTATTTCTAAAAGACTGAAAACAAAATTACAGTCAATCCTTATAATTTAATTTAATTCCAGCGGTTGTTTTGACGTCTAAAACGTTGGGATTCCCTTTAATGACGTCATAGTGAAAACGAAAATTTAGTTTATGATATATGATAGACGAAAAAAATTGACCAATCAAATGACGAGTTATATCCAATATTAAATTATTATTATACAGCTATCAAAATAATAGTAAAAAAATAGGTATCATGGATATGGGGAATATTTATTCCGAATGGTGTTGGCAGTATATAATTATTTACACACATACATATGTTTCGTATAAATGTGTAAAAAAAATATAATAATTTTTCTCATTAGAAGTCTGATTTAAATCACAACTTAATTTGTTAACATAGTTACTTATCTTCAACATATGAGCCATCATTCAGGAACATGAATATTTTTTCATATTCATCAACCTCCATGTTTGCATACATGTACATACAGGTATTGTGTACAGGTAAATACATCTAACTCATAAACACATAATATGAAACCATCAAGTTAAACACTTTTTTGATTTAGATAATATGCAATCAGATGTATCAAACCACCTGCTTATCACGAACATTTATTATATAAATCATCATAAAACAAAAAATCCTGATATCAGTGGAACAAATATAATACTGATGGAAAAAGTATTCCTTGACAGAAATTCTGCATAACATATATTATTACAATATTGTTTCCTTCAGGAATAAATATCATTATGAAAAATTATACGTTGACATTACATCACATCGATTCCGACAGCAGTTTTCTAGTTCTTTATATTTTCATCATAATTTTCTTTACTATATATAGAACACTATACAGCAATATTACATTCTTTGCACTGATTCTACCATTTCAGAAATTTAAATCTCCTGTAATTTCCAATTCTAACATTTAATTAATCGAAGTCTGTTTTCTAATTTATTCAGAACACCAGAAAAAACTGTATTAATTCGTCTTTTTTTTTTTCTGTTAGCCACCGACAATAATCAATTTACCAATGAGCTGTGAGATCTCAGAATATATAGCGACAGAAACATTACTGTACACGGTGACAGTAACGGACCCTACCAATGATACAGTGACGTGCTCAATTCCAACCTCAACTATGTTTTATCTTCAAAGTGGATTAACACAGTTTGGTCAGTATCTGAAATATTGACCATATATGGTTTAATATGTCTACGGATAAGAGTATTTCATTTGATATGCTTAGTATGTTCATTCCTAGTTTTTTATACGACTAGGCCTTCTCTGTCCAAAGTACACAATATCACCGTTTTTAAACACATTCTTTCTGCGATACAAAAAGCCATCTACGATTATGGCTTTATTGCCTCTATTTGTCTCTGTGTGTATGATCTCCACAAGTCCACATTAGCAAACTCTTTTGAACGATCAAAATTTTATCCGAAGTTCCGGGGCATGATATACCCTAGCATATTTCTTCCTATGTTTATTCCGTTGGAAATAAAATTCTAGTGTAATTTGAAAATGAAATTTTTACCCTAGTGTATTTTTTCCAAACTGAAAATGTATCTGCCGGAAAGGATCCACCGTTACACATGCACAACAATGGTACGTGTGGTAATATAGTCATGAACAGACGCAATGAAAATTCATTAACTTAACGTTACCTGTTTAATAAAATAATTAGCGGAAATGAAAATTAAAAATTGTCGGAAATGAAATGCATCCAAACTGAGTAGAACTGATGTCATAATGAAAAGTGTGGTCAAATGTATCACATTGACAAGCTTATTAGATTGATTGATTGATTGTTGCTTAAGGCCAGTGGCTAATATTTCATGCTTCTTCGGGACGAGAACCAGTTCAATTTATCAAACAATTCAATTAGGGGTGGGTCAGGACACAAAGGGGAACCAATTTTGACTGCCACTGCAAAAGGAGGAGGGTTGGGTAAGGTCGGATAATTTAGCCTTCTGTAGCGACCATCAGCCTACTCTTTTTCGAAAACTACAGAAGGGGTCTTTAGCGTGCAGGGAGTGTGGCATTCTCCAAATACGTTACCCACTATGGTCCGTGGTCAGGCTTTCCGTATTATGACCTAACAACCCCCCAACGAGAGGGTCTCCTTTATCCGCCACCCGGGAAAGCGCTAGACAGCTTTATGGGTTGAGCCCCCGTGATCCATCACAGGTGCCTAGCCTTATTAGATTGTGATGAATTCAGAATACGTGATTATAACGAAATTCTTCTGTATTTTGAATTATATATAATAAACAATTTATATTTGCAGAGGTAGAAATATACTTATTTGGTAATCAAGCATTTGATTATGACACACAGAGAATGTATACACTGGATATTACTTGTGCTGACAAACTACGAAATGATTCTTCAGTATTTTATGTGTACATTCTTAGAAATAATCCACCATATTTTAGCAATCTGCAAGGTATGTTTTCCTGCGCATCAGTTCAATTTTCACCCAAATTTGGGACTTCCGAACAGAAATATTGCAAATACCCTTTCCAAAAAATGACTACGTGTTTTACTATAAGAATGTAATTTTTGTCCATGATTTTTTTATAATTCTGTCTTTGACACTTTCTTTAATCAAACGCATACTGTTTCATGAATACTTTAACTGGTGACAAAAATTCTAAACAACCCTGTTTACTCAAAACTGCAGATTCGAAAACTCTTAAGAGCGTCGAATTTTATGGAAAATGCTCACTTTAGTAAAAAAGTTCAAATGTTTTTTTGGCAAATTTCCAGCTGAAAAGAGGTAAAAAGAGACACTCTGGGACAAATAACATAATGACAATAAATTTGATGCAAATT
The DNA here is from genome assembly GCA_028015205.1 of Mytilisepta virgata. Taxonomy (NCBI): domain Eukaryota; kingdom Metazoa; phylum Mollusca; class Bivalvia; order Mytilida; family Mytilidae; genus Mytilisepta; species Mytilisepta virgata. Next base: position 94,196,862 of record CM051519.1, on the reverse strand, counting down.
TCAACCTGTCAGATTCATAAGATTCTTAAATAAGGTTTAGTTATACTAGTATCGGTTAACTTATGGTCTAAAACATTTAAACTTTGACCGTTTTACTTAAATATTCCTTCAGGATATTCACTGTGTATCAATGTGTCATTGAAAAAGATTATGATGCAAATAATTTGAAGGGTGAATTATTTATATAGATGTAAATTATATAATTGTTAATGACAAGACGAACTTTCATGTACGTTTCACAGGTACAACAACCATATCATCCAAAACAGTAACAATCGGGCAGTCAATATTTACTGTTCTTGGAAGTGATCCTGAAACTGATCAGTTACAGTTCAGTATGCAATCGAAATCAGCAAATTCACCGTTTACCATAAACCAAAATAGTAAGTTTTTTTGCAAGTAAGAGTGAATATTTACTAGATAATTAGTATCCATTTTGGGAGAGGTCACTGACACTTAACTTCCAGGCCGGTAGGGTTAATAACCCTTAGTCAAAGACTGTTGGATTTGGAGAAAGGTGAAGCATTAAATTCCAATAATTCCAATTTTGGAATAAGTGAATTAAATTAATAAAAACCTTAAAAGTTTGTTAATTATAAAAAAAACTACCATGCTTCAAAAATATCCTTTAAAAGATATCTTTAATTAGTAAAAATGCATAGTAATTATAAAATTACATGAAATATTTACATTCTAGCTGGAGAAATATCATTGAGTAGATCAATACAAACTGAAGCAGTCCCTGCCTACGACCTGTATGTGAATATAACAGATGGTCGAAATACAGTTGGTCCTAAAACATTAACGGTTAGGATAACTGGTGAGCATGAAAAATATTAGAATAATATTATAAATATATATTTTGTACCTAACAATTAAGCCTACTTTATAATCACACACTTTGTCGATGTAGAAATAACATTTGTTAAGAGAGTTCAAGCCTTTGTTCAAAAGTAGGATAAACATTGTTTTTCCATGAATTTAAAAAAAAATGATTATACACTATGATAATAAATTCTTTGATACTAATTTTGATACACAAGTTAAAATTGTGCACATTTCATCGATTTACAATTTATCAAAAAGGGTAAAGCCAAAATAATAAAGGAACAATATATCTCCAGACTTTTTTCTGAAAGCTTGAAATGGAATTTCAGTTGAAGAGGTGATAATGTGAAAAAAAAAGATATTACATTTCTCACAAAAAGATTCATTACATTTGAAATAATTATGTATTTCCAATAATTTTTAACTTTTTGTTATTTGTTTAGATATCAATTCGCCACCAGTATTCCAAAATTTACCACAGACAGTATCAGTGTTAGAAAATTCAAATGTAGGTACATTAGTTTTCGAGCCAATAATAAGTGACCCAGATGTTACTGACACTCACTTCTTCACTGCATCGTATTATCCATCCGAAGGAGCTGTGTATTTTGTTGTCAATCAAACGTGTAAGTGAATTTAGAGAAGGAATTAAGAAAACATATTGTATAAAGGAATTGAACAATCTTGTCATATTGTATTAAATGTGTTATAATATGTTGCACTGAACTGAGTCTCATGTTATCTAATCAGTAATAATATTTCAGAGATTTTATGAGTCGGAGATATTTCTGAAAATTAAAATTACCAGCACTTCATTATGAGGTGAAAAAAAAATGTCACAAAATACCTCAATAAATTTTATGCATTGTATGAACATTTCGTTGACTGGCAACTCATCAGCAGTGCTCGAGATCAAAATGTTGGAAATCCGGTTAAAGATATAAAGAGGACATATAAAATGATGAATTAATAAGCACAACCATCAAAAAACAAAACAATTAAAACAAACAGGAATCCAATCTCACTCAAGGGTTGCCTCTGCATCAAAGGGAAAAGCCTTTAGAAATTTCTGGTAATTTTTGTCAAATTTTGAACGGAAAATTTAAAGGCATTTAAGTAATGAATCGTGCCAGGACAAAAATTCTGGCTACTAGGCTGATAATGCCCTCGAGGACTTACAGTGCATCAGCAGTGACATAGACCCATTGGTAGTACACAATGTAGTAATAAAATATATCACAAAATACCTTACCAAATTTGATGCACTGTATGACCATTTCGTTGACTGTAATTTTAGTTTTCAGAAAGACACTTTGTTATGGAAGTTTTTTTTCGTTAATTTTAAAATTTAGTCGTTGTCAGGATAGCACAAAAATTAATTTACTTATCAAATTGTCCATTCAAGTAAAATTACAGTGAACTTTATTTATCTCAATTCGCTATATTACCCTCTTTCATTTTCGTTCTGTTTCGTGAGTTCTCTGTATCGACCTGTTAGAAATTAGAAAAAAAATTAAATCATCGTACAATGTCTACGGACATTTATGCAAGTGTAAACATGTGAAAACTAAATTTAGCCTTGTTTATTTTTTTCCAATTTTTTTAATGAAGTAAATTATATAATTTGTCATTGAAAGTACTTAAATTAAAAAGTAAATAGTAAAATAATTCGATTGAGACCCTTATGCACAATTATTATAACATTTTAACATATATGAAAATATGAAGCAATACTGAATCAAATCAAATATATATTGAATACTATTTTCCAAGGAATGAAGTCAACCATAGACCATTTGCAAAGCAAACTAAAACTGTTTATCAGTAAAGTAAAACATTTTCAGCATTTCTTTTTACCTTTTCAGCTGGAGAAGTCACAACATTAGCTAATATTGATTACGAATCTATTTCCTCAAAAACGTTTCTCCTTGTGATAACTGTGTCAGATTCCCTACTGGAGGATGCTGGAAACTTGACACTTAATATACTTGATGTCAACGAATCACCACAGTTTACGAAAAAATATTACTCAATGACGGCTTTAGAAGCAAATGTAGGTAAATTTGTACAAAAAGCTTAGTTAAATAGTCAACACATAAATTGAAATAGTAGCGTAACAGTGGAACAGTTTTTCGGCATTGAATTTCATTGCAAATGTATAGAGGACGGGGGAAAGTATATTGCCAAATAGTTTCATAAGATTTTTTTTTCTTATTTTGTTAGTCTTTTTACAAAAAACATTAATCATTTTATTTAATATCAAACATAGTGATTTGATTAATTACATTATTTTGGTTCCCTGTCGTATATGCTTAACTGTAGTCTACCCTTTTTGTCTTGGAAATGACTAAATAGAGGTGGTTCAAATATTTCCGTGAGAGGAACATATCTTTTTATTCATAGATTTTGATTATTAATTAAATGCTATTGTACAAAAATGTTCAAATAGGAATCTTCGATTCAGGGAGGAAACCAACTACAAGATCCATACTACCAGTACTGGGATGAAGATGGGGATACCCCAAAGTTCTCATTCAGCTGTGGACAGAATACAGGCAGATTGGATATGAATTCGGCAACAGGTCTACTTTCATATTCTATACAGTATGATCTTGATGACTCCAGCACTCCTTCAGAGTTAGATTGTGAAGTTTACATTAGCGACAAAGAACATGAAGATACTGCATTTCTTAATATTAGCATCTTGGATAAGAATGACAATGACCCAGAATTTGTACATGATGTTTATACCTTTTTTGTTCCTATCGATACTTCTGTGGGCACTGAAATTGGAAAAGTTCAAGCAACAGATAGTGATGTCGCAACCTATGGTAGGTACATAAATAATTCTGTGGACACTGACATTGGAAAAGTTCAAGCAACAGATAGTGATGTCGCAACATATGGTAGGTACATAAACAATTCTGTGGGCATTGAAATTGGAAAAGTTCAAGCAACAGATAGTGATGTCGCAACCTATGGTATGTCTATAAATAATTCTTTTTGCACTGAAATTGGAAAAGTTCAAGCAACAGATAGTAATGTCGCAACCTATGGTATGTACATAAATAATTCTTATCAACTGAAATTGGAAAAGTTCAAGCAACAGATAGTGATGTCGCAACCTATGGTAGGTACATAAATAATTCTTTTTGCACTGAAATTGGAAAACTTCAAGCAACAGATAGTGATGTCGCAACCTATGGTAGGTAGATAAATAATTCTGTGGGCACTGGAATTGGAAAAGTTCAGGCAACAGATAGTGATGCTGCAACCTATGGTAAGTACATAAATAATTCTGTGGGCACTGAAATTGGAAAAGTTCAAGCAACAGATAGTGATGTCGCAACCTATAGTAGGTACATAAATAATTCTGTGGGCACTGAAATTGGAAAAGTACAAGCAACAGAGAGTGATGTCGCAACCTACGGTACATAAATAATTCTTTTTGCACTGAAATTGGAAAAGTACAAGCAACAGATAGTGATGTCGCAACCTATGGTAGGTACATAAACAATTCTGTGGGCACTGAAATTGGAAAACTCCTAGCAACAGATAGTGATGTCGGAACCTATGGTAGGTACATAAATAATGCTTTTTGCACTGAAATTGGAAAAGTTCAAGCAACAGATAGTGATGTCGCAACCTATGGTAGGTACATGGATAATTCTATGGGCACTGGAATTGGAAAAGTTCAAGCAACAGATGGTGATGTCGCAACATATGGTAGGTACATAAACAATTCTGTGGGCACTGAAATTGGAAAAGTTCAAGCAACAGATAGTGATGTCGCAACCTATGGTATGTACATAAATAATTCTTTTTGCACTGAAATTGGAAAAGTTCAAGCAACAGATAGTGATGTCGCAACCTATGGTATGTACATAAATAATTCTTATCAACTGGAATTGGAAAAGTTCAAGCAACAGATAGTGATGTCGCAACCTATGGTAGGTACATAAATAATTCTTTTTGCACTGAAATTGGAAAAGTTCAAGCAACAGATAGTGATGTCGCAACCTATAGTAGGTACATAAACAATTCTGTGGGCACTGAAATTGGAAAAGTTCAAGCAACAGATAGTGATGTCGCAACCTACGGTACATAAATAATTCTTTTTGCACTGAAATTGAAAAGTACAAGCAACAGATAGTGATGTCGCAACCTATGGTAGGTACATAAACAATTCTGTGGGCACTGAAATTGGAAAAGTTCAAGCAACAGATAGTGATGTCGGAACCTATGGTAGGTACATAAATAATGCTTTTTGCACTGAAATTGGAAAAGTTCAAGCAACAGATAGTGATGTCGCAACCTATGATAGGTACATGGATAATTCTATGGGCACTGGAATTGGAAAAGTTCAAGCAACAGATAGTGATGTTGCAACCTTTGGTAGGTACTTAAATAATTCTGTGGGCACTGAAATTGGAAAAGTTCAAGCAACAGATAGTGATGTCGCAACATATGGTAGGTACATAAACAATTCTGTGGGCACTGAAATTGGAAAAGTTCAAGCAACAGATAGTGATGTCGCAACCTATGGTATGTACATGGATAATTCTGTTTGCACTGAAATTGGAAAAGTTCAAGCAACAGATAGTGATGTCGCAACCTATGATAGGTACATAAATAATTCTGTGGGCACTGAAATTGGAAAAGTACAAGCAACAGAGAGTGATGTCGCAACCTATGGTAGGTACATAAACAATTCTGTGGGCACTGAAATTGGAAAAGTTCAAGCAACAGATAGTGATGTCGCAACCTATGGTAGGTACATAAACAATTCTGTGGGCACTGAAATTGGAAAAGTTCAAGCAACAGATAGTGATGTCGGAACCTATGGTAGGTACATAAATAATGCTTTTTGCACTGAAATTGGAAAAGTTCAAGCAACAGATAGTGATGTCGCAACCTATGGTAGGTACATGGATAATTCTATGGGCACTGGAATTGGAAAAGTTCAAGCAACAGATAGTGATGTCGCAACATATGGTAGGTACATAAACAATTCTGTGGGCACTGAAATTGGAAAAGTTCAAGCAACAGATAGTGATGTCGCAACCTATGGTATGTAAATAAATAATTCTTTTTGCACTGAAATTGGAAAAGTTCAAGCAACAGATAGTGATGTCGCAACCTATGGTATGTACATAAATGATTCTTATCAACTGGAATTGGAAAAGTTCAAGCAACAGATAGTGATGTCGCAACCTATGGTAGGTACATAAATAATTCTTTTTGCACTGAAATTGGAAAAGTTCAAGCAACAGATAGTGATGTCGCAACCTATGGTAGGTAGATAAATAATTCGGTGGGCACTGGAATTGGAAAAAGTTCAAGCAACAGATAGTGATGCTGCAACCTATGGTAGGTACATAAATAATTCTGTGGGCACTGAAATTGGAAAAGTTCAAGCAACAGATAGTGATGTCGCAACCTATAGTAGGTACATAAACAATTCTGTGGGCACTGAAATTGGAAAAGTTCAAGCAACAGATAGTGATGTCGCAACCTACGGTACATAAATAATTCTTTTTGCACTGAAATTGAAAAGTACAAGCAACAGATAGTGATGTCGCAACCTATGGTAGGTACATAAACAATTCTGTGGGCACTGAAATTGGAAAAGTTCAAGCAACAGATAGTGATGTCGGAACCTATGGTAGGTACATAAATAATGCTTTTTGCACTGAAATTGGAAAAGTTCAAGCAACAGATAGTGATGTCGCAACCTATGATAGGTACATGGATAATTCTATGGGCACTGGAATTGGAAAAGTTCAAGCAACAGATAGTGATGTTGCAACCTTTGGTAGGTACTTAAATAATTCTGTGGGCACTGAAATTGGAAAAGTTCAAGCAACAGATAGTGATGTCGCAACATATGGTAGGTACATAAACAATTCTGTGGGCACTGAAATTGGAAAAGTTCAAGCAACAGATAGTGATGTCGCAACCTATGGTATGTACATGGATAATTCTGTTTGCACTGAAATTGGAAAAGTTCAAGCAACAGATAGTGATGTCGCAACCTATGATAGGTACATAAATAATTCTGTGGGCACTGAAATTGGAAAAGTACAAGCAACAGAGAGTGATGTCGCAACCTATGGTAGGTACATAAACAATTCTGTGGGCACTGAAATTGGAAAAGTTCAAGCAACAGATAGTGATGTCGCAACCTATGGTAGGTACATAAACAATTCTGTGGGCACTGAAATTGGAAAAGTTCAAGCAACAGATAGTGATGTCGGAACCTATGGTAGGTACATAAATAATGCTTTTTGCACTGAAATTGGAAAAGTTCAAGCAACAGATAGTGATGTCGCAACCTATGGTAGGTACATGGATAATTCTATGGGCACTGGAATTGGAAAAGTTCAAGCAACAGATAGTGATGTCGCAACATATGGTAGGTACATAAACAATTCTGTGGGCACTGAAATTGGAAAAGTTCAAGCAACAGATAGTGATGTCGCAACCTATGGTATGTAAATAAATAATTCTTTTTGCACTGAAATTGGAAAAGTTCAAGCAACAGATAGTGATGTCGCAACCTATGGTATGTACATAAATGATTCTTATCAACTGGAATTGGAAAAGTTCAAGCAACAGATAGTGATGTCGCAACCTATGGTAGGTACATAAATAATTCTTTTTGCACTGAAATTGGAAAAGTTCAAGCAACAGATAGTGATGTCGCAACCTATGGTAGGTAGATAAATAATTCGGTGGGCACTGGAATTGGAAAAGTTCAAGCAACAGATAGTGATGTCGGAACCTATGGTAGGTACATAAATAATGCTTTTTGCACTGAAATTGGAAAAGTTCAAGCAACAGATAGTGATGTCGCAACCTATGATAGGTACATGGATAATTCTATGGGCACTGGAATTGGAAAAGTTCAAGCAACAGATAGTGATGTCGCAACCTATGATAGGTACATAAATAATTCTGTGGGCACTGAAATTGGAAAAGTACAAGCAACAGAGAGTGATGTCGCAACCTATGGTAGGTACATAAACAATTCTGTGGGCACTGAAATTGGAAAAGTTCAAGCAACAGATAGTGATGTCGCAACCTATGGTAGGTACATAAACAATTCTGTGGGCAATGAAATTGGAAAAGTTCAAGCAACAGATAGTGATGTCGGAACCTATGGTAGGTACATAAATAATGCTTTTTGCACTGAAATTGGAAACGTTCAAGCAACAGATAGTGATGTCGCAACCTATGGTAGGTACATAAATAATTCTTTTTGCACTGAAATTGGAAAAGTTCAAGCAACAGATAGTGATGTCGCAACCTATGGTAGGTAGATAAATAATTCGGTGGGCACTGGAATTGGAAAAAGTTCAAGCAACAGATAGTGATGCTGCAACCTATGGTAGGTACATAAATAATTCTGTGGGCACTGAAATTGGAAAAGTTCAAGCAACAGATAGTGATGTCGCAACCTATAGTAGGTACATAAACAATTCTGTGGGCACTGAAATTGGAAAAGTTCAAGCAACAGATAGTGATGTCGCAACCTACGGTACATAAATAATTCTTTTTGCACTGAAATTGAAAAGTACAAGCAACAGATAGTGATGTCGCAACCTATGGTAGGTACATAAACAATTCTGTGGGCACTGAAATTGGAAAAGTTCAAGCAACAGATAGTGATGTCGGAACCTATGGTAGGTACATAAATAATGCTTTTTGCACTGAAATTGGAAAAGTTCAAGCAACAGATAGTGATGTCGCAACCTATGATAGGTACATGGATAATTCTATGGGCACTGGAATTGGAAAAGTTCAAGCAACAGATAGTGATGTTGCAACCTTTGGTAGGTACTTAAATAATTCTGTGGGCACTGAAATTGGAAAAGTTCAAGCAACAGATAGTGATGTCGCAACATATGGTAGGTACATAAACAATTCTGTGGGCACTGAAATTGGAAAAGTTCAAGCAACAGATAGTGATGTCGCAACCTATGGTATGTACATGGATAATTCTGTTTGCACTGAAATTGGAAAAGTTCAAGCAACAGATAGTGATGTCGCAACCTATGATAGGTACATAAATAATTCTGTGGGCACTGAAATTGGAAAAGTACAAGCAACAGAGAGTGATGTCGCAACCTATGGTAGGTACATAAATAATTCTGTGGGCACTGAAATTGGAAAAGTTCAAGCAACAGATAGTGATGTCGCAACCTATGGTAGGTACATAAACAATTCTGTGGGCACTGAAATTGGAAAAGTTCAAGCAACAGATAGTGATGTCGGAACCTATGGTAGGTACATAAATAATGCTTTTTGCACTGAAATTGGAAAAGTTCAAGCAACAGATAGTGATGTCGCAACCTATGGTAGGTACATGGATAATTCTATGGGCACTGGAATTGGAAAAGTTCAAGCAACAGATAGTGATGTCGCAACATATGGTAGGTACATAAACAATTCTGTGGGCACTGAAATTGGAAAAGTTCAAGCAACAGATAGTGATGTCGCAACCTATGGTATGTAAATAAAAAATTCTTTTTGCACTGAAATTGGAAAAGTTCAAGCAACAGATAGTGATGTCGCAACCTATGGTATGTACATAAATGATTCTTATCAACTGGAATTGGAAAAGTTCAAGCAACAGATAGTGATGTCGCAACCTATGGTAGGTACATAAATAATTCTTTTTGCACTGAAATTGGAAAAGTTCAAGCAACAGATAGTGATGTCGCAACCTATGGTAGGTAGATAAATAATTCGGTGGGCACTGGAATTGGAAAAAGTTCAAGCAACAGATAGTGATGCTGCAACCTATGGTAGGTACATAAATAATTCTGTGGGCACTGAAATTGGAAAAGTTCAAGCAACAGATAGTGATGTCGCAACCTATAGTAGGTACATAAACAATTCTGTGGGCACTGAAATTGGAAAAGTTCAAGCAACAGATAGTGATGTCGCAACCTACGGTACATAAATAATTCTTTTTGCACTGAAATTGAAAAGTACAAGCAACAGATAGTGATGTCGCAACCTATGGTAGGTACATAAACAATTCTGTGGGCACTGAAATTGGAAAAGTTCAAGCAACAGATAGTGATGTCGGAACCTATGGTAGGTACATAAATAATGCTTTTTGCACTGAAATTGGAAAAGTTCAAGCAACAGATAGTGATGTCGCAACCTATGATAGGTACATGGATAATTCTATGGGCACTGGAATTGGAAAAGTTCAAGCAACAGATAGTGATGTTGCAACCTTTGGTAGGTACTTAAATAATTCTGTGGGCACTGTAATTGGAAAAGTTCAAGCAACAGATAGTGATGTCGCAACATATGGTAGGTACATAAATAATTCTATGGGCACTGAAATTGGAAAAGTTCAAGCAACAGATAGTGATGTCGCAACCTATGGTATGTACATGGATAATTCTGTTTGCACTGAAATTGGAAAAGTTCAAGCAACAGATAGTGATGTCGCAACCTATGATAGGTACATAAACAATTCTGTGGGCACTGAAATTGGAAAAGTTCAAGCAACAGATATTGATGTCACAACCTATGGTAGGTACATAAATAATTCTGTGGGCACTGAAAATGGAAAAGTTCAAGCAACAGATAGTGATGTCGCAACATATGGTAGGTATATAAATAATTCTATGGGCACTGAAATTGGAAAAGTTCAAGCAACAGATAGTGATGTCACAGCCTATGGTAGCTACATAAATAATTCTGTGGGCACTGAAATTGGAAAAGTTCAAGCAACAGATAGTGATGTCGCAACCTATGGTATGTACATAAATAATACTTTTACACTGAAATTGGAAAAGTTCAAGCAACAGATAGTGATGTTGCAACCTATGGTAGGTACATAAATAATTCCATGGGCACTGAAATTGGAAAAGTTCAAGCAACAGATAGTGATGTCGCAACCTATGGTAGGTACATAAATAATTCTGTGGGCACTGAAATTGGAAAAGTTCAAGCAACAGATGGTGATGTCGCAACCTATGGTATGTACATAAATAATTCTTTTTGCACTGAAATTGGAAAAGTTCAAGCAACAGATAGTGATGTCACAGCCTATGGTAGCTACATAAATAATTCTGTGGGCACTGAAATTGGAAAAGTTCAAGCAACAGATAGTGATGTCGCAACCTATGGTATGTACATAAATAATACTTTTACACTGAAATTGGAAAAGTTCAAGCAACAGATAGTGATGTTGCAACCTATGGTAGGTACATAAATAATTCTATGGGCACTGGAATTGGAAAAGTTAAAGCAACAGATAGTGATGTCGCAACCTGTGGTAGGTACATAAATAATTTTGTGGGCACTGAAATTGGAAACGTTCAAGCAACAGATAGTGATGTCGCAACCTATGGTAGGTACATAAATTCTTCGAATCTTTTAATCAAGAAGAAAGAAAAACATGGACCGCTGTTATGTAAGTTTACATGGTCAAAGGGTCTTCATTTATATCACATTTACTTACAGTTTCAAAATCTTTTATAAAATTAAACATCCTAATATTATCGGATTGGTCTTTTAAACGGTAGCAGCAACACTGTCATTATTCTGTATCAGAAAACAATTAACGAAGAGAGCTCATAACGTAGAGATGTGGACCAAATCTGGAGAACTTTGTTGTTGAAAAGAAATTTGAAAATATGTTTTCCCTAAAGATGATAATAAAAGAGATGTAGGTTGGTTACCAATGTAATACGGAAACATTAACTTAGGAACAAGCTTTGGTGAAATGACCAATTTTATCATTTTTCTTCTTGCTTGTCTTGATTATTGAATTTGAAAATATTGAACCATACAATGTCATGATAACAAAACACGAGGTAATCAGGCTTGCAGACTTATTTAGACCAATTTAACTTGGATCAGATACAAAATCAATTTACCAATGCATAATTGAACTAAACTGATCAAGATGGGTAGTGATTAATTGGAAAGCAACATTTTTGGTCTTGAATATGTTGATTTTGTCTAAATGTTTGGTGATGTTAAAATCCAAAGACAAGTACAGGAATACACAACACAAAATCAAATATTACAATCAACATGAACAAATATTTATGTTTAAAGATTTAGAAAAGAATTCTTGTAAACAGAGTGTAATACTTTCCACGAGAATATTAATGCTGAAATTTAGATATACGTGTATACTTTTGTAATTCCCTTATTTAAATCTTAAATAAGGACCAGTTGCTTCTTCCTTCAAGAACTTTTCTGTAGAAAATTTGGAAGATAATGCTTACATACAAAAATGCTTAATCCGTTACTAACAGTGGCATTAAAATAATACATGAACTATTTAACAAAAAATGAACTTAAACCTAATATATTTTTCAGGGGATGTATTGTATCATATTTTGCAGCAGGGCTTATCTAGTGGATTATTCTCGATCAACAGTAAAGGATCAGTACTTCTTCAACAGTCATTGCAAGATTATTCTGAGGGATCCATTTTAAATTTTACAGTATATGCAGTCGATTCTGGTGGGAGGCAAGGATCTACAGTTGTTAACATAGTAATTCCTGCTACACTGGTTTTGAATAATGAAGTGGATAACACCATAAAATACTTCACTTTCTTTTCCCACGCTCCAAATATGGCTTGGTTCGTTCCTCTGATGTTTATCCTATTTGGAACGGTCTGTTTTGTTATACATACAATAGCAACAGCAGAGTGTTCGTGTCCAAAATTTAAAACGTAAGTACAAATTAAATTCTTTACAAAATATTATCCTATATATTACTTTCTGCATTTTCAACACGGTCTTGCTCTGGGTTTCCAAGAGTCAACCCCTTTTTATTTTTTCATGCTCGACTTCACTAAAATTTGGAATGATGACAACAAGGACTGAACATAACCCTATTTGTGTGACAGCAATCTCGCTCTGCCGAGAACGTCGTCGTATAATCACATGCATGGCAATAACGAATCAACTGTGAAATGCACATATTATCCTAGGTGTGTTACTGCTAAGTGTAAAATTGAAAAGTTAAAGTCACCACGTTTGTCAAACAAGTTTGATTTCAATCAGAAACGTGATTAATACTGCTTCGGTTTTCAAGTTTTATTGTTGAGTTTGGTATTAGAATTATATTAGCAATAATTCTTTGCAGTTCAGTTTCAATGTCTTCTTCACTGCAAGCTAAAGATCTGCTTTGTACAGTGTTTACTTTATAGTGGCTTTGGTTTGTTGTTGACAATCATAAAGGTTAAATGTAACTTTAACCTTCTTTATAACAAATGACTTCGGATTCATAGTTGAAAGCCACATAATGTCCCATATCGTTTTCACTTAAGCTTCAAATACAGCTTATGCTATGTGTGTATATCTGGCAGTATTAATTTCAATATGTGGACTTTTAACTGCTAACACAGATCCGTGCATTTAGATTTTAGACATTAGTGCTTATATGCGAAGTAGTGATATTAACATTAGCTTAATGCTTACTTTTATAGAGGAATGATTTTATGTATAATTGTGACTGATATTGATACATATAATATAGTGTTTTACATATAAATTTTAAAACATATATCCTAGGAATTGCATGTAAATAGTGATCATGAACATACCCATATTATTTTACCCTGAAGGATTTGTGACTCAAAGCTAATGTGATGTGTAATTATAGGTGGTGGGTTAGCTACGTTATAGTCAAAGTACAATTACACCAGTGTGTTACGTTATATTTATTATACTGGTGTCCGCACATATCCCCACACAATGATTTATTTTTTTTTACCTGCACATGCACAACAGTCGCTATACTAACTGTACACTTTCGAATGGTACTCCAGACATTGGAGGGATGAAATAACAGGAAGAAGAAAGTCATGGTTTGATGAGATGATACTTCATTACATATACAATACTTCTACATGTAAACAGATAAGTTTAGGATAAATTCACGAAATGTTTTTGCATTACAGGAAAAAGAAGAGACAAAACAGACGAAGACGGCAACTCAAGGTTTAAAACAGGCAACAAAGAACATATTAAACTTTTCCAGCGCTTAATTTCGATAGAGATTTAGAAAATAGAACATTTTAGATCTTTGCCAACAGTCTACTATAAATCATTTACTTTTATGACAGATCTCAGTGGATCCATGATAGATCCTTTTTAAATTTCTTATTTTTTATGTTTAGTGTGGTTAGGATGGATTCAAGAGTTACTTCTGCTAGAGATCACTAAATAATTTTAAATTCTAAGAAATGATTAAGGGGGTACCCAACACTTTGACTAAAATAGAATTGGCTCGTTTAATTTTCATAAAATTTTGATGAAATATTAACTTTGACCTGTTGACAAAAATATAAAAATTTCAAATTTGAACCACACAATTTACGGGAATAATTTCATTGGATATATAGCAGTTTGACAAACACTAATTTTGATCATTGATATATGTGATTAAAACGTTCAGCTGATTTTTAAAGAGTTAATTCCCTTAGGTGTTCTGTACCCCATTAAGACTTACAGTTTATCTTTCTTCTAGTAGATAAATCTATTGCAAGAATACTTTATTGAATTTTTTAAATTATACCCTACCTTTTCTCACTATAAACACAATATAATACTGTATTATACAATTGAATCTCGGTGGGTCGAACTCGACTCGCTCAAATACCATGGATGTATGTCGCTCAAATACCATGGATGTATGAACCATTCTGAAAGGCAAATTTTTTCAATCGTTTCTTTATAATTAAAGTCAAGAAATACTAAAGGGATATTCGAAGCAGGGAAAAATCGAAACAACTGACTACTCCGGATAACAACGAAGATAAGACCAAAACAATAAACTACAATTAAAAACTAAAAACATATGAACAACATGGACCCCACCAAAAAATCGTGGGTAGAATCAAGTGCTCCGGAAGAGTAAGCAGTCTCCCGTATGAGGAAGGGACAACATCAAATAGTGATCTTAGGCTTCTGACCTGCTATACATGAGCAAATCCTGGTTCCAGTTATTTATGTGGTTTCACAGAAGATTGTAAAATTTACGCCATCTCCCTTTTGAAATTTTTAATAACAACTGTCATCTTTGGAAGGGACAATTTCTAAAAAATATGTTATTAACTGGGGAGAAGGTCAGAACGTTGATAGATGACAATGGACAAACATAATTTGACTTAAATATTTTTTTTCACTGCAAATTAAGATGACTTTCTACTCATCTGTGACATCAAAACTTTATGACAAATGTGATGACTTCAACTTTCCTATTGTTAACTTTCCCTTCTTGAGTAGCAGTATACCAGCATCGCCTGTCTGCATATGGCTTCTACATTTCTAGCTTATCGGATATTCAAGGGCACTGCTGATAAGGAAATGTTTCTTGCATGCGTGAGTAACCATGACTTCCGACAAAGATTACTGCTTTCACAAAAGCTGCTTAACCAGGGTTTTATCAGGGATAATTTGATGTCATCACTTACTAAATTTTATGGTCGTCATCACGAATTGACCGTCACAGTGATCTAATATCTAAGATGATGTTGGACCTGTTCCCACTGTCGTATCATTTCATGTACCTGCACAGATTTGAGACTACCACCAGATTGACTTAGTTGGGCATACCAAAAAATTGACATAGTTGGGCATACCACCAGATTGACTTAGTTGGGCTTCACGATGGGTGCCGTATACGAAGCAGAAACTGCTTACCATTCCGGAGCAACTGAGTTAACTCCTGGTTTTTATAGGAGTATTTGCAATAAATCTTTAAGCAATGTTTAATGTGACTGGTTTCTAAACATTCTTCAAGAAATTCTCCAATTTTCACATAATTTGCCAACACCTTGGAAAACGAATCTCCTTGACAGTGAAAATAAATTTCATGTTTCTCATAGTCTTGCCTAAAATGTTTCTACAGAGTCTGCCAAAAAGTATGAGATTCAGTTACACTAGACTTTGGAAATTGTTAAGCCTCATAAAGTTTTCTATCAAAATAGCCATTGATTCTTCTGACAAAATATCTAATGGCTTTGAATAGTAGATTACTGCTCTGTCACTTCTTTCAAGGGAACTATTGTTTCTAAGTTTGCCCAAATGAGTCCTCGACATAATGAGCAGTGTGAAATTACCTGAAATGAAAGATAAAAAGACATTAAAATTCATTCAATATAATTCTACTAAAACTAATAGCTCCGCACCGTGATGCAAAGCAATAAAAACCAACTGAGGTTAAATGAAGAGTGTTCACGGCCATTTTAATACAACCAACCAGCATCAATATCCGTATCAGCGCCCAAATAAGATGGCCCTTATCCATTAATGGAATCTAGATCTGGAATATCTTCAAAAACACAGTCATAATCCTAGACACTCAACTTGTAAGGAGACTTTACCCCAAATTATTTACTGCTGACCAACTACTTAAACCATACTTATACAACGTTGATGACATATTGTTAATCGTAGAAGATAATCAAATGTTTAAGTTCGTCTATGAGATATCCAATAGTATTGTAAAAATCTAACATCCATTCTGTTTACAAATAACAGCAGCTATAAAAATACGTGCCTCTTTGAATAATGAAATTCATCCACATGTGAGACAAGGTAAGAAAAGACTGAAAATTACTGAAAGGAAAATTAATACTAGTAATAATCGACAGACAAAGCCATGACTGTCACTGGAGTAGACAAGACAGAAAAAAAAGTTTAAAAAAGGTGCATTGTATATCTGCAACGTGGACCACCTCAGGTCTCTGGAGGCAGTTTCCCCTCTTTCAGGATCCTGGGGATGTGGTTCATTGTAAAATTAATTTAAATGTTAAGTGGCAGAGAAAGACAGATGTTAAAGGCCTTAACCTGTGTTATGATGACTGTTAAATTTCTTAAGTGATTACTTTGGATCAACATAACCCTCTTAATGGCTTTAAGTCAGAAACATTCCAAAAATTACCATTCTTATACAGATGCCTATAGGCTACCTCGGGTTGAAGGTGAACAGTTTAGTCTATAGGCTGCAGACAACATTTTTTATAGGAAAAGCAATTCAAATGGAATCGTCCATGTTCAATGGACCATGCCCTAAAAACCATTTTTATCTACGGCCTCCATTGCCATATTTTCATGTGGGATGTACATGTAAGCAAAGTGCTAAATTTAAAGCAAATTAAAAATTCAGTTGATATTGAGAGCATTTCCAACCTTCAAATTTTCTTCTCACTGTTACAGTTTTTATGACACCGTGACAACAATGTTTTCTCTTAGTGTTCCCTTATATCTATTTAGATCTAAAAGCAGCTCACCACCAAGATGTCCAAGAACACTGTTATTAGTAATTCTTTCTAAAAAGGCATATCGGTTTCTTGTATGCCATGTTTTGGTGATGAAAATGAACATGATGAACTTGAAACACTAGAACTGGAACTAGAATCACTTGTATAGTTTTTATTTTATAAATATTCACTGCATCTTTTGTATCCGTTCCTGCCCTTTTTTAACTTTTATGTCACTCTTCTCCTAGAAATGCAAACATTTTTTGAATGAGTAAATCAAGTGCAATATGAAATCTGTTCTGCTTGTTATAGATAGAATGTAGGGCCTGTGGACTCCTATGTTCTGCTAAAGACAGAATCTGAACACAATGCTGGAAATATATAGTTTTTACCTATCTGACAAAGTCTCTGATGGCAACCAGCTTCTTTTGTACTGATTGGAGCCATGAGATTTAGCATTCCTGATGTGAATCAGCACTTATCCAGCCAAGTCGTCAGACTTGTCTGATATGATTATTCATTGATTTGTTACAGAAATTACCAGTATGTAGCAAAATTCAAAAATAATAGAAATACAAAGGGTTCATTCCTTGTATTGCACATGGTAGATCTCCTTAGCTAAAATTTAGCTTCCTATTTCGGTATTTTTGGTTATGAGTACTTCTTGTTCAAAATAAGTTTGGTTTTTGGTTTTCCAAATGTTTCGGTTTTAATGCTGCTGAAGAGAGGTAACTCCTTGAAATGCGTGATAAACATGCATGGAATAAATTTACTATATCCAATATTGGTATCTTTCGATTGTTATTTTTTTTTATTTTACAAGCAGCACATTTACTTTCTAGCAAGCAAACCTTGTACGTTTAGTTTCTATAACCACTTCTCTTTCAAAAAAAACTGAAGTCTTTGTGCTATGACAGCTGATTATCTAGATCGATATATAACAGCCGCATGGTTATAGGTATGCTGTACATAGTTTTGCTGTCTACTTGCATATTGCCCCGCAAAAATATTTGTGTGGGATGTGACAAACAAAATGTTGAAGCTATTTATTCAGATTGTTACAATATTTTTTGAGAGTTTTTGAGAGTAAAGATTTTATTTGAAAACTTTGAGATAGGTCTTCTGTTAAGTTTCTTAATTTTATATAAGGAATCTGACAGTCAAAGTTAGTACAAAAAGATCATTTAAAACTCAGATTAAGTTTGTACTGTAGTGTGCATATAAAAAACAAAGATAGCAACTTGTAAACAATAGTGAAATGAAGAAGTAATTGTAAGGCTGAGTCAAAGGAATCCAAGAGTGCAGTACTTTAAACTTACACTGCTTCTAAACAGCATAGCAAAGCAGAGAAACCAACAAACTGAGAAGTAAAGTCAAGAAACGCCAAAGATATATTCGAAGGAGAGAAAAAATCGTAACAACTGACAAACTCCGGAGAACAACGAAGACAAGACCAAAACAATACATGCACTACAATTAAAAACTAAAAACAATGGAACAGGTCCTTTTTCATTTGGGAAACGGTTTTTTCATACCTGTCAACCAAGTCATGATGACACCCATAAAACTTTAATAAGGATGACTTTAGCTTAGGAGCAACGTACCCCTGCCTGAGCAACTTTTCTGTCAGGAGCCGGGCTCTGTCCAGGAAGTCAATGTATATGTCACAAGCTCTGGAATAACGTATGAGTTGTGAAATATATACTTCATACGCCGGTGCTTCTGGAATATTGCCGATCAAAAATGGGAAGTTGACGATTGGTAAGTCAAAGTCATCCCGTTTGTCGTAAAGTTTTGTATTCAACCTTACTCTGGTGTCAATTTCGAGGTTAAGGTCAAGATAAGATGCAGACCTGGCAGTGTCTGTGGTATCCTTAATTTCGAGCTCATTGGGATAGATGAGATGTAAGAAATTCCCAAAACGTGAATTGTTGAGTGATAAGACATCATCTATGTAGCGGAAGCTGAAATTAAAGGTACGGGCTAACTTCTTGTGTTTTTCCTTAAGAAGCCCGTCAAGGAAGTCTGCCTTATATGAGTAAAGGAACAAGTCGGCCAGTAGTGGCGCACAATTAGTATCCATAGGAATGCCAATTGTCTGTTGGAAAACACGTCCACCAAATTGAACAAATATGTTGTCGATTAAAAATTCAATCATCAGGACAATTTCGTCCTATGTATATTTTTTGTTAGATTTAGAGTGGTTTTTAACCAACTATGATTTATCTCTACCAATGACAAGGTATGTGTATCTGTTGTTGCCATTTTTATTTTGAAAGCATCTATGTATTAGACCTTTGAACTTCTCCTTCAGTTGTGAATGAGGAATGGTGGTATAGAGGGTAGAGAAAATATTCCTTCATATGATTTAAAATTCCATTCCTAAAAGCATGCTGCACATCATCTAAAAGTCGATCAAGGGCCATTATAAATCTCCTTACATTCACAGTTACAAGTCTAAAATATAACCAAGCAATTATTTAAACACTATACTCAACAGTTTAGACACAATTTTCACCCCATTATTAAAAGGGTCATTACAGAAAAAATTGATGTGTTTTCCAATTTCAGCATGATATTAATACCATAGCACAAAATTTTAAGCATGTTAGAAACATATTCAAACTTATTTAAAAATGTCTTGAATATAGTAGCAACAGAGTGTTTGCTTCCATTAGTGCCTAATTTGTCTATTATATAAAATTTTTGAGAGTATCCATTTATCTGATTCATAGCATTTAATATTAGTTGTCTCATAAATTTAAAAATCTTTAAATATTTAGTACATTTCATTTCCCTGATTAAACGAAAATAATGCTTTTATGACAGGGCTTTCCTCATGTACAATAGAAATTATAGAACCATAACAGGTTTATAACCACCCTCCATTAGCTGGGCTAGTGGAGTACTCCTTTAGCTTATAGTTGGTAGAGCAGTGGACTACTGAACCAAAGATTCTGGGTTTGATCCTGGGTTGGTGGAGACAAATCATGCTCTACTGTTACACTTTAATTATTGGCCATTAGATTATTTCTATGTTAATTTCATGCCAAAATTGTAATTTTTAAGCCAAAAAGAAAGAATGTAAGTAACCCATTGTTTTATTTCATATTTCAATGAAACTCATCATTAGCTGCAATTATGCAAATTATTCTGATAATCTGAATATACTCAATTTATTATCATCACACCTTAAAAAAATTTTTTCTCGACAGAATTCTAAAATATAGATGTATTGATAGTAGAATGTCAGCTCTACTTGACCTCATGGCAATGCAGAACAATTACTGTTTTAATTGTGATGTTTTAATTTTTTTTGTGATGTTAAAATGGTAATTTTTATGAATTTAAGCAATGGAAGACACTACTGGCAACGTGAGTATTTAATTTTAAAGCTTGGTTTCATTTATAAATATACTTTTTCCCTATTGTCTCTAGTTGTCTTTATTGACTCAAGTTGTCTCTGTTTAGTGTAGATATAGAAAACTAATTACTATTTACTATTACTAATTATTGGGTTTTCCTCTTTCGGAATTGTATCAGATGACACCACCCACAATCAAAGATGGCCACCAGGACCGAACATTGTTTGGAAAGAGTTCCATATGACACGCTAGCTGTGTATATATCTTAGACGGTATAAGCATATAGATGTACTTATGGGGTGCCAAATGGAACTCTTGCCCATAGTTTAACATAGGGCCCTATTGGGAATTTACTTAAAGATCTTCTTGTCTGAAACCACAAGGCCAATCGGAACAAAACTTGGCAGCAATGGTCCTTAGTTGGTTCACTTTCAGAATTGTATCGAATGACTCCGCATTCCAAGATGGCCGCAAGATCCGAACATAGTTTAACTTAGGGCCGTATGGGAAATTTACTTATTTACAGCTTCATGTAAGATGTAACCGGTGACAATTCCAGAAGACGTGAAATCTGAAGATATCTATTCTCATTTGTAAAATAGAAAATTAATTTCGGCCAATCAATTCGTGATGGCAACGGTAGAGTGATGAAATCAACAGAAATCTATGTGACCACAACCTCGTTCTACCGAGACAGTCGTTGATTATATCACATTCGCGGTAGTAACGAATTAACTGTGAAATGTACACTGAATCTAACCGCACATTATTGTCTATGTACAAGTCTAGATAGGAAGCAGGGGTGGGTGTGTCCAAAGTATACTTAATTTCAAGTTCACTGGGATAGATAAGATGTAGCTTATCCTTAAAGTTAGGATTATTAAGTGACATCATCTATATAGCGGAAACTGAAATTAAAAGGATTAGGCTAAAAACTTAGCTCTGAAACCGATTTGTAATAAATTTTTAAAAATATGCTTAAAAACTGCTTTGCCTCATGAAGCATCAAAGGGAGTGTCACTCTGCTGGTGTACTCTAAGTCCCCGAGGGTATCACGTCGATACCTCTCCTGGTGAATTCCAAGTCCCCGAGGGTATCACGTCGATACCTCTACTGATGGACTCTAAGTCCCCGAGGGTATCACGTCGATACCTCTGCTGGTGGACTCAAGTCCCCGAGTGTATCACGTCGATACCTCTGCTGGTGGACTCCAAGTCTCCGAGTGTATCACGTCGATATCCCTGCTGGTGGACTCCAAGTCCCCGAGTGTATCAAGTCGATACATCTGCTGGTGGACTTCAAGTCCCCGAGGGTATCATGTCAATACCGCCACTGGTGGACTCCAAGTCTCCGAGGGTATCACGTCGATACCTGTACTGGTGGACTCCAATTCCCCGAAAGCATCACGTCGATACCTCTGCTGGTGGACTCCAAGTCCCCGAGGATATCACGTCGATACCTCTGCTGGTGGACTCTGTCCCCGAGGGTATCACGTCGATACCTCTGCTGGTGGACTCTACGTCCCTGAGGGTTTTACGTCTATATCTCTCCTGGTGGACTCCAAGTCCCCGAGTGTACCCTGCTGGTGGACTCCAAGTCCCCGACGGTATCGCGTATATACGTCTGCTGGTGGACTCCAGGTCCCCGAGGGTATCACGTCGATACCTCTGCTGGTGGACTCTACGTCCCTGAGGGTTTTACGTCTATATCTCTCCTGGTGGACTCCAAGTCCCCGAGTGTACCCTGCTGGTGGACTCCAAGTCCCCGACGGTATCGCGTATATACGTCTGCTGGTGGACTCCAGGTCCCCGAGGGTATCACGTCGATACCTCTGCTGGTGGGCTCTAAGTTCCCGAGTGTATCACGTCAATACCTCTTCTGGAGGACTCTAAGTCCCTGAGGGTATCACGTCGAACTCTCTGCTTACGGACTCCAAGTCCCCGAGAGTATCACACCGATACCTCTGTATGTGGACTCCAAGTCCCGAATATACCACGTAGATACCTCTGCTGGTGGACTCCAAGTCCCCGACGGTATCGCGTATATTCCTCTGCTGATGGACTCCAAGTCCTCCTGGGTATCTATCACCAGCTAGTTTCTAGTATTTCGATACTAGCATAAAAATATGTAAAAACTAAGGAGTATCTTCGTAGTGCAAATGATATAATTTGGGGATTTTTTTTCCAGATTTTCTACAATATGGAAGTTGGTCATTTTTGAGATAATTGTGTATGGAGGGTACCGCTTTGAACCTTTGCAGAATGTTTATGACAGTTAGGATTTCATTATTCAAATTTGAAAAAAAAAAATATAAACATACTAAAATTATTCAGGTAATCTAACATGAATTCAAAATGTTGGAATAGGTAGAATAAATCGTATTCTTCATAAAGAAAACAATTATATTATTAAAATATGCAAGAAACTACATTATTCTATTTAAGAACTAGAATTTACAAGTTTACTCCAGTTGCCTGCGTTAATGCAATGGCTGGCAGCGGTATTACAGGTTATAGCTAGTTCTAGCAGTAGTTCTTCCCCATAATTTCATTAGAATTTAAATTAAACCTGCCAAAGTCATGATTTCTTATAACTATATATTTTAATATTTTAATATTTTAAGTATGTAATATAAATGGACCCCATTGGAAAAAAGCCGTATGGCTTTCATGGGCAATCCAGATCTTGTATCAACAATTGTTTTAAGATTTTAGTATGTTTACATGTCTGATATTGTTTTATACTACTTTTGTAATATTATATGTTGATATTTGATCAAATAATTCTATCTATCGATAGTTTCGTATTTTTCACGTCTCTATGGAAAACAAGCAATAGCAACGAATACTATATTCCCTTTTCACCTGCAGGTACGAGATCTGCCCCTTTGTCGGTTTTTAACCTATCCTTTTGTAATCTATCATGTGCAAAGGGTATTATCTTTACACGGAATATCCAGTTTTTAGTCTCCCTCGAAGGATTCGCATGGTTTATTGGAATTCTTTTACCTGTACCACAAGACCATAATATTGATTATCTTTCGGTGTTTAAAGTATCTAGAAGATATCAAAATGAAAGTATCATACGAGATAAATTAACAAACAATTCTCTGTATTTATATTTTAATTTAAAGGACACTTTAAGAATATAATAAACTCTACGACTTAATCTTATGGGGTAAACGCGTGATGTTCGTTAAGCCGCAACAAGGCAGTTTAAAAACATTTGCCTCCATGAAAGTAGTGACTGTCTGCGTGGTTTTATACTGATATCATTAAACCGTTGCACGAGCTACCCATAAAGTGATCATGATCGACAATTAGCGTATCCCAATCTCTTTGTGTTGTAAACCCAAAGAAAAACAACTTAATCGATGGCACTTAGAGTGAATTAGCAATGTCTTTTACGTTATCAAACGTATAGACAGGTCTAAATTCTTTGGCGGAGTTATCGAAAAGGAGTTTGTTTTTGTGACCTCCCGTGTTGTTGTAGCTACATTACACTTGTGGATGGATTTAACTCTGTGTAGTTTATAAAACATCGAATTGGTTTGGGCTATTGATACTCTTTTAAAGTATAAATAACTTTCTAATGCACACGAAATCCTTTAAATATCTAACAATAGTTTCCAGTCAACAAAGGGATACTTCTCACGCCTGTAGTGCCATTATAAAAGCCATCCAGTGGATACAACTCACGGCTGTTGTGCCATTATAAAAGCCATCAAAGGGATACAACTCACGCCAGTAGTGATATTATAAAAACCTTCAAAGGGAGACAACTCACGGCTGTAGTGCCATTATAAAAGCCATCCAGTGGATACAACTCACGCCTGTAGTGCCATTATAAAAGCCATCCAGTGGATACAACTCACGCCTGTAGAGCCATTATAAAAGCCATCCAGTGGATACAACTCACGCCTGTAGTGCCATTATAAAAGCCATCAAAGGATTACAACTCACGCCAGTAGTGATATTATAAAAACCTTCAAAGGGAGACAACTCACGGCTGTAGTGCCATTATAAAAGCCATCCAGTGGATACAACTCACGCCTGTAGTGCCATTATAAAAGCCATCAGTGGATACATCTCACGCCTGTAGAACCATTATAAAAGCCATCCAGTGGATACAACTCACGCCTGTAGTGCCATTATAAAAGCCATCAAAGGGATACAACTCACGACTGTAGTGCCATTATGAAAGCCATCAAAGGGATACATCTCACGCCTGTAGAGATATTATAAAAGCCTTCAAAGGGAGACAACTCACGGCTGTAGTGCCATTATAAAACCCATCAGAGGGATACGACTCACGCCTGTAGTGCCATTATAAAAGTCATTAAGGGATACAACTCACGCCTGTAGTGCCATTATAAAAGTCATCAAAGGAATAGAACTCACGCCTGTATTGCCATTATAAGAACCATCAAAGGGATACAACTCACGTCTGTAGTGCCATTAGAAAAAGCAAATGAAGCAGATCTATCTAATGGCAATAATAAGATCTGTTAAAAGAAATAAAATGTGTTTCTTTTCTTATTTGAAGTATCTCCCTCGTGCAAATAGAATTGAAACAGATCGCTGGAAAAAAATCTGCAGCAACCGAAAAGTCTGATACTAGTAATTTTTTTTTACAAATGTTTCCTATTAGCTCTCTGTAGTATAATATTATTATGACAAGAAGTCATAATTGCCCTTATCAGCATATTTGCATTCTTGCGAAATATCTTGGCTAAGTCTCTAGCCCACTCTGCAAGTACTTTTAATATACGTGACTTTGCAACTATTTACAACTGAAAAGCACTTATTCACAGCTTCATCTGTCACTGAACTGACCTTTGGCAACCATTTGCAACCGTTTCCACTATCTTCAACCTAGATAAATATATTATTATGACATAATAAAGCCTTGTCATGTGTGGTTTGATATATTCTGACTCTAAACTTGAGATGACATTTCCTTTCTAACATTTTATTGTATTGAATCGCTTTTCAACACTTTCGGCTTTGACACAATTAACAAGTGTTAATACAATGTAATATTCAGGTTTTGTGTCATCTACAGCAACCGAAAAGTATAATTAATTTATCATATATCACAACCACCTGAAGTTCCACTAATGTCTTTCCCTCGCCACATTAAAATCTTGCATCAACTTGCTAACTCATCAAAGCTTCAATCACAGCTTAAACCTATAAGCCAAGTATAAACGCTTTTAACAATTATCAAAATGTAAATGAACGGAGTTCTAAAGCAGAGTGATAAAAAGGAGGATTCACAAGAACTGTTTCAAAAATGGCAACTTTTATTTCTTTAAATGCCTTGTGTTTAAAAAAAATGTATTCAATAGTAGGGTTTGAACTTTCTCACCCTGAAATAATTTTATTATGCAGAAAACGAAAAGAACTAGAATCTGTGATCGAGTGTATTTGAATAATTGAAATTATTCAGGATTTTTAAACGTAGTCCTTTCGCTATTACAAAACCAATGGTCACAACTTCGAATTTTGTATAATTAATTTCCAAGTTTCTTTGTTGGGTGGGTTAAGAATTATTTATTATCACATTTCCTAATATATTTGAAAAGTTTCCAACATTTTAGGCCTTGAGCACAACCGATTAATCGTACATCGACGAAATGTGCACATCTTGCGCATCAAACGTAATGAAGAGTGTCTTATTATCAGTGAGTGGATATCGGTGGTAGTACACTCCAAGTCCTTGAGAGTTTCTCCAGAATAGCTGCTAGAATTTCTATACTAACCCAATATTGATACTTTATATTTACTTTTACATAACTATTAAATTTGTGAGAACTAACGAGTATCATACTGGTGCATCGCTCTGTTCTTACATAGTTTTCACTTTATCTGTTTGGTCATTTTGGCATTTTTGAATTTTCTCTTCAAATTTTTGTAGTCGTTCTTTTCTCCCAAGCACTTGTCATGATCTTTTGATATACGTGGTTTTGAGGTCAAAATTCAGTCTCGGCCATTTCTAACGCTGTAGTTTTGATCAAGTCTCTTTAATCTGCTAACCTAGCTCTAACACTACCCCTAGGTCTGTTTAGCTTGGGTAACATTTCGACTTGACTGTTAAGGTAAGTATTGCAGCGTCGGACTAAATTATTGAACACTTTGAAGTAAAACTAGGTAAGAGTTAGTGTTTAGGTTAGAGGTAGGCTTAGAGTTAGGGTTAGGTTAGGGTAACAGATAGTGTTAGAGTTAGGTTAAGGGTTGGGATGAGCTAAGGGTTAATGATTGATAAAATATAATCATGTGTACCAAATCCCCCTGTCGGGCTGCTAGATTGATCAGAGGAGTAAGAAGAACCAATAGACTATAACAATCAGTCATGGTCAAAAATGTGAGATTGGACCACTCCACCCAAGGGTGACAATCAGTCATGGTCTAAGATTTGAGAATGGCCCATTCCACCCGAGGGTAACAATCAGTAGTGGTCTAAAGATGTGAGATTGGACCACTCCACCCAAGTGACAATCAGTCATGGTCTAAGATGTGAGATTGGACCATTCCACCCGAGGGTGACAATCAGTCATGGTCTAAGATGTGAGATTGGACCATTCCACCCGAGGGTGACAATCAGTCATGGTGTAAGATGTGAGATTGGACCATTCCATCCGAGTGTGACAATCAGTCAAGTTCTAAGATGTGAGATTGGACCATTCCACCCGAGGGTGACAATCATTCATTGTCTAAGATGTGAGATTGGACCATTCCACCCGAGTGTGACAATCAGTCATGGTCTAAGATTTGAGATTGGACCATTCCACCCGAGGGTGACAATCAGTCATGGTCTAAGATTCGAGATTGGACCATTCCACCCGAGGGTGACAATCAGTCATAGTCTAAGATGTGAGATTGGACCATTCCACCCGAGGGTGACAATCAGACATGATCTTAGATGTAAGATTGGACCATTCCACCCTCGGGTTCACATTTTCAAGTCAGAAACGAGGCTTGCCGAGTTTCGGATGATAGAAAATGTGAACCCGAGGGTTGAATTGTCCAATCTCACATTTTTGACAATGACTGATGATTTTTCTGCTGAAAATTAAAGGTTATAAACATGGCCGCCATGACACAAAAATGTGTTCTGTCAGTAACTAGGCGACCTAGTGCAAAGTAAATTCTATTTTCGAAAAGATCGTATGCGTTTTGGTTTTGTACAAAACTTTAATAAGATATTTTTTAGGTTGTGCGTCAGGGTGAGCCAGGCTCACGCGGAATATAACTGTCCCAAACAATAGAAATGTGAGAAAATACAGTCCCATATTCGAACATCGGATTTCAAGAGAGAAAACGTCTTTTAAAAATGCATACCTGTGACATATGTGGATATCAATCCCAGCGACACTTCAACCAGCGGAATACAGTGAATCTCTATCAACTGTGGTATTATTTCAATAAAGCACATAAGCAATTAGAAATCTTTCTTTTCTAAATCTTTGCGATATTATAATTGATTTGAGATCATAACTAGATGTGAGCTTCTTAATGGACATATAGTTACAACCTATTGGGAAAATTCTACTATCTTTGTAACGACCAACATGCTAAGATTTATTCTTACTGAACCTTAGACTGTTGAGTTCATCCATCAGATTCTGTCGTTAGGTTCAAATGTACTATCTGTGTTGTTTTTCGGTTCTATTTTTTATTTCTGGCCTTACTATTGGAATGGGTTGTTACTACCCGATCCATTTATAGTTAAGGGCACACCATTACATATCTTGTGTAGTATTTTGTCGGTGGCAATTTTTCGAACATTTTGTGGATTTGTACGTAGTGTATTGTGAAATATAAGATAAGTGCCTCTTGTATTTTGTTCTTGTTCATCCAGCCTACTATCAAGCTCATTAACCAGTTGTTGAAGTTTCATTTTATCTAATGTTTCATTTTGTGCAAGAATTAACTGGTCATTTTATTCTCTGTTTCTCTTACTTCATATTACACTAGTTTTCGTACATGATAGACAAATATTCTTTTTGTTAACTTGATTTTTCTTGTTCATGTACAGTTTGCTGAAGTAGTTTTACTACATCTTTGAGTAAAGATTCATATTTCTGATTTGGTCTTTCAAAGGCTGACCCAAAAATGTTTGGTACCAATTTTCCAATAAAGGTATCATCCTACAGTCTTCGATATTAAAAAGTGAACCCAGGTTTTCGTGCCTAGATTTTTTTTTCAAATTTGGCTTCATCTCAAATTATCGAGTGACTAACCCAATTTCCTTTGTTTAATGTTGATATTTCCCTTTAACGGAAAGGCAGAAAAATAACCGAACATCTCTATAGAAAAAAGTGACGGAATTTAAAATCGTGTTTTTTATGCGACTGATTCCACCTTTCGAAATTAAGATTCAGGATAAACGTCGACTTAAAAGTTTTCTAATTTGAGGTTAAAACAAAAAGTTTTACATTTAAAAGGCGTTTTAACTAATCTTTCAAGTAGATTATTTAGTTGATACCGTAAATCTAATAATTTTGATGAACCTAAATGACCAAGTTTACACATTACCCTACTAATTCTTGTGTTTGTTTTTATAATATCAAGTCTCCTATTTAAATAAAAACATTTTCACGAAGAACATCGATATGGATACTATGAAGTTGAGATAAAGACTTAATCCCTTGTTTTTTTCTTTACCCAATTTTAAGAAATCAGTATACATCATTATATAACAAGGTCGACTAGGTAGATTAAGGAGGTGGTTTTTCTGTAGAGGGATCCGCCCCTAAAACGGACTTGTATATTGGTGTTAATAGGTCTGTTTTGTCGTTTCCAAGTTGTTGTTTTTTATGAATAGTTCTATTAAAGTAATCCACTGGTATATTTATAGTATAATACTGTATGAGCATGTTTATGGGTTGCTTTGTTCACCATTCGACATTGCGTTTTATAGCTAAATTACGAAAAAAAGTTGTGAGAGGATAGGCGGGAAAAGGAAGGACTTTTAAAAAGTCAAAATGCAACAAAAAACGCAGGATTTATATTATATTGTACAGAAACCTAATATTTTATGTAGAACGCAGACAAACTTTAAGGTGCAATATTTTATGATACAGCAATAGTGAAATATACCTTCAAAATATATGTATAAAATACTAAAACTGTATAGACATGGTTTTTAATTTAAAAGGATATTCATGTAATAGTTAGTATTATTCTTTTTTTTTTCAATCTAGGCACATGAATTCTGTAAAAAAAAAAGAAAAACAAATTACAGGATTAGATAATGCCTGCTTGTCTTTTTTTAGAAATAAATATAAAAACGGATCGTATATACAATGTATTACATGTACTCAGAAAATGCTATCCTTTTCTGTTGATGGAGAGAGATTTTAGTTTTTTACATGATTTATATAACAATACAGGGTGAATGTGTTGGAAATTTCTATTTTCCCGCGAAATCGTTACATTATAAGTATTATTAAAAGCTTAAAGATGTCACCGTAAAACGATTTGTTGTTGTCTTGAGCAAAACATATGCGATGATTTTTTTTCTTTCTTACATAACACATGTGGCATGCAATTCTCCCATTGAAACCCAAATTCAACGACGATAAAACTTGATAAAAATATTTTTTAATCAAAATCTTTTTTGAATAATTTCTTATGGTATAAGATTTCGTTTGTTAAAATCTCAATTTACGACTTAAAGAATTGAAGCAAACTAACTGTGGATATGTAAACCCAATATGATACATTTACAGTTTTACAACACGATACATAAGACACATATTTTAGCGATGTATCATATTTACATTATGATTTGTGAAATAGAAATTTTGATGTCCAAAAAATGAACAAATATCACTTTTTGTGTTTGGTTTGTTATGCGTTTCTATATGATAACGATTTTTTGTTAAATTTTATGACTTATTCCAATTTAGTTAATAAATAGTATTCCATTTTATATCAATTTTAATGTTTATTAAATAAGTTTGCTTTCTTCAGACTTTGAAATCATTGATATTTACAGGTTTTAATATACAAATGTAATTTTCTAATCAGCCAGAAAACATGCTCTAAAGGAACATTAAGTTATGGCAGAGATTTGTTTCTCTACGAGTAGATCCTCAGAAAAAAAACGTAATATTGAATATACTAGAAATGTGATTTCGATTTTTTATTTATTTTTTTTTTCATTTTTTTTTAATTTTTATTCCTTTTTTTTTTTTTTTAAAGATAACGATTTTTTTTAAACCACGACAATGTTATTCATTTGTAGCATTGTCAGCTGTGACGGGTAAAAATTGTTTTCCGTGATTTCGTAGTTTATCCTTTATTCTAGAAAGTGAACTCAAAGTAGAAATTCTTACTTTAGAATTTTAGATTGGGTATGATTATCTTATGTATAATTATAACCATGAATAACAACCTTCTTATTGAATCTGGAAGTTGTCACATATCAGTTGTGAAAATAGGAAATGTCCGCTACATAATTTGGATGAGATAGGCGATGAATTTCACTTTTTGCTGACTTCTCAAACATCTGATCAAGATAGAAAAAAAATATTTTTGGAAACAAATTCAAATTCCATTATTTCCCACTATTATTGACGTATTTAACAAAGCAATCTGAACGATAGTTATAAAGGTTTAGGACTACTTTTATAAAATACGGAAAATCATTGCCCTAGCAGAAATAAGAACTTTTCTTGTATAAATAGGTTTTCGGCACCTTGTTTATTAATTTTCTGTAAACAAAAATCATACAATAGTTAAAATAAAAGTCCATGCAACGTAAGTTATAAGACACTTCTTAAAATAAAAAAAAAAGATAAACTATCTTGAGTATTTGTTTAGGATTTTGTCCATATTCCACTCTTTTTAAAACTCTATTTGCCAAAATTCAAAATTTCAAAACTAATAGTGATCATGAATCCACAAATGTTATATGTCAAACTCTATGAATTATGTTAAGACTGAATGACAATTTTCAATAGTCTTTCAGTAACGATCCTCTCTATCAAAGATATTTGATAGGTCGAAAAGAGCTTAAGAAATAAATGACACTGCATGTAGCGAATAAAAAAGTTTAAACATCAAATTTAACATTTGAAAATAATTTTTTCCAACTTCTAAATAGAAATTTTCTCACTTTTTAAGGCGGCGTTGCTGCCTCATTAGAAGCAAACTCAATAGTTTCTTAGCGGGAAATAAATACACTTTTCTTGAACTTTGAGAAAAATAAGGAAAACCCTAACGGGGAATTTGTTTTAAGCGTAGACTTTCACGGTTCATGCCCAAATGTAATATAAAGATTGTCAATCGGCATGCAGGCTTTGTACTGTTTGAAAGTACTTCCTTAACAATACCGTTTGCTTTCCCTTATGTATTAAACAATATATTCTGTCCGTCCTGATCAACTAACTGTTACTAGTGAAGGCACAGAATTCACAAATCAGAAAAAGTACAATGGCACATTTACATAATAAAACTTAGGTCGTTAAATTTAAGTATACACATTTACATAATGGATAATCCTTTTCTTCGACTTTTATCTGAATCTCATCTAACTTTATTTTTTTATACTTAGATTTGAAATTTGTATGTCCATCTGGTGATACACTGTCGTGTGAAAGGCCCTGAAGGTTTTGACTCTTTGATTCAAATAATTCTAACACAAATAAAATATTTGAGGACGATATCTTCTAATTATTTGTTTGTGGTTTTGTGTCTCTTAATTGAAATTCGCATCTTCACCTATTTAAACAAGATTTGAAATCTTTTAATTCACTTATCTAAAAACTAAGCTTTGAAATTCAAAACTCCGCCCTCATATTTAAAACCACGAAAATCGTGAAACAACCCGATAAAATCAACCAATCAGAATGGTTAAGTCGTAACCTCACACCACAATTCGGTAGCCACCAAAATATTTAAGGTCTGTTATATATAGATATAAAATAAAATCACTTCGTTCAGATTAAGTTTACTCACAAATGTTTTCGACAGTTTGTGTTGTTTGTATTGATAGTATCGTCAAAATAATGATGTCCACAGATTTTGCAGTTTTATACTAGTTTGTTTTGTTGTTGTTAAATTCGGACTGTTTTCTTGCAAACAATACAGAAAAACTTTCAGCTTAATTGTTTTGATATTGCTGTTGTGTTGTTTAAATCTGTAAAGATGCAATACTGTGATACTACATCGTACCAAACTCCGGGACTTTACGGTACATCACAGAATTACGACGGATCTACGCACAAATTACACCATTCGCATTTTCCCGATTCCGGAACCGAGACATGTTACAATACTTTTTTTAGCAATGTATCATCCCCGGGAAGTTATATTCCTAGAGAACCTCCTTCATACGAATCAACCGTGTTTCATTCTGGTTTTCCGCAATCGAATTCGAACAACTTCTATAAACTTTCAGGAAATATGCCAAATTTTAGTATTCAGCATACAAATAGCAGCGAACAAATGATGTCGAAATCGGATTTACTAGAATCAGACTCTATAGATATTAATCGATTCGATTCAGAATCCAATAGATTAATTGTTGAGAACAATATCGACCTTGGTACTTCTGATTCTATAAAAATAGAAGCGGCAGATAGTCACCAGATTTCATCATCCTGCGTCAACGAGAGCATTGTTTCCCCCGGAAGTAGTATTGACAGCAGCCCAAAGGAAGAAAAGGATGCAGAAAAGCTAGATCTTGAATCACCAGAGAAAGGTCACGATGAAAAAGCACGTGGAAATGCAGATGTGAAGCCAGCTATGTCCTATATTGCTCTTATTGCAAAGTCTATTCTAGAGGCAACACATAAAAGATTAAGCTTAGGTTCTATATATAACTGGATTGAGAAAAATTATCCTTATTATGTGAACAGGGGACAAGGTTGGCGAAACAGCGTAAGACATAACTTGTCATTAAATGACTGTTTCATTAAAGCAGGTCGATGTGAAGACGGAAAAGGAAACTATTGGGCCATACATCCAGCTAACATTCAAGATTTCATGCGGGGCGACTTTCGTCAGAGAAGACGATCCAGACGTAGGGGAAGGAAGAAGGAATGTGAGCTTGGAATGTACCACGTCAACGGATATTCTACATTAGCTCCAAGCATTCCGTTTAATCACTCAAATACAGCCTTTAGCTCTATTTATTCGCCTTATACAGATGCAGAGCGTAGAGCTTACAGATTAGACGAAGCACTCCTTCGACAAAGCATGAACAATCCGTTTATGAAATGGTACCCCCCGGGAGTAGCCAACGGTTCTTATCCGTCCCAAAACACAAACTGTAATTCGGGGATGTATAGTAATACCCCCAGTCAGTGGCAAGGATACGGAGACCAGAATTCCCAGTCTATACAGTCTGTCTATCAACTGAATTCCTCTCTCCCTCGGTAAGTACAAGTGTCGATGTGCCAAAAACGGATTTATTTCAAGACCGATAGCAATTCCGTTATCATGTGTGATATGTAGTACAGATATAAGCTTTCACTATAACAGTAAATGTGACATTATCAGATAATTGAAAATATGAAATTAACAATATAACAATCGTCACTTATCTGGGTATTTTGTTTTACGTAAAATAATAATTCCCTCCTTGATTTGATAAGTTTTAGTTTCATTAATCATCCTTTGTCGCATTTAGAATAAAAATATTTTAATTTTTTTTATAACAGCATCGCTTAAATTCAAAATTTCCTTTATAAATAATGAATAGGTCAAATGTTTCTGTAAATCTTTGTTACATTAATATAAATTGACAATTTATATTTCTATTAATTTCTAAATGCATGAAACGTTTCATAATTGGGCAAACTAAACCAAAATAAGACAGATACAGAATGGTCAGAAAGCTGAATGCTTAAAACTATTCATAAGTGTCATGTTCATTTGGTGACTTTGTGGTAAAATTTTCTTCCTCTTACAGGCAAGCTGAATTGAAAATTAAAATACAAAGGTTTCTTTTGTCATTACTTATTAAAAGTGTATAACAGTTTTTGACATATATTCAGTGTTTTCATTTAAATGAAAAATAACTACTTTAAAAATAAATTACAACAATATAATAATAATAATGGTGATTAACCTTCACAGAAAATCTGATTTCGCCGCATTTGAAAAAATTCTAATCACAGAACTTAGCCAAGGATAGAATTCATTTGTCTGTTAAGAAGCAACCATTTGAATTTTATCGTGTAGAGGGTGGATAATTTGTTTATAATATTAAGTAACATGCATTTTTTCTGCTTTCATCTTTTTTAATCTACCGCTAATTGATTCCTATTATTATTCATCCCTGATTTTTTCCACAAAATTTCGGACCTACGAATTTTTTAAACAAGTTTCTTCCTAAAATTAAATGATTTTCCCTTAATTTCTTAATTTTTAAACAATCAAGTCGTACAGAGAAGTTTACGTGCTGCAGGCGTCGTCTTAGGTTGGAGAGCTTTTTCACATAAAAATTAATTAACCAAATTAGGTTCATATAATTTTAAAATAAGAATGTTTTTCATGATAAATTCTTGATAAGTTGTATACTGGAGTGAACGGAAAATGTATTTAGGTAAAAGAGGAGAAATATTTGCTGTGTTGTTAATTGTTTAACCTTTCTAAAATTACAGAGAACTCATACATGTATATTTGAATATACAAGTCGTTAACAATGTATTAAATAAAGTATAAAACGGCAAATACTAAACACAAGAATTTAATAAAAAACAAGGAATAAGAAAAACGGTAAGAAGAATATATTTAAATGAAATAAAATTACCAAATAAAAAAAGTGTGAAAACCAATAAAAAAATCTGATCGATAAATAAACAAAAACGTTATTTGGAGAGTATTTTCGATTTATTTTTTTAACCTAATATTGTCTTGTTCTTTTCCCTAATACTTCAGTACACAAAAAATATTTTTAATATTTTAAAGAAAACTATTGGCTTCTTACAAAATTTCGCTACACAAAAGAAATAATTCAAACTTAGAAAAGTCACTACATGGCAGAAATATTAAAAATAAGTCAAAAAGTAAAAATGAAGGCCTCATGGCACAACATGATTTTCATATTGCCTTCTTTTAGTGAATAAAAAAGTAAATAAATAATAATAATGATAAATTAATGAATGAATAATCAATTAATTAATCATTTAATACAAGCGTCTTGATGCTAAGTTCACTTGTAAAAGTAAAAGAAAATATATTTACAAGATAAAGTATTTTAAAATTAATGACAAATGAAACTGAGACATGAAAAAATATCTTTTTAATTTTATTATATATATGATTATAAATTTGTACACTCCCCCCACACACACACACACAAAAAAATGACTTAACACAGTTAAATCGTTATTTGTGCCCATAATACAGTTATCATATAATTTGAAATAAATAAAGAAAAATTAACAATAATCATTCTCCGTTCGCCTTTACTCCACCACAATGCCGCATGCTTAATCTTATTAACAATGATAAAAAACAAACAGTATCATTGCAATAACACGTTAATACGTTTGATATGAAATTGTTTATCTTTGATAAAGATATATTATGATTTTTATGATTTAACACCTGGTCTTGTTTAAGAAGTTTTACTTTTCTTAATACCAAATCCGTCTTTGTTTAATTTATAATAGTTGGTTTAACTATATACGTGTACCTGAAAAGAAATAAAATATCCTGGCGATTAACTGTTTCATTGTCACTTGCCCAAGACAAAAAAATTGTTTTTGATGTCCCGAAATCTGCAATTCGTTTAGATAGTCTATATATTAAATCGTGTGGATTCTGACAATTTTACACCGAGTATCATTGATACTTAAAGTCCTGTTGATGTTTTGACTTTAAGTACCACGTATGTTCACCGATATTAAAGAAAATTTAATTTTTCATACATCTTTCTTTTTTTTCAATTTATTAGTGTGTCATTTTGGATATTTAGATATATATATATATATATAATATGTCAATCGGTTTATCTTGTTTAGCATTTCGAAAAAACTTGAGGGATCAAATGTGCTATATTTAGCATTTTGTAAATTATAAATTTCAAAACGTATCTATAACATCTAAATTTCTAATTTACAAAATAGGAAATATAACAAATACACAGCATTCTAATAAAAATTTCTGCATGGGTAAAAACTTATAAACAAAGAAAATCGAAGAGAATTACAATCATCTTTTTTTATTTGAATAAATAAAGCTAGATGAAACAAGTTATACATATCGAATTTAATACTGTTCAATATATTTTATACTTTGACTTCGAAATTTAATAATTAATTATTAATATAGTAATAGTGTTGATTGATTTGAGAATTTGTTTTCCCGTAGGAATGATATTTTCAATAAATTTTAATTAAAAATAAAATGATATTACATAAATTTATTGGTTTTTTTCAAGGGGGTGGGGATAGTGGTGTTTTTATTCTTATATATATATATATATATATATATATATATATATATATATATATATATATATATATATATATATATATATATATATATATATATTATAAGAAAATACCGTTCAAAAACCTTTCAGTAAACCTATCTTTTATGTATTTTTTTTTAATTGATCATGTGGCTACCATTGTACATTTTTTCTAATGGAGCTAATATTTGATTTTTAAGGAAGAGGAAAAGAGATCTTGGACCATGGATTTTTTCTAAATTTTTCTTCAAACCAAAATGTAATAGTATTTGATTTAAGGTGACAATTCAGCCATGCCTTTTTAACAACGTTTTAAGCATGCATTTTCTCAACGATTTTGAATTTGAATCCTTCATCCTTTTGTAAAGAAAACATTGCTTTGTTGCATTTTTCGTATTATTTTTTTTTGCCAAACATAATCAATTTCTCCGGTATCAGTTGTTGTAAAAAAGTCGTGTGTTTAATATAAACTGTTTGGTGCCAAAAACACTTTAGTTGGTTTTTACTTACTTCAAGCACTTGTTTCGTGACCGAACTTCTGTTTACATATGGATTCGAACTGATCCATGTCTGAATTGATCTTCAGACTTAAGAGCACTTTACTGAAAAATGTCTTTTAAAAATTTTAAAGTTCTTAAGGGTTTTCCTTTGATTTCTCTTTTCAGAAATTATTCGACACCTTCGTTAGTGTAGCTGAGTTATCAACTAAGTTTTCATGCTGACACCAAGAGACCGAGGGATTCGAAAGGATTTAAACATGGCGTCGGACTACTACATTCTGCAAAGTGGAAAGCATATCTTATTCAGATTTTCAGTAAGCTGAATATCTACTTTCCTATTTTGACAATTGGACCAAACATTTAAATAATTTAGTTAGCATTTTGTATCACTAACGAACTAAGGATATCACTGAGGTGTTATCAGTTGAAATAGATCAGAGTCAAGACAGAAAACCAGACTCTTTATAATATTGTTTAATGATATTTGCATTGTTGGTTATTTATTAAATTATGACAACTGTTCTTGCAAATCATTTATTGCTAGTACTTTGGTGTCTGTGTTCTCTTCTCATACTGTTTAGTTTTTCATTTTATTTTTATTACTTTTAGTTACATGTATCTTTCTTTTTTTTTTCCTTTTTTTTTTTGTTTTTGTTTTTGTTTTTTAAGAGTTTTCAGTGCCTTTGGATTTCGTTCTTTTCCCAATTTCTTATTGTCTCGTTATTCGTTTGCCGATATTTCAAATTCCGTTCTAATTTGTTTCCTTAGA
Organism: Mytilisepta virgata; assembly: GCA_028015205.1. Taxonomy (NCBI): domain Eukaryota; kingdom Metazoa; phylum Mollusca; class Bivalvia; order Mytilida; family Mytilidae; genus Mytilisepta; species Mytilisepta virgata. The sequence continues at coordinate 94,158,705 of CM051519.1, read as the reverse complement.
AAAGAAGATAGCTATCATTCAATGAATCTAAGAATTTTTCATGCTCAACACAGTCAACTGACATTATAGCCACAAACATTTACGAACAACGTGTTCATTTACTAAACATGTATATAAACTTGCTATTTTGCCATAAAACCAATCCATTTTTATTTGTTTCGTGAAATAAACTACTAGTTAAATATTTAATGAGGAATCTTTTGAAATTTAGCGGGAAGGGAAGCACCTTCCTTACCCCTACCTAAATATTAAATGAAAAAAAAATAAGTATGTAACGAAACAGCTCATACGACAATAGAAAACGAGGAATGTAAATGGAAATGGTGAGCTGTCAAAAGGGGAAAGAAACGACTTTAATGTACAAAATACAAGAGCCGAACAAAAACAAATACAAAAGAACACTTTTTACTTTGTTGTTTTTTTTTAAGATTTTGTTTTTGTTCGGCTCATGTATGTTGTACATTTAAGTAGTTTTATGTCCCTTTTGACAGTTCATCATTTCTATTTATTTTCCTCGTTTTCTAAATATTAGATGCTTGTTTCATTAAGCTGTAATTATGTTGTTTTGGAGTGAATTTTTCTGGTACCCTGAAGGGTAAAGGGGGGAGGGGGGATTTTTATTGAAATAAAATGAAAACTTTAAATAAGGAATGATTAAATTTACAGCGATGTACAATTTATTTTGTTATTGATTTAAAAAATATAACAATAATTTTCTTGTGAAAAACCATATCTACGTGGTTTAATACGAGTTCTTAATAGCCTGGTAAAATTATACCAACACATAACGAACAACCATTTGATTTTTTTATTAGGGGCGGAAAAGGAAGTAGTTTGGGATCCGAATCAGTTAAGTATATTTTGAAAAAAGTCACCCGTGCTTTTTATCCGAAAAAAATGCAGGTTCATGGATCCCCTCCCCCACAAAATAAAATGGTTATACCCATGTGATGTCGTAGCAAAATAATCTTCATATCATTTGTTGGTTGTGTACTGCAGTAAGCTTTCAAAATATCCTATAACAGTATTCTACTTGGTTTCATCAATATTTGCAGTAAATATATAGTTGATCAATGCAGCTTACAAAACACAAGATTTGAAATGTACATTTATAAAATTTCTGGTAAGTTGAAATCCGAGAATTACTATTCGTTTAAAATCAAACCAAAGATATAGAAAACCTGTCATTTCTACCCTGGTAAAAAACTGATATTGCTGACTGATATGTGTCATTCTAAGGCTTGCTAAGTACCCAATAATTAAAACATTAAAAATATCTATATCTATCGCCTTAGAAGATATATTTCACACAAAATGGCCAGGTAAAAACGAAGGACACTCAAAACAAAAAACTGTGTTTTGCTGTAAGTATCTCCATTCATGCCACCCAATACCATGGTATTGGTTCTGAGTGTTCTTTGTGGCAACATTCCCAGAATACGTAATACCAAAAGTACCATAAAGCGGCATGAACATTGTAGCCGAGATCAGCCACAAGGACCAGTGACATGCACCTTACTTTAACAGAAATTTTAAAAGTTATCAAATAAAAGTTAGTACACAAATCTAAAATTCGTAAGCACAATTGTAACTAATACATCAAAACATTTGGCTTGCGGTATGTGTTATGTACAACTTAAATACAGACGTATGCATATCAATGCTGCATTCACATAACTTTGATTGTATATCAATGCTGCATTCACATAACTTTGGTTGTATATCAATGCTGCATTCACATAACTTTGGTTGTATATCAATGCTGCATTCACATAACTTTGATTGTACAGAATCAAGAATCAAGAATCAAGAATATCAATGTTGCATTCACATAACTTTGATTGTATATCAATGCTGCATTCAGTTATTAATTTTCTAACCAGACATACGATTTCCACGTGTTTTGTGATAGAATATTTCTTTCAATTACATTTATATGATATTAATACATATCGGCAACAGAATACCGAAGCGACAATTTTATCTGAGACTGAATGCTTACAGACAATTTTATTTGCTTTATTTTAAGTTGGGTCAGATAATTTGGCATGAACAGAGCTGAGCGTGTTAAATTAAATCAAAATTCAGTAGCACATAATGTTCTAAATTTTTTATATGCAGTTTTCATATTAAGAAAAGTTTGATTGTCGAAAAACAGAAAAAAAATCATCCAATTAAATGTTAAGCTTGTCTCTTTATACTTTAAATTTTGAACCAGATAAGTTTTCTTATGATCTTGATCTGATGTCTTCTGCTTAACACGTACTGCATCTTCACAGAGTTTTCTAAGTTACTTTCCTCACAAACGTATGCGGATGGAAACGCATCGACATGGGAAGCTGGTCGTATTCTTGCATAGACTTTGAATAGATTTTTATCCTACTTCTGCTTGTTTTTAAGAGCTGTCTATTCCCACTGACTAGATTTACAATGTAACTATATTGTTGTTAAATTCAAATACCCAAAATGTACAACGAGTGAACGAACACCACATTAAAATCCCAATAATTATTATTATTATTTAATCATAATAGATATATTTATTTATTTGATATATGTAATAACTATCAAAATGTATTCATAGCAGATAACAGGGTATTCCTTACCTATGAAGGTTCAGACTTGTCCTATAGTATTACAATCAAAAAAAATTACGGCAAAAATATTATTTTTGATTATAAACTCTGAATGTTCTGATACAATCTCATTAAATTGTATATAATTCTTTTTTCTTTTTATCACGACAAAATTTGCTATTGAAGATAATCCTTTTCTTTCAATCGCCATAATGTGTATTGTTAAATATTGACGAAATCGTAATGTACCCTAATTTCATCGGTACAAGAAATAAGCTTTAATAATTATAAGATTAGCGATATTGCATTGCTTTATTTGATTAAAAAAGGGTTATATTGGAATTATCTGGAATATCCGTCAGAAAAAAGTTAACCTTCGTATTGAAGCTTCTGTGGAATTTATTCCTGTGTCTTTGGAAATTAACAAGGACATATTTTTTACTAACTCCGTATTTCTTGTATTTGCACTATATTGTGGGTCTTATTTAACAGGGAAATTATCAAAATATTTTTTTTTGTCTTTTTAACAGGGAAAATTCTACTAAATATTTTCCTCACTCAAAATATCCTGTATCCCAAATGATCCCAGTTTGAATGACAACATCAGATTTAAATAATTTCTCTTCTCATTAATTTTTCTACAAATTTAACAAAAAAATAATGACTATTGATTTTTTAATTTTCTTTTGGCTTTCTTTAACAATATCTAACCCCTTTAATTTATAAATTCCCACGAAAGTTTGCTCTGTTTAGTTGGCAAAAAAAAATACAATCCTCGAAGACTCTCCGCGTAAAACACTGCGATAGGAGTTAATTTCAGGTTTACCTTGGAGTTTTCCCGTCTTTTCATGCCAAGTACCTAAATAGGCGCTTTTATAAAAAAATGTTGGATTGCAATAATATATGTCACTTTAATACATCATGAAATATTATTTTGTATCAAATTTTGACGAACAGATTTGTAAATATATAGAATGCATGTCAAAATCGCATCCAAATGTCGAATTTTAAAAAAAATATATTACCATAGAATTTTCATCTTATTGTTACAAATTTAAATGAGTCTTTACCATTGATATTTAGAGTCAATGAAACACAAAATATATTGGCAACGACAACATAATATTTTACTATGGTGATCTTCATTGAAGTAATTTAGCTTTATTAAAAGTAGTAACTTTTCCTTTTAAGAAATTTAAATATATTTTTTTTGAAAAATCTAACAGTTAAATGTGTAAACTTTTCGATATTATTTTTTTTTGTATCTAAGATAGGTGCATGAACACTTTCATAAAAATTTGTAATAAGTTCCATCTAGGTGTGTCTCGTACTTATCAAACATTCATACTAAGTTTTATGTATCTTTGAATCGTCATCTTCTGGAAAACATGTGGAAAGGTTCACCGCGGGAAAAATAAAATTGAATCGCTGAGTAAATATTCATTGTTTCATTGAAACGCCATATTAGGGAATCGCAGTAAAGTTAATAATGTTTTATAGTCGGAATAAGTTTAAGAAAATTCGATAGTTTACTGACACTTTTGCATTTGTATATTTGCTATACGATCTGTTTTGCAACTTTTATGAATTATAATGGTTTCGTTTTTTGGATTTTTTGTTTGTTGAGTGTTTTATCTTAACTTAAACTCATATATCTGTAGTGGATTGGGAAACAAGTTTTGCAACATATACCAATCCCTCTCCATTTCTTTCAGTTTATTTCTTTCTTTTCTACCATTTCGCGGTAGCGCACTTGGTGTTCGATCCACGACTGGGTTCAAACCATTGGCTTTTAAACTTTCTGATTCTCCGACAAGCACGTAACATTTAGTAGTGAGAGCACATACAGATCAACTCTGACAGAAAATGGGCGGGATGAAATGTCTTCCTGTGGACTTTTACGTGAGCTAGCACGTTAAAAATCAGCATACAAGTTAATGTATCACATCAAAATGTCCTCGGTCTGATATGTATGTAATTATTGCCACTGGACGTTAAACAATACTCCACGCATCCGACTTTCTTTATGCAGAACCTCTATCCTTTGTTAGTCTTGTGTTTTTTTTAATTTTGGTTCATTTTTATGTTTCGGAGTTTAGTGTGCCGTCCATTTTGCTGAACTAGTATGCATTATTGTTTAGGGGCCACCAGCTGAAGCCCGCCTCCGGGAGAGGAATTTTCTTGCTGCGTTGAAGACCCATTGGTAGCCTTGATCTGTTTTCTGCTCTTTGGTCGGGTTGTTTTCTCTTTGACACATTCCCCGTTTCCATTTTCTATTCTATTCTCCTTTTAGGGCATACTGGCAAAACCAATTTTTATTTTGTTTGTGACTTTTTTGCTATTAAATCCAAATTGTTGACAAAGTTTGACAACACAGTGCACTAATATGGTTTTAAAACAATTGTTTAAGCTGTCACCCGATAAGGTTCACATCTGAAACCCAAATGACAAATTTGGACTTTACTCCAAAAAGTTTGCTCTTATATCACCAAAGATAAAGGAAATTTCTGTTTTAGGTTGAATAGGACATTTATAAATTTATTTGTGTAGCACAGTTATCTTAGCAGTGCGTGTATCCATTCAATCACCTACTTGAATCTCAAGAAATATCTTCAAAGTAAATGGTATAAGGTTTGTCGACTCTAAGAGCACTTTACATATAATTACTGACTTTTTATAAACAGTTGCACAGTACATTTTGATACATTTTTAAAACACGAGAAGAAAATAAATTGTTAGTTTTAAAGTCTATGATGTCTGCTCTCTTAAAAGAAGCTTTAAAGTTTTTTTTTAATATGTCTAAAATACATCGTAGGTCAACAAAGCACTTTTTAAGGCCATTTTAACAACACGAAAAAAAGTCAAATGAATTATTGTCACAAAGATGTTCAATTCGCAGTCGTTTCTCTATGACTCAAGAAAATTATAACCAATTGTGCTTTCACCGTTAGAATAAACATTTTAATGACCACATTGGTGTGTTTAAGGATACAGTACATAGATAAAAGTAGATAAATAAAACGACAGTCTCAGATACGTTCAAAGTGAAAGATGACAATCGTGGGAACTTGTTGAGAGTTGCAGAATACCTCCGATTACAGCGACAACATGGCATTTTAGTATGTAGTCCCAATTTAATGTCATTTAACGATAGAACGCAAATTATCGCATAAAATGAACCCCGGATATTTTAATGAAGAACAAAATCCATTAAAAGAACAATTATTAAATTCATCAATTAAGATACTTGGATACTTTATTGATGGCTCAGACAGACAATGACTGCAACAAGAGGCAATTATAACAATACAATAATGAATAATGTTGGATAAAGACGGGTGAAATTTATACAAATATATTTTACAATAAATAAAACAAGTTTAATACTTATACAATATGTCCAACACAATGCTCGAAAGTATTGACGTTTTCTCATTTAAAGTTTAAAATAAAATTAATGTTTTTGGATTTAGAATTTTGTATTGTATTACATATTATAATAATTAAAAAGTTACTAATTTTTTTCATGAATATTGGAAAATTGTTCAAAATATTTACATAACAAAGAGAAAATAAACCCTTCAGCTTTTCTTTGGTAGGATTAAGATAGTAAGACGGGATGTTTTTAGCTCTATAACGAACAATGTCTTCCTCTCCCCTTTATGGGCGAACTATTTTCTGATAAACATGAAATTCTACAAAAGTTGATTTATTCCATTAAATTTTGAACTTTCTTCCGACTCACTAGTTTTCATTTAACGACAATTTTTATGAATAAATCATCACTTCCATCAAGGATTAAAAAAGGCAGATTTTTTATTTATTTTAGAGTTGCACTAAATCAACCTGAAAAGGGGCACTTTTTGCAAGTTAAGAAATCTCCAAAAACATATCTTTATTGCTGTTTATTTTGACATAAGATATTTTTTAATTTATGGTGAGTCTTGAAAGAAAGCTGTCTCCACTTTAGTAGTACAAATCCATAAAGACTAATTTTTTTCTCGTCTTTGCCTCAGTTTATTCTCTATGAATCAAACAAAAGTAACCACTGTATAATAACAAAGAACACATAAGATAAAATACCGAAAACAATGTCACTTGACAACAACAAAAACTGCAATTTTACATGAAACCAATACAAAAAAATCTTCATTAAAATGTGGTGTTCAAGAGGTGTAAACACTTCCTGTCCATTACATTTAACTTTCCCTAGTCTGCGAGGAAAAAAGTCCAAAATCATCACTGAACTAAACTACCCCGGAAGTGAACCAGTTCCTGGCACTTATAATGCACACATTTTCAATAAAAAAAAGACTGAACAAAACAAACATTGAACTTGATTAATTCAGAAATATAAGTGCTTCATACCTCTTGTAATACCTACCACTCGACTACTTTCTTCTCTAATACTAGTCTGAATCCTGATTTATTCCACAACACATAAATCAGACAAACACATACTTTATGAAATGAGTGTCCTAACTTTTTGTCAGGGTATACTTAATGCTGTTTTTGCTGTACGGTGTTTAATGAAATTTACTGATATTATGAGAGAAACCAAAGAGCGAATTCTAATCTAGAGCTATAATAAAAGGTGTGGCATATATGGATTGCTTAGGTATACTTTGAAGATAAGTTGTCTATGCACATGTTGTAGTGGAGGTTTTAAGTATGATCGCTGGTCTAATAGGAAATAAATAGGATTTGAAATAGGCGTTTTAGTTTGAGAGAACATATGAATAGTAAACAAATAAGCAAGATAAAAATATAGGTTCATGTGCTCATTTGAGAGCTATAAGGCCTTGAAAATTGGCAGGAAATAGGTTTTTCTCTGGATTTTTCATTGTCTTTGCATGGGCAACTTCAATCCCTCAAAAATGTATGAAAAAATAAAAAGGATTTCATAAAATTTTGTCAAATACCATTTTAAGGTATATATGATTGAATTATAAAAGAAAAAGTGGGGGTTCATGGGCAAAAAAATTCATGTTTAAGAAATGGATAAAACCCAAGGATTCCGAAAATCTGACAAAGAGACCAAAACATGACCAGCGAGCATCCTTAACTGCAAAAAGTAAACATTCTCCTATTATGTCCGATGTCATGCTGTAGCTGTATGATGTCAACTGATTCCTATTTACTTCATTTTAACGTAGTTGTTGTATGGATTGTGTCAAACCAAAAATCAGTCCGGGACCATTTTGTGTTAGTCTTGTGGTTGTGCCTATTGCGGATTAAAATATGCTACATGATGACGCAAAGATGTATATGTTTTTCCTGTGTATATTCCTATTGATGTTGTTTTAATGACGCTTAACATTAGCCTCATATTCATATCTCATGTCCTCAAAAATTGTACTTGTAATTATACTGTCATTTTTATGTTTTTTTAATTATATGATTAAGTTAACTGTATTTTATATGATCAACCCAATCATTAATCTAATGAACAGTTATTGTCTTATTATTTCATGATTTTAGTTTGTTTTATTATGCTATGAATTAGTGTATTGTGATTAATCTGCCTATCAATGGGCACCTTAATTGGCCAATAAAGTTATCTGTATCTGTATCTGTATTCATATCAAAATTTCAGTAAAATTTAGGGCTAAGATTGTGTGGTGATCACTAGTTGTCTACTTTTGGTCTGAACAACTGTAGGGGTAGGATGTTCATGTCTCACGGACAGACCATAACCCTATGTTATAGAGCAAACTATAACCCAAAATTACCAACATTGTTAATAATATGTATTAAAAAAATGACATAGCTATGCCTTTGAGAGATTCTTCTTAGTTTCCAAATATTTCACAAATTTATTACAGTCCACCACAATAGGCATCCTATCAGTGGTACCAATTTGATAAACATTCTGGTAAACCGGTTTCGATGTACTGTTTGCATACTTTCTTGGTATCATGAGATATTCATTACCACTGAGTTTATAACGCGTCCTTAGCGACGGTATTCCAAGCTCAGTTGCTAGTGTTTTCATGTTAGTGTGGAATTGTAATTTAAATTTGTTGTTCTTGTTTTAGCATAAGGACAGTTCTATGCACAACAAGATACTCCTATGTTTGGACTTCATAAGTGGAAACTTAGGAGTATCTCTTTGTACAAAGATCTGTCCTTATAAGTGCTAACTTAGGAGTATCTTGTGCATATATCTGTCCTTAGGTGATTTTGAGTTAAAATTTCTTGGTCATTTTGGCTTTTGAATTTGCACTTCATTGTTTTTGGGTTATTTGTTTTTGGGTTTTCATCATTTAAGGCTTTGATCACTGCTGATGAGTCGTAAATCGACGAAATGTGCACATTTACCTTGTTATCTGTTTCACTGTTTACATTTTGTACAACAAAATAGGTAATAAATTATATAATGGAATATTCTACATATTATGCCGGAATTGTCAGCACTGTACAAGGCAAAGAATGTTCAGCACAGAATTAATAACATAAATGTTAAAGAAAACAAAATAAACAATTCTCTCGCGTCAACTTTGTCTAGTGGTATTACTAGATTTTTTATGTAAATTCTGACTTTGAGTGTGACGTCAAGTAAAGCAAAGTTAAAGTGCTTTTATTTCATTTGGCATAAGAAGGCCTCACTATGTGTCAAAAGTCACATTACCCTGAAAACTTAAGATGGTTCAAGGACCCTTTTTAAGAGAATTCTATTTTGAATGTTATAAAAGACCAGCATACCCGGTATGCAAGGTTGAAATTGCAATAAAGTCTTTTGTGTAAGGTTAGATAACACACTTCTAATAAAAAATTCAACAATTTCTGGGCAAGACCATTCAATTGAAACGTTTTTCCGTATTACCACTGTGGTAATACGGAAAAACATTTCAATGAAACACACTTTTACCGGACGATATGTGCAATGAAATGATGGCCGAAGTATATATTTTTTTCTCGCATAACATGACTTACTATTTATACACCCTTCAAATTATCTGAAAAAAAAAATAAAATTGTTGATTATCAATTGTTACATATACCTAACGTTAATACACCAGGGGCCTTATTTTCGAATATGTCTTAGGACTAAGACATATCTTAGGACCATCCTAAAACATATCTTAGTCCTAAGTGCTATTTTCGATTGTGTCTCAAGTTAGGATTTTTCTTAAAATTATCCTAAATTTAGGATGTCAATTTAGTTGACTTAGGATGATCTTAGGAATATCTTAAGTTAAGAATAAACTCTCTGCGCACTAAAGCAGCCTGTTTTTTTGCGTTGCTAGTATAAGTTCTCCATTTTTTTTCGGATTTCTGCCACTGTTCTCTGGTGGTCGGAATTACTTGCGTTTATTTTTTTACATATTCCCTCCCAAACTTTACTTTTAGAGCTGGCCGTGGCAACGTTTGAAAGTTTACTGAACAGTATACACTTATGTTTCTCAACTTCATCTAGAAGAATTTGGAGTTCAAATTCAGTAAAATTTGGGTTCCTTTTCCTGCTCATATTTACGTTACAACGTGATATAGATTCGGAATACACACTGTATGTGTATCCTTATGGGTAGTTATTTGCACGCGCTTAAACTTTGAACTCTTTATTTTGACACTTTCAATTTTACTCACCTTCGTATTCAATTGAAAAATAAATACACATATAATGAAAATAACTTACGATATTGCATGATTTAATTTCTGCAAATGACAATTTTTACAACATTTATATTAACTGTTAAATTTTGAATAAATTATTAATTTAAACTCATTTTATTTCACTTTTAATTATTATTTACCTGTCTATATTGCACGCATTTAACTTCTGCATATGGCCATTTTGACACGTTATGTTGTAATATTTATAGTTTTATTTTAAATAAAATAATTTTAATTTAAATCATTTGATTTTATTTGTTTCTTATTATTTTATTAATGTAGCACCGCGTAATGTGTATTTTACTAAACTTAGGATATAGTTAGGACATCTTAGCTAAGATTTTCCTAAGAGAGCTTCGATACGACATCTCAGACGTGTCATAAGATAGTCCTAAGATTATCCTAAGCTTATCCTAAGATATATCTTAGGACAATTCTTAGGACATCTTCGAAAATAAGGCCCCTGGTGCCAACAGCACGATAAAACATTATAATAACATCACGTGACATCTGTAAAGTACAAAACAAAATAAAAACAATATATTGTAAAATAAAAAGCTGCAAAACGAAAAGAAAAGAAGAAAAAAAAATCCATTTTTTCGTTACAATATATTGTGAAAGAAAGGAAATCAAAATGTTAAGAAACAACATGAAATAAGAGATGAACGAAATAGAAACTAATTGACATTTTTACATCAATTTACGGTATTTTTATTTTATAATTCAATATGAAGTGGAATTCCTTATCCCATTACAAGTGAAGTGGAATTCCTTGTAAAAACTCAAATCAAGGAAAATAAAAAGTTTTCTAAATGACAGCAAACAGCATGTTCCTTCATCATTGCGTGGAGTTGTCAAATTGATAACCGGAGTTTTGGCTATATACACACAGATCACTCGCAACAACGTATACTGAACATATTTTATTAATAAATTCAAAGTATTTTATGTCCAACAAAACCATGGATACATATACATAAAACCGAAAAGAATCAAATAAAGGGATTCGAAAACAAGTCATAAGACTTATATTAATTCGTCTCCCTAAACGTTACATTTCATCCATTAACTCAAAGAATATATACGTTTACATACTCCTATAAACTACTCGCATTGGCCAAAGAATTAATTGATGGGTTATTCTGTATTCTTTTTATATTTCTATTATTTTCAAGCTCTATTTATTTCAGATTTGTATGAAGATTTTGAAAAACTGGATGATAACAAAAAAATTCAAGTAATATTCTTTTAACAAACCAAGATCTGATGCGCTATATTGTTCCCTTTATTAAAAAATCTTGGTTACTGAGGAAAGCGGACTAAGAAGCTGCATAAGATGATTATGACTGTTTAAGTTTGTCTGTTTGTTATGTATTTTTTTTTTTTTTTCGTTTTTTTTTTAAATTTTTTTAGTATTATTTGTACATTTTTTTTACGTTTAAAAGCCTTCAACCCATCTTGGGTATAACTGTGCTTTCATTAAAAACTATTAATAATGATAATACATCTGTAACATTACCAAGATTATTAAAATCCTTACTTCACATACATATATAATACCATCTTTAAGAAATTTGCATCAAGTATTCAAGTCTTACTCTCATGATACTTAATTCTTTTTTTAATCGTTTTTAGTTGCATGTATTTCAGTAATTGCACAATAAATTATTATGTACATTTATGTTAATATTTCGTAATTTTGTTTTTATTTTTAATGCTCATTGTAGAGATGATGTACTACAAAATTATATAATTTTCATTGACATTCGATAAAATCAATCTGAAATAACATTATGATACATTGTGATAAATATTGACAGGTCACCAAAAGTTTTTGATAAAGATAATGACGATAGAAAATTGTTTCACCATGTCATATTTTTCTGGGAGGAGACTAATAAGATTTTGGGTGAGACAATTTTGATAAAGATGGTCGTGTTTGTGTCTTATAAAGATAACTGGACTTCAGATATTGAGATTTATGTAAACAAATATGAATACTATTTAAAGACTGATTATAAACGGTTAAGTACGGAAAATATTATTCGGAGAATTGTGGACAATATTTTTATCCTATAAGTAAATATTACATATAACAATATACTTGTATGTCTGATATCATATTTGATGCACCGGAAGTGCACATTTTGACAAAATATATCTGCAGTGCCTAAAGCTGTAAGCATGCAGAATTTTAAGGTCTTGTATGTTATATATTCATGGCAAGATGTCTCACTGACGAAATTTTCCACATTATTATGCATTACAAAGATATCAAAATGAATATCCGCTATTAACAACTTTTTTCAGTTCTAAACGGGTGAAAGCAATATGCGACACAAAATAATACAAAAGCGAGGAAGGAAAAAAAATGTTGAAAACGGTACAACATTTGGTTGACATACAGGAACATTAAGTTACATTACGAATTAATATCATATTTTACGAACAGCTCAATACGTTCAGGTTTTTTCCCATTTAAACATTCAAAGCATCTTTAAAAAAAGTTTGGTTATCCTTTCGTTCCTCTGCGCTTTTTGTTTGTTTTTAGTTTCCTTTCGTTCCTTTTTTCGTTTTGTTTTTGTTTTTGTTTGGGGGAGGGTGTTCTTTTTAGCACTACTAACGAGATTTACCAGTAATTTGTCGAAATATACATACAAAATGTTTGTCAAATTTGTACACTTAGGTTTAATTCGAAGTCTTCGGTTGGAAATTTGTTGTGGATGTTTATAGTAGCTGGACAGTTACTGATAGAAAACTGTCAGGAACTTCCGAACATAACTTGGTACTTGTAATTGTTGTGTATTATTAGTTCTGGTTTGCCAAATCTATTTGTGGTAAATCATTTGTCTAACTGTACATTTTCCGTGATGAATTCAAAATTTGTGCATTATTAAAGTTTTCTCTGTAAATTGCTAGAATTATCTGTTAATATTTGTTATATTAATTTAAATTGAATGAAGAAAAAACAATAAGAATTTTATTATGAATATATGCTATTCTACTCCAGTTTCTCTTGTGAATTGACCTGTAAAATAATTATTTACTAATTACTAAAACCACTGTGACATATCAAGTTGTAACAACACATATTGTTCTTTGCATGCTGGGATAGGTCTGAGACTACTATAACACAGTGTGTTATAGTAGTCTCAGGATAGGTGGAATACTAAATTTAAAATTTTTAGAAGATATCGAAAGCGATATATAGTTAAAAATTTAATAATACGTGCTAAATAATTAAATTAGACACCGTATTGTGATGCACGTCCGATATTATATCATGGGATATTTATCAACTTTTAAAATGTAGACCAGAAAAAAAATATTTTTCTCCCATCACTCCTGTAACATATTGACGTTATATCATTTTTTTAATTTAATGATATTTAAAAATATTTACCATTTCTTTATTAAATTTCACTCTTACTCCGTGCATTATTACTTAAGACAGATAATGTCAAGGCTCTTTCATTATTTATTATAAACATAAACAAACATAAATAAAAAATTTTCCGGATAAGTTTTGTGAAAAATATAATGTCCTTTATTGAACAAATGTATTTTGTCATATAATCATATTTTTTTTTGCACAACACAGTTAAAAACAGGAGGAAATTCAGAGGCGGTGCCTCGTAATCCAACCAAAGTGGGGTTTTTTCATTAACAAAAGCTGCCAAATTTTATCGCTTCCATACGATTGGTAAAAACCTTCTGTCAATTTAAAACCTGGTACCGAGTTTGAAAAGTATATCAAAAACATCATTGAAACTTTATACAAGTAAAACAAATATCATTTCAAAGACAAATTAAAGGGGAGAGGGAGAGCATTTTGAATTTTCAAATTATAAGAAATATAAGTTACTCCTTCATAAGTTTTACAATTTTTTTTCTTTTTCAGAAATTCAAAAAGTTTATATATATATTTAAAATATATTCCTACCTCAATTCGAATTCCATTCTATAACGATTTTTGTGTGTAAAGTTTTGCTTTAATTTGAATTGAAAAGAAAATTCCATGTGTTTTTTAAGGATAAAAAATTATAATAGATTACTTTAAATAACTTAATTTTTAAAACTAATGGATATAATTGTTAGTTTGTTCTTTTATATCCAAGTTGTCCGATTAAATATTTAAAAATGAGGCGCCTGATCCGAAATTTACCATAACAAGCTGCCAAACTTACCCATTATGGCAGTATTTACTAAGTAAAAACAGACAACTGAAATTTCTTCTCACTAAGAACCAGGAAAGAAAGATTACGCTATCCCGCCTTAATAGGGGTGATTTATATGTGTATCGTTTTATGGACAAAGTTTTGAAATATACGTATATACTAAGGTGTAAAATTTTCAGTAACACTAGATTTGTTAGTAAAACTTAAGAACCAGCTTAATGAATTTTAAGTAAATGTGTAAATTTCAAAATATTAGATTTGTCTCCAAAAAAATAATAATAAAATAATAATACAAATAAAGAATGAGTATCTATTACACGTTTTGTATGTTCAATGTCGGATCTTAACATATTAAACCAATAAATCACGACTGAACGTCAATTGTGCCAGATTGAACCAGACATAGCGAGTGGTCCTATTTCAATATGATATATACCATAACTCTAAAAGCCAACCAAATTGGCTGTCAAAGCCAAACTAATTATAACATAGGACCCAGTCAGAATCTATGGACAGCAGTTTCCGTTTCAGATTTAATTTCCTTAAAGGTAAACCAAGAGCAAAGACTGTGAAAATATCTTAGTGTAGATTCACTGAGCTATTTTGGCAACAATGGTTCTTTGGCTGTTCTCTTTCCTAAGTGTATTGAAACCCTTTTATTTGGACCGGACAATATTACTGGCGAACAAAATATCATTCTATTTAGATATGTTCATCATTATATACATCATACAAAACGATTTTCTAATTATACCCTGACCCAAGGTAATTTTATTGCTAAGACAGCATTTTCTGCATCTTGAAAAACTACATACCATTCATCTGTACAAAATTAAAAATGTATCGTACCTAAATGGGCCGGGACTAAAAGTGAAAAAAATGTTATAAAAAATTAACAAACAAGCAAACACAGATATATAAACAATCATACACACACACAAATGTATACACACACAAATGTATATACATATACATGGCATACATACACATGTACATATGCAAGAAAAAGTTTGAAAAATTTACTAAAACAAGAAACAGCACGATTTTGATTTCTAAACCAAGAAACGAAACGAAACGAAACGAACCGAAGCAGTTTTGTTTCGTTTCGTTTTGTTTCTTGAAATAGTAGTCCGCGATTTTAAGTGTCTGTTTGATTAGTAAAAACTAAGTAAGAAACGATGCAATAATCAGCTCTCCTCGACGAATCAAAAACTTCTATTGTACTATTATATCACATTCAATTTCAAGTCTCAAATTGTATCGGCTGAAAGTGTGTATCCTTGAATAACCTTGATTTACGTATTGTTAAACGTATTCTTTATTCATTGGTTCATTTGAATGAAACAATAAAGACCGACCGAGTGCTAACAATGTCATGATTGTATAATATCTACTCGCTAAAAAGCTAGCTTGGAGATGTGCAAGAGAAAGATTGAGACAAATTTGTTTAAGATTTGTAAAAAAAAAGTCAGTGTTTAGTTTAGTTTAGTTTAAACATATTTTATTGCTATAAAACACAGCAAAAGGATCAGACACAAGTAAATCATACTTATGAAGTCTTCTCCTAATATATTAATATACAAAACAATAGTAGAGCATGCATTACATACGTACACATATATATATAAATATTCTAATATAATCTGCTTATTAAAACAAAATTACAATGGTTTACAATGATTGGACGGGATGAGGAGGAGAGGTATAGAGAAAGAGAAACAGAGAGGAGAGGGAGAGGGAGAGAAAGAGAGAGAAGAGTGTGGAATCAGATGTTAATTAGACGAACAGGAATCTGTTTGATTTTCTAATATAATCATACACATTTTTAAAAATGATTTCATTTTGTTCGATGGTGAGTTCATTACTGCCTCTGGTTAAAAGATCAGTATTTATACTGCAAGTATCCGGTAACCAGGTCAGGTTATTAATCAATACTGCCCGGTTGTTTGAATATTTATTACACTTAAAAAAGAAGTGATGTGCATTTTCAACCGCAGCGCCGCAGTTACAGGACGGACTGGCCACAATGTTTACTCTAAAGAGATCGTGATTTAGAAAAGAAGCATAACACCTTATTTGAGTTAAAATAACATTTAGTTTTCTAGGTCCAAATGCGAAGTAGGATGGTATTTGATTAGCCTGATTAATGGTTTTCAGTTTTCTCTTAAATTCTGATATAGAATTGACATTTCTTATGTTTAAATCCAAATTATTCCATTGCCTTATAGTTGCAGGGATATATGAACCGCTGGTAAGAGAGAGCCTACAAAAAGGTACAATGATATCTTCTCCGTTACGGAGGGGGTATGTTGTTGTGCTCTGAATTGTTGGAGGAATAAGTTTACAAAGATAATCAGGAGCAGAATTATTTTTTATATTATAAAACATTTGTAACTTTCTTCTGTTTCGTCTCGTTTCGAGTTTTTCCCAGCCAATTTCTTGATAAATAATTTCGGACTTCGTAAATGACGGCAAGCCGGTTATTATTCGTGCTGCTTCAAGTTGCAAACACTCCAATTTTGTTGCATTTATGACCCCACAGTTATCCCAAACCTCGCTTGCATACTCAAATAATGGTCTTATATAAACTAAATACAGCTTTTCTAAATTTCCACGATTTATTTGATACTTTAACTTACGAAGAACATTAATGTGTTTAGTAACACTTCTAATAATATTTTCAACATGGTTATTCCATTTCGCATCACTGTTAAAAATAACCCCCAAATGTTTATGAGTTGTAACTATTGGAATATCTTGCCCGTTTAACGAAAAGATCAGATTAGGGGTATATGAGTTCGAGAAGATCATGATTTCTGTTTTGTTTGGATTAAAGCTCATTAACCATTTATTCGACCACCCGTCCAACAGCTCCAAGTCATGATCAATCACAGACTTGACGTGTAGTTCATCATCACTAGAGCAGCTGAACGAGGTATCATCTGCAAAAAGTCTACATAAAGAAATAAGTTTGTCAGCAATATCATTAATATAAATTACAAAAAGAAGAGGTCCCAGTACAGAACCTTGGGGAACTCCGGCAGAAATATGACACAACGAGGAAGAGGAATTTTTAATGACAACCTTTTGTTGCCTTCCCAACAAATAATTATTAAACCAACTAAGTAAATTTCCACGGATTCCATAGCTATTCAATTTATGTATCAACCCTTTATGCCAAACTTTATCAAATGCCTTTGAAAAATCACAATAGACAAAACAACTCATTTCTTTTCTTTCTAATGCATTCAAAACGCAGTTGTACATTTCTAATAGCTGATGTACAGTTGAATGTTTTGGAAGAAAGCCAGACTGATATTCATATAATAATTTGTTATCATGGAGATGGTTATACACATATTTGTAGACAACCCTTTCCATTACTTTACCAACACAACTTATCAACGAAATTGGTCTATAATTAGAAGGCAGTGACGAGTCACCCTTCTTAAATATGGCAGTAACATTTGCTATTTTCCAGTTAGTCGGGTATTTACACTGATCTATCGATTTTTTGAATATGATACTAAGAGGAATAGCTATCTTTTCGGGGCAAATTTTCAACATTTTATGACTGATTACATCGGGACCAGACGCTTTATTGGGATTAAGTGTTTGAATAACATCAATAATATCTGTAATATCTACTTCTATGTTGTGAATAACATTTTCAGTTCTGGAGGGAAATTGAGGCAGTGGTACACCATCTTCTTCTAAACTGGATATTTTACAAAAATATTTATTTAACAGTGAACACTTCTCATCGTCATCGTGAACAATTTCATCGAATTCGTCACAACCAATTGTATTGACAAGTGGTGGAATATTATAAGAGCCCTTATTAGATTTTATCAACATTTTCATTATTTTCCAATATGTTTTAGGATTTGAAGCATTTTCTAAAATTATATTATCCAAATTATTTTCAAATTTCTCTTTAGCTGATTTCTTCATATTATTTACTTTATTTCTCTGTTTTTTGTACTTTGAAATATCAGATTCACGCTTATATCTTTGAACTTTTTTCCTAAGTCGATCTCTAATGCGGATCTCTTTTCGTATTTGACTGCTAAACCAAGGTTTATCATTGTTACGAATAGTTACCGTTTTGGTTGGAATACACTCCCTTGCAACCTGAATAAGGGTGTGTGTGAATACTTCACACATTTCATCAACATCATCCAAGTTAGAAAGGAGTATATTCCAATCAGTTTGATCAATTTTTTCACTAAACCTTAAAGTATCCATTCTGTCATAGATCCAAATTTGTCTTTGGAAAGATTGTGACACAAATTTAGGACATTCTATTGATACGATGCAAGCATCGTGATCACTTATTTCGGCGGGGGTTTTAAGAACATCAGAATAGGAACATTTTAATGTATCACTTAATATGATAGGATCTAAAAGTGTTTCGCTATGATTTGTCACTCTAGTAGGCTTGTCTATTACGTTTCTTAAATTAAACAGATTCATTGTTTCTATTAATTTATTATTGTGGACAACAAATAAGTCAGAATTTAAATCTCCCGTTATCACGATATTTTCATTTATCTGAAGGGCCATCTCGATTGAATAATGAAATCGTGCCCAGTAGTCATGATCTGTCCATTCTGGTCGATATGTATTGCAAAGGAGGAAGCGTTGACCTTTTGCCCGAACTTCTACCCATACGGTTTCATCAGTGTGATTTTCTAGTTCGCGTCGGCGAACTAAGTTGACATCTTCTTTACTAAAGATGAGTAATCCACCCCCAAATCTATTCCGGTCTCTACGTACAATATTTCTAGAAAAGGATTCATTTTCTAATTCAATATCATCAATACTAGGATCTAAGTGTGATTCCGTTATTGAAACAATGTCGAATTCGTCGGTAAAATTATAGAGGAATTCAAGCTTATTTCTAACGCTTCTAATGTTTAAGTTGCAAATAGTTAGAGAGTTATCACAAAATGGCGCACTTGAAGTGTTATCTGTGGGACCAGGATTGCTTTCAATATTTCCAATAATAAGAATGAAATGGAGAACAAACAGAAGAAAAACAATATCAATCTTGGGATTAATACTTTGGAGCATGAACAGCTGAACGATGAGAAGTGTACACTGTATATTGGTAAGTAGAAATTCTAAACAAGTATTTCTTCCACAATTCGAAAGTCCAAAATGTTTCCCTTTTCGTAAATTAAATAACCCTATGGCTGCCCTATAGTCATCAATACAATTACCCATGTGGATAGATTATAGGATAAAGTTTCATAAAAAATGGACAGGGATTAGGGCTTCGCTTAAAACTGAATCCACACTCATTCATTAAAGAAAAACTTGGGAAGGTAATAGTATATAGAACTAGCAGAAGGACGAATAAGACAGAAAAGGTAAGTACGCATAAATAAAAAGAAAAAGAAAAATTAAACTGAAAGACCATCTTGGTAAGATCAGTTGAATTGGGACTTCACTATTTCGTTAGAGATGTGCTAAGACTTTTTCACAACTTTGCCAAAATACTTAATATGAATAAAATTATTTGTAGTTTCGCAGTTGTCATTTAAAATTAAACAAAGAAAAAAATCTGATTCGATGTCTCATTGGTTAAAAAAAAAAAAAAAGAGAGAAAGTGAAGGAGGATTCTGAATACATTAGCAATAATCAACTCAGATAGAATAATTTATAAGTTGTTGACACATTTTAAACATAGAAAGAAAAAAGAAAAGTACAAACAAATGAACTAATTTCTGTACCAATAGTCGAGCACAAACACACACACACATATATATATCCACATATATATATATACATACATATACACACATACACACATACATATACATATACATATACATATATACACACACACACACATACACACACACACACACATATATATATATATATATACACACATACATACACACACATACATATATATATCGTATACATTTTGGTATACATAATCTAAGGATTTAAGTACAAAAAAAAAAAAAAATTTAGTTCAAAATAAATATGGGTGAAGCACTGTTTGTAGCATAGTGTGTTTCATTTGCCTTGTTAAAGACAGAGCGACTAAACAAATAATCTATGATATTATACATTTTTAAGTATACTAAGTAATCAGGTATATATTAAAGTTTTTATTTGTTACATTTGGTATACTTTGAAGTTTACTAGACTTGTTCCGAGAAGAACTCAATTATTTTGGCTTAATTGATAAAAATTGCTGGGCTTTATATATTTCATATTTAGAACTCCTTATTCATTTGACGAGCATATGCCACGGGGAACCCGCAGAATAAACTTTTTTTATTATTTATTCTCTTTTTTGATACACTTTCAGAAAGTATGAAAAAAAAAATAGAAACCCTGGAAAGTTTCTTGGTACTTTATCAAACTAAACAAAGATTTACAATTAAATAGAAAAATGTCACACACACACACACACACACCCACACACACAATATATATATATATATATATATATATATATATATATATATATATATATATATATATATATATATATATATATATGGTTGTGTAGGAGAGTCAGTTGTGTTTTTAATGATAATTTGACATATTTATTACATTCAAAAAGTCAAAATTACATCATCATTAAAGTTACTCTCGGTCCTGACTCTGTACATTTGGTTCTCGTTGTTGACTTTCATCACTATTTTCTGTTATTATGTTAGCTCTACGCTCTATCAGCGCTATATCATCAAAACTTTGAACAATGCGTTTTCGGCTAGTTTCGGTTTCTTTAACAAAGATGCGACCATCAATTGTCCAATACGAGTTGATGACTTCATTGTATTTAAGATTTGCCAACTTTCTCGTCAGGTTAGCTCTAAATTGGGTTAAATTTTCAGTTATAAATATACCATCTGGGTCGTCCTTTAGTGCTTTTTTACTTGAATAGACTGATTGCCTGACTCTATAGGACAAAAATCTGACTATGACTTGCGACTTT
This sequence comes from Mytilisepta virgata, assembly GCA_028015205.1. Taxonomy (NCBI): domain Eukaryota; kingdom Metazoa; phylum Mollusca; class Bivalvia; order Mytilida; family Mytilidae; genus Mytilisepta; species Mytilisepta virgata. Next base: position 94,137,370 of record CM051519.1, on the reverse strand, counting down.
CCATCCCTGACCTTTCCAATAACGTGCGATCTGCCAATATCATCTAAACTAACATTCAATCCAAGTTTGGAATTACAGACATCAAGTACAAGTTCATCAGTATTTACAGGGTGTTTTATTCTGCCCCTATTATCAACTGGCACTGTAATATTATGGAATCGCAAACTAGTTCTGCGTGAGTATTGCTCCTGATTTTCAACCCTGGTTTCAAGTTCAGAAATTCTATTATGTAACATATCCAACTCAGATTCCCTTTCCTGTTGAGATAAAATTTGGTCTTTTACCGAACGTTCGAGGGAATTAATTTGAATAAACTGTTTGCATATTTTTTGTTTTTGATCCTCAATAACCTTTTGTTGTTCACTAACTGTTTCAATCAAAGGTTTGAGCTGATTTTCAATACAGGACTTAACTTGAGACTCAACAATAATGGACAGACTTTCACTTATTTTTTTAGACAAGACAGGCAAGATTTCATTCAAGACTTCGGGGCTTGTGAGGGCCTCAAGAACTTTATCAGTTATATTTTTCCGTAACGCTGGAGCTTTTTTAGAGACTAACGATGTATCACTGAGGTCACTAATTGAATTCCGTCGCCTTATTTGACGTGTTTGTTGCTTTTGGGTGGCTGGTAAATTATCGGGACTATCTGGGATGGGTCGTTTGTTCATTTTATTACGAGTATCAGGAGTCTCAGAGTAATCTAAAGTCGACAGGTTAGGCTGAGAACAAGTAAACAAAGTATTGTTGATTTCATCCATGGGGGCAGCCATATTGACACATAAATCGACCTTTCTTTGTTCTGTTGTGATATTGAAATTTTGTTTTCTAGCAAGAATTCTGCAAAGTTGAAGTTAACAATATGATGTTCTACTTAACCTTTAACAATTCGAGCACTGCTACAACATACACATATATATTATCCAGCATTAAATCCCAATTTAACGGAGAGCTCGTTTAGCACAGCATTCTCATCGGCGCATGCTCAGTTCAGAGGCCAGTGTTTACCAGATATACTTTTGTTTGGCAAGAAAAAACTAACCGAACACCTTACAGAACATTGCTTCAGGGGAATATTCAATCACTTCAGATCTCCCGTTAAAAATCAGCTGATAATTGGCATTCCCTGACATTATGATTTCTTTTCCTTCTTTACAAGAAACTTCCACAAAGAATTCAATTTTCTCTAGGTTAGAAGATTTAAACGAGCGAAACCATCCGATTAGTAACAAACTTCTATTACAGGGTTATACATTTCAGAAGCTGCATAATGCTTTCAAAACATTTTATAATAGTTATCAACATCTCAAACACTTACTATGATCTTAGATTTTTATTCTAATATCTTGAATAAACACAAATTCAATTTTCTGCATGCAGGTTAGAAGATTTAAACGAGCGAAACCATCCGATTAATAAAAAACTTCCATTACAGGGTTATATATTTCTGAAGCCGCATAATGCTTTCAAAACATTTGACCATATATAGTTATCAACAAATCTTAGCTTAATACGCGAATTTCAAATCTTTTCGCAGTAAGGGAAACAATTATGATATTTTATGCCATTCCCTTTCTACCGATGACTTGAACACTTTGATTTAACACCAATTCTGTCAGTTTTAATTGAATTCCATGGAAATATTAAACCCTTTATTGGGGTGTTATTTCTGACTATCTCGTTTAATAGTGCCATATCTATCAGAGTCTTCGCTCTAGTTTTACAGGTAAAACGAGCAAATTTTGACTCTGCTATCCTGACTCTTTGTTGATTCTATATTTCTGTTTTGTGCTCTTTCGTGTTGTTTTTGTCTGAGGCTCTGTCATTCTGGTGGCTTTTAATTGATAATCATTGTTAACTTTTCCTGTTACCCATTGTATTATTTATTAGCAGTGACGGTTGCAGTTACATGCAAGAGCCGGTGTTTGAAAACCCATTACAAAATATTAAAGTTTTATCTCCTATTTTTGGATCAAATAGCCCTTTAATTACTAAAATAATCGCTTAATTCTAGTATAATATGTCCATAAATGTCTCTTATTTTTTATATAGAGTTGGTTGATAGCTTTCAATTTATACCAGAAAGACAAAACAGTTCAAAGTGTATTCACAGATGAACTGCGTAACAGGATGAACAATCCAGGGTATGTCAGACTATAAGCCTTGTCTGAAATATGAATGAAAAATAATAAACATTAACGAATTATAACAGTTGTACTATCAAAGTCTTTTATACACCAGAGGGTCAGTATAGACAGACGGAGTTGGATATGCATAAAACCGTTTAACCAACCACTGTTTAGTGTCCAAGTCAGACTACCCTGACTCTATGTTGTTTCGATGTTTGTATGTTATTCTTTGTCGGAGTGTTTGTCGATGGGATGGCGTTAATTGATTGGCGTATCTCTGTTGACCTTTGCTGGTAGCCGTTTTTATTGTTTCTTACTTTAAAAATATAAAAGTCTATCATTCAAGTCTTAAGTTCAATTGACTCAATCGATAATTGGCATTCCTTAACAATATGATTTATTTTTTCTTCTACAAAGAATTGAATTGGTTCAATTAACAACTCACACGTCAATGCAGGGTGTTAATAATTACGTGCATATGGGTTCAATAAAGGGTGCATGAAATTTTAAATCGGACTCTGGGAATGATTGAACTAAAGGTTGTAAGAGTTACGGTCAGTCTAACTTGTATATATTCAAAGGATTTACGATCAGTCGTAATTCTTAAGACTTTCGTGAAACGGAACGCAGAACTCGTACTTTTGCTGACCAAATCCGATTACTAATATTATGTATACAGGGAAATAAATTCGTTTAAAGACTCTGATAGATATGGCACTATTAAACGAGATAGTCAAAAATAACACCCAAACAAAGGGTTTAATATTTCCATGGAATTCAATAAAATATTTGAATGAACTTTTATTGTAGTATCATGTAAATCTTAAAGGACACAGCGGTGTCACAAAGCGTAAGGAAATATTTTTAAACGCAGCAATAGATTCTAATTCTAGTGTTTTATGTTGTCTTTTATTATGATTTAGTTAAAAATAATATTGCATATTAATAAACATGCATTTACAAACATAGGCCTTAAACATGTAATCGTTAGGTCTGGAATTTTACATAAACCACTCTTTTTTTATGAAAACTGGTCACGTCACATTTCGAAAATGTATTCATCTTTCTGGAGTTCAGAGTAATGAACACGCTATTCCGATTATATCAATAAATGCTCTACTTAGCAACATGTACTAAAATTCTTTTATCTATATAAGAAACGTGCCTTAACAGAACTTGAATTTTTTGTCTCTTCTGCAATTTTATGACTAAACATTCATTTCTGCGATTTCGCAACGAAATGTCACACAGAGCCCAAAATGAAAAAAAATGACGTTTGAGGAACATCATATTCAAATTTTAACAGAAAATGAACAGACACTTTGGTCTTTGCATCAGATTTGAGAAAGATATTCGAAATGTGCATTTTCTTGACATTTTTATCCATATCCACCCGATTAATGCAATTAGAATTACAAGAATTATCCGAAAATCGCGATTTCTCAGTAGAATGTCATACATTCCGAAAATGACGTGGGAGCTCCAATTTGACAAGGGAAACATGACTTATTAGTATTTTAGTTCTTAAGTTAATGTCGTAGTCACACATATACCATATATTATGTAGGATATAAATTTCGATATTTAAGACAAGAAGTCATAGGTGGAAAGATAAATTTGACAACTACAATTTTTTTTTAAAGACTTCTAAAAATGGTGAATAGAAAAACAAAACAAAAACAAAAAATTGAATAAAAAGAACTTAATTTCTCAAAAACAAAATTTTGATAATTCTTAACTATTACACTTCAAAGGGCTGATAAAAAAAACTTCTGAAACAAAATAAATATCATAGTAACACGTCTCACATAAATCTAGCGTATTTTACGCCAGTACTTTACAAATTGACGTTACGTTTAGTGATATCAACATCTTGCGCAACGTCCGACGTGTGTCTCGACACAGATTGGCCGCTGATTAGACAATTTTGTGATCAGTTCCAACACTCAACTAGAGTTTACTAGTTTCACAATTTGGACGGTGTGCATATAAGTAACTTATTTCCCAATGTACTTCAAACTTTAAGACATATGAACCGGATATTATGCAAGTAATCAGATCGAGTTCTGGCTATAAAATGAGTATATTCACCACATGAACAAATTTATATAAATTTATTTACTATTGTGAGATTGGTCCCTTTTTTTATCAATTATTAATGAACAAGAAATGTTGCTGTTTCCATTTCTCTTATGAAAATTTTATGACATGTACACCCTATAGTAACTCATAGTATAAATTCATAAATTTAATTGCTACGACACTGGTGACGCGAAATTTTAAAGCCTGGTTAGTGCATTTACATTTTTAGCTGGAAATTTCAAATATCTATAAGTTACATAGTAATGCATATTACATCGATTTACCTCCAGATTCAAATAATCATGAGAACTTACAGTTCTCTGAAATTTATATTTTGTTACAGATTTTTTGCCTCATGTTCCAAATTTTTAAAATCGCCACACTCCCTGATATTTTTTAAGAAACAATAGAACGACGATGTGCATTCCCAAGGAATACGCAAACGGCAATATTTGTATACAAGGATAAAAAGGCAGACAAACGGTTTGCCAAAGTCAAGGAAGCCAAACTAAATAAAATATAACTAAATATTGAGAAGTCAATAAATAAAATAACACGAACTATCTTATCTATTACCGTTGTTGAATGCTAAAGTATATTTGATAAGTGTTGTTGTTAAAAATATTGAAGTAGAAAATTGTAAAATCCGTTTTTATTTGATAAACACGTTATTGTTTTTGTTATAATGTCTATATTCTTGACTAAACTGAGCTGGCCAATGAATGATTGAAACTATAAAGTCTCTCATTTTGACTAAAAATGCGATTACGCTTTAAAATTTAAAATTAAATCTTTTACACCTCAAAAAGGTTTACCAGCACGGCGGTAGTATTTCTTACATTCATTATCGTAAATCGAACATTAAGATACTATTTTCTATTGAAGAAAAAATACATGGAATTGAGCTAACATTTAGATGGAGAAAATAGATATGAGATGTTACACATGTTAACTTGGGTTGTCATAGTGTAAAGATAATAGACTAACATCATTTCTACATTAAAGACCACTGTTGATAACTTTAGTATCAGCATTCAGTAATCACACAGTTGTTAATACACCTTAACTTTTACATGCAGAGAGCTGTGAACCCTCTTGACCTATGTGAAGTTTCGATCCGCAGTGACCAATCTTAATTTTATACTCCCAAAAATTCGTTGACGTCGAATCATTACCATATGTAAACATTCCCACCTTTGTTATAGGTAGTAATTACAATTTTTCATTGGTTACTTGACATTGGTATATCAGAAGATTCGTACGTTGTATCAGTAAGATCCGCCCAGTGTCACAAATGCATATTCAAAACTACTTTTCTCACGGTAAAGGGAGAGATATTGGAATCTGAATAAACGTCAAAGTGATCAAAGGTGTTGACATAGTTAGTCCACTAGTCGGCAGTCCAGACGTATAAGTAACTTTTGTCTCCTGTGTATGATATCATGTTATACCGTTACGGGTAACTAGAGAAAGGAATCTAAATCATTACTATTATATGTTTTCAAAATAAAAGAGTCTTTTCAGCCAAAAAAATATAGTATTTTATACAATTAGGCCTTTTTAAAAGAAAATTCCAGTACACATGTATTTATATGCAAGAGTGTACAGAGAATAATTTTAGGAAAAAGGACAAATATACCTAAGGAGCAATAAAAAAAAACGTAATCCATTGGACAGACAAACCCGGGAAGACAAATGAACAACCACAAGCACAACAAATAAACACAGAAAACAAAAAAACAATGAACATCACGTACTCCTATAAAAACCAGGAGTGAACCCAGGTGCTCCGGAAGGGTAAGCAGTTCTTGCTCCGTTTATGGCACCGTCGTGAAGTTCAACAAAGTCAATCCTTGGGAGTCACAAATCGGTGGAGGCACATGAAAGGTTACGACAGTGGGAACAGGTCCAACATCATCTTAGATATTGGAACACTGTAATGGTCAATCAAATCGTGATGACGACCGTAAAATTTCCTAAGTGATGACATAGGAATGGAATAGAATGTCTTTTATTCCAAATTAAGGGCCAATGATGGGCATATAATCAAAATACGGTGTGATTTTAATGATTCATATAATTACAATGTTATGACATTGTGCAGGCATTGTGTTATGACATTGTGCAGTCATTGTGTTATGAAATTGTGCACTCATTGTGTTATGACAATGTGCAGTCATTGTGTTATGACATTGTGCAGTCATTGTGTTATGACTTTGTGCAGTCATTGTTTTATGAAATTGTGTAGTCATTGTGTTATGACAATGTGCAGTCATTGTGTTATGACATTGTGCAGTCATTGTTTTATGACATTATGCAGTCATTGTGTTATGACAATGTACAGTCATTGTATTATGACAATGTGCAATCATTGTGTTATGAGAATGTGCAGTCATTGTGTTATGATATTGTGCAGTCATTGTATTATGACATTGTGCAGTCGTTGTAGAGTCTTAATTCCATGTTTAACAAAACATACGAATCTGTAAATAATGTTATTCACACAGCTATACCATCAAAATTGATATCAAAGCATTATATAAACCAATTTTGAATATACAAACCAAGACTTTTAAGAAGTTCTAAGTTTGGAATGTATTTGGAACAGGCCGTTAGAACTCGCAGGAATCTCAGGCCTTTAAAAACGTATTGACTAATTAAAAAAAAATAAAGACCTTTTTAATAGCAGCTAGAACGAACATGTAAACACTAGGCTTGTATCCATTTTGTAAAATGTTCTCAAATGCAAAGACTTTGTTCTTTGATAAATAAGTTGTTTCAAAGATCAATAATCTAATTACATATTATCTAAATTTTTACCAAATAATGGATATCAGTAACCATGTGTAACTTTAGATGCATGTTTAAAAATCCTCTGTTGATTTAAGCCTTATAATCTTGTAGTAATCTTTGAATTTGTCGTTTGCTTATGACCATAAACAACAACATGGATAACAGGAAAGGTAAAAACTGACATACTAATCAATCAAAGCAACCCAACGGACACAACTCCGGACGAAAAAATAACATAAAAGACACAAACACAGCAGAGGGTCAGGGTAGTCTGATTTGGTACAGACACTGAACAACATCTATTCTGGTACTCTGGTGTATAAAACACAACATAAAAACTAATATAGTATGATTACCAAAAAGGTGACCGCTTGCTAGAACTGCAAAAAGCGCTTTTCTGGAATCCGGGTATTTAGCTAAAATATGTTGTTATCTATTAAAGAACTTTTTCAACGCATTTAGCAGCTTGTGAAATCTACAAATCTGTCATAAAAGTTTTTTTGTAATCGTATGGTTTCGCTCTTAAAATCTTCTAACCTTGAGCAAATTCGTGCCCAAGGTACCAGCTGTGATATATACACTCCACACGATGGTGCCACATGCACATCCCCGACAAGAAAGAGGAAATTAGTAATTGGAAAATTAAAATCGTCCATTTTATCCTAAATTTTATTAAGTATCTCTCCATTTCCGATATTTATTGTAAGATCTAAAAAGGAACTGCATTTTACTATTCCTATTAGCTTTGTTCAAATGTAGCTCTTTAGGATAAATGTCTTTTGCAAATTTAAGAAACGCGGGGATATCAAAAATAAGTACATCATCAAGATACCTGAAATTGTTGTTAAAAATATCAATTAATTCATCATGATTCTGTATTTCACCTTTAAGGAGTTTTTCATGAAATACTGTTGATAATAAGTAAAACATAAGTCGGTTATAAGAGGATAACAGTTTGTACCAGCCTCTTTCCAGAAGGAGGAACGTTTCATTCATAATTTTTGTGTACCACATATCTTTCCGTCATTATAATGAATTTTGGCCCTTCAATTTATTTATCTTTATTTAGTCACATAAGTTCAAAAATATACATATGTACAAATACAAATGAAAAAAACCATACCAATCTATCAATTCGGGTAAAAAAATTTAATAAAACAAATTATGAATAATTCAAGAGTAAATCAAATTCATTTTTCATTAGTTTGTTTGTTTGATAAGTTGGAGTTTTACGCCGTTTACAGCCCATTTGGCTGTTTCACGGTGGCTATTTTTTATTGGTGGGGGAAACCGGAGTACCCGGAGAGAACCACCGACCTGCGGTAGGAAAATTTACCTTGTCCTTACTTGGTACAGACTGTTTAATGAATAGTAGAACTGCTTTGTGTATCACTTTTCATCTTTTTCTTAGAAAAAATTCACGCCAAAAAATGTAATGACCTTGTTGCTTCATCCATTAAAGATAAGTCAATTGTGTCTGATATAGTGTTTCATGGTAATCGTACTGTATTGGTTTTTAGTGCAAGTCAGGATAGATAAGGAGGAGGTTAGGGTACCCATAAAACCGGTTTAAACCCACCGCTGTTTAGCTTCTCTACCAAGTCAGACTATCCTGACTCTCTGTTTTGTTCATGTTTATGTCATTTTTTTGTCCCGAGTTCTGTCGTTTGTGCTGCTTTGATTGATAGGTATGTCATTGTTGACCTTTCCTGTTATCCATTTTGTTGTGTATTTGAAAAGAATTTTATTCCACAAACAGAGAACAGTCTAATTCGAATCTTCATCTGAAATACATAATAATAATTTCGGGTAGATTTTACAACCTGATGACAAAAAGAATATTGTTAAAAGTTTGAAACATCTGGTATCAGTAAGGCCGTTACAAGTGTCAAAATAGCGTGCATCGTGTCGTCGGTTGTGTAAAACATTCAAAATTATAATTAATTGTGAGTGAAACAAAACAAGGATTTTTCTTTAAACAAATGGATGAACATTAACCAGATTGACTGCATCATATTTATTATAAAATTCCAGATTATAAGAGAGTTCGTGGATACTATTATGTACACGTATATGGTGAGCAATACATATGTAATACCATGTTCAGTATAAGCCAATGAAGTCACTTTCTCCAAGGTTAGTAAAATATAACTTAAAAGTATTACTAGTGTTTTTTCTTTTTTAATTTCTTCCCAGGGATATTACTTTCTAAAATAAAAAATAATTTTGAGTAATAATAAATTAAAAGTTTACAAGGAAAATAATGAAAAATAATTTTTAAAAGAACTGAATGCAAAAGTGTGCAATTAAATATTATTTTATGATGAAATAACCTTATTTTTTATATATTAAAACTGGTTTCAACTAGATAGAGCCTTTTCTTTTATTTATGATTTAAATAAATTCAGATGTATTATAAATAAATGGTAATCAGTAAAATATAAGTTAACAGAAATTAAAAATATAAATTTAGTACAATATATTTTTTATTGTTCATATATATATTGTACTGTAACTGAATCAATAAAATGACTTTTCTCTTTGGGGCCCTTGATTTGACTATAATATTTTACAATAATATATTGCAACACAATATTTTTTGCATCCAGTCTATGCCATTTTTTTAAAATTATTTTTCCAGTAAACAATTAATTTATTATTAATTAATATTATTATTTCCTCCGAAATTATGAAATTTAGAAAAATACATCTACTAAAAGTATACTTGACTTTTTTAAAGTTATATTTTACTAACCTCGGAGAATGCAGCAACATCAGTACATACTAAATTTATTATTACACGTTTTCCACAAAATATTCCTGAAATTTCTTTAAATCCTGTCAATTATCTTGGTATCTTTAAGACAAAGTTCCTCTCACATTTTACTTATACGTGTAATTTTTAATCTATTTTTAATACTTTTCTTTCTACGATACTAACGTTTTAATGCCAGATATTTGAAACTTTCAACAATGTTTTTTTTTTCGTCATTAGATTGAAAAGTCTACCCGAAATCGACTATATGCTTCCGAAAAAAAATCGAAATAGACTGTCTTTGGCATAATTATATTTTGAAACCGTATATCAGATCCAACTGATTTATACTAAAAAGGGAAACGAGATTGAAGCAAAAATGTCATTAAATTTGTTCACGCGATTTTTTTTTCAACAACGAAGATAAAAAATGGTAAACTGGTACTCCAAGAAGTAATATTAACAAAGTATCTAAACATTGAAAGGACAAAAGATAATTGGCACTCACGAAAATAAAACGTTCTCCCATAAGACGCTCACGTCAAATTCTTAAAATTAGCCTATGATGTGGCTGATCAAAATATCGCGAAAGCCTTGATCTTACTTCGAACACTTTTTTATTGCTTTGAACTGTTTAATAACAACAAAATGAATAACAGGAAAGGTCAACAATGACATACCAATCAATCAAAGGTGAACAATGACATACCCATCAATCAACATACCCAACAGAACCCAGGACAAAAATAACATAAAAGAGTACAAAACACAAATATAAACACAACAGAGTCAGCAGAGTCTAACTTTGTACAATCGCTTAACAGTGGTGGGATTAAAAATCTATCCTTACACTCTATTATAAAACATACTAAAAATTTTCTTGGAAGGTACATAATTGTGATAGCAGGGTCAGGGTGTGTTCGTTTTAACTGTAAAACTAACTAAGGCTTTCATACCTATTGGTTTGATACTGTCGCTCTACTAAACGAAAAAGTCTAAAATAACACTCCCTTAATGCGTTTATACTATCTCGTCATGGAGTTCAACAGAAATCGATAGTATTCGTGAGAGGCCAGTATAGATTTAAAGTTTCAAGTCGTCGGGAGAAAGAGCAACTTTTACAGAATTACACAAAATTTCATATTTGTAGCCTCTGAAAAGATCTTAAGTAACTACCATATTCTGTGGGTTATTGGCGAGACTTTTGCATTTATTCACCATATTACAATAAAAACTAAGATGGGAAAAACCCGTTCATGATAAGTGCTTTCATGGAAGGAGGGTATCTAGCTAAAAGATGTTGATTTTGTCTATTGAACATTTGATGCGGACAATATTAAAAGAAAGAGTTTTAAAGTAAAAACTCGATCTTCTCATGACACTCTGACAAGTCTCTAATACGGAATATAAATTGTTCGAGGAATTATTCATCCAACGTTGAAGTAAGTAACGTAATATTTTTTTTTCATTCCACTGTCATTAGAAAATGAGGGTAAATGTCATTGCTATCTGTTTAGCATAAGATTTATTTATTCGTTGCCATAAGCTTGATGTTATATTTGTATCGAAGTTAGTGAATAAAATATAAATATTTTACTAGGGAATTATGTTATATGTCTGCTTTCCAACTAATAAAGCTTCAGTTTCAAAAATGAAAAAATAAAGCAAACAACTGAAATCAAACAAACAAAAACAAACAAACAGAAGCAAAAACAAAACTATTTTGGTAATCTGAAAGTATACATATCTTCGGTCTGTCCACAGTTACTATCCACACTGTCTGCCATAAAAAACACGCGTGAATTTACTGAGAACAAAAAGTGGTTAAAGTATCGGCAACAAAATAGCGGGAAAATTTCACAAATTCGAAGTCCAAGGAAAAGACATAATCATGAACTATAAAGTGGATAACAGAAAAGGTCAACATTAACATACCAATCAATCAAAGCAACCGAACTGACAAAACACAGTACATAAATAACATAAAAGAGTACAAGTAAAGTCAGGAAATACCAATGGGATATCCGAAGGAGGGGAAAATCGAAAACAACTGACAAACTCCGGAGAACAACGAAGACAAGACCAAAACAATACAAATACTACACTTAAAAACTAAAACCATATGAACAACATGGAACCCATCAAAAAACCGGGGGTAGACTCAGGTGCTCCGGAAGTTTAAGTAGTCTCTGCTTCCTACAGGACACCCACCATGCTGCCCGTGTCAAATCCGGTATGCGGAAGGTACAACATGATTGGAACAGGTCCATTTTCATTTTGGGAATCGGTTTTTCATACCTGTCAACCAAGTCATGATAACGTCCATAAAACTTTAATAATTATGACTGCAGCTGAAGAGCAACATACTCCTGTTTCAGTAACGTTTCTGTCAGGAGCCGGGCTCTGTCCAGGAAGTCAATGTATATGCCACAAGCTCTGGAATAACGTATAAGTTTTGAAATATACACTCCATACGCCGGCGTATGGAGTGTATACAAACAAAATCATGAATACAACAGTCAGGATAGTCTGACTTGGTACATCCAATGAATAGTGGTGGGGTTAAACCGGTTTTATGGGTACCCAAACCTCCCCCTTATATATACTGACACTCTGGTGTATAAAACACACTATAAAAACCAATACAGTATAATTAACAACAAGGTGACCGCTTGTTAGAACTGAAAATTAGAGTGGACGGTACACAATTTAGATAGCAGGGTCAGAATGCGCTCGTTTTAACTGTAAAACTAGCTAAGGTTCTCATAGCTGCAGGTCGTATACTGTCGCTATACTAAACGAAAACATCTGAAATTACACTTCCATAAAGGGTTTAACGCTATCTCGTCGTACAGTTCAATAGGAATCGGCAGTATTCGTGAGAGACCAGTATGAATTTAAAATCTTCAAGCCATTGGGCCATTTTACAGAATTGCACATAATTTAATTTTGTAACCCTAACTGTGAAAAGATCTCAAGTAACTACCAAGTTTCTGTGGGTTACTAGTGAGACGTTTGCATTTATTCACGATAATACAGTAGAAGCTTTTCTGGAAGCTGGATATTTAGATAAAAGATGTTGATATCTATTATAAAACTTTTTGAGAATGGAACACAACAAACAACCGTCAAAAGGATACATGTGTAATTAAAAGAATAAAAAACGTATAATAAACTAAAAAACCAAAGACAGCACAGAAACTAAAGCACTAGCAATGTGAACTCCAATAGAAAACGTTTAAAAGTACATCGGCTTTTTGAAAAATTCTCTTTTTTGACGCGTTTTTTTTTCTTGTAATATCCGAAGCAAATGGTAAATACAATGAACGTTTTAAATGGCTTGCGATTTCTATGACTTCTAATGATCTATACCAAACTTGTTCCTAGAAATGCTGAATTATTTTAGATGTACACTTGCTTATATGTATATTCATTTTTCTTTAACAGTCTTATTTCATAATTTTATATTGTTTTCTGAAAAAACTCTTTCATTTTGAAAATAATATGTTATACATGTAATACATTTTGTACTTAATTTCGATTCCTTTTTCTAGTTACATGTAACGGTATAACATGCTATCACAAACAGGAGACAAAAGTTACTTATAATTCTGGACTGCCGACTAGTGGAATAACTATGTCAACGCATTATATCACCTTGACGTTTTTACCAAATTCCAGTATCTTCACTAAACCGTGAGAAAAGCAGTTTTTAATATCCATTTGTGACACTGGGAGGTTCTTATCGGTACAACATATAAATCTATCATTCTTATGATATACCCATGTTTAGTAACCAATGGGAAATTGTAATCACCACCTATAACAAAGGCGGGGTTGTTTACATATGGAAATGATCCGAGGTCAACGAATTTTTTGGGGTACAAAATTTAGATTGGTCACTACGGATTGAAAATTAACATAGGTCAAGAGGGTTCATGGCTCTCGGCATGTGAATGTTGCGGTGTATTAACTACTGTCAGTCGTTTTAAGTCTGAACAGTCATGTTTACTATCAGCAGCGATCTTTAATTTAGAAATGATAATACTCTGTTATCTTGTTCTTAACACTAAGACAACCACACTGACATTTGTAAAATCTCACATCTGTTTTCCTCACCTACATTTTAGCTCAATTATTTCCATATAATAAAAAATAGTATATCGTAATGTTCAATTTACAGTAATTAATACAATTAATAATTAAGTAAAGTCAAGAAATACCAAAGGGATATTCGAAGGAGGGGAAAATCGAAAACAACTGACAAACTCCGGAGAACAACGAAGACAAGACCAAAACAATACAAACACTACACTTAAAAACTAGAAACATATGAACAACATGGACCACACCAAAAAACCGGGGGTAGACTTAGGTGCTCCGGAAGAGTAAGCAGTGTATAACTTGTATGCATCGTTGAACTTGCCTTATCAAGAGACAGTGTGTAACTTGGAAGCAGTGGTTTTGAGGAGGTGGTACTCTTTCAAAGATGTATAACCATGAAACAGATCGATCACCTAACAAGCTGGCTGCCAAAGGCAGTATAACAGTAACATAGTATGGGAAAATTCACATGAAGTAATTGTCAGAAATCACTGTGCTCTTGCAAAGCGGATCAGTTAACATCTAACAACAAAGATCTGTCAATACCATTTATTTTTGCTTTATGTGGGCAAATAGGGTCGAGTTACACAATACATGCTCCCGGAAGTATCTATGGAACCAGATTATGACCTTTGGGTATTATTAGAAAAGGGTCCAACAAAGGACAATTCCATTAAAATCTGGTCCCAAATTGTGTGATACTTTCAGAGGAGATTTTGACATATTTTTTATTGCTCTTTTTAGTTTAGTACCAGCAGCCAAAGATGACCATCTAAGGTTATTCCACTAAATATTAGACTTAATTGCCTAAGAGATCTTGAAGGAGATTTTAAAAGAAACACACAAAAATGGTGGACGTAACACAAAACTATGTTCAAATTTATTTCCAAACACTGTTTAATTATTTTTATGTTTTCTTGCATAATAGACATGATTGAAAATACTCCCTCAGCAGAATTCATAATTGATACAGAGGACAAATATTCCTAAGTAGCAAATCAAAAAAAAAGTAATCCATTGGACACAAATGAATAACCACAAGCACAACAAATAAACACGGAAAAACTAAAAAACAATGAACAACACGAACCCCTATATTAGCCAGGACTGAACCCAGGTGCTCCGGAAGGGTAAGCAATTCCTGCTCCGTATACGGCACCCGTCCAATAAACAATACAAAGGATAACAGAAAAGGTCAGCAATGGTGTACTAATCAATAAATATTATCTACTCGACAAACATTCAGTCAAATATAACATAAAAGATCACAAAACATAGAAACAACAGAAAGTCAGGATAGAACTTGGTCCAGATACTGAGCAGTGGTGAGGTTAATATGATTTTAGGTGTACCAAACCTCACCATTTACTGTCCTGACCCTTTGATGTATGAGACACTATAAAAGCTTATAAAGTATATAAGGATTTGATAGCTATCATAAATAAATTTTAAAAGCCATTAAGCAGCTTGTGAAATACAGTAGACTTCTCATTATATAAAACTCGCTGGAGTCAAATTTTCGGACGCATCAAATTTTTTATGTGGTCCCAAATGTTTTACAGTACATATATATGTATTTTGACTCCTGTTTAGTTGAATTTTTACGAGTCGAATTTTCTACTATCTCGGACTACATTTTGAATCCTAAATTCTAAAATTGTACATAATCTTCTAAAAGATGGATGAGTGAATTATTGTTTAACGTCCAGTGACAATGATTAAATGCCATCAGGAAGACGAAGAGAACATGTTGATACGACATGAATATAAACCCTGCTTTGTACTAGACCCACATGCTGAGCCAGATTTTTAACATGCTAGCTCACGAGGTAACTGTCAGAAGGAAGACATATCACCCAACTCAGACCCTTAGCCGACCAGTCCATTGCTCTTAAACCCTGATGCTTGTGCTTGGCGAAGAAGCAGCAAATACCAATCTTAATGTCTTTGGTTTGACCAGGCTGGGTATCGAACCTGCAACCTTCTGCCCTCGAGGAGAGCACGCTAACAAGACACCATCTTTTAGTGATATTTTTGGAGAATGAGCCAGAAAGTTTAAATCAGTTCTGGAACTACAGATTAAATGTGATATGAAAAATAAATCTTATAAATAATAATAAAACACAACTACCCAGTTTACTGTTTATTGTCCTTGATGAAGACATTACACAATAGAGAAAGTGTAATAATTATGCACCGGTTACTACAATCCTAGTACAGTCGTACTGACAGGTTACTATAATACTAATACACTTGTACTGACAGGAACAGTGCATCATGAAAAATGTCAGAACACTGAAAATTATCAGAATAAAAATCTGATAATCAAATCCATTAAGACTTTCTGTAATAACTATGCAGTTTAAGCTGTGAAAAAATTTTAGAACTTAGAGTTTTTTCATGTTGTACTGTACAATCAGTCTGTTATTACAAAAAGTTTATATCATTTATTAGTGCTGATTTGATTCAGAAGGAAACCTAAAAGTACAAATATTTAATATATGATCTAGCAGAATGTTATGAATTAAGGTAAAACCATGGAAACAAAACTTTTAAACTATTGAGAAAACAATTACATTGTCAGAACAACAACTGTAGTTTAACAAAAAATGACTAGTCGAGAGATGAAAGAACAGATAATTCAGAGGTATAACAAACTAATTATGATCTTTGCAGCATGATACAAACAAAATATGTCAACAAATAACCAGTCCTATATATGTTATAAACATTGCTTTGTCTGACGTGTTGAACAAAACATATGTCAACAAATGACCAGTCCTATATATGTTATAAACATTGCTTTGTCTGACATGTGTTGAACAAATATGCTGGATATACCAACTTACAACAAAAAATAAATTATCATCTGAAAATCCTTTCAGCTTTCTTTTTCTGATAAAATCTGAGAGGTGGATAAAGAAAATTTCACATTTAATGAAAACTCTAGATAAAGGGCTTCAGGGTGAAGTAAATATAGACAAATTATTATGGAAATAATTTGTTAGATATCTATAACAATATAAATTACACCAGGTTGAAGTAAAAATGGAAAACCATTATGCCTGACCAATAATTTGTTAGATATTATAATATTATAATATACATTACACAGTAATGTTGGATCTACAATAAAATAAGAAAACCTTCCTCAAAAACTGGATGAAAAATACAAATTTTACACATACTGCAATATTGCTTCTTTTGGCCCCTGCAACCATACAAGACAGAAGTTGGCATACCAGTGAAGTACTAATCATGAAGATTTAAAAGAAATAATCCCCACTGAAAGAGGATGGAAAATAAAAAGGTTTTACAAATCAATCCAAACCTGTATTTCTTACAGGGGATCATTGTGATAAGATGTTATAGGGATAGGTTCAAAGGCATAAAAGTAAATGAGCCAAAACCTAACCATCTACAATGACAACATCAACGATGACGACAATATGCAGTCATACAAAAATTAGAAACTGATGTCTGGTCTTCTTCATGCAATGTTCATGGAATCAGACTGTTAATAAAACTGTAGGGGCCAGAGCTTCATTTTTATGTCATGGATCATTGTGTTGAATACTGCTCATTCATTATAATTCATATACAAAAAACTAAAGTGAAAATTTTTTTTACATTGTTTTAACTGTCATATGTTCATTTATATTTTTTTCATCCCAATTATACAGTACCTTTTTGAAATTTATATTATGGTACCTTAAGAAAATTTAATTAATGATTCCTTTAATATTGATTATTTCTTTACCTATTACATTGTGCAAGTGTTCACATTACTCTTCAGTAGACATGCTAAAATGTTTCAATACAATGTCAATACTAAAATTAAAAAAAACTGTTGGTGCTTAAAATATGTAATACTGATTTAACACCTTTCTTTAAGCACTTTGGAAAAGCAAAAAAATGCTTCAACTTCTATAAAAAATTTTATGTAAGGACTGTTTTTTTTTTTTTTAACTAGTTTTTCTAACGAAGAACATTTCTTCAAAAAAGAACAACCAAGAAACATATAAGCCCTATTGTGATATTACTCTTGTTTGAAAATAATAATGATTGTCCAAAAATTAATGAATGAAATGAGATGATAGAAAATGGCGTCGATGAGAAAATAATAACAAAATCAAGAAACATACAAAGAATAAAGATCAATAACAATTAACATAAAAACATAACAATTACCTCCCTTTGTGACAGGTATCTACCAACTGTTTCTGTTCTCCATTTTGTTTGTTTAGATACAAAAAATATAAAAGTATTGTTCATTTATTTTGGACAACAATATCATTTAAATAATTTAAAATTATATACAGTATTTAAAAACATATGCAATGATATTTAAATTCTCTTATTTGTTGTTTGTGTATTACATTTCCTTCACGTTTAAACAAAATTAAAATTCATAAAATAACTTGGAATTTATTTTTTGTCAGATCTCATAATAATGAAAATAAAGCTTTCATGCATTTTTTATCATTCCTTCCATTTATATATTGATAATTTTTTGAAGAAATCTTTATACAGATAATGTATAAGCTGATTCAGTGATATTATACAGATCTTCTGCACAAAATCCAACATCTATCAAGGTAAATTGTAAGCTGTCACATGATTTGACTTCAGTCTGTGTAAGTACAACTGACTAAATAGGTACTTATTTGTACTTACTCCTTTAAATACATATGTAGCCCTTTTTACATCTCATTAACCTTTCAATATAATGCATCACATTACAACTTTTACTTCCGATGTTGAAACAAACAATTAAGGCCAAGTGCATCTTGTTACTCTGGTATTACCAGGGCCAGGCAATTTCATGATTGAATTTACACACGTTAAAATTGTAACAAAAATGTGAAAATTTGTAACTACTAGTAAGATACTCAACTAATCCATTTGCATTATTCTTTCATATATATCATTTTATAGCAAATTAATATATGTTTGTTTTTTTTTGTTTAGTTGGGGTTTTACACCTTTTCAGCACATTTGGCTATTTCGCAGCCAATTTTTATTGGTGGAGGAAGCCAGAGTATCCAGAGAGAACCACCCACCTTCGGTAGGAAAATTGGCAATCCTTAGTGTCAATTAAGATCAAAGTCAAACACCCTGCCACAGGTAAGATTCGAACTCACAACCTCAGCGTTGACAGACTAGTGATCATTAGTAGTCATGACGAACTACCTAGACCACTCGGCTACCAAGGCCCCCAGTTACAATGAAACAGCATCTTACAGTTTACCTTGATAGTATATGGATTTCGTCTTCCTACGCTGCCTTTTTGTATTCTACATACCTCTTTTAAATAATGTAGTATTTATTAAATCAATAAAAAACAGTTACTTTTTAGCTTTTTCAAGTGTTTTTTTTTTAACTGATTCTTCTTTAAACATGGAGGATCCTTAATATACCAGCAAGACATGATTCAGACTAATTAATCAAGGATGTGTATATGTGAAGTAAATCGACCAGTCAGCAAGTAAATATACATTATAAACTGTTATCTACAAATTGTGGACCAGAATGTAGAAAAATATATTGAACACAATCCTGCCGAGTCACAAAGAAATCTACCAAAATATCTACAATCTTCATACATAACAAGGAAATAAAAAAAACAACAACATACATAAAAAGGAGAGAAATCAAGACTTTCAATTCAAAAAATTATATACCAGCTTTTCTGAACATATTTTATGATGTTAATATTTTCAGCACTACTTCAATCACATTTAGAAATTAGCTAGTCTGAGATTCCTCTGACATCATATAACTTGTAGGAAACCTGTGTACACTACAAAAATGTGTTGACTGTGACAAAAAAATACCTAGAAAACCTCCCTGTTTCACTTCTATAAACATTTTCTGCTCCAGAAAATTTCTAGTCTTAAGTTATATCGCTACTTATTAAGGCTTGGTATTTTGTGTGGTCTTATTCATTTTTCCAGACAGAAATGGCAATCTCATATTGCTGTAGGAGGAGTTCTCCAGATAAACCATATACCCTCTGTGCAGGTGGATGGATGGATCCCTGATTATTTCTCACAGGAGCATAAAAAAATTGTCATTCAACACATTTCCCAGTTTTGATTTTTGTGTAATATGCCGTGATATCCTGAAGCCCTGTCCAATAACACCAGAAAACGTCTGAAATCACAGTAATCTGTTACTAACAAATTAGCATGCAATCATTTTTTCATATAATGCCCAATAAAAAATACTTAAATATTTGATGTACAACGATGACTAATTTTAGTAAATTCAGATTAAATTTGTTCCATTCAAACAGGAAAACTGTAATTAGAAAAAGGGCTGACAAGAAAGATGCTTAACCCAAAATAATGTCCCCACATAATCATACCCCTTATCTCTCTAATTCATAACAATTGGCTATGGATAAATTTTTACAATATGCTGTGTAATTTCAAAATTTGTGGAATGTGATTTGAAGAAATAATTCCTCCATTTTGATTCACACAATTATGGTTACAAAATCTTTTTCAAACAACTATTGGCTATGAAAGAGATTGAAAATTAGTTCAGAAGTGATTTTGAAGTTATACTTGCACGTAATTAAAATTAAACATAGTTAGGAAATAATATGACAGCGAATCTTATTCCTTGAATTTTGAAATAAAGCAGAATAATTTGAAAATTTATTACCATTATCAATTGTTATGGATAAGAGAGATAGAAGCAGTATGATAATTATCAATCTTATTTCCAATTCTATGATTTCAATGCTTGATTAAAGAGAAATGGAAAAGGCATATCTAATCCAGAAATTTTATCATTTTTTTTCAGAGGGAAAAATCTTTAAAAAAACCAATAAAATGATTAACTATATGTTTCAGTTTTTATAATGAGAACATAACCTGCCACAAAATACAAGTGAACAACAAAAGAAAACAAACTTGGTCCATATAACTTATGATAATTATATATGTACAAAATAACATATGTGATTTATGAGAAAATATGTGAATCAAAATTATAACACACTATTTCAGTCCACAGACATTGTCATAAAAATACTTTATATATTGTTTTTCTGGAAATACTTAAAACACTTCTATGTAAATTTCAATTAAAAAACATTAAATTCCGATATATTATGGTCGAAATGTCAGAATGCTGAATTTTCAATGTAAAACAAATTTATTGCACATTATAACATCAAATTCACTCAAAATGTTAGGATTTAGGTATTATCTTT
Organism: Mytilisepta virgata; assembly: GCA_028015205.1. Lineage (NCBI taxonomy): Eukaryota > Metazoa > Mollusca > Bivalvia > Mytilida > Mytilidae > Mytilisepta > Mytilisepta virgata. The sequence goes on along the minus strand of CM051519.1, from coordinate 94,116,282 downwards.
ACTTTAAAATGCCAGTAATTTTTCTAGGTCAGATATCATAATATAATTAGATTTATTTGTCTACATCTAATTTGATTCTAGTGTCCGTTCCTTAATTGTTTAGCCTGCTGAATAGGTCAATTTAAGAATTTTGAAAAAAAATTGCATTAATTTTGATACTTAATATCATAATCCATCCAAAAAAACGATTCAAACAATACATATATTTCCTTCCCTCAAACCACAAGTAAATAAGGAAGTGAGTTCACAAAAAGTATTTCGTTTTCTGAAAATTTTTTCCAATGAATGGAAAGTTGATAAAGTTGACAATTGTAATATCAATATAAACAATCTTGATACTTCAGATGTTATAATTATGGAACAGACAGTAAATATTCCATTTAATTGTAATTAAATGGATTCAGCATGTCAATTTTTTTTTGTGATTTCAAAAATATCTTCTCTATTCTAAATAAGTTCCATTTTATATCAGATACAGGAGAAAAGGCATTTGAGCACCAGCCTTTTTTTTATGTAAATCAACTTCGAAATTAAACTCTACAAAAATCAAATTTACCCTGGCCTTTTTGCCAATTAACATCCAGAAATATCATCTTGTTTACTTCCTTATACCAAGACCCACACTTCAATAAAACTGTGACGCTTACTTAATTTCCCAATACCAATTTCCTGCAATTTTCTAGTCAACGGAACTAAAATATTTTAGGCACATAGGTAAACTGGCCCTACCCATTACCCTAACGTAACATTTTGTGAAGAACTAACAAGTTATTGAAAGTAACAACAGAAAGACAAATGTACTGATGATGGATAACAAAATTCAAAAGTTTAGAACATGTAAATTTTTTCCTCCTTTATTGGAGGCCTTTTCCATAAATTGACATTTCAAGGTTTCAGAAAGCAAGACTAGAAAAAAAACAATAAATCTGAGCAATAATTGTGTTAATTTCATTTGTGACTTTCATTTAATTTGTTAAAAAAATTCATAGATATTTTTATAACTTGTCTTGAATGTACAATTCATCATCTATAATAATTTGTCATTTTATTCAATAACAACCCTAAATCTATTTCTTCCATAATGAGATCTGTATTAACAATTATTCCTTCCTAATCTTTCTCCAGTAACAACGCTACAATAACTAAACAACTGAAAAAAAGCTTTAAAACAACAACAACAACAACAGGATAACACAACATTAAAAGCACTAGAATAATAATTCTATAACAAAAGTCTTTGATTGGTTTACACTTTCAGAAATCAATGCCCTACAACATATTTATCCACTACTGGTTATTTTGTATACTGTTAATTCAAAGTATCTGTTCCATAAATGTTATATCCAATCCAGGACTATGTTATGTACTATACACTTATAATGGGCACACCTGCTTATCAAAATCATCTTTTTTTTTCTTATCAAATTTTATTCATCTTTTTTAATGAACTAATGAATGTATCTGAGAAATTCATTATCTTTTGTTCAAAGATTATCTGTGCCTCCTTGTTAAGAAATCAAATATCATGTGACAGTTGTTGCGGTAGTCTATCAAGTACCTGTCTTTGTCATATACATTCAACACTGTACTCAATTTTTATCTCTGTTCCCAAAAATAAAACCTAATACCAAAACAGAAAAAAATGAACTTTTCCTACCTTTTAGATTGTTTGACAGTCAGTTTATTAAAACATGAACTTAAAATCAGTTCCATGTAAAAATGAGACCTTCCATGACAGTTCTATACTGAATAAAAATTTGCATAACTGTTTTATTTCTGAGAATTTTAAAACATTTAAACTAAGATGCAATGCAGTTATGTAGACAGATATTTTATCATTACTGCCAGCCCGATTCTTTCATGGAACTGCTTTAAAAAGCTAATTCTCTTGAAAAATGTGAAAAATCTAAAAAAATACACAATTCAAAATTCAAATAAGATTTTCAAACTTATTCATAAAACGACAATATTATTTTGTGTTTTATGATAAAATAGGGTTTGATGATAATGAAATGATTGACTCCTGTGTTTTATGTAGTATATTTGAATATATTTCTTGTTTAGTCGGTCCTTGTGAATTGTCCATTGGAGAGTTGACAGAACTTTGTTCTGTATTAACCTCCATTATTTCCTGTGGAACATTGTCTATGATACTGTTCATCATTTCTTTGTCTTTCTCGTCAACACTATCCAAACGATCTTCATTTTCACTCTCTTCAAAAGCTTCATCCTGAACTTCATCTTTCATCATCATATATTCTTCTCTGAAAATGTATAAATAGTAGGCTTCATAACTCTAAAAGTTGGCACCATTGTTTCAGATGCTAAAATTATACAACAGGCAACATGATATACATGCTTGGCTACAAAAGATCATTGATCCATAGTGCTCTGTGATGAGAGAGTTTGGTTTAGCTTACTACATCACACACACAGATCTCTTGTCAATAATGTTAGGTTAGTTTGATAACATTGAATTTCATACACCATTTGTTGCCCTCTCCTGACATTTCGTTTTCTCAATAATGGTAACTACTCCTTTCAATATTACTAATTCTGCAACTATTAATAGTTTCCCTAGGCTTCTTCTCTGGGTACCATGCTGCCCTCCGGATACCTTTTTTATTGTGCCCTGACTATCTAAAATTATTATAAATTAAACCCTTTCAGAGGCCTCATTTCTTTGAAATTAAGGTATCATACTGTGTTCTGACTGATCTAATTGTTCAAGTTAAGGAATAAATGTGTGAATTAATTGATTACAAGATGTACATGGTAACTGACAATTATAGAAATGTTTTATGTAATAAGATTTTACTTCATACTGTGCTCCCAGAAGAAACATTTACACATTAAACTGCCCTCACTTGGAAAAACTACCATGCCTACATTAATGTCTAGGGAAAACACCATCCAACCAATTATTGTTGATATGCAACACAAGTAATTAACAAACAGACATACCTCACCATTTGAATGTTAAAATAAGGCCAAGACAATATGATGCATATCAATCAGACAAGGAATTTATTTACTGTTGGTAAGTTACTGAGAAATTAACTTAATCATGAAATAAGAAAATACCTATCATATTGACACCAAACCTTAATGTCTTTCATCATTGTTTGGAGCTGCCAAAACAAGGTCAATCTATGTAATATATATCAGACATATTCCTTACACAAAATACACAAACCAACTGTTGTTTTGGTGTTATGTATAGGTATTGCAGAACAGACCTATTCCAGAAAACTTTAACTGACAACTGAAGTGTGAATAAATGTCAAGGTTATGTGCCATATGTCAGACATACATACTTTTCTCACTAAAAAACAAGATACAGAATATTGTTGACTGGTCATGAATAGTTAGGAAACCATCTAATCCTGAAAACTTTAATTCCGCTGGAGAATAAAATTAGGTCTGAGGCAAATGATGATATCTAGCTGAAAAATCCACTTTTCCATAAAAGATAAAAGGTTATTCGCTTCTGTTAATGCTGTCACCTGGATAGTTATATTTGATAAAGCAATTTTCAAAAATGGTCACTGAACCAGCATACCACTAGTGTTAAAGGCAAAAAAGCAAGATAACTATTTTTACTTTTTAAAATTTGCAAAACAACAATGCCATCTAATTCAAACTTTAATCTAAAGGTTCTCTGAAAATTTTGTCAAATGTGTCCAAAGGTCTACATACTTGGTGGAACAGTAATATTAAAAATCATCAAAATCAATCAAAAATGGAATAATAGCAGTGTACATAAAATATTCAGACGTGACAAGGGATACTCTGACAAAATCAACCAACCATGAAACTTATTTTCAGGTCATGCCCAAATCTGTCAAACATTAAATGACTTGTTGAGTGCAGAAGATAATCAGATGACGACTAACATGATAAGGGCCTTAATTCTTTCAAAAATCAACCAACCATGAAATCATTTTAATGCACACATGCTCAGGGTCAATCCCTGCTATGATACCAAATATGACCACAATTCATCAAAAGACAACAGACTTGAAAAGGGCTACACCACCTGCAAAAATCAACTAATTGTGAAATTGGAAAAATATGCTCATTTCCACACCATGGCCATATAACAAATATGAACAAAATCCACCAAAAGAGGAATGAATACTGCTGGTTGTGTACAAAGGATATTCATACAGAAATATGAAAAGGGATATAACTCTTGCAAAAATTAACCAACCATGAAATCATTAAAATATGTGCATGCTCAGGTCAAGCCCAACCATCATATCAAATATGAACAATATCCACCATAAAATGAATGATTAGTTGTGTACGCAACATAGTCAAACAACAGATATGAAAAGAGCTACAGCACTTATGAAAATCAATCAACCATGAAATTGGTACAATATTCACATGCTCAGATCCAAGCCAAACCATCACAACAAATATGAAAAAGATTCCAGGATGATGTAGTAACTTGAGGAAACTATTAGTACTTACAATATTCAGAGGAATTTGTCTATGTAAATGTGGGGAAATGTCAAATTATCTTGTCACATAAAATCAATACCAAACAGACACCTATTTTGTCTTAATCATAAGTATAAAATTGACATCTGCAGTGAAAGTTTATTTTTTTTTATTGAAATTTTTATTTTTTATTTTGACATATCTACTCAATCATTTTCTGTTAAATATGAACAATAAAATATTATTTATGAATACTTCAAATCTTTATTAAACAATGATTTAAATGTCAAGTAGACTTCTTGTCTTTACTGTTTTTTTTATTAATGATTCAAATCCATTAAATTCACACAACATGTATTTTCTTTCTAAAATATATTTCAGAAATGTAAAAATGTTCAATATCTATTTCTGAATAACAAATTACTGTGAAACACTTTTTATTCATGGTACACCACAGGGTATACGGTAGTCTAGAATTTAGTTTTTTTGAGATTTGAGAGAACTGGAGACTCATTAGGAGAAGTCAATGTATCTCCCTTTAGTTTTTGGGAGAAGTGAGAGAATTGGAGACTCATTAGAAGTCAATGTATCTCCCTTTAGTTTTTGGGAGAAGTGAGAGAATTGGAGACTCATTAGAAGTCAATGTATCTCCCTTTAGTTTTTGGAAGAGGTGAAAGAATTGGAGACTCATTAGGAGATGTGTCAATGTATCTCCCTTTAGTTTTTGGGAGAAGTGAGAGAATTGGAGACTCATTAGAAGTCAATGTATCTCCCTTTAGTTTTTGGAAGAGGTGAAAGAATTGGAGACTCATTAGGAGATGTGTCAATGTATCTCCCTTTAGTTTTTGGGAGAAGTGAGAGAATTGGAGACTAATTAGGAGAAGTCAATGTATCTCCCTTTAGTTTTTGGGAGAGGTGAGAGAATTGGAGACTCATTAGGAGATGTGTCAATGTATCTCGCTTTAGTTTTTGGGAGAAGTGAGAGAATTGGAGACTCATTAGGAGAAGTCAATGTATATCCCTTTAGTTTTTGGGAGAGGTGAGAGAATTGGAAACTCATTAGGAGAAATCAATGTATCTTGGTGTAATACGAAATTAATACTTAGAAAAAACAAATTCATATTTGTCAGTTAAAGACTTCTTGACTAATTATTTCATTGGATTCTCTTGGTTCTTCATTTATGTGAGACAATTTCATTTGTTATTTTTTTATTCTAAAAATGTTTTGGGTTCTGAAGCCCATAATCAAATGTTAATCCTCTACAATAGTCATTTATCTTAACTTTTATAACTTTATTAAGTCAATCAGAATGGGTAACAGGCCTGAATTGTTTTTTGATCACTTACAAATTATTGACGTGTTCATCTTCATTCCACTTGCTGACATAAATTCAGTTAAAAAATATTTAAATAATCAAACATGTTTCAAAGACATACTGCAGTAACCATCATTTCATTCAAAAATCAAGATGGAGCTGCCTACATATATGTGTATTGCAGTGTACAAAATTGTCACAACTATTGTGGTTGTATCTTATAAAAATAAACAATTTCATGTGGAAATTTCTTGTTAAAGTTCACACAATTCTCATTTATATAAAAGTCTCTATATGCATGTGCTAAAAGTGGATATATTGGACATGATATTGGAAATATTAATATCCTATGAAGACAATATCAAAATAAATTCTATATATAAATATGATTATATCGTTTATTGCATGGCTTCATCTGAATCAGATGTATTATCAAAACTGAGGTAACAAAATGACGACTTCGATGGGTGTTATTTTGTTAATTTACAATTAGATGCAAAGAAATGAGTAAGGGTTGTTTCCCTTTGACAAAATTTCTTTGCGACTTCTCTTCGCTCTGAAAATGCTAAGACGACGACTTTAAAGTATTTCTAAAAATTTTTTGGCAACTTAAGCCTCTACTCCACTGTTAAGATTAGTCCATGACACCAATTTCATGGATTTCGTGGACAGAAAAATGAAAACTCACCAATTTAAGATTCTTCAATTATCTGAAGGTTCTTATTTCATTATCATTGTGAAGTTCCTAGTGAAGGTCTTTAATACTCTAATGAAATATTGATCTTTAGATGATATAACTAAGAAGAAATTGATTCATTCCAGATTTGTTAACAAGAATGCAAGACATTTTTGGTAATTAAAGAATATGCCTATTCAGACTGGTGCAGAAGAGTATAAATTTGAAATTTAATTATCGACGTTGGAGAAATTGTATAACCCATGAGTAAATTGAAGGAGAGTCTGTTTCTCCTGAGATGTATACACAGGCCGAAGACTATATACCTGTTCTTGCCTTACAGGCGGGACATTAAAGTACCTTCAACCTGAACCTCAACCTGGATTCTAATATTGAAATTCCATAAAGACATTCAGGGTTGATGACCCATGACCTCAAGGTCACAGCATCCGTTTTGCATCAAAATGCTGCTTTTCATATCACAAGGTATCCAGGAACATATGTACAAAGTTTCAGGATAACATAACTCCTTCGTGAAAAACTACCTTAAACCTGAACTTTAACCTCGTAAGGAAGGAAGAAGAACTCACAGACCAAAGAACTATATGCCCGATTGCCTTACAGGCGGAGAATACAAAATTAAGATGCCAAAAATATGCCATTTTGTCTACAATGCAAGAAAACTGGTGTCAAAAAAAATAACTGAATTCAGCTTTGAAAATGACAAGACATATTAAAATTTATAGTTTACGATATGCAAATTACAGAATAACATTAGTCAAATAATGAATTACATACCTTGAAGGGAAGTCAAATTTGGAGAGACTTTCTGAACTGTCATTTCTGCTAGACTTCATTGAAAGATCTTCCGCTCCATCCAGAGGTGACTCTCCATTTGAATAATTATGACTGTTCATAAACTGTATATTAGCTTGCTCAATAGCTGCCTATAAAAAAAATACTTCATCAGATATGCTTTCATAATTCAAAAAAAAAATTTATTGAGGAAACAAATGTTTATAAAACATATATGTCAAAAGTATAGACTTATAAAGCATTCTCCAACACACATTTTACTTATAGATCTATCAATTACTGATATACTCCTGCATGCGTGAATTGATTGATTTGAATGTGGAAGGTATTACAGTCATATGACAATAAGATTTAATTACAATAATTATAATAGAATAGAGAATGGAAACGGGGAATGTGTCAAAGAGACAACAACCCGACAAAAGAGTATAAGACTTGATTAAACTCATCAAAATCAAGATGATATAAAAAAAAAAAAATTTCAAATATGGCATGCTGCTTTTGATTTCCAGGTCAACATGTATCCAAAAAAATATGATTTATTATGGGTAACACGCGGCTGAAGTCATAATCAAAATTAGAACGCCATTCCTTTGAATCTCACCAATTAAACTGTCAGAACGGTGAAACATTTGAACGGTTTGGACTTTTTAAGCCACAAAATGCTAAAAAGTCCAATGAAAAGTAAGTTTTATTGTTTTCAAAAATTTATTTTATTTACTTTTCTGCTGTAAAATGAAAATGGCTGTCATTAGAAAAGTATAATAGTAGCACTTTACTTAATTTCTGTTTTTGTCATATTAGAATCAAAATAATTCATGGAAGCCATGCATTTTTATTAGATTTTAACATTGGTAACATTAGCTGCTTAAATTTAACTCTCGCCAACACTTGGAATAAAATTTTGCTCAAATAATAGTACCCATACTAAAATCTTCAACAAACATATGGCTGCCATGAATTAAAATAAAATAGTAAGACAAGAATAAATCATAACCTGCACCACTAAATACTACGAGTCACACATATAGAGCTTAATAGTAAATTGTAAATGGTGAGTAGCACCACATAAATGGATGCTAAGTAACATCTTATGGTATGGTATGAACTTTTGACTGATTACTGAAAATCATGCAAGATGAAGAACAACAATAAGACCACTGTTTCGCCTGCTTTTTGTATTGTGTCCCAGTAATGCATGAATTGTTTCTCATGAATTTACTTTACATCAGATCAGCATTTTATCTTATTTTGTTTCATTTTGTTACCGAGCTGTTTACCCCTCCTGACTTGTATCAGTATTCCGGCAGTGACTTGTGCGTATTTTGAGCATTTTGTCAGTATAAAAGCATATAACTGGCACCTTGCAGTTACCATACACCTTTTTCATATTATTGAAGACCTCCCGGTGATATGAAGAAGCAATAACTGGTCAATTTCCGGTCTACTACTCTCGTCCACATGATGCAGCTAGCTGTAGGCCGCCATGTTTTTACTGCTTTAAATAATTCAATATCAATTGAGCGCTTTAAATCACTATCGTTTCTATTAAGAAGCTTCTTTCTAACACCGATCAACAAATTTCGGAAGCAACTATGATTTTTTCCATATTGCTCTGTGTAATGAAACCATAATGGACAAAAATCAGAATAAAATCATCCCTGTTTTCCAAAGATGTGTATGTATCAATTCTCCCTAAAACCAAGCAAAGCATTTTAATACTAATAAAAACTGACCCTAAGACTTGCGTTTAAGCTATCCCCAAATACCGCAGGATCAGAACCTGGGCTAGGCATATCTTTCATACCAATATTTCTAAAATAAAATCATCATAATAAATCAAATGAACATCAGGGAAATGATATTACAACTTTAATATATGATTCAGTGTAAATATTTTTTAAATGTTATTGGAAAACCAGATCATAGGACGAAAAGACCCTTGAATATTCAAATAACATTTTCATAACACAAGGAATATTTTTTATAATTACTTAAGAACCTTTTTCGTTTTATTGATGAAGTTTAAAGATGTTATAAGTAGAACCTGTAAAATATTTATGAAATATTTTGTCACATTTTAAAACATTTGTAGAACATTATACATCAATAATAATATGGGAATATATACGATTAATCATTTTGAAAATATTAAAATCCATCTGAAAATGTTTAAAAGATTTTCAAGGAATATTATGTTTGTTTTGCATTCAAAATATTTTTAGAACCTTGGTTAAAAATGTTTTGAAAGATTTTCTTTAAATTTTTGACACCATAAATTTTTTATGATTTTAACAGTTTGTTGATGTGTTTTTTTTTAATCATTAATCATTACATTTAAAGAACCTTATGATAACTGCACATACAGGATAAACAAATTTCATCAGGATTACATGGTGTTTTCAGAATATATAACACAATGTAGAAAATACCCAACGTTTTAAGACATATTGTATGGATATTTTCAGTGAGTAATACTACAATAATTTAATATTGAATGTAACGTCAAGGTTTTTGTGTTTATTGTTCAACAAACAAAATTTTCTCCTTGACTGTGAGGTCACGTCGACTTAACAGTCTATTTTTGGGAACTTGCAAGTTATTTTTAAATAAATTAAAAGGAATGACTGTCACTATATTTTTGTTCATTCAAATAACATCAAAAATGTTATGCACCCTGAAGCATGTTATTTAGTGTGCATTAAATTTTTGATGTTATTTTTTCATGAACAAAAAAATAATTACAGTCATTCCTAAAATGGATACAAAAGAATATAAATACAAAATCCAAACATGATCATGACAAAAGTCCATGAACAGTCAAGAGAAATCTTATTTTTATTTATTTAGAAAAATATCCAGGTACATTTGCTGAAATTTAATATTTTTTTTACACATACCCTCCTAATTTTTGTGGTCGTCTTTTATAGAACTCTACTTCATCAACAGTCCAAACAGCTCCTTTTACATTTTCAACTCTCATAAAACATTTGTGAAGACTAAGGTTGTGCCGCACAGCATTCTATCAGATAAAACAATATTCGTCTGTAGAGTTGAACCCAAACATTTATATCAGTATAGTATTATAAAATTACTTATGTTTAAATTTTATTATGAAAGTGACACGTATAATGCAGGTGTATAGTGTATATCACTTTAAATGAAAGGAAAATATTGAAGGAATATTATAAAACTGAATCCTCATCAGCAAAAAGGTAAACCAAGCTCCAGAGATTTAAATCAATCTTTTATTATTTTTTTTTGTTGTGAAAAAAGCTCAACTAATTCATTGATTTCTGCCGTATTGTGGGTTCATTAAAAGCTTGGTATTTAATATAGGAACATGTCTTATGTTGAACATATATCACAACCTATTTTAATACTTTATCAATATCGTTTCTGGGATCTTATCTCATTGATATTTACACTATGTCTTCATTAATTACTAATAAAATTATTCCTATATAACTATAAAAATAAAATCCAGAACTTTCTATGAAATTATATAATACAGTACCTTCCATGTAGCTTCATTTCTTCTAAAATATGAGAATGTTGTTTGAAACCACTGGTATATTTCATTTAATGTAAGCTGTTTGTGTTGAGATTCTATTATTGCCTGAAAATATAAATGGATTATCTCCCTTTCAATATTTCCATCGTTTTCATATAACCATATTATTTTTGCAGGCAAATAAATAATGGTATGAGACTGTTGTCATTTAAATACCTTTGAATTTTGTTTAAAAACCTTAATGTGATGATACAACTCCTTTTCTGATAGAGCTGTATAATATTGGTTATATGCTTCTGTTGCTTAGCAATAGAAAGTTGTCCGTCATTTCCCATTCTTTTTTCAAATTCATCCAAGGTTTTGATAAATGGTAACCCTCATTCAAAATTGAACAGGATACAAAAAAAAATAAAGGCATTATCTAACAACAACTTACTGATGACAGAAATGGAAAGACTAATAGATGGTTAAAAAAAAATTTACCTCAATAACTTTTCTGCTTGGACTGCATTTATAGTCAGAAGTTTTGTGATGTCAATGGCAAGATACTGAGCATTCTAAACATTTTCTGAGAAAATACTCACCTGTCTTATTAAAGAGGCATAAGTAAATGGTGGGCGGACATCTGTATTCTTGTAAAATTCTCGATTTCTTTGGATTTCTGAAATATATGTTAATTTTCAAGGATTAACTTTAATATTATTTTTTGGCAGAATTTGAGACATCTATCATTGAGAGAAACTTTCTATAAATTACATACAAACATTCATTAAATAATACTTGTTGCTTGGTAATAAATAATAACATAGTTTTTGTATTTTCTATTGAATTGTGAAAAAATATAAAACTTTTTGAAACTTATGACATATATATGACAATTACCTGCTGATATTGGTAGGTTACATTTATCAGAAACACGTCTTCTCATTGGACCAATACTGGTTGGTGTAGAAGGCTGTGACATAGAATGGGACTGGGGTGTGGGTGGTTTTGATATTGACACTGGTCCCAGCTGTGGAGGGATCACGATTGGTAAAGACATAGGGTGAGAAACTAATGATACAGGTGTAGGCGGTGCTGAGGCAGACATGTGTACATTCGGCTGAATCTTTGTTGGGCTAATTAATGCAGGTGTCATCTTTGGAGGGCTTGGTACAGACAGGCTGGATAATGTTGATGTTGACAATGGAGAGGTGGGCATTTCTGCTGCCGTAGTGATTACAGCTGTCAATCTCTAAAATATTTTATAAACAACATATATTAAATATTAAACAGGATAGATTTGTAAGTGGATAGCACATTCCATTTAAAAACTAATGCCCCAGTACTAGAATTTCTAATAAATATTGATTATGCTGTGTAAGGATATCTAGTGAAATTTAGTTTCACTTGAAATACTGTGGGCAAAGTTAACAAAGTAATACACCCTTCTTCTCCTTGTGTTCATTTCATTCTATGATATTATTACATGATTGTGTCTGTATTGACCTTGTTATTGGTCCGAGGCTTGCTGTATTGACCTGAGGCAGAGCTAAAGGCCATTACAGCTGGCCAAGGACCAATAACAAAGCCAATACAGAAATAACCATGTAATGATATCTTTATTAATTAACTAGTTTTCATAATGAGTGTTCTAGGTATCATGATTTAAGAAGATATATAAAGCCTTATTATTGGAGGAATCCTTCTGTATATAAGCTTATCCAATTAATGTCTGTCAGAAATATAAAGGAGTTGAACAATTTTGGAAAATTTTTGTTTCTTGCTGAAAAGTGTCGAAAAGGGTACAATGTTTTTGTATTCCTTGCTCTCACACTCCGTACTACTATTATTATTATTATTATTATTTATACGGTAACTTTGTATGTTATATCAAATTATCACAATATTAGAAATGTTTCACAATATATATGATATTAATATGATATATGTGACTTGGCGCTATTGATGATATGTATTGTATAATTGAAATTCTATAGCTGTATTGCTTTCGAAATAAACTTATTAATGCATATTCTGTATAGTCATTGAAGGATTGGAATGAGGGTTATGAAAGATATTTTTAGTCAGAGCTATTAAAGAATAATTTATTATTATCAATTTTGAAGCACCTTTAATCACAGACCATGTATAAATTTACATATAATGTAAATAATTCAGAGTTTTTGTATGTTTTGAAACTAAAATCTAGAGGAAATTGACTCGCCCTATATTGGCAGGGTAAAAGTCAGCCAATACAGCAAAAAATCTGTATAATCAGTAAAGCAACCAGAGATTTCAACCCTAGTCATGGAAACAACTTTGTTGCATGTTTGGTAATGGAGTATGGTATATATAGGACATTGGTGGTATAAAATATTACAATCTACCAATCTACAATGGTACAACGAGACATAATACATACAGGCTTCTGAATTTCAGAATTGCTGCTTTTCTCATTAGGTTTCATATGTAGATGTTTCATCATCTCCTGTAACAATTCTTTCTCTCTTGCCAACTGAAAAATAACCAAAGAGTTTATATTTCATTTATAACTATTCTCTTTTTCCAACCAACTGAAAAATAACCAATGTATTATCCATATATGCATACAGTAAAAAATGTAAGGTGGAATCATTACACAGGAAATCCACATATACTCACCATAATCATACGTAATACAAACCATGAATAAAGTGCAGATAATAGTTGCTGAGAAACTGGTCACAAAAACATTTTGAGATGGAAGGATGAATTATCCACCAAGACAACAAAAAAACATGCTAAAAATGTCTAAATAACCTTCTGTTAGTCCTGCTAAACATTATTTCTAGCTAGTAATGTCAAATTAAGCATCTTCTGAATAAAAAAAATTATGTTAAAAAAGCCAAAATCACCTTTAAAACTGATAAAAATCAAGCCTGATTATCTTAGTAAGTACTGAGACCCATGCACAATCCTAATCCTGAAAATGTCCTGTCTTTTGACCCATGAACACTTTTCAACCATGTTATACCTTATCTTTTGTTCACAAGACAAATTTACATATTTATAATGTTTCAAAAAGTCATACTTTACTTCAATTTTTTTTTCACAGAGGAAGACATTTAAGCAAACATCTTGATCTGAGACAACAAATATCATTTGAGCAATAAAGATCTGAATTTTAATCATATTGTCATTATCTAAAGATACACAGTGATTATAGGATAAAGCCAGGGGATTGGGAGACTTTTAATAAACAGATAATTAACTTTTATTTTATTTATATTTAAGTTATTAATGTCAGCAACTTAAAATTTTGATATTCATTAACAATTGTGAAATAACAATATAACATATGATCAAATAATAGAGATCATTGACAACTTCCAGTATACAAAATGTGCTCAAATTTGAAAAACAGTTAAGCCAATTAAAGTTAAATGAGAGATAATGACGTCGCCAAGAGATACACATTGTGAAGTCATAGCATCCTTCAAGAAATATAGATTCTCCTTCAGGTACGAGTGAGTTATGGAATTTCTCCACCATAGTTAAATTTTTGATTTTCAACAAGCGAGCCTTTAGCAAGCCTGTTAAAATCTAAAATTTAACTATTGAAAAAGAAAAAACTTATGGTTTATGTGTGGAAATCCCAACCATTTTCAAGATATTTAAAATGGAGTAGGTAGGTTAATAGAATACCAAATTTATTATAACTAATAAATCTTATTTTGACAAAGAATATTTGGTTTCTTTGCTTACGTTTTATTGAAGGCATGATAAAACATATTGGAAAATTCTATTTTTAGCAATGGCAATCTTGACCTTTTACATGATGACCCCATAATCCATAATATCCCTTCTTGTGGCCCAAATATTGTTTATCACATATTTTATTGAAATAACACTGATTTTGCAGCATGTTAGCTGCCCCCCTCCCCCCCCCCCCCCCACCCCCACCAGCAATAACATTATACAAAGGCAATAAACCGTCACTTTCCCCCAACTGTAAGTAATCGTCCTTGGGGCTAAAGCCCTTGAGGACGATATCAAGGTCTCAGACTGATAACAAGGGCAATATGAAAAAGGACATGTATTAATCTATAATTATATTTGAATTGAAGACAGAGCATAAATATATTTTTTTCATATTAACAGGACAAACTACCACAGTAATGGAATCATTCTACAAAACACTCCACGTCCTATGACAATTAATTTATATTGTTTCTTCATAACAAGCCTAACAAGGAAGGAAGACATAACAAGCCTACCAAGGATGGAAGACATTTAAAAATTTTCCTATAAATACTTTTTCAATATATATTTCTTTTCATGAAAGTCAGGCCTAGTGATCTTTTTTCAAATTAAAGTCTTTAGGTCCAATTCTACAACCTCTGTAACCCATTTTTAAAACTTCCATTACCTAAGTTATTTATTACCTTTAATACACATGACCTAAGATGTTTCATCATTGTCATCCCACTGATAATGATTTCTATAATAAATCTACTGATTTCTGTCATCTTCATAACACTGATATTTTATTTTAAAAAATCAATACTTCATCCTTGTTTATTTCTGTCTATATAAGTGCAGCATCCTACGCAATTAGTTCAGAATACTGACCTATATTTGATCTTTTCTCATACTAAGTTTATTAACACGTTGTCAGACCTTGTCACAGTGAGCTAATTTCATTCAAAAAAACATCTGACTTGTGGGAAGGGCAAAAGTCTTATAACTGATGATGTTTCCCACTTATAAGCCAGACAAAATAAATATTAATATACACATGTATAAGAATTGTAACTGGTAGCTGCAATAGAAACATATCAGAAATAATTTCACTCCATATCATGTTTAAACTTTCTCCTTAGGCAATAAATGAATTAAACTGTAACTAAATCCTTGCCTTTTATACCAATAATTGTGTTAAAAACTGAATTAGTAATGTAGGTACCGACTTCATGGGATATCAAAATTGCCCTTAAAGGCAGAGAAGCTTTTGATCTGATCATCGAGCTCTGTGTCTTTTATTATCCAATCACATACAGCTTCACAGTTTACAATGAAAATTGTTTGATTTCTTAAACGTCTCCCAAGGGGGACAGTAATGACAATATATATAGTAATATTTTGAGGTGTGTGTTATTTATATTGGAGAGTTGCAAATTACTCAGCTGGACATAAACTTGATAGAGTCAGAACAATTTCTTAATGTTAAAGACAAAGAAATAATACTCATATATGATATCTACAATCTAGCTGTAACATGGTTAGGTGAACAAATATAAGATTTTGTGTATAACATGTAATTACAGAGTTTCTATTTAAAGAAGACAAATATACTTAAGGAGCAAATAAAAAAATGTAATCCACTGGACATACAAACCCGGGAAAACAAATGAACAAATGAACAACCACAAGCACAACAAATAAACACTAACTAAAAAAACAATGAACAATACAAACTCCTTTAAAACCCAGGAGTGAACCCAGGTGCTCCAGAAGGGTAAACTCATGCTTCAGAAAAAGATGGATTATAGAAGCTAAAAATTCCTTATTTGTGAAAACAGGAGACATGTTCATCTTGTATTAACAACTAAACAAAATCTTACATGATAAAAAACAGCTGTAGATGAATAAATAACACTGCCATTTTTGCCCAAAATATTAACATTGCAAACCAGTATCCAGGGCAAGACATGTAAATCAGAGCTAACAAGAAAATGTGTCTATAAGACACAGATGCCCCGCCCTAAAAACAATATAGGTTTTGTAATATAGACCTAAATAGGAAAAAAATGGACCTAAACATAAACCTTAAGCAAAGTCATTCGACCATGAAACGTAGATCAATGTGACCCAAATATTGCTGAATAGTGTAGTACTATATAAGGGGACTGTAGTGGTGAAAAATCATTGATATATTACCATAAGATTCTGATTAATTGACCCTAATGTAGTAAAATTAAACCAAAGTCACTGAAGCTTGAAATGTAGGTCATAGCAACCCAAGTGTTGCTGAACTGCGTTCTACTATACAAGAGGACTGTAGTGGTAAAATATATTGATATATTACTATAGATTTCTAAGAAATGAACCTAAACACAAAACTTAACAAAAGTCACTGAAGCATGAAATGTAGGTCATAGCAATCCAAGTGATGCTAAACTGTGTTGTACTATACAAGATGACTGTAGTGGTGAAATATCATTCGTATACTACTATAGGTTTCTCAGAAATGAACATAAACGCAAAACATAATCTAAGTCACTGAAGCATGAAATTTAGGTCATAGCGACCCAAGTGTGGTTGAACTGTGTTGTACTATACAAGACGACCGTAGTAGTGAAATATCATATCTTTATATTTCTATAGGTTTCTGAGAAATGGAGCTTAACGCAAAACTTAATCGAATCGTGACGTACGGACGGATGTACGTACGGACAAGGGTAAATCTATATGCCCCGGCCACATTTGTGGCGGAGCATAATAAAACTGATCAAAGTTGGAAATATTGTCTCTGTGATGGTTGTCACAATTCATCTATGTCTGTACTTAGGACCTTACACTTTCTTTGTATATTTTGTGTTTTTATCAACTTGTCATGAACATAACATAAATTATCTACACATGGTATGAATAAGAACTTAGATAATGATCCAACCAAAGTATACCTATTAAGGAACAAATATACAATATTAGAATCTATACCACAATCACTTCCAAAAGAAAACATAGATGTAATACATTGGTATTCATAGAGTATCTAATTCTACAGCTTGTGTCAAATTTTTCAATGCAGTAACTTTTTCATAAAAATAAATACAACTAAAATTTACTCTCTGGAAATTTTTATCACTGCTAGGTAAAATTGTTCACTGGTCAAATGATCAGGGTATAAACATGGCAAAAGTAAATAGACATGTATTTTATTATATATATGCAATCTGATGCATTACTTAACACATATATTCTCATCTAAAAAAAACCAAATAATCACAGTTATTAAAAATAAAATAATTTGAGTCTACACTTAACAACTCCTTAGATAATTAAATAAAATCTTTTAAATTAGGTCCATATATATCAAAGCTGTGACACCGTGCAATGTGTGTCAGTGACACAGACTCAATATTTACAAGTAGAAGTGGAAAGACACAATTGCATTATAAAAACAACCTCTTCATATATATGAGAACAATAAAGACTTATCAGGATGAAACTTTAATTGTAAACAAATTTCCTTTCTTTAATTAGAGGAAACACTTGAATGTACTCACTGAATCAGAATGCAAATTGGAACCAATAACCTTCTAAATCTGGACAAGTTTATACCAAAGGCACTTCAAAAGGAAAACGGGACATGTTCACTGAATTATTTTATTTAGACACAAGCACGTATTTGAAAAAAAAGTAAGTATGTTGCGAAACAGCTTATACGACAATAGAAAACGAGGCAAATAGATGGAAATGGTGAGCTGTCAAAAGGGGCATAAAACGACATAAATGTACAAAATACACAAGCCAAACAAACCCAAATACAAAAGCATAAAAATAAACAACAACCAAAGTAAAAAGTGACGCTGTTTGAAAACAAGAGGCTCAGAGGGCTGAGCCTGTATCACTCACCTGGAATAAAAGCCGTTTTTATTGATGTACCTCAAGAGAGAAGTCACTTCTCACTATCATTATGAAGTGTGGTAAGCCTTGTAGGGACCAAATTTTTCTGCATCAAGGTCTTTCTACTTACAGGTCAGCATATTCTAAAATTCAATTGGTTCTCCAGAAGATTTTTGCATGTATTTCTCATAGGGTCTTATGCTGACCTTAATCTTCTGCTGGTGGCCATCTTGAATGAAGGATTGACACCTTATTTGGAATGTTCAGGCCATGTTTGGTTTCAAGCAATTCTGCAGTTCTGTAGATTTTTTATATAAGCCATAGGACACTTTCTGTCAAGTTTGGATCTATTTGGCCTAGCATTTTCAGAAAAAAAATTTCTTTTAAATCAACCAATCAGAAACAAGAATTGCCCATGGCAGCCATGCCTGTTGTCCAATCAGGAAGAAAAAAAATTATTTCATAAAAGACGTTCCTTTTATGCTTCCTGTCAAGTTTGGCTGACAGTTTTGGCCAAACAGTTCGAGAGAAATTTCTTTTTTAAATCAACCAATGAGAAACAAGAATTGCCAATGATTGCCATGTTCGTTGCCCAATGACAAAATGAGGAAACTTTGTAAAGAACCTCCCATAGATGCTTCCTTCCAAGTTTAGTTCCATTTGGCCCAGCGACTTCTGAAAATATTGTTTTATATCAGCCAATCAGAAACAAGAACTGCCCATGGCTACCATATTTGTAGTCCAATCAGGACGAAATTAGGATATTTTGTAAAGAACCTCCCAAAGATGCATCCTGTCAACTTTCGTTCTATTTGGCCAAGCAGTTTCAGAGAATTTTTTTTTTTTTATTAACCAATGAAATACAAGAATTGCCCATGTCGGCCATGTTTGTTGTCCGATCGGGACGAAATGAGGAAAATTTATAAAGGACCTCCCATATATGCTTCCTGTCAAATTTTGTTCCATTTGGCCAAGCAGTTTCAGAAAAGATTTTTGAAAACTCAGCCAATCAGACACAACAATTGCCCATGTTGGCCATATTTGTTGTCCGATCGAGATGACATGAGCAAACTTTATAAAGGACCTTATATAGATGCTACCTGCCAAATTTAATTCCATTTGGCTCATTGGTTTTAGAGAAGATTAAAATGTGAAAAGTGAATGGAAAGGCGACGGATGCCAAGTGATGACAAAAGCTCAAATGGCCTTTGGCCAGGTGAGCAAAAAAAAACATGAATATTTTCTTCACATATTACAGCTACAATACAGTACATCTGAAAAAAACTGACCCTAACAAATTATCACAAAATATCGACAAATGATTACCTGTATTTCTAATTGGCTAACAACTTGCATTTGTACTCTAGCCTGAGCTGTACTTCTGTCATCTAGATGATGTTCATCATTGATATGTCTACAAATAATAGAAGTAATGTTTCAAAAGTTCTGAATAACTGAGTTTGGTTAAACAAAGACAACTATTTGCCGATAAGATCATAGCACATGGAAGATACCCATCATATTAGTACTGGTAGATGAAGTATGAACCGAATAGATCTAATTTTTCACATTTTTATCAAAAATATTTGACTATTCATCTGATTCAGGAGTTACCTCTCTTACATATAAAATACTTATAAATTGTATAAATCAATTCTATGAAATCGGTTTTGTCAGAACCACTTTCTTTTTTGTGACTGTTACAATCTTGAACTTTTGTCCACTGCATGGTATCTGAAAAATAATTCTTGTCTTAAGAATACCAACAGTCCAAAAACAATAAGATTGATTCTGCTGACTAATTAATACATGTGATAATAATATAAAGTAACCTGCAAAATATTGGGTAAGATTCACACTGTGTATCACATCCAGGCCATTTACATAATCCATGTCTATATAATGTTATGAATTTAGGCTCCTCTGCCTCCTCTTCTGGCTGATGCTGACCTGAAGAAGAAATAACTTTTTTTTATATTTGTAATAGTTTACCAGTATTAAAAAAAATTA
The DNA here is from genome assembly GCA_028015205.1 of Mytilisepta virgata. Taxonomy (NCBI): domain Eukaryota; kingdom Metazoa; phylum Mollusca; class Bivalvia; order Mytilida; family Mytilidae; genus Mytilisepta; species Mytilisepta virgata. Next base: position 94,095,908 of record CM051519.1, on the reverse strand, counting down.
TATGGCATTTTAATAGTAGCCAAGTGAGATTGTGGTTTAAATGCAGGTTAAAAAAAACTTTCTTTTTTATATTGGATTTTGCTGCAATTATTATTGAAAAAATATGAAAGAATGGAACTCATAATACCTGAGGAATCTGAGAATTTTTTAATCATGGTCACCTTAAAGTAATGATCGATTTTCCAGTGGGAAAAAACACTGAACATTATTATTAAGGGTCTAGTTTGATTTTAAAGTCTGGCTTACTGAACATAATGATGAGAGTGACAACCAATTATAGAATTTAGTGCAGAGGGCACAAAAAGTTTGGAAACTTCCCATTCTGGTTCTTATAATACATGGTTAAAAAATAATAAATTCAAGACAGATGCACATATGGTAAATAATTAAAACTGTTTTTAAACTGCATGTACCATCCTCTGGTATTACAAATTTAACCCATACACTAAAATGAGCCATGAACTGAACTGATCAGAAAAATGCAACATCTAGGTCAAGGTCATTTATGCATGGGTAAATAGAAACCTTACTTTTAAAAACTTTTACAAATATTTTAATGTAATGCACCAATAGCCCCTGGCCCAAAATAACGTAACAAACGATTGGTATAAAAATATACTCAACACCATAAGGAACACACCATCTGTATTTATTCCTAAACTTCAAATGCATAAGCTGAATAGAAGTACCGGTAGGAGAAATAGATTTACCTCAGCTACTAAGTAGAAACTGAGAATTGGTTACACTTGAATGGTAGAAAGAGATTTACCTGAGATACTATGTTGAGACAGGTGATTAGTTACACCATTGGTCCACGTGGGCAGTGCCTGAGATGTAGTAGGAGAATGAGATCGTGTTGGCATGAGACCATTGAAGTGAGCTTTAGACTCATCCTGGAGACCAGACTGAGCAGCCACTTCCTTCCATAATTGTTGTATTTCTACTGGAGACATCAAACCTGTAATTGTGAAGAGATGTACACCAGCAAATGGTACAAATATTTTCATAACCTCTTATTTTTAGTAGAGTTGATGCTTTCCCTATTTTTTTATTATTATTTGTTCTGAACAGGAGAATATTTTTAAATTTTTTTGCTGATTTTTCTATTTTTAGTAACAGTGGCCATACTGTTCATTTATAAATATGTTTCCGCTGATATATCTATTTTTAGTAACAGTGGCCATATTGATCATAGACCATATAAGGATTTTGGTCTAAACTACCCCATTAGTTTCAAAGTTGAAGATTTTGGAGAGAAATATTTTGACAATTTTTCTGTTTTTGGTTAACACTGGCCATATTTGTTAGTGTTCCATACCCCATAAACATAATTTTGAAAGGGGACAACCAAAAGTACCAAAAGGGGACCATTCCATAAAACTAGTCAAAATTGACCCAACGATTTCAAAGGGAAAGATATTTTGGACTGGTCAGCTTAAAAAATAGAAATTAATCAATAATTAAAGAAATTTAACATTTCAAGTTTTCTTCGGTAGGTGGATACAATGGAAAAATAGCAAGAGAAGTTTTTCACAACGTAATGTCAATCACTGGGGATACTGATGGCTCTAACACAATGTTTTTCCTTGTTAAATAGAGCTTTTTTTCAAACTCAAAAAAAAATTTAGATACTTGAGATGTAAATAAACCAGATCACAATAAACACAAAGCCAATTAAATGTAAATCTGTTCTGAATTAAGTCATGTGCAAATCCTAACAAATAACTAATAGAAAATTTCCTGTTTGTCTGACCTAATGTACTCCCTTGTATCAGTTTTTTTATCTTTTTTTTTATTAGCAATATATAATAGTTCCGATCAGAATTTAACTTACACAATAGGTGTATTAATTAAAAACTTTGAACATAATAATTTCCTGACAAACCAATATTAATTCCTGTTTATCTATAGTATTATTAATTCATATTTTCAAAGAATTTAGGCAAAATTTTATGGAAATATCTCAATGCGAGTAAGGTATTTCTTTAAACTGATCTAAATTTCAGACCTTCAAGACAGTTTGACATCTAATTAACACCCTATATTTTGTAAAGAAAATAATATGAAAACCAATAATGCTTTATTTTGATAATATCATACAGCTGGAACATTATAGGTCTTTGTGTTAATAATACATTTATCTAATTAAATTCCCTTTCTGCTCCCCCTTTTTGGAAATTATCTAAGCCCCATGGGGATTTAATAGAAGGAATACAGTATGTTATATTTCATTGTTGGCTGGCTAAGCACCTACGTTTTAACCTTTTTTTATCTTCTGTAAAAGTATTAATTCTAATACATTTTTTAGGTCAGTGAAATAAGTTAATTTCAGAAAGCTGGAGAAACCAACAACAGCTTATTAAGGTGTGCACTAAGCTATCATTTCCTTAATCAACAAACCATGATCATATAATAGCTAATGCAGAAAGATGACACCTCGTTAACGTTATTATTATCAGATCTTTAAATTGTAAATTCTCTTTTATGCTCTGTTTGAATTTACATCAAATATTTATTGACTATATTCCATATCAATAGTGAAAAATACCCCTTATCTACAACTACATTCCTTTGAAAAAATTACATACAAGACCAAAAATAGTTTTACAAACCTGTTAATAAATTGTAGTGTGGATGCATCATCATGGGATTAAAACCTTTCAAAAATTCAGCCATATTTAATTTGAACACAACAAAAACTTTGCCTCACAAAATGTTTACTTTTCTTTTTTCCATTATTTACTTGGTATAAACAGGAAAATGTTTTGCTAGAAATTAATGGCCTTTGCATATGAAAGTTTGGATTGTGTACACAATGAGTAAACAATCCCAGGGAATTTAATAAACTAAGTAAACAAACATCATGGCCACCCCAGGGTTGGTGTAAACAAACTGATTTAAAAATAGATCTATATACATCTCTAAACAGCTGAAAAAATAAACAAAATTCATCTTAAGTAACTAACTTTGGTCACCTGCAGTAACTTAATATGAGCCTTGATCTATTTACTAGTAAATAAAAAAAAGTTTTCATTACATATCATTTTGATCTAGATAGTGGAACACTGTAATATAATCAATGGATCAATATGTTTCATTTAACAGCTGTTTAATTTTTTAACATTTTTAAAACTATACTAAGGATTAAGCATCCAACTGTGACAAAATTCTTGTCAGTTCTTTATAAATGATATCAAGAAAGTTAATCAGAAGTTGTTTTTTTTATTATTCTGAATTCCTAGTCTATATATATCAATTATCATTACTGCTATATTTATTTTTTACAAGTACATCAATAATTCTACATCTTTTTGACATTTTTAAAAAAATTACAAAACCGATCATTAACTGCTGGAATTATAACTACAACTGTCTGTAAACCTCAGTTCATGGAATATATTTTTGGAATTTTGAAAGTCTAAATGTTAGAATTGTTTTATGTTAGTTAATTTCACCTAAGAAAACAAAAACAAAATTTACAATTGTTTATAAAGGTTATATTTGTACACCTCAAAAATGATTCCTGTACTTAAAATTTTGAAAAAAATATAAGAGAACTTTATTTGCATAAAATACACCCATATGGGTCAACGCAAAAACAATACAATAACACTTGAATATATATACATCACAATAGACATTAACACAACAAGAATACAACAAACAACTTACAATAAAAAAAAAAAAAAAATCTTTATAATTATACTATGAACTATAATATGAACTCTGACCAATGTGGACTAAAAATTGAAAAAATTAAACCCAGGAGCCCTTTTCACAAAATATCTTAAGAGTAATATTACTGGTAAGTTAAACTACAATCTGTATGACTTAAGAGTAATATTACTGGTAAGTTAAACTACAATCTGTATGACTTAAGAGTAATATTACTGGTAAGTTAAACTACAATCTGTATGACTTAAGAGTAATATTACTGGTAAGTTAAACTACAATCTGTATGACTTAAGAGTAATATTACTGGTAAGTTAAACTACAATCTGTATGACTTAAGAGTAATATTACTGGTAAGTTAAACTACAATCTGTATGACTTAAGAGTAATATTACTGGTAAGTTAAACTACAATCTGTATGACTTAAGAGTAATTTTACTGGTAAGTTAAACTAGATCTTTATGACTTAAGAGTAATATTACTGGTAAGTTAAACTACAATCTGTATGACTTAAGAGTAATATTACTGGTAAGTTAAACTACAATCTGTATGACTTAAGAGTAATATTACTGGTAAGTTAAACTACAATCTGTATGACTTAAGAGTAATATTACTGGTAAGTTAAACTACAATCTGTATGACTTAAGAGTAATATTACTGGTAAGTTAAACTACAATCTGTATGACTTAAGAGTAATTTGTCTCTTAAGACTTTTTGTGAAAAGTGCTACAGACTATTCTACAATTTGTTAAACCACTATTTTAAATATTTTTCGTGCAAATTGTGCATATTTCGTGCAACACAAATATGTAAGAATTAAATTTACTAAAATCTGATATGAAGAGTTATCTCCCTTTTACATTAAAAATTCCATTGATCTATTTTAATCTAATCATAACTTTTGTTTAACATTGACAACCACACTATTACTCTTTGTCAAGCAATCAATGATACCACAGATTAAATGCTTAATTTTATAGTTGTCATAATGATCTGAATGACCATTTTAAAAGTTCTATGTTGCAAATAAGACTATGATATATCTCTATTTAGATTTCACATATAACTGAAATAGACACCTCAGTTTGACACACAACCAGACTTTCTGTTAACAGGACAGGATATATCATTTCAGAGTATCTGATGTCACACCTAGTTTCTGTGGTTGTCCCCATTGTTAGTACTTTATTGTCTATTAAAATCTTTGGAGAATTTGTTCTGTACAGTTTTTTTATGATTGTGTTGTGTCTTAGGACTGTGATCTTTCTCCTCCATCTTACTGCTAAGGTATTCTTAATTTCGCCAATATTTAAACATGATTTAATAACTTGTTTCCAAAACAAATAATTGACAGCATAAAATCAATAGGAACAATCCAAATACATCAGATATGTTTATTTTGTTCTTAAAAAAACATGCAGTTTGTTTATTTAGTAAACAGACATTGATTTTCCCACATTTATTATACACAATTCATATTATCAGGTCAAATTGTACTAACATTACATTTTAATATTGTTCAACAGATACAAACAGGGTTTTTTTGTTTGTATTTTTATCTACAAAAATTTGCATTTCATTTTTGGCAATATTTTTACACATCTCCATTAGAATACAATAAAAATTTGTAAACAATGTCAGACACATTTCGAAATTTTGAATGAAAATAAATTTCCCTACTGCTGTCCAGTTAAGTAGACTAGAGTTGGGACTAGTTAATGGACCAGTATCCAAAATCAATCTGGTAGCTCTCTTTTACAGTTTTCAGTTGTGTTTGGGGCTTCAATAGTACATCCTCTCCACAGTAAGCCAAATATATCCATTATAAGATAGTTTTCTGCAAATTCCAACAATTTTTAACTACTTGTTAAATATAAGAGGAGAGGTCATATTATATATCTGATGTGTCAAACTAAGAATTTGAACTACATTTTAAGACTTTGCTTCTATTTTGCAGTTAATTTATAAATAAGATTATATTTGTGAACAACAAAAATATAATAATCTGTTTTTTGGGATCTTATGTAAAAGAAATCACCCATTAGCCCATTTGTTTTTTTTTTAAATAGTACAGATACCTCTAATATTTTAAGATGAAATTTATTTAGGAAAAACAGATAACACAAAGCTGGAAATGATCTGATCAATATATCACAATAAAGTACAATACCACAACAGATGTTTCAGAATATCTGGACCATTAAACATCTGGGACAACCACATATGGTTAGAACCAACAAGACCAAGGACTTTAACAAGCTAGTACATGTATTTCCATCAAGGAACTTTTCTTATTCATTATTTTCATATATTTCAGCATTAATTTAAACAGTGCTAAGATATAGATGACTGGAGAATGAGTGCAATAGTACATATGATTTTATAAGTTACTGCAATCTAACAAACTGTAAAACAAGAAACACTCAATGCATTAGATAATTAAACTTTATAAATAATACTCTATTTTCAGATTTTTATGTGGCCAAAAAAAATGTGTTTATGATTCCCCTACAGCCCCTTTATTTTTCCCCCGACACAATAATTTTTATCAGAAAAGTATAATTTCTGGAAATTTCATCTTGTTATGGATCCGATTGCACCCTTATTTCAGTACAAAACAAAATAGAGGTGGAGACTCTCCATAAGAATGCTGTCAGCACAACACACTATAGCAATTACATCTACAATAAATACTCTAAATAAAATCAACCTACCAACCCAATTTATTTCAGGATGGAACAGTATAAAACACAAACATTTTTTTTTTACCTGACATCTTAAAAATATTTTACCTTGGTTGATGGAAACAAAAGGCTGTGTCAAACATGCTAGCAAGAACTGACGCTGTTGTAATTGTATCTGTTGTATCTGTTGTACAAGTTGTTGTTGTTGTACTGCTAGCTGTGTTAGTTGTGACTTGTTGTTTTTTACTTTATCTGGCTGCTGCATTAATTTAGATTGTTGTATCATATTCATTTGTAACTGTTCATTTAGTTCCTGAAGCATTTGCTCCTGAAGTTTTTGTTGTTGCTGAAAATAACAACATAATGCATCATTAAAGTATAAAAAAAGAGTGTTGTAATATGTCTTCAAGTTGGGTCTATTATGTTCATTTCATTTCTTAAGGATGCTCGCTGGTCATGTTTTGGTCTTTTTGTCACCTTTTTCGGAATCCTCAGGTTTTATCCATTTCTTAAACATGAATTTTTTTTGCCCATGAACCCCCACTTTTTCTTTTATAATTCAATCATATATATCCTTAAAATGGTATTTGACAAAATTTTATGAAATGATTTTTATTTTTTCATACATTTTTGAGAGACTGAAGTTGTCAATGCAAAGACAATGAAATATCCAGAGAAAACCCATTTCCTGCAAATTTTCAAGGCCTTATAGCTCTAAAATGAGCACATGAACCTATATTTTTTTCTTGCTTATTTTTTTACTATTCATATGTTCTCTCAAACTAAAACACCTATTTCAAATCCCATTTATTTCCTATTAGACCAGCGATCATCCTTAACTGAAGAACATTATTTTTATTTCTGTAATCCTGCCATTACAAGTCAGTTTACCAGGCTTGGAATTTATCTTTGCATTAATACAAATTTCATTCATCATTTTTCTGTAAATTTTCAAAGATATATGACCAAACAATGAGCAGTCAAATTGTTGACAAACATCATTTCCTTCATTTTCTCACTGTAAACAACGTCATAAAAAAAGATCCATTTCTTGAATAATGGCAAGAATACACAATTTTTTCTCGAAGTGAAGCAAATCTTAAGACTTTTAACAGTGAGAAGGCCTAACACTTTGCTTCTATGTGAGTCTTAAAATTACTTCAAAATGAGTTTTTTTGACGGCCTTGGTGGTCTCATGGTAGGGTGCTCTAGTGCAGAAGGTCATGGGTTCCATCCCTGGCCGTGTCAAACCAAATACATTAAAATTGGTTTTTGCTGCTTCTCAGACAAGTATGCAGAATCTAGGAGTGAGAGCAATGGACTGTTGGACTCAGAGTTAGTATAATGTGTCTGGGTGGGGTGATATGTCTTCCTGTGGACTGTTACTTCGGAGCTAGCATATTAAAATCCAGCTCAGCGTGTCGGTCTTGCACAAAACAAGGTTCATATTCACATAATATCAAGATGTGCATTAAATGATTGCCACTGGATGTTAAACAATAATTCATCAATCCATAAAATTATTTTTGCCTTTTGGGTAGGAAAATCTTAAATGTACTGAAATATTTCAGTGTTAAGTAAATTTCAATAGTCAATTCAAATCTGTAGTATTTCTAAGAATCAGGCAGATCTTTTATAATAACTCCTTCCATTTCTATTTACACTTAGAAGATCAACACATGGCCATTAATACATTTTCAGAATGAATGGTCTTGCCCAGAAATTGTTGAATTTTTTATTACAAACTAGAAGTGTGTTATCTAACCTTACACAAAAGACTTTACTGCAATTTCAACCTTGCATACCAGGTATGCTCGTCTTTTATAACATTCAGAATAGAATTCTCTTAAAAAGGGTCCTTGAACCATCTTAAATTTTCAGGGTAATGTGAACTTTTGACATATAGTGAGGCCTTCTTATGCCAAATGAAATAAAAGCACTTGAACTTTGCTTTACTTGATGTCACACTCAAAGTCAGAATTTACATCCAAAATTGATTCCTAATAAAGTTAGAGGCTGGGTACGAATTCTGAATGCAATATTAAATTTTTTTACATCAGAGTCCACACCCAAATTAATATCTCGTACATGTGCATGCCATAAGCCAAATCTTGTCAACAACATGTGTGTGACAATTATATTTAAAATGAAGTAATTAAAACTGACCCAAACCTTTGAAATTCATATTGTCGTAATGTATAAAAAATGGATTGTTTGGGCAGGTATTATACCATATAATGTCCTTAAGAATGTTTCAAAATGTGAAACAGTTCATAAGTTGTTATAAACGATTCTCTAAATAAAATTTCTTTCAATAATATGCCCTAAATAAAACATCTTTAATTTTAAACTAAGAATGTCAATACAAAAATAACAATAACCTAAAGAGTCTTACATTTTAAGAAACTTGAGTCATACATTTTCAATTAATTTAAAGTCTGTGTAACATAAAAATATCATGCAAATGATTTTTTTTCTGCACTTTGAAACCTTAGATTTAAATATTAAAATGAACTGGTGTGGGAGTTTTAAAAAATGAAGATTTAGCGATCAATAATCAGATCACATGTATTTATTACAACCTGATAATAACAATATCTGATATTAGACTAGATAGACTGCAATATCTCCCCTCTAGGAATAAGGCATAAAACACATATTTAACGGTGTCATCAAAACAACAACTAGATGTTTATGTGACTTAGGAAGTGTCTTTTCCTTGGGGTTTATGTACTAACATTATTATCATGAAGAAGATCAAGGGCTTATATATGATGTCGGAATTGTCAACATAACAAGATTTTTAACAGCTATCACCACTGCATGATGATAATACATGTTAAATTCATGTTTTTATTTGTCAATTATTCTATGTTTGTTATTAATATATATCAACTGGGGTTAGAAACTGTTAGGTATAATTACACAAGTCATTTATCAATTTTACTACCTTTTAATTAGTATTTCTCATGTAACTTGTGTTAGTTTTCCTTTTATGCACATAAACTAGAATGAAAGGACTATGTTTAACACTTTTGAACAAAATTTAAAAAGAAATGTACCAATGTTGTTATGAAAAGGATATTTCAGGCTTGGATGTTTGTACTTTTTATATTTTATTCTCAGACATAAAATGAAAACTGTTGTTTGCTTTTGGTATATTATGTCCCTTTTTTCTCAATTTAATGCATTTGAGGTCAATAAAAAATTAAAAGTCTGTTTTTGAAGCAAAAACATGTCTCCCTCTGTCCTCCTGTCATTATTCTTCATCAAATGGAAAACATTTATGTCTTGCACAAACTTTCCCGTATGTAAAAATATCAAAGTCCATATTTCCGTACGGGAAACCCAAAAAATTAATCCAATCCATTGAATCCAAATAAATTTCATAAAGTATACACTACACCATGTATGCATCAATTCTGTCAAGTTTCGTTCCATTCCACTCTGAACTGTAAGAGATTCTGCGTTCATAACTTCCCCATATGTAAAAATGGCAAAGACAGAAAGACAGACAGAGAAATGGACAGGGGAGACACAAATAATAACATTTTTTTTTTAAATGTTGTTAAAGGATTAACAACCCTTCATAATTTATATAATACATATTTTTGTTATTCCATATTGCATTATATTATAAATTTCATGTATTATACTTCAGACTTGAAACTGCAATGATATGAATAATTGTATTTTTGAATATTAAATTCCGTGATGTCAAAATCGGCATATAACAGCAGTAATATGCCCACATGCCTTTAAGTGGGTAATTACGTCATAATGGTAAAAATTGTAGTCAACATGTCATTTGATCTTGCAAAAATAGCAATGTAATAACAAGCATTTTTCTAGCAAGGACAATACAAAAAGGTTGTTGGAATTAATTGGTTATATATATCTCCGCTTCGCATCAGGTAATATGTCACTCGCACCTGGCAAATATTTTGCATATAACCGCAACAAGACCATATCACATGACCAAATAATGTATAAAATATTGGTCCAGAGCTTATAAATTTACAAACAGTCTCAGGGCTCACCAAACTGGGCGATTAGGGTGATTAAGAGCTTATAAATTTACAAACAGTCAGACTGTCTAAATCTTTATAAGCGATCAGAATACACAGACTGTACTACATAATTAAGAACATTTCAACCATAATTCAGATGCTTACCATGTTTTGATATCAAATATGTATATGACTACAAGTTTTTGCACAAAATAATTATATTCTTTGAATAAAAATTGTCAAATAACAAGAAAAAGATTTGCCCTTAAATGTTTAAATGGATATGACCTATACAATTTTCAAAAATAATTTCATCTTAACCATATGATTTATACAACACTTCTGCCCAGGGCAAACAACCAGAAGTGAAGTGGCCATATTGGCCTAAGGTAATTTGGCTGGAAGCAATGTGTTGGGCTATATTATGATATGTGAGTATTTACATGTAACCTCCAAAAACATTTTAAAGGTGGTATACTACAATTTCTGAGAGTATTTAACCCATCGATTACTGGCAAGTATTAAACATGTACAAATGGTATAGCTCATATGATTCTATTATTGCAATCTAATTTGATCAAGGTACCAAATTTACTTAGTGTGAGTCTACATGATGCTAGTATGCAGTTTATCTGGGGCTCTGAATGATCATGAAATCGAATACTAAATTAGAATCAATTGGAAATTTTTCAAATATACCAAAATATATCAATTTTGCTGCCACTCCAAATATAAATAAAAATAAAATTACTGTTTAATTTCTTTTATCTGAAAATTATGTTTGTATAAAATTGACACACAATAAGTCCTTATTTATCACACTTATTTACCACAATATCAAAAAGACACTATCAATCTATTTTACACAGACAGAATTGTGTAACTAGGTCATTAATTTCCACAGACCATGTTATATTTCTATGAATGGTATCAACAAAAAACTAATAACTATGTCACTGTTTTCTAGTTTGTCAATAGCCTCAGGTGTCAGACAATTATCAGCATAAATCAAGAGAGTTATCTCCCATACCTTTTCCAGATGTCAACCTGTTTTATCTTTTATGAATAAGTGGTGTAACATAAAAAAAACAACAAAAACACTACTGATTCGCAACTACAAACATGTCTAAACAGCAAATGAAATAAATGACAACCTTGTCTTACACCTCTGGTGACAGATAATGCTGTCTGTGGTGTTGCACTTAACTAACTCACAATATGATGATGAGAATACTAAAATAACATGAGTAAACAATAATACTGTTACAAAGTTTTGGCACTAGAACAATTACAATGTGAAACATTATTTGATAAGAACTTGAATCTTGCAAAAAATATCTTTTAGTTCAATTTTGATTAATTTTATATTATGTGAAAAAAAGCATAAACACAAATTTCTTCTGATAATAATAATTAATGAATTTATTCATTTTAAAATTTTTGAATCCAAATGTTTAATTTTTATAAATTTACTTTAATGTTTTGTAAATAAGAAATAATATTAAAATAAAAAATCCTTAGTTGAATTTTAAAAAAAGTCTTGAAGTGTCAGTTGTTCTTGAAAAGTTCTTTCAAAATTCATTCGAGCAGAATTGGCTTTGGTACCAAATTAATAACACTTCGAAAAAGACCATTATAACCAACAAAACTTGTTAAATTATATACAGTGGTTCTCAAGAAGAACAAGTTTAGAGACAACAGAGGCCTTGTGACCATGTGAACTAAAGAAAGATTGTAAAAACTGAAATTAAAATTTTTGGTAACAAAGATAAATTGCGAATACTAGAAATTCACTGCAGCTCTGACTAAAAACAGAAGCAAAGATCAAATCAAAAATCTGAATTTAACATAGATATTAACCTGATGCTGTAAAATCATTGACTGATGTTGCATTAATTGCTGAAGTTGTGTTGTATTAAGTCCACTTGTTGTTTGCTGTTGGTGCTGCATTAAACCTTGCTGGACAGCCATCATTGCCTGCTGACTAAGATTTCCCACAATGCCACTTCCTGTTTCTATGGCACTATTAGATTTTATCTTTCTTTTAGCTGCTACAAGTTGTTCATGTGATGAATGTAATCCACCATCCTAAATTTTTAATATACAGATTTGACATACTTTTATGCTTAACTTTTTATGTTATACATGTTGTATGCCAATAAAATCATATTAAGTCTATACTACATGCACTTTCAAAATTCAGGTAAAAGCAATTTCACAAAAATTTTCTACAAAGTTTAAAACAAAGAGGTGTACATAAAAAATTTTTGAAGTTCTATATAAATCACAGACTGATAAACCACAGGAGTTTCAAATGCAGATAAATGGATATTTGTGACTTTAAATTAATTAATCCTGATAATATAAGATTTCTGTACCAGAGATTCCTGTGTGCCATCACCATTCCTTGGAACATCACCATTCACTAACTTTTCTGTGTTTTCTTTAACTGCTGACAAATTGATTGCCCCTTGGTGTTCACTTTTGTCCATCATGCCATTGTCCTATAAAAGAACAATTTATATACTTGAATCAAAAGATGTTTTCCCAATGATATGATTAAAAAATCTCCTGTTAGCTTAACTCAGGGGTGTGATTCTGGAAACAGAAAATCATTCACTCATACTAAACTTTATTTATCCTGCAATCTGTGGAAAATTGCGTTTATTTTTTACAATTAAGTCTCCTAAAGGAACAACATATCTAAAAAAAATTTTAAACTAAAATAAAGCTTCATTTGATCCAAACATTGTGTAAAAATATGTTGGGTATCATTTAAGAGAGTGTGGTTGGGAGGAGCTTAAATTCTGAATTCAGTTATTTTTTGTCCTATTTATTCTGTGTTCTGACAGTTAAAAATGTGCTTATTCTGTACTACATGTATTTGTGAAGCTGAATTTTTTTTTCAGGTCAGAAATTCAAAATTGCAAATATAAACAAAGTCAAAATAAGATTATAAGGTTCAAGTGACAGGACTTTCTTTTGAAAAGATTTTTTAAAGCACTTTAATGCATTATATCAAATATTAGATTTTTAGAGCAATTTTCTACTTTATGTACAGTCAGTATTTTTTCCACAAATTGTTTTATCCATTTTTAAATAAATCCATATATTGTTAAACATCATTATTCTCTTCATTCTTCATTGTTTCAGGTCATCATTCTCTAATCTTTAAGCCTATTATTATCTTTTATATAAACACCAACCACACCTTCATCAAAAGCAAACTTCAGTTATGTTACAGTGTGAAAAGTTCCAATAATTCCTGAACAACAAATCTGAAAATTGTCAAACATAATAGGGAGTTTTCCTGGATATATCACAGCATTGTGAAAAAAAATTAAGGGAAATGGTCTAAGCAACCTGAAGTTAAAGTATGACATAGGAATATTATGAGGCAGACAGACATGTGGATGGACAGACTGATTACTATGGTTCGTTTCATTAATACTTGACTATACTGGCATGTGTCTTTTGAAAAATGGTGCCCTATTACGGTAGACAGTAATTTAAATTATTCAAATTATACTTTAAACAGATTTATAATCTTGTTTGTTTATTGTTGTTCTGCAAGACATGAAATTTCACAATTCAAATTAATTGAACTAAGAAGGTTAACGAATAACTTATACTTCTTGGCACTCTTCAAAAGGAAAAATTAAATTGTTTACACACTGAATGTATTTTATTCTTTTAATAAATAATTGCAACAGATTCCAGGCAAATCATGGTATAATGTGTTCAGCTGTGCATGAAGTCTGGTGAAAAACAAAGTCGCTAGGTGTCAGTTGTAACAATTTCCATAATTACCCATGTTTTTATTCACCTTTATTAACTATGTCACTAGGTCAGATTAATTCTGTAAGAATCAGATAATGACTTTTGTCAATTACCAATAAATTTCTATCTGTCTTATAGAAATTAATCATTATGTGGCAAAAATTAAGTTTCAATATCTTTGATTGATTGATTGAATATTTTTTAACGCCGAGCTGGCGATATTACAGCCAATATCACGGCGATCAATATCTTAGATATTTCACAACAAAATGAATAGAATACTTAAAAAGAAATATATTCACATAAATAAAAATCTTCTTTCGCAAATATTTGAGTTAAAAATAACTGAAAAGATCTATCATAATGCCTAATAATTTTTTTATAACAGATATAGTTTTTTTTTAATCAGGCAGGTTGGAAAACAAGAAATCTACAAATCTACAGAATATAATTTTTAAAAAAATGAGCCCACTAGAGGCATGATGATCATTACACAGGATCATTGAAAATTCAACATTATAAAACAGAAAATCATAAGTGAAGACAGGAAAAAAAATAAACGATAATAATAAGTATTGCACTACTGTATGGTGGTATAGGGTTATTGCACGAATATTTATTATTGCCAGGAAATATTGTCCCAAGTGGAATGTAATATAGCACGAGCTTGCGACAATATTTCCCAGTTTTGTCCCTCCTTTTATAGTATGGCAACACCAGCCAGATCCGGACAATGCAATATTGCCATCCCTGCAATATGAATGAATATTGCATGCTAATGTTTGGTCACGTTCTACAGGGAATATTACGTTGCTATACAATAATGCAAGTTATGAGCAAGTGTGGTTGATAATACGTTATAATACATAATAATATTTTTAACTACAGCTTTGATAGTAGGAAGTGACAAAAAATATAATTTTTTTGTTTTTTAAATCTATATATTTTGTCAGGATCTATAGATATGCTTTGTGCGGGTGTTACTCAGCAAACATATGAAAGAAAAGCAGGGTACCTTTAAGAAAGAAAATAATATTTTAAGAATCAGAGTTCAATTATAATTCAAAGAATGACAAAATATTAATGTAACTACACTAAAAAAAAAAATCTTTTAATGGTAGTTGCAATGATTCTTTTCAACTTTTAAATTGACTATATATGTATATTTTTTTCTAAATTATACAACGTTTATTTAGAATACAGATCTTGATTGGCCTTTATATGATAAACAAAATGAAGACCCATACCATGAAGTTTTATCTAGTCCATCAATGATCTGACATAGGGTACACAAAAAAATTACCAAAATCAGCAAAATTATGTTTTATATAAGTAAATATAAATGTCATCCAGATGTGTATCGGGGAAATAAAATATTTCAAACAATGAAATAGTTGATTCATAAAAAATATTAACTGAAGCATACGTTAAATCCATTTATATTGCATATCTGAAGTACTTTTAACGTTTTAATATCTACATATTAATTGTTTATTTACAATAAGGTGTTTGATGGTAGGTGTGATAATCAAACATATTATTGCCATTTCACAGTTATGTTTAATTATTTATCATAAAGTTTAATCTAATACAGTCTTAATTAATCTTAATAAATTGTTTGTACAGTTTAGGATGTTTTATTTTTTTTTCCAGTGAACAACTTACCACTAACATTAAAGTTAAACAAGTTATTACCGCACCCCAAAACCAAAAAAATAAAAAGTACATGGTGTTAAACTAAAAAAATGTAACATCTTGCAAGCTGCTACAGAGTACCTTTCTAGGTTACAGTAAAACATTTGAGCATGTATGTTGCACAAATGCCTTTCTAGGTTACAGTAAAACATTTGAGCATGTATGTTGCACTAATACTTGATAAAATATTTGTCATTTTCAATCATCTTTCATCTTGTTAACAATGTATATTATCAGAATATATATGAGCCTTAAAAAGTGACGTTTACCAAAAAATAAACTGTACAGAATTTATCAACATATATTTGTATGATAAAATGTATCACAAAATACCGAATAAATTTGATGCACTGTATGGTCATTTTGTTGACTGACAACTCATCAGCAGTGCCCAAAACAATTAAAACAAACAGGTATCCAAACTCAGCTAAGGGTTACCTCTGCAAAAGGAAGCGCCTTAGAAATTTCTGGTAAATTTTTGTAAAATTTTGAACAGACAATTATTTAAGTATTAAGTAATGAATCATGCCAGGACAAAAATTCTGGCTACTGGGCTGATAATGCCCTCGGGGACTTACAGTTTACCAGCAGTGACATAGACCCAGTGGTTCTAATAAAATGTATCACAAAATACCGAATAAATTTGATGCACTGTAACCAAACATATGAAAAGGCATACACCTAAATTAAAAGATGAGAAATTGGTCCAGATATGGAAAAATCTGCACACATATACTTTTTCCTTACAAGTATATTATATATGTATATATCTGAAAACTGTGGCATTTTTAATGTGTAATATTTGTAAATACTATTTGAAAATAATGACATTTATTGTATTATGCTCCTTGTGAGCCCTTTTAATGGACAATAAACATCTTCTTCTTCATATAGTTCAACAGGTTTTTTTCCAGTGTTTCATGGAACACTTGTGTTAAATATTCCATCAAGCAGTGGTTAATGAGAATGTTTACCACCCTAGTAAGTAAGTATATAAATTCAAGTGAATTAAAGTCCTTACAATTAACTAACTTCGATTATAATAGATGACAAAACATTTGAACAAAATAAAATAGCAATGTAAAACAGTTGAAAGGTAAATAATAACATCACATATTTTATAAGTTACTCTTTGTTGTCTCCTTTATTACACTAAATATGATATTTTCTCAAACACCATTACAGAAAAGGTGGCAAAGTCCATTTTTGAAACCAAAACCCCAAAAATAATTCTGCTAAAAAAAACTATATTAGGAGATGTACAAGGCTATTAGATACTAAAGATTCCCTAAAAGTTTCATGAAAATCCGTTCACTGGTTTCAAGGAAGATGCACATAGTCATCCTTATGTGCAAGCAACACAAAAATTAAGTAAACTCTCCAGATACCTTTTCATCAATAACACCTTAACGACCTAATAAACAAGTTATAATACAAGAAACATCTTATTTTCACAGAATGATTCAAAGAACACAAATTAACAATTTTCCTATTGATACATGTAGTAATGTAGTCAAAATCAAAGGGCTGAGATCAAATCTTTCCAAATTGGTCATTTGGAAAACAAAATCTATTAACCTATTCCAAACAAAGTAATTGTCATTTTGAAAGATTAGAAGACAACCAGATAAAAACTTTAAGATTTGTTAATGCTATTAAATACATGTATAGATCTGGTAAATTGAAATATTTCTACTGTGAAAATGAATTTCATTTTTTGTTTGAAAGAATAAGGCTTTTTGAAAAGAGGAGAAACTATCAGGAGCTTGTTATGGACAAGTAGGCTTGGACAAAGTCTAAATATAATTATGGTTTATAACAATTTGATGGAATGGTGTGTTGTTTAAGTGTCCAATGTATATCATCTCAAGTAAACTAGGTAAACAAAATGTCAAAGGTCTATTTTTGTAACTATTTTTATGTTAGAGTCTAAATACATGTATGAAATAAACATGTCTTATATATCAACTAAACAAAAGTTATAATATGATTACCTTGCCAGGTGTTTACACACATATTCATTTATTTTCCACACAAGTGCTTGCTTTCAATTATAAGAAATATATATCTCATAAAAATATTTATTCTGGCAACAAACTAAATATGTCCTACATGTTCTTTATAAACGTAATACAACCATTAGACTAAGGATAGAAATATTTCTATTCCAATTAAGGACATACATGTAGATTAGCATAATTGTAGTCAATTAAAAATACAATTTACAAACACAAATAAATGTGACTGAAATTGTCCAGTCAAGCTAAACAGATATATACTATAATGGAACAGAATGCCATACTTTATGATAAAAATTCTCATCTCAAAACATTTGCCAAATGAACCATTTCAAATGAATTTTTCATGCAATTTCATTAGTAACTTAAAAATTGCATGGGGACTGTATTTACATGTATGTTATCATGGAATAAAAAACTGTATCATGTATCATTGCAAATGGTTTAGTTTTAGAGATAGATTATTGGTGTAGATTATTTTGTGATATTATCTCCATTATCAAGGGACATAACTCTAAAACATGACAAATTATAATTTTGGCATCATACCTTTCAGAAAGACATGTATAGGCATAGGCATTATAAAATAAAATTATTGAATTTGAAGTAATGGTGACAATATTGTTTAAATTACATAAAACTAGACATAGCATTTTGAAAAGTGACTATCAAAGACTATTAGTAGTTTAAGAGGAGATTTTAGAATATTCCAGGTTTGATTTTTCTATATTTAGTAACACCTGCCATGTTGATCACAGGTTTTTACCAAAAGAACACAATTTTGAATTGGATCACCAAAGTACCATTCTATAAAAAATAAAACTCACATCCACCCTCATTGGTATACATGTACGCTGTAAATTTTGAAAGGCTAAATTTCTTATGATTTTAACAACATATGTCAGAAATGTTTGTAAAAAGGCTCAAATCTAATAAGGTTTTTATGTTTTTTAACAAAAAAATAAAAAATAATTATATACTATATTCCACAAATTCAAATATTTTATCGGTATAAAATCAAACAGAAATTGTTCAGTAATTTAACCAATACTGTATTATAATGAAAAAGAAACTTCATCTACTGACTAAACGAACATGTGTTCACAGTTTAATTTTCTAATTTCAAGTCACATACTTAATACTAATACAGTCATACAATAGGAAATTTCTTTTTAAAATCTGCTATTAATACCAAAATTAAGAATGTTAAGTAAATTAACTAGGTAAAATCTCATAGTTTGAAGAACATTGGCAAAATTAATAAATCCCACAAAGACAGATATTTCTGAAGTGAATAAGGAAATTACACCTGCATGAGAAATTTAAAATCTGTTTGATATACCTGTCCGACATGTTATACAAATTTAACTTACCTGTACTGCATGAGTATAATAAAAACTATTTTTTCTGACAGCATCATCCAGTCCTGGCAATGATACTGGAGTTTGAGAATACTCAATGTCACTTTCCTTTTCTTTTTTTGTCAAACTGTTATAGTAATAGTTTGGACTATGACATATATAGTCTTGACTTCTGTGACCTGTAGTTGTCAAGTCAATTACAGGTGCTTTTTTCTCTTCCAAATTTTCCTTATGTGGAGAAATTCTCTGGTAATACTTTTCTTCTTGATACCTTTCCATAATCTTTCTTTCTGCTAATCTTGAATTCCACAAATCTTCATCAAATCTGGGCAGATGGCTGTACCATTCAGGCCGAAATAAACTTGGAAAGTGAGGATGTGTAGAACTATATGGTGAGATACGAGTATCTCTTATGTACCTTGAAGTGTCAAACTGAAGGCTCATCATAAAAATTCAATTCTGTCATATGTTCACTTTGTGAAAGTGTAAATAAAAATTAAAATATTCTGACCTTATCTCAACACAACTGTTCAGTGTCACATTGGTTCTATTTACATATACAATTCTACACAGGAAATGTATTTTCCTAAATATATTGAATTAATAATTTTGTCCACAGGAAGAAAAGAATTTCCTCTGATGCTAAAATCCAAATCAAATGTTTTTTGCTGAATGATGAAGCTGTTGCAATGAAATCAGTCTCTTATTAAATTGTCCTACTGACCCAAATACACCTACTTCATTCATAAAAACTGCCAGGATCTATTTTGTTAGGATCATTCATTAACAGATTATATTTTTTCTCAGACTAAAGGAAAATGTTTTTTTTTAGCAACTCACAACTGCAATAGCCTATAATAATGCACCATTATACATAGGTAAAAATCATTTAACAAAATTAAAAGGTTCTCCATTGCTAAACGTAACTGTCAATCAGATGTTCAGAAAACAAATGAAATGTAAACATACAAATATTATTGGCTTATTTCTGTCAGGGTCATAGTTCAGCAGTCGTGTCTGTGCTGATGTAACACATGTTTAGGTCTTAATGACCCATATAGATCAAGAATAACATGACCAAATGATCAATACAACAGGTATATTTATCAAATGATTAAACAAAATGTATAACAAGATATTCTTAACCAATAATTAGATTAAGTTACACAAAAGATTAGAAAGTCTATTTAAATGATGAAAAAAAAAAACATAATATTATAATGGAAGTCAATCATACAAACATTGTTTGACTTTTTAATATAATTAAGATAAAATGCCAACAGTGGTTTCAAAATAAATTCAATATATGATTTTAATACATTTATTATATAATATGATATTCCAAATTTCGGAACAAATTCAACAAGAAATTGAATAACATTTTCTTTATCTAAAATACTCATATTTTCATAACTACTTAATTTAAATATTATTTTTCATATTATATCAGAGGCTTTTGTGAAATAAAAAATGACATATATTAAATAAATTACTGCATAGGTACAAAAAGTAAAAATCTTTAATAAAGTCTGTCAAAAAATATGTAATACGAATATATATACATATAATCTAATTTATTGAAAAAAATTTAATATCATCTAAAATTTATCAATGGACACCATAACTTACAAGTATAAAAGTATGGTAATATTGACACAAATCTAACAAATAATTTACAGTCAAATTAGAGGCTTCAAGAAGCCTGTATTGCTCACATGAATTTAATTTTCCATTCAAACATCATAAAAGGAAAAAAAAAGATCAGTCTGAAACAGAATATTATCTTAATCATCCAAATTTTGAGGTAAGCAAATTGTTCACAAAATTTAGGATCAGTGATCATACACTACTAATAGAAATCTGGCAGATACAATACCAAGAGAAGAAAGATTATGTATTTATTGTAAAAATGAAATTGAGGACGAATTGTAAAATTGTTCAATTCTTTTAATACAGTAGAAAATAGTTTCAATAATTTTAATTACCTTGAGAAACTTAAAAGGCTTCTGAATCCGTCAACACCAAGTGATATAAAAACAGTTACATCTTTTATAATACAGTCTTTAGAACTGAGGAGAGAGGATGATCATAACAATTAATTGTTTGTATATCTTCTTTATTGTCACATGATGTATTTTGTATACTGTATGCTTTATATCATATCCCTAATGGGGTTGTGTTTTGCATAAATAAAGTTTATTCCACACAGTTAATATTTTTGATTGTTGCTAATACTCTTGACTTTTATTATTTGACTTAATATTGATCTATTTTACTCCTTTTGTTTTTATTGTTTGTGAAAATTAAGGGCCTCAGGGATGATTGGTTTTATAAACTAACAGTGGACCTCTTGTTAAATTAAGCATTATTATTATTATCATTTTTTTTCCTTTGTCCTGACCCCAAATTCTGAATGAGAACCATGGCTACATAAAGACAATTTAACAAGATTTGGTCTAAATTTCCTCCTGAGTTTCAAAGAAGAATTAAGGTTTTTAAAATGATAATTTGCTTATTAGTTTACTTTTAGTAACAACTTCCATATTGTTTCAAGCACAAGACCCTTGAAATAAATTTGATAGCAGACCATCTAAGGACCATTCCATCAGTTATCAGATATTTCTTTATATATTTTGCTGATTGTTTTAAGTACAAAGCAGCAATATTTGTTGGATGTCTGGAGTCCAACTTTGATAAGTCTTGCTTATCTGCCTCAGTCGTTTCCGAGAAGATCTTTAAATATCTTTTTTTCTGATTTTTCTATTCTTAGTAATAGGAGCCACATTAGCCAGAGAACTGGCGTTCCAGGCACAAATTTGAAAGGTGAAAACCTAAGGACCATACTGTCAAAGTTTGTTCCCTATGGAAAAAGAAGTATCAGAGATGATTTTTTAAGATGTTTTTGCTAATTTTTCTTAGTATCGGTGGTCATATATGTCAGAGGTGGAGTCTGTGGACCATAGATATAATTTTGAGAAAGGACCACCAAAGGACCATTTCGTCAAGCGTTGGTCCCAACTGGTTAAGGGATTTCAGATATCTTTTAATACTGTTTTTGCTGATTTTAATGTTTCAGTAACAACAGCCACATTAGTCAGAGAGGTGGACTCCAAGATTTTGAGAGGAGACCACCCAAGGGATATTCCATCAAAGTTTGGTCCCAACTGCACCAGTAAGCTGTTTCAAAGGAGAAGATTGTTAAAGATTTTGTGGCCATATTGGTAAGGGGTACATCCCCTGGACACAATTTTTTAAAGCGGACCAAATACAAATATAGGGCATATATAGAAATAATAAAATCATTAATGAAAATAAAACAATGCCTTATAAGGAAACTATAATGTGTAAATTATAAGTATCTTCCAATTTCAATACAATCATAAATATGGTGGCTTATTTTATCAATCACAAAATCATATATGGACTGGGTATATGGTAGTAAATGCTACAACTGTTTCAGAGGAGAAAGATTTTTAAACAATATTATTTGGGCCTGTTGTTCTGGAAAAAAACCAGAGGATTCCAGGAGCCTGTATCTCTCACCTGGATTTCATTTTTCCAAAAATTGAAATAAGCAAAACTAAAGCATGCTTGATGTTGTATATTGTTTGCTGCTCCGTGTCATCAAACACAATTTTGAGATAGCTGACAATTACTGCTGAGATTGGTTCCAACTGGCCAGGTAGTTTCAAATTATTTTTATAATGACAGCCTGGTCATAGTTCTAAAGGTAGACCATCCAAGGACATTCCAACAATTTTTGTTCCTAACTGGTGAAAAGAATATGATCAAATTTAAATTGTAGATGGCAGATGACGATTCAACTAACATGCTAACAATCGACAAGGGACTACAACTTATTACAACAGCTAACATGATCCTCTGGATCAGGTGACCAAAAAATGTTTGTCAAATGGTTGATATATATTTTTATCTATTAACATTGGTTGATTCAAACCAACTGATACGGTGAATTCAGTTACAGATTGCACAGCGTGAATCGAGTCCAGAGTTCTTATTCTGCAGGATAGTTTGAGAATCATTTCACCTTGTTTGTATTGTATTTTAGTGGACATCAATTTGGGATCCTAATTTCGTGGATTTCAAATTAAAAAAAAAGTGTTGGAATGAAAATATTTTCTATATTATGAGTGATGCAATTACCTACATGTAAACCAACTTTCCTTTTTTGTACAAGTTAGAAACATTTTTTCTCCCTCAAAATATCAGAGAAAGCATAAAAAGGGAAGTAATCCTCAGCTAAATAGTAACACTAAAACAGTACATTTTTGAGAAATAAGTTATATATTATTTAATTTTTGAATAGTTTATTAAAATTGTGTAAATTTCAGTAAAAATAATTGAATTTATTGGATAAATAATTAATGATTAAAGCATGGTACAGGTAAAGTAATCACACATTCTCATGATATTTAATATTGTAAATTAATGTTGTCAATTATAATTTAGAATTTGTGTATATAATATATACATAACCTCATTAATTCAAACTTTTGATTTACTGTTTACAGACAATTATAATTTTTTCAGTGATAATTAAAATTCAAAAATTTCAATATCATTGATCATTTTCTACTGATTGTAATTATCTATCAAAATGTCAATTTTAGACATTCAAGAGGATGTTGAAAACCAAAGACTTAATTCTACAATAAATACAGCATGTCTTCAATGGCTTTTCAAACAAATGAGATCAATTCTGTGACTATAGTTCTGTAAAATCCCCATCTTTAAAATAACAATCCAAAGATACTAATATTAGATATAGTAAATTTATACTATGCTGTATACGACGTATTTCAAGGAGTTACCTCAAACATACATATGAAATTTATGTTTTTTCCTCAGTTTAATTTTTGAAGAATAATTACATCTGAAAATAAATCATGATCAAACAGATGATGTCTTGGGTAATACATGTGTAATTGAAGAGGGAAATCTGATATTCAAAAAAATTAAAATGTTTCTTTCTGTGGCAACTATTTTCCAATGGAAAGAGACCATCAAAGCACCATTTTACCAAACTCTGGTCCAGTAGATTCAGAGACGAAAATGATATTTTCATATTTTGCAAGACTGTCAATATATATAGTATTTGTCCATAGTTGGGACGTCCAATTTATGTCATAGAAAAACTTTTAAAAATCAAAAATTGATATGACCTTTTTTACGAGGATTCATTGGTAAAATGTAATATTTCACTCCCCCGTAGCGTAAAAAAAAACTTGCAGAAACTTTTTACCATAAAAAACTGACATGTTTATATCTGATGGGCTGCTGCAGCATGTAATCCCAAAAACCAACAATGTAATTTCAAGGACAGAAAATCAAACAATTATCATAAGAAACAATAGTATTACTAATTGCAAAAGAAACTTATAGATTAATGTTTCTTTTTTGGCATATTGTCTAACTATGTTTGTTTGTACTGGGTGTCCAGGTCATCAATTTTTAAAGTTTCAGCACATTTGGTCAATAATATAGTTTCAGAAACTGTCCAATAAGAATTAATCTATGAATCTATGAACACCTCTTAAACTGATCAGAACCTGTTTTCAGGATAATTTGTAGAGCACCTTCATTATAACATTCAAAGTGTGATTAAAACTGTCACAGTGAGAAGGATATGAAAATGTAATTTGCAATAGCGGTTCACAGATTTTGTCATCCAATTATCTTCAAAAGAGGATCATCTGTAAAGGTTCACCCCATTACAAACCTTGTAAAGTTTGGCCTAATACTTTCATAGAAGACCTTTGAAAATTCACCAATCAGAATCTATGAATGCACTGGTGGCCATGTTTTTCATCTGATCCGATGAGGATCATTTGTAATGGTTGTTCCTTTCATCATTTTTTATGAACGACTCCGGCTTTTCATCTGATCTGATGAGGATCGTTTGCAAAAGACATTCCTTTCATCATTTTTGTATGGTCTGATAAGAACTGGTCAAGCATTTCCAGAGAAGAAATTTGATTTTCCAAATACCACCATGTTTGCTACCCAATTATCTCCAAATGAAGACAGTTTGTAAAGGGTGTCCCATTTACATGTATCAACCTTCGTAAAGTTTCAATACATTAGGTTCATGTGACCTTAAAGAGATCTCACAAGGAACATTTCACCAATATTACTGGTAGCCCTAATACATGTATGTCTAATATGGTCATTAAAGAAAAATTAAATTTAGTCTTAATCAAAGTTAGTAGTTCAGAGCAACTTCCTTGTAATTGTGGACACAGGACTGTATCTTTTTTCATAGGCATGTATGAATTTTGTCAATATGTTAACAATTTTTTTTAATACTGATCAGTTTAATAAAATTATATTCAATATGACTCATTGTAGACATAAGGAAATTGCATATGTTCCTAAACACAAAATGATGTGGCATTTTCACTGATTGACAGCCTAAACAAATCTAGCACCTGATTACCAATAAATTTCAAACGACACAAAAACTTGTCAATATATATTGAAAATAATCAAACAATATAAATAGAAAATACATATATCAATCATATGTTTGTCAATTTAGGTCAAACTGACTGACAAAAATGTTTAAGTTTTAAAAAAAATGTTTCATCAAGGTTTACTTATTTAAATCTGAATAATTCTTAGACATTGTCTAATTAAAGATGGAACGAGTCATTAACACCCACAAGAAATGTTTGATTTTGGGGATACCCCCCAGTAAAGTCTTCTAAATTACAAGAATTTAATACTAATGTTTAAAATGCTTAGCCTCCCTGCACTAAGTCTGATACAAAATTTAACAGTTTCCCTAGAACAGTTTTACAGTCCATGGTATAATAATCATTGTATGTATGGTAAATAAAAAAAACAGTGTTTTTGAATAATGCATAAGTGAAGTCTTTATTCTAAAGATTCACCTTTTTAATGCAAAGTGTGAGCATATGAACACCAATTGGAGGATTTATAAAAAAAAATCATTCTGACATTTGGTAAAAAAAATATAAAAAGTTATTCTAGCAATTTTTTTCTAATTATCCTGAATTTCATAAAATCACATACCTACTTGTAGCCAAAATCGTGGTTTATATAATACGTAAATAGTAAATTACCCAAAATCCATATAATTTAAAGCTCTGCCAGAAAAAATTGAAATTCCAACATTTAAAAACAGCATTTGAAAAAATTACCTAAGATCTATTAAATATCATGCCCTTTCCTTGAAGGAAATGTTTTAAGTTTCTCTTTATTTATAGAAAGCATAAATTAGATTATGTAAAAGAATTCACCAAATCCAATAGTCTATCAGCATCCTACCATTCATTTTACAAATAAATAAAAAATATAGAAAGTAAACAAACCTTGACCTACAAAAGTAACATCAATAAATAATGCTCATGGGGAGAGTTGTTTACATTATCTTGTTTAGATTCTATTCCTGCCATGCCTTGTTCCATAATCTTTACTACATGCATGAATTAATAGAGCTATCAAGTCTTTTACAAACAATTTTGCAATATTCAACACTATAAAATATCACTGTGTGTGTGAACATATGAACTGAATAAAAGATCCGGTGAAAAAAACTTTTTTCTAAGGTTTTTTAAACATATTCTCATTAACAGCATTTGGTCTATACAATGTATGTGTAGTCTTGATCATGCACTGTGTTCAATTAAGAGTGCCTAGGAGGCCAAAAAAAGCCCTACATTTATACAGATGTTAATTTGAATGTTTTATTCATGACAGGAGCTACAAAGAGGTGCTCATTATGCAGGTTTAACTGCAACAGCATCCTTCCAAGTGAACAGCTCTCAGAGTCTTTTGATAGAGTTGACAATTTCAGAATCAGATGTACAACCCTGGATGCTATGATTGAGAATGGGTTCATTTTGGCCAGTATTTACCAAATAAGATATTACTTTCAAAAAGTGTCAAACAACTGCATATGACAACCTGATAATTTCAACCAAAACCTGTTTTTTAGTAAGTTAAATTATCCATGATGCCATGAAACATAACCAGATATCCTGCATTTATCATAGTTTATCTTTGCACAAGGTGAAATTCATAAAAGACTTCCCTTCTAAACAATTAAAACCTATCATTTAGAACAGAGAATGGAAACAAGGAATGTTTGAAGAGACAACAACCCGACCAAAGAGCAGAAAACAGCTCAAGGCTACCAATGTGTCTTCAACACAGCAAAAAAATTCCACACCTGGAGGCGGGCTTCAGCTGGCCCCTAAACAAAAATGTATACATTTGCATGTTTCAGAATATCGTGATATAAATAGAATACACCCCTGTCAGGCTAATGCACTCAGGGTATATCCAATATGTACCAATATCAGAATAACATGACATGTTGGACAAATATAAGTTTCATTTCCAAATTGAGATACCTTGATAGTACATGTATTATAAATCCACTCCTCATGCATTTTAAATTACATGTAGTACGAGGAAAAACTAGTATTACTATTGGTGTGAGAAACACAGAAAATTGGTCACATTTACTCATAAACAATATCATTTAATAATAACTATACACTGAACATTGTTATTTCACAAAGAAATAATTTCAGCTTATAAATATATCAAAAGTAATAAAGCTTACATAAATAGCTCTAATTGTTATTTTCATAAAAGATATTTAATCCCAAATTTAATCAATAAATATACAGAACAACAAATATTCAGGTCATTGATTGTTTACAATTCCCATAAACAACATACTCCAAAATAATTTATTAAAGAACATAGTTACCACCTGATATATATATTTATGAACAAGTTTATAACACTTGAAAATTTAATGTTTGTCATTTCTCTGTTACAATGCAGGCTATATTGGTTACTGTTTATATTTTAGGCCAAGGCAATGTTTAAATTTTAGTAACTTGCTGAAAACAATGATCTCATGTATTTTTTTATATTTCATGCTGCTTTTTGACCAAAATAGCAATGAAAAAGAAATTAACACATGAATTGGGATGGTATATGTCAATGAAACGATTTTCTATGTGTAACACATTAATAAATTCATCTAATCTATTCTAATTTGTAGAACTGTTATAATATTATGTGAGTGGGTGTGTGTGTTTAAATTACAAATTTTAACTAGAGGCTCAAGTAATAAGTATCCCTCATTTTGCCAAACCGGACTGGATATATATTACCCCATAACACGTCCCAATCTTTATATAGACCGTCCAACAAACATTCATATTAAGTTTCTGTTTGCACAATTTAGGTTGCTGAGCGTTTCAGCAAAATTCCACCAATCAGAGATAAGAAAAGTTTATCCCTGAAGCCACAGATTTTCATCAAACACAAAAAAAGAAAAGTGTTTGGCAATTTTTTTAAACTCTGTTATCGTGCTCAATAGCAGCAAAATAAGAAATTCTAATCAACAGTAAAGCATATAAACAAATATTTACATTTAAAATACATTTGTCCTCAGTTAAAACATTATTTGGTAACTATATTGGTATGAGTAAGCTTTCCTTTTGGTTAAAACAAACAAACTGTACCTGGGTGGCTTTTTTAAATAAAAGTAAACAAACATTTTAATACCTGGGAACAAACAATGATGATCGCAAGTTTAAACAGGCTATACAGTTTCTTAAATTTCTGCCTGATTTTGACAAAGGTTTGAAATAACGACAATGTTTAGTTTACATAAAGATGTTAACTTCCAATGCTAATTACATTTGGATAATATATATCCAGGATAAATAGCAAAATATTAGTATATCATATGAAAATGTATGGATATGTGCGACATTGCTCCATTGAACTAAACATCGCAAAAAAATGGAAGATGCTCTCTCTTTTATATACTATTTTTCATATAACAGTGAAAACATTTCCAGAAAGAAAAGTTTAAAAACTGTTCACCAAAGGGGAGCAACTCTGCATTTTTTCTCACAATTATATACATTGTAATGAATGATCATCTCTTACCAAAGTTGACATTATCAGGTCAATGAATGAAAATCAAGAAAATTACCTTCTGGACGTGAACAAATTTCCAATGGCTACAGAAACCACTACGTCTTTATACAGTTATAAATATATACTGATTTGGAAATTTTTTAATTTATCAAGTAAATTATAGAAATTCACAAAGTTCAGTAATTTTACTGGTCTGAGGATCGGAAAAGTTTGCAACAGATGGAAATATATTTTTCAGAAAGATCATGTAAATATCTAGGTACTACACTGTGGATCTTCATGGTACATGTACATGTAGTACAATAAAAAATCACTTGACATACATTCATTTATAAACAAGGGTCCTACAATTATTACAACCCAATATTCTGATGGACCTTTACTCCAACAACCCAATATGCCAACATCCTGAAACTTGAGACAGCCTAAATGGCAATATTTCAACTAATAAATAATCCCATTATTACAACATTTCATCAATCTAACACAATGTTTTCACAATCAGTTCCATGTAAGGTATGACACTATATTTAGGAAATCCAGTGTTTTACAAAACAATAACAATTTAGTATATGCCATGTAAGCACGAATTTAAATAAATATATAATGCTTTTTTGTAAATTTTTACGGCCTCGAATGCATAAGATATTATCTAATTTCATTATTCAAAACAAACTACATGGTATCGCTACTATATTCTGTTCAGGTCAAAACAAACTACATGGTATCGCTACTATACTCTGTTCATGTCAAAACAAACTACATGGTATCGCTACTATATTCTGTTCAGGTCAAAACAAACTACATGGTATCGCTACTATATTCTGTTCAGGTCAAAACAAACTACATGGTATCGCTACCATATTCTGTTCAGGTCAAAACAAACTACATGGTATCACTACTATATTCTGTTCATGTCAAAACAAACTACATGGTATCGCTACTATATTCTGTTCAGGTCAAAACAAACTACATCGTATCGCTACTATATTCTGTTCAGGTCAAAACAAACTACATGGTATCGCTACTATATTCTGTTCAGGTCAAAACAAACTACATGGTATCGCTACCATATTCTATTCAGGTCAAAACAAACTACATGGTATCACTACTATATTCTGTTCATGTCAAAACAAACTACCCGTACATGGCATCTGTTCATCTCAAAACATACATGGTATCGCTACCATATTCTATTCAGGTCAAAACAAACTACATGGTATCACTACCATATTCTGTTCATGTCAAAACAAACTACATGGTATCACTACTATATTCTGTTCATGTCAAAACAAACTACATCGTATCGCTACTATATTCTGTTCATGTCAAAACAAACTACATGGTATCGCTACTATATTCTGTTCAGGTCAAAACAAACTACATGGTATCGCTACTATATTCTGTTCAGGTCAAAACAAACTACATGGTATCGCTACTATATTCTGTTCAGGTCAAAACAAACTACCCGCACATGGCATCGCTACAATATTCTGTTCATGTCAAAACAAACTACATGGTATCGCTACTATATTATGTTCATGTCAAAACAAACTACATCGTATCGCTACTATATTCTGTTCATGTCAAAACAAACTACATGGTATCGCTACTATATTCTGTTCAGGTCAAAGCAAACTACCAGTACATGGTATTGCTACTATATCATGTTCATGTCAAAACAAACCACATGGTATCGCTACTATATTCTGTTCATGTCAAAACAAACTACATGGTATCGGTACTACAATGTATATTCCGTTCATGTCAATTTTATCCTACATTATACAATACAGTTTGAGATATTAATATAAGAAATAGTTTGATATTAGAAAACACAAAAGTAGGTACATACTGATATGTATCAGGCAAGGCTTAAAATATTCTTTGTTTGTAGCTCGACCACTCTAAGGAGGGTATGGTGGGTATTTTTTTCAGGGAAATCATATGGATGATATAGACAACTGAACAAAAATAATTTATCTGAGTCTACTGTAATTGAAAATTTTAAAAAGTGACCAGCAAAATCAATGATATGTTTGGGGCAGAACAATTCCAGAGTGCGCACAGGCTAAAGCAAACAAACCTCTTTCTAATTTAGGCCTCATGCCAGATAAGCACTGTATAGATATTCCCCATTTTTGGTACATGTAAGTTGTCTCCCATTTATAGAGTTATCTTATCTTTGGAGAAGGTGTCATCCACAGATAACAATGGACAAATTGTCATTTTTCTGCAAAATATTTTAATCTTCCTAATCGTATTGTCCACACACATTAATGATGTGTCCCACATTTTTCGATGTCTGATGAATATCTTCCCCAATTCAATATATTTGGAAACAATTAAAATTATTTATTGCCCTTTAAGGTAAATACAAGACACCTTGTGTCAGGAAAGATAATTTATGCATATGGGAGACTACTCCAAAATCAGCAAGTAGGGAATATTGTGGTATACTCTGTTCCCACTGTATCACTCTACCAACGTTATTTCAACGTTATTTTGATGCAATCTTGAAAAAATAAGTACTGCAATACAGTGAGACCCAAGTATATACATGACCAATAATATATTGATATAATAATGCTTTTTTGCTTCCATTATTTGGTATTATATTAAAAATGAATTAAATCATAACACAAATATATATGCAAACAGTCAGATTTTAAAAATATGCATCACTTACTATGCAGTCAACATTTTCTTTGTGTTTACCAAGAAAGAGGGTTACCTCCCCTTCTTTGCCGGGAATGTTTAAAAAAGCCTCATTATTTTTAACAATATTATATATTACAATATATGCACACACAGGCCTCAGAACAAATTAAACGTGAAAAATATTTTGTTCTTTGCCAAAAAGAAAACATATAAAAATTAATTCACCGCATTATGAGTGGCTACAGTAAAAAAAGGGGGGGTTCAAAAGACCATAATTTAGCACGTTGAAAACAGACAAATTAAATGAAACTTCGCATGACAGTTGAAACTATATAAACTTCTATTGTTTTTCAGATAAATTCTATTGATATTTTGAATTCTTACCTGAATATATTGCTAGAATTTTGAAAATACAACAGAACTTTCGGTGATTTGCAGACAAGAAAGACAACACTCGGCGGGCGATTTACCACGGTAAATACAAACATATTCTTGCGCATAAACATCTGTTTATTTAAATAGGTCGCTTATTTTTATCGAATTGCAATTTTTTGCCCTTATAATACAAAAATTTGTTCGGAATTAGTTTCGATAGAGTTAATTACAGTTTAACTGTAATAGCAACATTTGTGTATCGCTAACAGGAATGTATTTTCTCTTTGTTGACATAGCAAGTTTGCGCCTACGGTGACGTCACTCACACCTGCTATGTAAACATTACCTGCATTGGATTCGTGATTAAATTTAATATTTTTATTTCTTTAAAAACATGCAACTCTATTAAAACGGAATTATAACGTATGAATTATGCACCTTTAAAGTCTAGTATGATCTAATATGCATGAATTTTTTCAAAGTTACTTCAGGTTTTCTTAGACCTTCTTTAGTTTGGTTTTTAATAGTAAATTGTTATTTAAACATATTATTTACGTTAATTAAACTATTCTTAACATGTCTGGTTTGTTTTCTTTTGATTCATTGTGTTTAATATATAATCATCCCGTTTTCTTTATAATATTGTTTATATATAAAGCCTGGGTATTATAATAATCAAAATAAAGATATAAGAATATATTCCAATTATTTAAAATAAAACTTTTATTAAAATAAAGTTCACTATTACTAAAAAAAAGAGAGAAATACTTACCTCAAGTACCTGTGGGTTTTTTTTTTTTTTTTTTTTTTTTTTTTTTTTTTTTTTTTTTTTTTTTTTTTTTTATGAGTAAATTGGAATACATTTTAATAATAATATTGTTTTGAAATCATTGGTCAAATGCATGGCATCACAATGTAAAATAAAAACGGAATTTTGAATTTTTGAAGACAAATATATTTAATTTCGATCTGATCAAGTATTGTTGACATTTTCAAAAGATACGGTTTTTACACGCCCTATGTTTTGGTCTTGCTCGTATCGGATACGGAGTGTTTAAAGCCCGAGTCAAGCGTTGAAGAAGATTTAAACTCCAGCACTGTACAGAAGAACTGAATCGAAATGTAAAATCAGGTGCTCACTGCTATATATTTTAAACTCAAATGCTTGAGATATAAATATAGTTCTGGAGATTGAAAAAATAAGGCCAGCCCTAGAGAAGTTCAATCCAGCGCTGAAGATGGGAAGTCCATATATTCCACTAAAGTCATTTAAAACGGCCTGTTTAAGAATTGGCGTATGACATCAGAGAATGCATTTGGAAACTATTGCAGACAACAATTATCTATGTTTTTTTCATTTCAAAACAAAATTCTGGCTGCCGTTATTTAATTCAATTCAATTCAATTATTTATTGAGCATAGAATCCAACATAGGATTATCAATCAAATACAATATAAAACAACAAACATAAATATTTGATCAACATTAAACATAGAATTTTAAATGATTAACTGTGAATTCCTATCTCGGCTGAGTACCTGAAACCTATTTATATAAAACTATTATTATTATTATTGTTTTTAATAATATTACTGTTTTATTAATAATATTATTTTTAACCATTCAATAATATGTTTCTTTTCATAAACATAACATGTGTTCCCTCAACATTTATTTTCATATCATAATCATTATTTCATAGGATAAAATGATTTTTTTCTAATTTTGTTCTAGCGTTATAAGCTGGCATAACTGAACTAATCTTATCCTCGAGTGCATTTTGTATGTGTTTCAATTTAGGACAAACTATAACAAAATGGAAGTCATCCTCAACTTCAATTTGACAAAGAGGACAAATTCTCTGATTTAATGGAGTATTTTGATGGCTCCCTTCTTTAATCAATAATTTGCTATTGCTTATTCTTAGTTTTACGAAATTTGAAACAACATCTTTTTCAATATTTAATAAAAGATAATTTTCCATATCAAATTCAGTTTTCAAAAGTCTATATGTTCTTAACTTAGTTTTATTGGGTTTATTTTCATCTTGAAATAGAATTTTTCTCCAGTAATAAATAAAATTTTCTTCTAGTTTATTTTTGAGAGAAAACATCAACCTACTCCTAGAAAATATAGTTTGATTATCCCATACATGTGCAAATCCAAACTTATAAAAAACCTGTTGAATTTATATGTAAAACTGTTCTTGGGTTTTAAATTTTCTTTATATGCATATGAGACCATGATACTGATAGGACTATGAACAAACTTCCAATTTAAAATATTACTGAACACAAACATAAAAGTATTAGGAAACTTTATTCATATTGGTTTAAAAACCAAGAAAGCTTTCAGATTTTAGCGGAAATTTTGGGAAAATAGTTATCTTACATTTATTAGCTTAATCCTGAGACTACTATAACACATGTGTTATAGTAGTCTCAGCTTAATCTTAGAATATACAGATGTCATATTGGACAAACCTCGTGTTAAGTAAAAATATATGTTCAAACAGATACTGCTAGAATCGTCACTAATGTCTTGGGACACTATTTTAGTCTCTCTCACCCTGGAATTTAAGTCGGTTGTGAGAGACTTGGCCATTGAAAAACAAGAGACACACAAACAGGCAAGTCTTGAAAATTAGTACTATTCTATTAATACCTTAAATCAAACACTATTTCAAATCCAGAATTATCCCTTAACTCTCGTATTAATACTATGTTATAGGCTAGGATAGATACGATACTACTCTCTAGATGAAGAATGGAATCAACACTGATTCTACACGATTCCTGAAACCATGAAAATTTTTGTTAGGGCCATTGTCCTTGCACGTTTAACGAATTAAGAACTTTATACATTCATCATAGACGGCTTCCAATTGTTACATTGTTACACGGTTCTGCAATTCTGACAAGTAGTCGAAAAAAATGCAGACACTTTCCTGTCTGTGAAGAATTTTATTATAGAGATTAAGAGATATACACATTCTCACGCAGATCTCTTTCTGTCCATTGCATTATTAATTAATATCGTCTTTTACATTTTTCCTACCTAAAATCATAAAACATGTTTAACTGTCATAACATTTCTTTTTCTGTCATAATGTTTAGTGTGTACTTTGTTAATTAGTGAAATTTGTTTAAACTAACGCTTGACTTTCCATCCCCAGTGTTTGAGTTTAAATCTTCATCTCCATTTTAGAAACAAGAACTTTTCACTATATCATGAGAATAACAGCGCTCCGTAGAGTAGTATTGGGTCAACTGTGTAAAACAAATAGGGGGCCCACATAAAAAAGGTTTCACCTTACGAGTCTTGAAATAAAAATGTTAAGCCTATAAAATAACATAAAATTATTTCCATATATAAATACTTCAAACAATTAGGAGTCTGCTAATCCTGCAAATTGGACAAGCCGCGAAATGTGGACCCCAGTGCTGACAAACATGCACTTAATAAATTCAAGAATAAAGTTAAGACTATTGTAGAGAAACGTATTAAATACTATCAAATACACTATACAGAGACAGGTAATAAGTTATCTCTATCTAGAACAAAAACAAAACTATGTGAATTATGTGAAAAGTTTGTCTTTGTTCCAGCAGATAAGGTAGCTAATAATGTTGTGATAATCTAGAAAAGTACTACATTGATGTATTAATTCCTTGAAACTAGATTTACAGAAAAAGACAAAACTAAACAACACATTAAAGCCACTGAACAGTTCCAAGCTCCTACCCAACAGAACAATGTTCCTACGATATACAGGTTACATAAATTACATAAAAAAATCCCAACAAATTTTGGTCTATTTCTGCCTCTAACAAATGTAACACCACTAAATTGTCTGTTCTTTTAACAATTAAGTTCTCTTACTTGTATGAAAGAATTTGTCAATAGATTTTTTTCTCCCAGTGACTTTAAATTTAAAAATTCATGCTGGCCTCTCGGGAATATACTTCCGATTTCTATTGAACTCTACGACAAGATAGCATTTAACCCTTTATAAATGGGAGTGTTATATCAGACCTTTTCTTTTAGTAGACCGACAGTATCCGCGACCTGAAGCTATAAGAACCTTAGCTAGTTTTACAGTTATATAAAACGAGCACATTCTGACCCTGTTATCTAAATTATCTACCGTTCAGTCTAATTTTGTTGTTCTAGCAAGCGGTCACCTTGTTGGTAATCATAATGTATTGGTTTTTATAGTGTGTTTTATACACCTTAGTATCAGGATAGATAAGGGGGATGTTTTGGTACCCATACAACCGCTTTAACCCCCACCATAGTGTCTGTACCAAGTCATACTATCCAGACTCTCTGTTATGTTTATGTTTGTTTTGTGCTCTTTTATGTAATTTTTTGTCAGATGGGTTGAGTTGATTGAATCAAGGAGAAATCGGATGTCTTGTCATAAAGTTTGGTTATTAGGTTTCCATGGTCAACTGTCTGTCCATATAGATCTAAAAAAAGGGAATATGAACATTGCTTTTGTTTGATTTGGTCAGCTTGAATTCTTTCGGGAAAATTTCTTCAGAAGATTCAGAAATCGGTCAATTATTTAAAGCCGAAACATCATCCAAATGTGTTAAAGTTGTGTGAAACTGATAAATCATTAGGTCATGTATTAAGGTTCTTTGTTACTTTGTGTCATAAATTGTGACTCAATATAACGATAGATAAATAAGTCCCTAGTGAGCAGAGCGCAAGTGGCATCCATAGGCATACCGGGTACCTGGGGATAGACTGTATTTCCAAACCTAACATAAATATGAACTCCGTTTATCATGTGTAAATCTTGTGCATCATATTAGTATCAAACAATTTATTATATTCATCTTTAAAGAAAATGGCTTTAAAACCATAACAGCAAATGAACTTGCGTCCAGATTTTTTGAAAGACCATTTTATCAGATATATCTGATATACACATTTCTGTTTAATAAAAAAAAAATGCAAATGGCAGTGTGGTCTAAAGAGTTGAAAAATCATAACTGTCCACTGATGTGTACTATATTGTTTGCCCAAAACTTCTAAAGAATTTTTCATACTCCAAAAATAACTGACACTGGTATTTTCAAAACATCAATAATTACAAAAAGTCAAGACAAAACAGTAGAATGTTTAAGTTCAAAGTTCAAAGTAGTGAGATTTTAATACTTAATGTTGAAATGAAATTTGAAAGGATTTTCGTAAAGAATAGGAAGAAGCTTTCATACAGTCAGAAATAACATTTCATTTAGGGTAGATTTTCAGTGTTCGGCAACGATTTGTATTTCTGTCGACAAAGATATCACCATTTTTGTATGAAAAGCTCAAGTTTATCATGCACTGAAAGTCCAAGACTGAAAAAAAAACCCTCACACAACACAATGAATCAGGGAATCTTTCTTAGTTTACGCTAGTAAATCCTGAGTTAAACTGATGCATTAGTTTCATTTAGTTTCAAAGTGTTTTGCTTCCTATTTATAATATATAATATAATAATATAATTTCAGAATATTGTTCCAACTTGTAAAGCATAAATGTAACATTTGAAAGTTGAAAGATAGAAATTCTCACCTCTACATCTTTGTCTTTAAACATAATATTCAAAAGCAAGCACCGTCATATTTTGTACACTAAACTTTCGATTTCACGATTTTTTTGTTGGCTACTTCACTTTCATGTAATAAGCGAGCGAGTGCCTTTTTGTTTGCAAAAGGGTACCTGTTACCATCTTGTATCTGGATAAGTTTTTAATATATGTTTGTTGCTAGAATATATTGATAATCCTGAACTATATAGCTACATTATTGTATATTTAAATTCGCGGTTAATGGGTTCCCACGAATACCACGAAAATTGGTATACAACGAATATTAATGAATCCACAGTATAGAAAATATTTGCTCCCTTTTCACACAGTATTATATTTTTAAGATAAAGTGGTAAAAATATACGCAAATGGTCAAAATGTACATGCCCATATATAGTCCAGCCGACGAAGACGTTAGCCACTCCCTAAATAGTTTAGCTTTCAATTTAATCAACAGAAAAGTTTCATACGCGAAAATTTTTATCAAACAAATTAATAATTAAGTGAACCCTCTTTCATACCAAGTTTTGTAAAATTAAGATTTCTCACCTCCATGACAAATATGTAATTGTCCCAGCGGACAAAGCCTCCAATAACATCGTTTTTGTCTGCAAGAACTATTATTTTGAGTATCTTAGAAACGAGTTGGGAATAGATAATACTATGGGTAACCCACCTTAAACACAAAATACACTCACTAAGTAACAAGTCGATCCTTGATCACCACAAGACCGTTCTTCATCCCTTTGGCATTTCAACAAAGGGTGAAGAAAATGGACCTTACTGCTCTTTATTGGATTCTTAAAGTACATAAGAATCCGTTTAAACAAAGGTGCATTGCTCGGTCAACTAATTGTTCTATACAATTCTTTGGAAGATTTTAACATTCATATTGACATGTATTACAAAGGCCTTCAGAATTACCGTAAAACATCATATTCCACCCGTGGCGTCAATCAGATGTGGATCTTAAAAACTCCAAAAAATTAATACAATTTCTAAAATGAAAATTTCGGCTTCTCTACACTCTGCACTACCATACCACATTCTCAATTAAAATATCGATTGAAACAATTACTAGTCAGTCATCAATGTTTTTTTTTTAAAAATGGCACACGCATGTATAAATTTCTAGTTTTAGGCAGAGAAAAGGCTTATTTCGTGTAGAACCACTCTAATTCTGACAAAAAATATTCTGAAGATGAAATTAAAAACATTTCAGACTTTCTCATAGACAACATATTTGTTGAATTTGGCGGTAAAAATTTTCAACGAACAATCGGATTTCCAATGGGAACCAACTCTCGGCTCCTGTTTCTGTATTCATATGAAGAGCACTTCATTCAAAGGCTACTACGTGAAAACAAAATATAAACTATCCCAATTCTTTTCGTTATATAGATGACGTGTTGTCGTTAAATAATTTACGACAAATTCCAAGACTTTCTACATCTCATCTACCAAGGTGAGCTTGAAATTAAGGATCCTACAGATACATCAAAGTCCGCTTCATATTGAATTGTTTCTTGAAATAGACAATGGGGGACATTTGAAGACAAAACTTTATGATAAGCGTCATGAATTCAACTTTCCTATTGTCAACTTTACTTTCCTGAGTAGCAATATACTAGTACCAGCATCGCCTGCATATGGCGTTTACGTTTTCCGCTTATCCGATATTCAAGGGCATGCATGAGTTACCATTATTTTCGACAAAGGATTACTGCTGTCACAAAAGCTGTTTAAGCTTGTTTTTATTAGGGACAAGTTGATCTCTTCAGTTAGGAAATTTTACGGTCGTCTTCACAAATTGATTGACCGTTACAGTATTCCAATATCGAAGATAATGTTGGACCTGTTCCCACTATCGTAACATTTTATGTACCTCCATTGATTTGTGACTACCACCAGATTGACTTTTTTGAACTTCACGACGGGTGTCATATACGGAGCAGGAACTGCTCACCCTTCCGTAACACCTGTGTTCAGTTCGTGTTGTTCATTGTTTTTTATTTTTTATTGTTTACTTGTTGTGCTTGTGGTTGTTCATTTGTCTTTCTCAGTTTGTATGTCTAATGGATTGCGTTTTTTTTTTTTTTTTGTTTTTTTTTTTTTTGTTTCCTCCTTAGTAGGTATATTTGTCCTCTTTCTCACTGAATAAAACAGAGCGATTTTGTAAGATTGGATTTTAAAGATAGATTTAAAATGATCATGTTTCATTTGTTGATATTTTGCAAATAACTCTAAAACGTGCTTCCAAAACTCATTGTGTGTTCTTGTACCATGACCCCTTGGGGAGGGGCGGAAGGACCTTTTTCGGAACGCCGGGATCGGGAAAGGATTTTTCGTAAGTAAATATTGTTTCTTCACTATTTTTAAGTGAATCAGGTTTTATCGAAAACTATTTGATAATTAACTAGGGAAAATGACTAATAGATACTTTTATGTCATCTCGTATGTTTGTTTGTTTAGTTGGGGTTTTAAGCCGTTTTCAGCACATTTGGCCATTTCGCGGCGGCTAGTTTTTATTGGTGGAGGAAGCCGGAGTACCCGGAGAGAACCACCGACCTTCGGTAGGAAAATTGGCAATCCTTGTCAGTCAATTAAGATCGGAGTCGAACACACCACGCCACAGGTGAGATTCGAACTCGCAACCTCAGCGTTGACAGGCTAGTGGTCATTAGTAGTCATGACGAACTACCTAGACCACTCAGCCACCCAGGACCCTGTCATCTCGTATGAGAGTCTTGTATGAATTAGGTAAGAATTCGGATTTTCTTTCATGTCTTTCACAAGTATCGTTCATTTGCTTACACTACTTCCGGTAGCAGACGAATTTTTGAAAAATGGAATTGAGTTGTCTTTTGCGGCACAATTTTCAGGGGCGGGTCCAGGTGAGGGCGTAATGGGCGTACGCCCCCTCCCCCCTTTTCCAAAAAAAAAACTATTGTAATCTGCTTATATAGTATTGAATATGGCAATTTATCATATTCATTAATTAAACACATACTCTGTTTTCTTTTTAAACTTCCCTAATGGTCATATTTGAAAGGGGGCGTCAGGAACCGTTACATTAGTGCATTTCACAATTATTTTATGTTTTTAAGCAAAAAAAAGGTCCAAAAAAATTTTCGCCTCGCTCCGCTCGCCAAAAGGTTTGTTATACGCCCCCCTTTAAAATATCCTGGAAACGCCCCTCATTTTGAATAATTATCTACTCTTTTCTATATTTATTTAATTTTTTTAAATGAACATTTAACAACTTTCATCCATAGGAAGGATACAATATCTCTTCCGGGTAATTCATAGCCTTTCTTTTTGACTACAAAAGTACAAGATGTTGGTTACTTATAACATCACGGTACCCAAATTGCGACCCTAATTGTTATGTATCAAATTTAGAAACTAATGCAATATTTATACAGTTGTTGTAGACTTTTGTATCTGGATATTTACTTGGAACAATGGTCTCTCATATGGTCTTTGTGCATGATAAGTGAATATATCAATGTTTGCACCATGAGCGAACTGAAAAGAGGAACCACATCGCTATCAGTTTCCGTATAATTGATAACAAATTTGAAAATTTTTGGAAAATATTCTGATATCAAGTCATTCTATGCCGTAAAAATGTCATGCAAAATAATAATATTGACGTTTCAGGGTGGCATTACTGTAATTCAATTTACAGAAAGTATATGCAAAGTGTGTAATGATGAGTAAACCGAAATCTGTAATTTGTACTGTGTTAAATTGCCTTTTATACAGAAAAATATGGAACTTTTTAAGACTAAAATTCCTCTTCTTTTAAAGGTCGCAGTACAATGAATGCAGTGACTGCATTTTGGGTATCCGGTGCAATTTGGGTTCTCTGACGTTATGTGTATAATTCTTGTCACAAACCATATTATTACCGTCTATAATAATATAATAATAATAATAAATTTTTATTTAAAATGGTGGCTCAATAGACATTTATTTCACATAAAAGCATATATTTAAACATTCATACAAACAGTATTATAACATACATCACATACATCTTTAAAAATTTTTAAGATAAGATAAGATAATATATCTAATAAAATATCAACATGTTATATGACAATAAAACAATATGCAGTAATAGATATATGCATACGTCTGTATAACAATTAAAAGTTGACATCTTATTAGGATGAGCCATAAAAGCTCAAAGAGCTTTTTTCCAATGGGGCCCCACAATGTAAACCTCTTAAAGTTAAAATAAAGTTAAACATACAATAATAAAGAAGTTTCGTGTTATATCCATCACCGGAAAAGTTCGTCAATTATGCGCGCCTTTATGACGTCATTTACCAGATTGTAGGGCACGCCTGTATCCCTACACTATTAAAGTTCATCAAGCGTCTTCGTGATCGTCATTATGCAGGATGATCTAGAAATATATTTTGCTCCGTAGGTACTTTATCACAATTCCTTCATGACTGCAGTACTGATTATCACTTATAAGAATTTAATTTGCCAAATATTTCATGCAACATAGCATCATTTTTTTTTCAACCGTTCGCTCAACACGGAGACGGAAGTGACGATGCCCCTAAACGCACTAAAGACGTTCACTAAAACCAGAGTTTTTGACGGAATTGCAACGAACTCGAAAGTGGCGTATTATATACTTCCTATTATCAAAACATTTTTACCTATAGCTAGGTTGTTAGGATTTGCTTGCATAAAATTATATGAAAACAAATCTAGAAACTTAAACCAAGAACACGTGTTACAAGATGCACAATACCAGACTGAATTTGATAAATGTGTGAAGGCTGCTTACAACAATCACTCATTCATGCTTAAAAAATTAAAATTTCCTTTTAGATTTTAATAACTGTAAATATCCCGTGTAAATAGTTTACAAGACTTTTACCCTCAAAAGAGGGGTGTTCCTAACTAGAGGAAGCTCATACGAAGAGAAGAAGTAGTCTAACAATTTCAAACTATCACTTTCTAAAACTTGGTCCATATTTTTATCAGCAAAAGATACCATTTGAGTATTGTCATCGACATATTTATAAATTATACTTTTTTTTCGACTGTACGAAACACATCATTGATAGAAATGTTGTCATCAGAATGACGGTATACCTAATAAAGGAGGAACGTACAAGGCATACAATAGATATGTTATAATTTGATTCCATTCCCTATCTAAAAATATACCTCGCCAGTAAGCGGTCCAGTTAAAGTAGTAGGTACTGGTAGTATAAATTTCCGCAATTAAAAACTAAAATTATTCACTTGCCATTTCTACACAAAGTTTTTAGAAATTTTAATCAAAGTTCAAGTTCCCTTAAGGCTTAACTTCTAGTTCTACAAGATACAAGCACAGGGGCTCGATACAATTGACACAGTTACAGTATGTCAT
The DNA here is from genome assembly GCA_028015205.1 of Mytilisepta virgata. Lineage (NCBI taxonomy): Eukaryota > Metazoa > Mollusca > Bivalvia > Mytilida > Mytilidae > Mytilisepta > Mytilisepta virgata. The sequence continues at coordinate 94,052,706 of CM051519.1, read as the reverse complement.
CTGTGACTGATCCGCCCCGATCTATAATACCGTCATCTTTGACTGATCCGGCTCCGATCTATAATACCATAACAATGGTTGTTCACTGTTTTTTAGTTTTCTGTGTTTATTTGTTGTGCTTGTGGTTGTTCATTTGTCTTCCTGGGTTTTGTCTGTCTAATGGATTAGGGTTTTTTTATTGCTCCTTAGGTATATTTGTCCTCTCCATCAATCATTTACTTTTGTATTTAGACTGTTTTAGCCATTGTATAATATTTGTTTATGCTTGATATAGCAACAAATAAATACCCTTATTAAGCTACACGTAGCAACAAATAAATACCCTGTTTATACTACATGTAGCAACAAATAAATACATTTTTCTTGCCAAATGTTAAAAAATTATGACCCTGTCCTGACAGCATTGTACATGTACAAATATATACATGTATTCAGTAATGTCACATTTATGCGTGGAGACATAATATTTTATAGATATCAATTGCACGCACACACAAAAATAGAAAAGCTCAAATCCTGCATGCCAGACTTCGTATGACAAATAGTAATCTTGATGAATATTTATTTATCCGTAACATCTCAGAAAGCAAATTTTGCTCTTGTAGATGTGTGGAGAGTACCAAACACTTACTTCTAAATTGTACTTATTACACAACCCTTTGTCAATTTACAATCGGCTCACCACAATTTCATTATAATGTTTAAAAGTTATTACTTGGGGACCCAAATCTTAGTAACGAACAAAATTTAACCATGTGCAACAAAGTCCATGCCCTCATCATATAATCTAGGCGTTTTTAGTCATTTATATAATGAGGATACTTTTTTGAGAAAGCTGGAGGCACGAAAGATACCTGAAAACTTGTTTATTTCACATTTACATTCGAAGCATTAATTTATACAGTATTTATGTGATAAGTTATAACTTAAAGTCCATCAATTTATCAATTTATGAACATATTCTTTCCTTGTATTCATTTTCCTTTTTTCAGGGGGACAGATTAATATAAGGACTTCCTTGTTTCTGAACCCCTTTTGTATTTTGTTATATGTGTGTATTGTAGTATTAGTTCTTTGAATAAATATTGTTTTTCAACTAAAAAAATATTGAAATGATGATTCTTTTAAATAAGAAAAATAAAAAAAATTCAAAAACAAGATACAGTGTATTATAAAACTGTTAACCATTATGAATGGAAAATAGAGACTATAGTCTCAGATGAAACTAGATGGTAAAAATATTATGTATGACACTAGAACAGAAAATGCAGCTAATAGACATAATTAATGAACTATTTTCTTTCTTTCTTTCTGATGGTGAAAATGTCAAGAAAATTGGTTGTGAAATGACTTCATTGGAAAATTTGTGAATTTGCATGGAAACCTATGGGAAAATTGGAGATGGCAAATAATTATGTTTACTGACTGTAGGGGAATCTCAGTAGTTATGGCTCTAAAAGTAGATGGCAGATTTACGTTAGCCAATCAACAATCGACATTTATTCCAAGTTAGGGACCATATTACGTACTTATAGTACACAAAACAAGTTTCAGGAGGTACAAATCTAGGTTACAAAAACATAATTATCATTGCCTGCCCCTTCAGAGACAGAAGATAGACATTGATACAACTCAAGTTTTTAGAACCAAAACAGTTATGACAAATATATATGTAACAAATAACAAAGGTGATTTTGCTCTGTACAGTCTACCATAACATTTAGCTGTAATTTTTTTACCGTGACATCATTGAATTGGATGAATGTTGCTTTAAGACAACAATAGCGTAAAATAATAATAGACTTTTCGAAAATGAATAGTTCAAAATAGTTACTTTTATACTTCAAATTTGAGTCATTATTATTCTAGTTGAAAACGTATCTGATAGCACCAGAGGTTGGTGAAATGGCACAAAACTTGTCAAGTTCTGAAGAGACCGACATTGATCAAAACAAGAAGGAACATTTGAGGCTGGCAGGAATTATCAAAGGTGTTCATTCAGACTTGAGAAAGAAATATCGAAAAAGTAAGCATAATTATTGTAATTCATTTTTGTCGAGCCTTCGACTTTTGTCGAAAAAGCGAGACATAGCGATCCTACATTCCGTCGTCGTCGTCGTCGTCGTCGTCGTCGGCGGCGGCGTCCACAAATATTCACCCTGTGGTTAAAGTTTTTGAAATTTTAATAACTTTCTTAAACTATCCTGGATTTCTACCAAACTTGGACAGAGGCTTGTTTATGATCATAAGATAGTATCCAGAAGGAAATTTTGTAAAAAAAAAATTCCAGTTTTTCCGTATTTTACTTATAAATGGACTTAGTTTTTCTGCCAGGAAACATTACATTCACTCTGTGGTTAAAGTTTTTAAAATTTTAATAACTTTCTTAAAATATCCTGGATTTGTACCAAACTTGGACAGAAGCTTGTTTATGATCATAAGATAGTATCCAGAAGTAAATTTTGTAAAATAAAAATTCCAGTTTTTCTGTATATTACTTATAAATGGACTTAGTTTTTCTGCCAGGAAACATTACATTCATTCTGTGGTTAAAGTTTTCAAAATTTTAATAACTTTCTTAAACTATCCTGGATTTGTACCAAACTTGGACAGAAGTTTGTTTATGATCATAATATAGTATCCAGAAGTAAATTTAGTAAAAAAAAAAAAAATTTTTCCGTATTTTACTTATAAATGGACTTAGTTTTTCTGCCAGGAAACATTACATTCACTCTGTGGTTAAAGTTTTTAAAATTTTAATAACTTTCTTAAACTATCCAGGAATTTTACCAAATTTGGACAGAAGCTTGTTTATGATATAAAGATTGTATCCAGGAGAAAATTTTGTAAAATATTTATTTCTGTTTTTCAGTTTTTTACTTATAAATGGACTTAACATTGCATTCACTATGTTGTGAAAGTTTTTAAAAATTTTAATAACTTTATTATTTTTATTAAGTTTGCAGAGAAGTTTCTTCATTATCAAAACAGAGTATCCAGATGATAATTTTGGAATTGATTTCATTATTTCATTGCAGGAATTTATTTACTGTGTTTCAGAGCCTATATATATATTCTACTTTTTTAATTAAAGGCTAGATCATTAAGCACTTTAAAATTTGTCTTCCTTAACATTTGTTCATTCAATAAATTTATGTTTCTACTCATTTATAAATCTATATATATATAATTGCATACTATATTAATTTTTTACAACAAAATCTTTTTTCATACATTTCAAATGTTTTATTTCATTAACTGCAAATCTATTATGTGCATTCACCTATCACACTGAAAATATAGACAACATCAAAAGTAGGCGAGACGCTGGGTTCCGCGGAACCCTTACGAATTTTTTTATAAGTAGACAGTTCTTAATATGTAGGTTAGTAAGTATGTGTTATGTATGCCAAAATGCTTTGGTTTGATTCGTACATGTATGGGGAAATGTGATATTTATACATTAATACATGACCTTTAGAAAATTTCCCTTGAGTTTTTAGCCTAAGCGCCTATAAAAGTTGAGGGATGATAACTAAACCAGTATGAGAAATCACTGGAAATTCTGTCTAAAATTCTGATTTTCAACTACATGTAATCTGGAATTTTCTATTTTTATGAGTTTGGAATACGATAATATTTAATATGAGATACAAGTTCTCTGAACTGAAGAACTTCTGGATTTCTGTTTCATACAATCAATGTTTTTCTTTAGATTTACATGACATCGAGAAGGTTTGGAACGACCACTGTAAAAATACCTCAGTCTTATCAGAATATGCAGATGCTATGTATCAGTTAGCAAGAGAGCACTGGTCTAAATTACCAACAACTCGAATTGATTGGTGCAGGCAAACAGTTTTAGACTATTTTTGTGGAGATGGTATGGAAAAGGTCATTAACAAAGAGCAAAGACGAGAGAAATACAGGTTGGAGAATGAAATGTGTTCAAATGCTAAAATAATTAGTGAAAATGGTAAGAAGGAAGAATCTGGAGAAGAGCAAATTCACATGTGAGTTGATGAATTTTATGTTTCATAATTAAGATACCTGCAAGTCTGCAAAAATGTAATCTAAAGATGCAAAAGTCATTTCCATATATTGCCATTTAGCCAGAAGAATTATACACTATTTTTAGCTCACCTGACAAAGCCATGTGAGCTATTGCAATCACTTTGTGTCCATCGTCTGTCGTCCGTCGTGGTTATCATTTCAGATTTTGATCATCTCCCCTGAAACTACCATGGCTGCCATGGTCAATTCTTGTTTCTGATTGGCTGAAACTTAAAAAATCATCACCTCTGAAACTACAAGTGCAAATGATTTGTAAATTGATACAAGTGATTTTATTAAAATCTTCTACCAAGATCTCTCGTTTTGACTTGATCCTGCAAAAATCATGGCTGCCATGGGCAATTCTTGTTACTGATTAACTGAAACTTTAAAAATCTTCTGTCCTGAAACTATAAGTACAAATGATTTGTAACTTGGTACAAATGATTGTCGTCAAGTCCTCCACAAAGTTTCCTCAAATCTTCTTGATATTGCTAAACCATTGCCATTGGTAATTTTTGTTTCCAAATTGAACAAATCCAAAGCTTTGTTAATTGGTACAAATGATGTGTTTGAGGTCTTCTACAAAGATTTATCATTTCATCTTCAAAGGGCAAAATAGACAGGCTAGTCTTTAAATGAGATTTTTTGGGCTATTTGTAAAACAGGTGAGCGATACAGGCTCCTAGGAGCCTCTGGTTTATATTATATTTATACTTCTGAAAATTTCCTGATTCTGAAACTTTTGAATTTGAAAATCTAGATTAAATTTCAATAAAATACAGAATGATCAGCTTTATATGTTGGAGAAATTTGGCATTTTGATAGTAAAGGGTAATATTTTTTCTTAAAATCAACAAAGAATAAAAAAGATTCCCTAAGACCCCTATGTTAAAAGTTTTAAAAATTCAACACGTGAAAAAGTTCCTTCAGTTTTATGTTTCTAAATTCATAAAAATATCCTGATTCTGCCATTTCCCGAACTGTGAAATCATTTGTAGATTCAGCTGTGCATAACTGCAGTAGTATCTGCACAAAATAGAAAGCATACAGTTCTTCAGATAAGAAACAGAATTGAAAATTTTGTGTATTCCGAATTATCATTGTATTAATTGAGTCGTTTGTATCAGTAATTCTCTATAATTGTTAATTATTAAGTAATGGTAAAGCAAACCAACAGATGACATCTTTAACGAAATTTAAATGCAAAACAAATGGGGAAAAAATTGTGTACTATTCAATAGCTGTGGTTCATATACGATTATATGGACTGGGGAAGTTTATATAGCCAATAAGAAGGAAGAAATCAAATAAGTATAATAATAGGACATATAACCATGACAACAATCATGTATATTAATTGAAATTCCACAGTTACATACCTTACGATATGGCTGGCAGATAAATTTCACCAAAGTTAAAAATCTTACCGTCTTTCAGAAAATTAACAAACATTGAAAAAATTCAGTTGTTCCACTCTTTCAGTTCTATTGATGATATCATTGAAAAAACAGTAAATTTCTGAGACTTTTCCAAGAAATATTCTAAAGTTGGAATTCCAATGTTTAAAATTCAATTGTTCAAAGCTACCACTCTTCCAATGATCATTTCAATGATAAGTATTTCATCAATTAATTATATATTTAATTAAAGGTCAGGGAATATACCAAAGATTAAATTGCAGTTTTGAAAATCCAATTGAATCAAGGAATTGCCATTAAACTGATCTCACCCAGAATCAAGCAATTTCATTGCTATTTTACAGCTGAGTACTTTAAAAATATATTTGCTATATTTTCCCTAAAATTTAAGGTTTTAAGTGTCTTCCGGGATATTTACCAAAGTTTGAATTTTATTTGTTCCAAGAAATGGCTATTTCACATTTGATATATGGTTGCTGGGTACTTTTCCTAAAATTGAAGGTCTGAGAGTCTTCCAGGATATTTACCAATGATGGAATTGCAACAGGAATCATCACAGAAAAAAAAATCAAGTGTGGCGGAAGCCATCCTCCAAAGTCAGGGTTTTGTATTCACGTTTGTTCCTACAAACCACTGACATTCATTCATGTTTTACAGGTTTGAAATGAAAGATTTTCATTGGTTGCTCCTCCAGGTAAAAAGAGAATCTATTTCCGTCATAGGTAGAATTTTTTAGGGTCACACACTAGGCGGTGATATGTTCGACCCGCTGAATATGAATGAGTGTTGTCAGGGGTTTGTAGGAACAAACGTGTATACAAAACCCTGACTTGGGAGGATGGGAGCATAGTGTAACCTACATTATATATTGAATTATTCCAGCAAAAAAAACAACAATGATAAGTAATGGATAGGCCATTTTCAATGGAAATATAATAAGAAGAAAATAATGACCTTATAAAACCATCTCAGTATTTGATATTTGGGCTTGATCATAGTATTAAAATTAATTTTTAGCTCACCTGGACCAAAGGTCCATGTGAGCTTTTACCATCACTTGGCGTCCGTCGTCGTCGTCGTCTGTCGTCGTCGTCTGTTAACAATTTTTCAAACGTTAACTCGTCCGACACCATAAGTCCAATTGCAACCAAACTTCGTACAGTTGTTTATTGGTATATGTGCTACAAAACTATCGTTTGGATTTTTGATTCGTAAAAAAACATGGCCGCCATGGCTAAAAATAGAACATAGGGGTAAATTGCAGTTTTTTGCAAATAACTCAAAAACCATAACAGATATCAAAATTCTGGCAGAGGGTAAAAGTGTTCAGCACCTCAAGATCTACCTGCCCTGAAATTTTGAAGAAGATCCAACGACCCATGTAGGAGTTATTGCCCTTTTTCTGCATTTTTTCCAAATTTTGCACTTATTAAGCTCAATATCTTGGATACTATAAAGGAAATTTGAAAAATTTAAATTTCATATTGTTAGGCACACAAAGATCTACAAAATTTGTAACAGGATCGAAGTTGTAGGTTCGTTCCTTTTAGGAGTTATTCCCCTTAGATCGTCAAAATTGACCATTTTTGCAGTCTTTATTCATTGTAATAAAATCGTTAACTCCTCTTACACCATAAGTTTAATTGCAACCAAACTTAGTGTAGTTGTTCCTTGGCATGAGTGCTACTAAACTATCGTTTGGATTTTTGATTTGTAAAAAAACATGGCTGCCATGGCTAAAAATAGAACATAGGGGTAAATTGCAGTTTTTTGCAAATAACTCAAAAATGGTGACAGATATCAAAATTCTGATGGGAAGCTAAAGTGTTCAACACCTCAAGATCTACCTGCTTTGAAATTTTGAAGAAGATGTAACCACCCATGTAGGAGTTATTGCCCTTTCTTGATTTTTTTTTTAAATTTGTACTTATTAAGTTGTATGATCATTCCTTTTAGGAGTTATTCCCCTTAGAACATCAAAATTGACCATTTTCACAGCATTTCCCTTAGTTTGCAAAATGTTTAAATGAGCCCTTTAGGAGTTAAAGTTTTGTCCCTTAAATGTCAAAATAACTGTTGATGCCTTATAGATGACCCTTTAAATGTCAAAAATAGCGTTTTCTCTTGTTTTTGCCCTATAGAATGAAAACTATTGTCGATAGAGAAAAGCTGTTGTTTGCTTAAACAATCAGCTCATTGAGCTCTACAAAAGTCTGAATTGGGTCGAAGTTGTCAGATGATCCATTATAGGGGTAATAGCTCATGAAAGACTCCCTTAAAGCTTAAGGACCAGGTGAGCGATTCAGGCTCCTGGGAGCCTCTTGTTGTATGTGTGATAAATATGAAAAGTTGGAATTACTTACTAGCAACTTTTAATTTCTCACCTTTGATAAAGCAATAATTGAATTAATTAAATTTAAATACCAACGATGTGAACTTGACAAGCGGCAATTAAACAAAGAATCAGTTAATATGTGGACAATTATCAATTTCATTTCCTCAAATAAATACACCACCTTTCAAACCACTTCGGTATAAAAAATACCGTTCTAAAAGATTCCACATTTTTTAAATGAATCAAAAAAAAATCAGACAAACAACAACTGAATACACAATATGGGGACATAGTTCCGAATTAACCCATTATTATATAAATATTTACAGCAGTTTAGATTGTGTGTTTTTAAAAATAATTTAACTCCTTTTGACAGGTGTTCATAAATTTTTATTTGGATTTCATTTTGATTATTCTGTTTATTTTACTACAAATGTATAATTCATATGCAAACAAAAGGGACTGTTTTGTGCCAATTAAACGGGGTAATTTAACATTATTTATGATAACCAATGATAAACCTGTCACTCACCTCACTGAAGCCATAAACTAATTAAACTGATAATTGTTTATAAACAAGCCAACAGGTGACCAATGTTTTGGTTTGGCAGGAAATACAAAAAGAGAAAGGTTATACCTGGTTAAAATATGCATTTTAATGTATAACTCGTAGTCTTTATTCTCACTTTTTTGTAGAAAAAACTATAATACATGTACATATTGGCATCAGTATATAGACTGAAACCTCAAGGTTAGATCAATATACCAAGTATCTGCATTTTTGTTTCAAAATTTCTTCCACAGAGTACACAGAATTGACACATTTTGGTAATACTATTGAGAAAGATGGAATAAAATGCAATATAATCGACTCCCTTCCAGTTAAACTCGTACGGAAAACCATCCTTTTTTTCAATTTATTACTATGTTATTGTTATTTAGGAAAAAGAACACAAAAGAAATATCGAATTTCAGGTAGTTGTAAGATTTAAGAAAATAATAATACTTATAAGCGATGAAGAAAATTTAAAATTTACCATTAAATTCTCCTCAAAACAGGAATCTTTGAAATGGTCCTAGCAAACTATTTGGTTCTTCGTGTGCACATACTCAGCAACCGGAATCCTTAAACTGAGAAGCCATTTCTCACATAACTCTGATTTCTTTTCTGGGTTTTTAATACTAAAAAGACTTTTTCCATTCTCGAATCACTCTGCAAGTCATTTTGAAAATGTATGCCAAAAATAATGAAATGCCACTTTTGATTTACGACTTTGTGGTTTTATCTACCCTGATCGGTTGTGGCTCCACCTATACAAATGAGCTCATATCAAGTTATTTTTTTTATCCATTATGAATACCTTATTGAATTGATCAATAAAACACACCAAAACCTTCTTATCTATTAAATTAATATTAAATGTTTGCAATATGTTTTGGAAATTTTTCCTAGAACTTAGGCTTTAAATATTTTGTAAATGATCAAAATCTGTCATATCTGAGTAAAAATCAAAAACTATAAAGAGGACAAATATACCTAAGGAGCAAACCAAAAAGCGCAGAAAACTAAGAAACAATGAACAACACGAACTATGAAAACCAGAAGTGAACTCAAGTGCTCTGGCAGGGTAAGCAGTTTCTGCTTTGTATACGGCACCCATCGTGAAGTTCAACAAAGTCAATCTGAGTGTAGTCACAAAACGGTGGAGGTACATGAAGTGTTACAACAGTGGGAACAGGTCCAACATCATCTTCAATATTGGAACACTGTAAAGGTCAATCAATTCGTGACGACAACCATAAAATTTCCTAAGTGAAGACATCAACTTATCCCTGATAAAATCCTGGTTACGAAGCTTTTGTGACAGCAGTAATCCTATTGATCAAAAGTCATGGTAATTTACGCATGCCCTTGAATATCGAATAAGCTGAGAACTGTAGACTTCATATGCTGGCGATGCTGGTATATTGCTACTGAAAAAGTGAAAGTTAACAATAGGAAAGTTGAAGTCATCACATTTGTCTGATAAACCAATTTAACAGGCTTCATTGGTTGCATTGAGCTGTTTTCTGCTCTTTGGTCGGCTTGTTGTCTCTTTGACAAATTCCCAGTGTATATTTTCTATTCTATTTTAATTCTCATATAGTTTAAAACATATAAAAATACAAAAATCAAAATCTTCTCTGAAACTACTTGGGCGTTTAAGACCAAAGTGTGGCTAAATTATCCTTTGGTGGCCACCTTTGAAAATTGTTTCACCAAGGACCATTAGTGCTGCGACTTAGATGGCCACAAAGCCAAACATTGATAGGAACCTAAGATGGTCACGAACATCAAATTTGCTTTAACATTGGATCTTATCGTGACATTCGTGATTATGGGGAAAGATTTTACTTACTAAAACAACCTAGTCAGTTGGGTCCAAACTTGGTAGCAATGGTCCTTATTGTGATTGTTTTTCAAAGGCATAGCCATTGAATAGGACAGTCAACCAAGATGGCCACCAAAGCTAAACTAAGTTTAATATATGCTATGGGAAAAATCCTTTTAATATTTACTTGTTTGAAAAAAAGGACAAATATACCTAAGGAGCAACAAAAAAAAGTAATCCATTGGACAGACAAACACAGGAAACTAAAAAACAATGAACAACACGAACTCCTATAAAAACCAGGAGTGAACCCAGGTGCTCCAGAAGGGTAAGCAGTTCCTGCTCCGTATAGGGCACCCGTTGTGAAGTTCAACAAAGTCAATCCGGTGGAAGTCACAAATTGTTGGAGGCACATGAAAGGTTACGACAGTGGGAACAGGTCCAACATCATCTTAGATATTGGAACACTGTAATGGTCGGTCAATACATGATGATGACCGTAAAATTTTTTAAGTGATGACATCAACTTATCCCTGATAAAACCCTGGTTAAGAAGCTTTTGTGACAGCAGTAATCCTGTTTGTCCAAAGTCGGGGCAACTCACGCATGCCCTTGAAAATCGGATAAGCTGAGAAACGTAGACGCCATATGCAGGCAATGCTGGTATATTGCTACCCAATAAGGGAAAATTAACAATAGGAAAGTTGAAGTCATCACGTTTGTCATAAAGTTTTGTCTTCAAACGTCCCTCATAGTCTATTTCAAGAAACAAATCCAAATATGAAGCGGACTTTGGTGTATCTGTAGTATCCTTAATTTCAAGTTCACTGGGGTAGATAAGATTGGAGTCTTGGAATTTGTCGTTATTTAATGACAACACATCATCTATATAACGAAAAGTGAAATTAAAGGATTGGGCTAGTTTCTTTTTGTTTTCACGTAGTAACCCTTGAATGAAGTTCGCTTCATATGAGTACAGAAACAGATCGGCGAGGAGAGGAGCACAGTTGGTTCCCATTGGAATGCCAATTGTTTGTTGAAAAATTAGACCGCCAAATTCAACGAATATGTTGTCTATGAGAAAATCTAACATGTTTGTAATTTCATCTTCAGAATACTTTTTGTCAGAATCAGAGTGGTTCTTCACGAAATAAGACTTTTCTCTACCTAGAACAAGGAATTTATACCTGCATGTCCCATTTTTCTTGAAAAAACATTGATAAACTAGTTGCTTTAAGCGATCTTTTAATTGAGAATGTGGTATGGTAGTGTAGAGTGTAGAGAAAACGAAAGTTTTTATGCTGTTGCATGTAGCCAAAGTTTTTGATTTTAGATATTGAAGTAAATTTTTGGAGTTTTTAAGAATCCACATCTGATTGACGCCACTGGTGGAATATGATGTGTCACAGTAATTATGAAGGCCCTCTTTAATACATGTCAATATGGATGTTAAAATCTTTGAAAGAGTTTTTGTAGAGCAATTAGCTGACCCAGTAATGTACCTTTGTTTAAACGGATTCTTATGTAGTTTAGGAATTCAATAAAGAGCAGGAAGGTCCATTTCTTCATCCTTTGTAGAAATGCCTAAGGAATGAAGAACAGTCTTGTGATTATCAAGGACTTCCTGCTTAGTGAGTGTGGTCGGTGTATAAGTTGGGTTACCCACAGTGTTATCTATTCCCAATTTGTTTCTAAGACACTCAAAATAATAGTTCTTACAAACAAAAACGATGTTATTGGGGGCCTTGTCAGATGGGACAACTACATATTTGTCATGGAGGCGAGTCAAGTTTTCAACAACCTTAGGGTCTTTAAAGATGGATTTAGCTTTAGTGCTCATAGACCCTTGGAGGCTTTTAATTCTGATTTGTATCATTGACCTAATAGCCTTCACCCACTCTGAAAGTGTGTCAGCAGGCTCCTGTTCCTTTGAAGTCCATTTTCTGGCGTAGTCCTCAACCGAACCCATAAGTAATTTGAAATTATATTTCCAATTAATTGGCTGAGGTTCTCGGTATTTGGGGCCTTTAGCTAGCATATTTTTTAGCTTTTGATTATCAACTAGATTGAGATCGCCAGTGATAACATTACCCACAGGACTATAATTGAATGGAGATGTCGAACAGGAGCAGTCAGGCGTTTTAGACTTGAGGTCATCGGAATTAAGGTCCCGCAATGCCCGTTTTTAATTGAAAATCTTCGTTGCAATGGGTTTTGTATAAGAATAAGAAATAAGTGGAACAGTTTGGTCTTTGAAATATGGAGGAATTTTAAATTTTACTGTTTTGTGGTGAAGGATATTGCTGAGATTTATGGCATCCAAGCCTTTATTAACAAAATTAACTTTGAGGAACGACCTTTGGTGAGATTCGTCGTTATGGATGCGAACTGGTTTGAATAATCTGTGAGAAGCAATATCCGATACCACAGCAGCGAGTTTGTATTCAGCTGAATTAAAATTCTTGATTTGTTGCTCCATTGCTTTTTTGTGGAGTGAGCTAAGCTTACACAAAGGAATGGAATATAGTTTAGTTCGAATGTGATGTAGTCCTAAAGGTTTTTGTATGTACAGCAATAACGCATTTAAGGAGATATCATGGTCAATAGGCGAAGTGTAATGTCAATAACCATGACTGCCTTTACGGCGTGGAGTTATATAGAAAATATTCATCACATTGATTTCGCTGCATTTTGGGCTTGAAAGATTCCCAGTGCTGTCAATTTTATCATTGCAACCATATGGCATAGCGAAACTACTTAACCAGTTTTAAATCACATTTGACAGCAATGGTCCTTAGGCAGTCCTCTTTCAAAAATATAGCCAATAGTAAAACAAAGGGGCAGCAGTTGGTCAATCATAATATCTAACAGCACACATCCAAACAGGCCTACAATGTATTGTCATTTGTCAATGTCAGCAGTGAAGAATATTTCTAGATTAAAGGTTCTACTGTCTTTTATGGGGATGTGATATCCTGTGATTAGTCCAGACTAGTTTAGTTTATCACACAATCATCGATAAAGACTCAAATAGTAATAGTCAAATTTCATTTATTTCTGAAGAAGTAAATTTAAACATGATATGGAGTGAAAATTCATTTAAAAATGTAGCTGTGAGTGACGATTTTTCAGTATTTCAAATATTAGTTTTTTTTTCTGATTTCTGGTTTGAAATAAAAAACAAATAACACTTATTGATTTTCTGTCATGTTTGTTTCCTACACAAACAAACTAAAATGTTTTTCGTTGAGGTAAACAAACTTTTGCCAAGCCAATCAATACTAGCAGCAAATAAATGTTTCTAGAAAAGAATAATATTTATGAAGTATTAATGCTTCAGGATTATAGCTTGGTTAACAGGCCTGAAATAAATGATATTTTCCATCTTTGATTTATTGTATCGCAAATAATTTTATCACTCTGAAAACAAATTAATACAAGTTAAAATTTATCTGGAATCGTAATCTGTTGTGCTGTGAAATATTGCAGTACATTAAGGTTAAAAGTTATTTTTATTTGTATTTATAACACTTTGTAATCTGTCCATGCAAAACGCTTATAAAGAGACTCCAATTGTTTTCATTGTTTATTATTCATATTGACCCATCTGTTCATTTTAGCATTTTGAATTTGCTCTTCAACATTTTCGATCATAGTTTTTGGTTTTCAACATTTCGGACCTTGAAAACATTTGATGAGTGGTAAATCGACGAAATATGCACATTTTGTACATCTAAATTAGTGTAAAATATTTATTACTTATTGTTGAATACATATCCAAAGATGTACACCTCTCTATTTGAAAAATAAAATGTCCATAGATGCCATCCATTCACCTTTAAAAGATTAACCATTGTATCAGATACAACAACACTTCTGCAGCCTTGATTTTTAACTGGAATAAATTTTAAAACTGGTTAGTGTGACTCCAGCAAATGCCTTGCATAGATCTACAGCTTGTCCAATACAGAGTAGTCAAAACTACGGTTTAAAGGTCGGACATTTCCAGCAAGCTTTCCTGGAGAAATGCCATGAAAAACAAGCACTTAATTATTTGATGTCTTGATCTAAACCAGGATGCAATATTCAACGTGAATAAAATATCAAAAAAACAAAAACAATCGCCCAAATATTTACAATAATCATAAAAAATATTTCCAAAAATCAAACGATTAGAAATAATTTCAAAATCGGAAAATGAAACGAAGAGAGATTTTACTGTGCGAGGTCTCTTGGGTTTGGATTAAGAAATTTCAAACGGCTGACTCTCATGGTCTGAATTATAACTGTTTGGGACGGTTGACAGTTGGAGCAAAATGCTTCAATTAATATTATGGATATTATTAGTCCTCGACTACCTGGAGGCAGACTAAACCATAATACGCGTTCCGCTGAAAATCTGAAAGACCGACTACAGGAAAACGCTTTTACTTTATTTAATAATCCATATTACGAATTTCAAAAATCATTTATTCGTTATAGTGAATGCGATTGCCTCGTCGTATCTACAGACCTTAGGATCATTCGAATCATTTTCTTAAAATTTAACATATAGATAAAGGTATTGGTTAAATGTAATTTCTGAGATCATAATCTGCAAAAGTTAATACCAGCTTATATTGACAATTCCGAAAATGTCTGTCATGTTATCTTCCATCCTCACAAGTCAATGGTCCTGTGTCTTTATACACACGTGGGTCCCCACCGCATCTCTCTCACTTGTGAGAATATTATTCCACTATATATATTAATTCATAGTAATGTACGTATTTCATTGGTTGAGACTCACCCACGTGATATTGAACAAAACATCGTGTTTCCTTCTCAGATTCGTGTTTCACCATCATATCCCAGTTATTCGAAATACACTAGGGATAGTGGAATAAATCATTAATTGCCCTTGCATTAGTGAAACGATTGAGGCGAGGTATTATCTTGAATTATTCTTCTTTATAACATTTGACTCGAATACTGAAGACTACACAAGTACTTGAATTGTACAAAAACGCCTTACATCTACATGTTGTACAACCCATTGTGTCCATATTGTTACTGGAGATATAGACATCTTCGTAGACCAAAAGACTCAAAAGTTTTTTTTTAGATATAGCAAAATTATTGCCCTCCTTCCTAAAGAAATTGGCGAGTTTTTCACAGTACAATCAGTGATGCACTGAACAATTATTGCATGGATTATGATAATCCTTATATCTGTGAATGACTGTATCGTGAAAAGAATACCGAATCAACAAGACAATGGGCAAATTCCAAAGGACCAAAGACATAGCGAATTCGAGAGAACATTAATAAGTAAAGTCAAGAAATACCAAAGGGATATTCGAAGGAGAGAAAAATGGTAACAACTGACAAATTCCGGAGAACAACGAAGACAAGACCAAAACAATACATGCACTACAATTAAAAACTAAAAACATATGAACAACATGGACCCCACCAAAAAACCGGATGTAGACTCAGGTGCTCCGGAAGAGTAAACAGTCTCTGCTTCCTGCAGGACATACGCCATGCTGCCCATGTCAAATCCGGTATGAGGAAGGGATAATATCAATGGAACAGGTCCGTTTTCATTTGGAAAACGGTTTTTCATACCTGTCAACCAAGTCATGATGACGCCAATAAAACTTTAATAAGGATGACTTCAGCTTAGGAGCAACGTACCTCTGTCTGAGCAACTTTTAATAAATCAAACAAATGTCACAAAGACACAGTCTAGAGTGAAATAAAAACATGGTGACAGCAAACGAAACGAGGAACAAGACAGCACAAAAACAGGGAGTAATTAAAGGTGCTACGGGAGGATAAATATCTCCTACGCCGTTAACGGCACCAGTCGCATTGCAGTGAGAATGTCAAGTCCGGTGAAGTGTCCATATCCCATGAAATCTAATTCTCATTTGTCAATCGAGTGTTGATCATGTATTTACGACTACTTTAAAATGTCATGAGTGTCTAAACTTAACCTTGTCTTATAAGTTTTTGTGACAGTTTTTTCGGTCTGTAAAGAATATTAAATTACAGGCCGCATAACGAATCAATTGTGAAATGTAAACTCCATAAGCTGGAGACTGTTGGTATATTAGGTACTACTAATAAAAGGGAAGTTCACAATTTGAAAGTTAATATCACTCTTTCAAAAACTGGATTTCAATCGCCCTTTGTTGTCTATGTATAAATATGAATCTAGGTATACAGCAGAAGTTAATGTGTCGGTGGTCTCTTTAATTTCAAGTTTACTAGGGTAGATATGACATAGATAATTCTTAAAGTTAGGATTATTAAGAGATGGTGCATCTTCTTTATAGCGGAAACTGTTGCAATGGGTAAGGCTAGTAGAAAAAGGTGCTTCTGTAAGTGTATTGAAATTTTAAGAATTCACATCTGATTCAAAGTCTGATAGAGAAGGTTTTGACAATGTGTTACATAATGTCTGTATGTTATATATTTTTTAGAATGTTACCTGTTGAGGGTAGAATCACCATTTTAGATGTTGGAAGCTGTTATAATCCATTATGTGAAATCGAGGAATTTTTAAGTATTGGTATAGATATAAGCCCAGCTAATTCCGTAAGTTAGGAATAATTACTTATTGAAATCAAAGAAATCAGTTGATTTGAGTTTACAGAACAAGCAGACATTTGAGCAATCAGTAAATGTTTGCCGGTCTTGTCTACTGTCCAGTTTAGATGTCATTGGACGACTTTCCACGAACACTTCATTTTTGCTCTATGACATTTCAGCATTTAAAGTTTGGCGTTGCAAAACAATGGAATGAAATAACAGTTCATTAGGTCTGAAACGGTGAATTGAACAGGGCACAAGTCATTTTTCTTATGGAAAAATGAAACGACAGTTTAACGCTAGAATTGTTCAGATGTAGCTTTCGATAATTTGAATATACTTCCTTATTTGAATGAGATATATATTAAAACAAAGTTAGGTTGGTAGTATTTCCTAAGTTCACCGAAAAAAGTCAAGGCCATTACTTTGCATGGAACAGCCAGGATGTCAAAATTTCAAAAGGTTGTATGCTTGTCCGGTTACCTGTCTTTGTTCTTTTCTGGATCTCTTTTGTTTTATTCATGAAACTCTTTTAAATGTTTACCCAGAAAGCTGTAGTTTTCCTTTTTTATATTAATTTTTCTACTTGCGTCTTAAAAATCAAATGATGACTACTAGTACCTTCTGAAGCTACGTCGCCATCATATAGTATCTAAATGGTAGCATTTCTGATGAAAACTTTTCAAGACTTCCAGCAGGTGCAAAGAACATGAAAAGAAATATTTGAAAAAAAGTAATTTCTGTATATATGTTCAGAAAATACCATTTAGTGAAATTCTCACAACGCATTTTTGTCATGGGGCGAAAATATATTATGTTGTATTTGATGTGTCTCCAAAACCCAATCCTGTGCATTTTTTACGACTAGATATCTTTATATGTGATAAAAACATACAGCTGATTTTCAGGTGAAAAGGTTACTAAGCATATCTTGGTGAAGTGATCAGCCATTCTTCTGCTCGTTATTCTGCGTAATTGTTTTAGAGCCAGATATTTGACTTGAGTGTGAATTCTGTTCCCATACAAAACTTTTATTGGAATATCCTTGGAAAATTTTTTAGTTCCCTAACAGCTACACCGAAGGGGACTATAGTTTTGCATTCTGTCCGTGCGTCAGTCAATCTACAGTTTTTCGGACTTTTCCCAGAAACTGTTTAACCAACTGATCTTATATTTGGTATGTGAGCTTATAATGATGAGATACAGATCAAGTTTGAGTTTCACGCTGATCAGATAATTATTGCGAGAGTGATAGCCCTCGGAAATAGGAATTATTGTCATATACGTCTGCGTCTGATTCACATATAGTCAAGGAGCATTTGGTGTGTTTTCTCACAGCTCCAGCCGGTGGGTGACATTGTATACAAAAAACTATTGCTCAGCAATATTCTCAGAATGCTTGTTTTCAAATGTTATGTACGTGTGCATCTTAAATGAGGTATATTTTTTTAAATACATGTACAAAAGTACATACAAGGAGAAGATCAAAGTTTAGAGTTGTGTTTTCCAAAAATTTTTTTATCAGATTAGAAAAATTAAATTCTGATGTGTAGAAGACGATAGAAGACAAGTTCTATCTTTTGCACTAATTGTGTAATGTAATGATACAGCAAACATAACAGCTACAATTATGGCATAATTTATGTCTCATTATTTACTCATTGTAAAGGTTGAAGGAGTTCATTTTCATTTCAGATTTTCAAATCCACTATATATAGACCGTAGTTAATCTCAGTATCGATGTTTGTCTAATATTCAAACAAGAAATTTGATCCCTATCAACAAATAAATGTTGTGAGATGGTATTGGTTTGTCCCCCGTACTGCTTAACTATACAATGGACAAAACCGTTACATACATATCCGATTCTCATCATTATGTTTTAATATTTTATTTCATGTCATTTTCTAATAATGAATCAAGGACAATTACACAAGATTTTGATCAAAAATTTAAATAATTACCAATTCTAAAGAATTATATTTTTGGACACTGTTTGTGCTTGTTGACAAGTTGTCGGCTATTAAATGATTTTTATTCCCTGAGAAAGAATATGTCAAAAGAAAAATTACCCCATCAGTCTATAAAAAATCTGCAAACAATGTGCCTCTGTGAAGATATTGTTTGCAAAAGAAACCCATGGCTTTTGTTTGGAAGTTGTTTATTTACGTTGTTTGGTGAAAATAACAAGGACAAAGTTTTTAAAATTGTAACCTTAAAATATAACAAGGTTTTAGATGAACAAAACTTTCTTTTTTGATGAAAGATTTAAATAATTACCTCCTGCAGGGAAAGGACATAGATCAATGCACTATCATTATATTTGTATTTATTACATGATATTTATTTTAATTATGTTTAATTAAATTCGTATTTTTAATTTTGAAATAATTCTGAATTTGATTTAAAGATGAACATAATACTGATTGTATAATAGCTAGTTAACCAATGAAATGAAACATGATGTGTCAAATGTTTAAAATATTAAATTGGGTATATATAGGAATCTGTCCGCCTCTACGTACCAACTTCTATGGTCTTTATAAAGTTTCCATGCAAATGGTTACAAATCACAACATGCACTTCCTACTAGTCAAGATTACCAGTCAGTATAACCTTTCCAGAGTTACGGTCTTTTGCGCGTAGCAAGTTTTTTGCTTACTTGGTCAAAGGTCCATGTCAGATATTGTCATCAGATGGTCGTCTGTTCGTCCGTCCATCGTCCACAGTTTACATCACATCTTCTTTCCTAACCAATTGGCAAAAATGATCAATTCTGCTTTTGTCGCCAGATGGTCGTCTCTTTATCCGCCCATCCTCCACAGTTTATATTACATCTTTCCTAACCACTTGGCCAATTGGTGTTTGGACATCCAAACAATATGGACATCTTTACTATTTAGTTATTTCTTAATATAGAAAAACAGGTTAAAACATTGTTGGTTGCCACATTAAACATTTAGTTTAATTCTTAATTAAAATTAATTAGGGAATTCCATTTTCACTAAATATTACTTAATTTTTAAATGAATGAATTAAATAATAGAATAACTATTTTATTTACATGTAGGGGCAGAGTAAAATAATATTTTAAAGGCACTGAAACCACATAGCCAGTTGAACCAAACTTGGTATCACTGGTCCGTGCAGGTGGTCCTCTTTCAGAAATGTATTATAAGGTTGTGAACCAAAATGGCTACTTTCAGAAATTTATCAGTAATATGTTTATTATACTCCACCTGAAAGTGACTGATACAGTCAACCTGTTGTTGAAGTCCAGACTCCCTTGAGCCTCTTGTTTCAATATACATGTATTTTTTTTTTAAATTTCAGGATGTATATTTGTGTGATTTTCTAAACCTTGAAACAGTGAGCCCTATTCATTTAGACAATGAAGCAAGAGAAGCTTACTTAAGACATTTAACAAGTCCAGTGAGTGAACTGCCCAAAAGTTGCTTTCACGTCGTTATATTTTCTCTATTGCTAGAATATTTCCCCTCACCCTATCAGAGATGGACTTGCTGTGTGAAAGCACACGAACTGCTCATGATCAATGGGCTTTTATTGATTATTACACCTGATTCACATAAACAACATCGGAATCTATCAATGATAAAAAGTTGGAAGACAGCAATAGAATCAGTTGGTTTTGTGAGATATCGATATGTTAAGTTTGAACACCTTCATTGCATGGCATTTCGTAAAGTTCAAATGATGAGAAAATTATCCGTTAGCAATGATGAGGGAGCTGCAGAAATGCTATATATACCACAAGATTTTCATAGTATAGATGACAGGACAAATTTACAGGATGAAGAAGACGATGTTGAATTTTTAAAAAACACTCTTGGAGAATTACCAAATTATTACGACTTAGATGAGTGATTCGGTTGTATATAGTTCGTTTAAAATTCAATTAATTTGAGGCATTTTAAGAAATTATTTGATTTAGATACCATAAGCAAAAATATACCAAAAAGATTTTTGATATGAAAGGGCATGTCTGATGGGTAAATACTTTCAGCCGATTTTCCACTGACGAAAATGGGCCCTGACCAAAAGGATCCTTATTTCTCTCATTTTTTTTATTGAATCTGCTGAAGAGCCAAGAAATGGTGGTCAAATGGTTTAAGAACTCTTTGAAATTGCCAAAATGAAGATTTTTGGGGAAAATACTGATTTTTGAAAACCTGAAAACCGATTATTTTAAAAATGAAATAGTGCTTGAAAAATGTTGGCAAGATATGGATAAAGTATCCTGCAAAGTTTCCGGTTTCTAGTTGAATTAGTTTTGCCGGTAGACTTTGGTGAAAATATAATAATAAATTCAAATGAAAGTGGTCCTTAACTTTTTTTGTGGAGTATTTTTTCTTTTCCTCCCAACTGAGCAGTCATAGTGACATAATAAGTACAGGAAATCTCCTTTGGACCGATGACATTGGACACAAGTAGGAACATTCCTTTTAGCACCGTCTGTTGGTGTACTTTGTCAAGATTGTGTTAAACTTTTATGGCTATGTATGCAAAGGGGAATCACTCTTCCTGACCTGAAATGCCATTCAGATGAATATATAGGTACATGTTTTTTAAATGTTGATTTATTTAGTAGTTATAATATCTGTATGTATGTTATTGTGTGGTTATGTTTATGAACAATTATAAATGTGATACTATGCATGCACTTCTGTGGCCCCGATTTGATACGAAAAAAAAGTTTTTCTTATTCTATTGTAATTTTCTTTCAATTTTTATGCTTTTATGGTCTAATGAACTCACTATTTTTTGCTGCATTATACCTTGTAGTAGACCTTATATTCCCTTCTCTCCTCAAATGGCTAAATTAAATAAACTCATATCTTTTTGTACATTACATTACAGACATACATTTTATGAATTAATTACAGTTTGTTAAGCTTTTAGTTATCTACGCATTATGTCATTTCTTCACAGAAATAACTGAGTATGAAAACCTATTCTTCAGTAGTAAATATACTCTGATGACCAATATTTTTATGCACCAAAAGGCAATCTTGACGATTCCTTGTCCGAGATTCCTCTGACTTCAAACGGTCAGTTTTAGAATTGACGTCAGAGCACACTGCACATATAAAACGGGGAAATCTGTATATTCTATCTGGAGTAGGAACATAAATAACTAATACATACATGCATAGGGTCGTGTGAGCTATTGCCACTACTTGGCGTTCGTCGTTGTAAACTTTCTTTTAAAGATCTCCTCTGAAACAACTGGGCCAATTGGAACAAAAGTTGGCAGTAATGGTCCTAAGGTGGTCCTCTTTAAGAATTTTATCCGATGATCCCGCCTGCCATCCAAGATGGCCGCCAGAGTCGAGCATAGTTTAACATAGGACCATATGGGAAATTTACTTAAATATCTTCTTGTCTGAAACCACTGTGGTCAATTTGAACAAAATTTAGCAGTAATGGTCTCTATGTGATCCCTTTGTATCCGATGACCCCATCCGTCAGCCAAGACGGCCACCTGAGCCGAACATAGTTTAACATAGGATTTTATGGGAAATTTACTCTTTTTCTTGTCTGAAACCACTGGGCAAATGGGAACAAAACTTGGCAGCAATGACCCTTAATTGGTTCTCTTTCAGAATTGTTTCCGATGACTCCACCCGCCATCCAAGGTGGCTGCCAGAGCCGAACATAGCTAAACATAGTACCCTACGTGAAATGTACTAGTCTGAAACCACTGAGCCAAATGGAACAAAACTTGGAAGCAGTGCTCCTTTTTTTATCCTCTTTCAGAATTGTATCCGTTGACCTAGTTCGCCATTGAAAATGGCTGAGATCGGAACATAGTTTAATGTAGGACCTAATGGGAAAAATCAATGAAAGATCTTGTTTGAAACCTGTGAGCCAGTTGGAGCTTGACAGAAATGTTCCAGGCTGCCATTCAAAATGGACATAGTTCAGACGAGCGATGCAGGCACCTGGGAACGTCTAGTTCTATTTCAAAAAGTAAATACAAGTGAAATCCCTTGATTATTAAGATTTAATTTATAACACTCTAATAACATATAATTGTCATTATTGCCGAGCGCTGTGGTGGTCTCGCGGTAACGTGCTCGCCTCGAGTGCGGAAGGTCGCGGGTTCGATCACCGGCCGGGTCAAACCAAAGACATTAAAATTGGTATTTGCTGCTTCTCCGCCATGCACGCATCTAGGAGTAAGAGCAAAGATCTGCTGGTCGGCTCGGAGTCAGTATAATGTGTCGAAGGGGGTGATATGTCTTCCTCCGGACAGTTACCTCGTGAGCTAGCACATTATAAATCCGGCTCAGCGTGTCGGTCTAGTACAAAGCAGGGATCATATTCATTATCATACATGTTCTCGTCCTGATATGCACCTGGCTGCCACTGGACGTTAAACAATTCATCCATCCATCCATTTTTGCCGACCAAAAAACGGTAATCTAAAGTTGATTTATTGTATCATAAGTGAAACATAAATGGATTTTCAAAACTGAAAAAAAAACACTGATGATCTTTCAAAATATCTATATACTAATATAAAGTGCGCTCTGACGTCCAACGACTCAAGTCAATTCTAAAACAAGCCGCTTGACGTCAAAGAAACGTTAGACTAATCAACAGTGCATGCGTAAGGCAACATTGGTGACTCCTAAATTGTAAAATTTCATCACCGAGATGGTTATAGTTCGTAGATGTCAGATTAAACTATGGTCAGTTTCAGACATTGCTATCATCTGAAGCACTTGCTGATTTTGTGACGGCTTTTTTGGATGGGAAAAATGTTTTATATTTTTTACTATATAGGTATAAGTTGCCCAACTACTTATAGGGGGCTCGGGGATCACTGTAGATTTTGACAGTACAGATTTCTAGTTTACTTTTGTATGATGTGATTGTTATGATTTGTGTATACTTGTATCGTCTATCAGTCATTGTTCTTTTCTCCATATATACTGCTCTTTTGCTGATTTGGCAATAAAAGATAAGTTATGTTATATGCAAAGAGAGGCAACTCATATGAACATCTATCTTGACATTGTACGAACTAATAACAATCCGATATTGGTCGAACTAATAACGATGATGCCTTGTTATCCAATGGCGAAAATTCTTTCAGAATCTTGTCAAAAACAAATTGGATTTCTAACCTCAAATTGACCAACTTTCATTCTTAACTGTTCAAAACGACCTACAGGTTACCCATATCAACTTTCTGTCTTTTAACGATGCATTCTGGTAACAATTTGAAGCTTTTTGATCAGCTTTGTCTGTTTGTAGAAAATGTAAACATGCAAATCGAATGTAATGAAAATATGTGCAGGACTTATAACACCTATTCGGGAACAAGGTGTTGTATAATTGGAATTAATTTGAGAAAAATAAAGGATATTCAGATATTAAAAGAAAGAACGGGTATTAAAAACCATCTCCGATCTGAACAGACCAAAAAATAGACGCCCAAAATGAAATACTACGCCATATTGGGAAACCGTCATCCATTTTGGCTTAAAAAGTTTGAGAAAAGACATAAGCAACATTAGAATGATTTTATGTTTTAGAATTTGTTAAAATTTTATGGTTATTAAGGAAACAGCAAATTATTCCCCAGAACTGAAAATCACTCAAAGTTCCTCAAAATTTAAAGGAACACTTAAATTACCTAGGGATATAGAAACTAATACTATTTGTAACATGAGTTCTTGGTAGTGTCATATATATGTGTCATGTCTGTTTGAATAAAACAAAGGAAAGCCAGGTTCAACGGCACCGTTTCATCGTTTACTGATTTACAAGCTGAAATCCTATAGTTTATTGTTTTACTACAAAAGTTCAAATACTATTACTGTACAACACAAGTAACAATTAACAATTATCACAGTGGATTACGAATAACTTCCAATTTATTATATTTTCATTGGCTCATGTAGGACAGTTGCCATTTGTTTTTTCTTTGTTAATATCTGACATTGGCATGTCTGTAATATCCTTCTCTTCAAAATCTTTTTTATCAGAGATACCATTTGACTTGCAGAAACTCGTATCTCTATTTAATTTTTCTTTTACCTCTTCATCTTCTTCAATGTCACTTTTTTCTTCATTTAAGTCCATATCATCTTTGTCTATATTATATTTAGCTTCTTTATTTCCCAAACCATCACCGTCCAAGTCAATTTTTGCTTCATTTAAGTGCAGATCATCTGTGTCTATATTATATTTAGTTTCGTTATTTCCCAAACCATCACCGTCCAAGTCAATTTTTGCTTCACTTTTCTTGTTCATTTCTACACAGTTTTCTTGATTAAAACAAGTTCTATCAGGTGTTATTATATTACAACTTCTTTTATTCCTCAAACAACACTTTTTACAGTACCTTCTAATCAAATAAAATAAAAAAATCATGACGTGACAAACGGGAATGGCTACAAATACTACAATGAGGGACAACAATACTGTATTTGTAGTGCTACTCCAATCGAGGACAGAGTAAATATAGGACTTATTTTGATGATTTGTACCACCGGAAACTTCATATATCACAGAAAATAAAACATATATTATACCAAAGATCATCGAATGGAATAAATGGTAGAAACGAACCGGAATTCCAGTGAGAAACAAATTTAATATGACGTACACCATATTTAACGCATGTGTTTCTAAGTTGACTGCCGTCATTTCTTCTGAGTCTGAAAATAAAAGTAAAACCATATTTAAAAAAGCCCCATTAAAAATACCCGTTGTATACCTTACAGTTAACCATATATACATAAAACTATTAAATTTGATGCGTATGAAATAAACGAATACTTAAAATTACAAACAGTATGCTGATGGTTGTTGTTCATAGCGATGAGTTGATTTGGTCTCATGTTGATGCTGTTCTTATATATATATATACATTTATGTTAGCAGAACACGCACAGGTGTTAATGAATACATACACCTATGAATGTTAAAGCACATGGTAGTATGGGTAGACAATATAACGAACCCTTAAGGACCAATAATAAAACGCAATACCGTCAACTCCAAAGTCAAAGTGAACACGATATTAACACACGAAATAACCAACAGATTAGAAGAAACCCACATGGAGATACAGGAAACTGCATCAGGAGAACAGCCGAAAGGACGAAAGAATATCTACGAACTTCAGAGTACGAACATCACATCAAGAGGAACAACTGAACGAGAAGACGATAGTTTACACATCTGATTCTGATGAAAACAAACGTTATGCCTATTTTACCAACGATGCAAGAGGAAACGAAATATCACCTGGCCATCTAGATTAATCATCCCTGACAGATGACGAAATGTTAAGAGCCAGGTGGTAAACCAGAATGCCATAGAATTTAACGGACGAGTGACGTTAATCAATGATATATGTGACCTACTAGAAAATATGCATTTTAGACGTTCCTAGAAACGAGTGAAGAAATAATAAAGATAAGCAGAGCTGTATCTCTTAGAATACAAATCTAATATCTTGAGGACGTGAAGGAAGAGGAAGCTACCCCGTGGATAGAAGTGCATGACTCATCAACAGATGATACAGACAAAACTACAAAGCGTAGTGGGATTTTTCAGAAACTCCAACATTTTTCCTTGCGCTTAAATTTTTATTGTATTTTGCCATATGATGAACATTCCAGCATATTGTGATAAACATGGAAAAAAGGCATTACAATTTACAGTGGCAGTCTTTAGGACCATATGGGAAATATATACAAAAATCTTCTTCTAGAGAACCTCTTAATGGATTGAAACCAAAAATAATATGAATGTTCCTGATGAGGTGCTTACCAAATGTTGTTACTTTTGTGCTGATCTGTCATCCAAGATGGCCACCAGCGGGGGACTAGTTTAACATAGGACCTAATGGGAATTACATACAAACGGTTTCTTCTTGAAAATTATTGAATTGATTGAAACCAAACATGGCATGGATGTTTATCGCATTGTCCTTTAGCAATGAACAAATGGAAATATCAGTTGAGCGATATATGCTCCTGGGAGCCTTTGGTTATAATAGGAAAGTTGAAGCATCACGTCACATTGAAAATATATACAAGTATGTATTTTTTTAAGTGCTGTAAATTTGGAAATTGTTGCGATGTTTTTATTATTGCCAAAAATGTGACAGGGTTGTAATCGCAATAATTTAATTTCGCATTTTGTAATTTTTTTATGAATGAAGCGGGACTTTCTCAATATTCACAAAAATTAAAATTGCATTTTGGTCTAAATGACAAAATCGCAATAATAAATGCACGCAATAATTTCTGAATTTACAGTATCTTATTATATTTCTTTATTAACAAGGTTATTGCGATTAATGCCTGCCACTAAAAATACCATTTTATCGGTAAATATATATACGTAAGCATATCAAAGTCCATTTAATGTTGAGCTTTGGGCAAAGATTAAGTTGTGAAGAATGGAATTACAAAATAATAACAAAAATAACGAAATTGCTATAGAGTAGCTAATGTCCTAGAAGATAACAGTAAAATAAGATAAATAACAATACAGAAAGTTACATAAATATATTTTGTCTTGTGGTAGACTCAAATAATATAAAGCACTTATCACTTATTGTTTATTCATAGTTCTTTTTTGAACTGGCGATTGGTATTATATTGATTGACGCCAACTATATTACTAAACAACAAAATGGATAAGAGGAAAGATTAACAATGACATATCAATCAATCAAAGCAACCCAACCGACAGAACTCCGGACAAAAAATACATATAAGAGCAAGAAACACAAACATAAACACAACAGACAGTCATGATAGTCTGACTTGGTAATGTCACTGAACAGTGGTGGGGTTAAACACAAACATAAACACAACAGACAGTCATGATAGTCTGACTTGGTAATGTCACTGAACAGTGGTGGGGTTAAACACAAACATAAACACAACAGACAGACAGGATATTCTGACTTGGTAATGTCACTGAACAGTGGTGGGGTTAAACACAAACATAAACACAACAGACAGTAAGGATAGACTGACTTAGTAATGTCACTAAACAGTGGTGGGGTTAAACCGGTTTTATGGGTACCCAAACTCCCCCTTATCTATCCCGACACTGGTGTATAAAACACTCTATAAAAACCAGTACAGTATGATTACCAACAATGTGGTCCTTGCTAAAGCTGCAAAATTAGACTGGACGTCATATGATTTAGATATCGGGGTCAGAATGTGCTCGTTTTAAGTGTTTAACTAGGTATGGCTCTCGTAGCTGCAAGTCGGATACTGTCGCTCTACGAAACAAAAAAGTCTGAAATAACACTTCCATGAAGGGTTTAATGCTAGCTAGTCACATAATTGTATAGAAATCGGCAGTATTCCTGAGAGGCCAGTATCAATTTAAAGTCTTTAAGTCATTGGGAGAAAGAGCAATTTTTACAGAACTACCAAGTTTCTGTAGGTTATTACCGCGATTTTTGCATTTATTTACAATATTACAGTAGAAACTAGGATGAGAAAACCCGTTCATGATAAGTGCTTTTCTAGAAGCAGGAATTCAGCTAAAAGAAGATTTTTAGTAATTTTATGGTTTCGCTCGTTAAAATATTCTAACATAAAGCAAATTCGTGCAAAACGTACAAGCTGTGATATGTACACACCATGTGATTGTATGTATCTCTCCATTTTCTATGTTTATAGTAAGATCTAAAAAGGAACAACATTTACTATTCGTATTTGCTTTGTTTAAATGTAGCTCATTTAGATATTATGGGTTATCCATCATCAAGGTACCTGCAGTTGTTAAAAATTTCAATTAATTTATCATGATTCTGTATTTCACCTTTAAGGAGTTCTTTCATAAAAGGCTGTTCATAGCAATATAGAAATAAGTCGGCAATAAGAGGAGTACAGTTTGTACCAATAGGAATCCCAATGACCTGTCGATACACATTATTGCCAAAAGAACAAAAATGTTGTCCAGCAAGAAGTGTAGGGCCTTAATCATGTCATTGGTTGTCCAAACACTGTATCTTACATACTTTGTATGGCTGAAAAATGCTTTAAAACTGTTACAACAAAAATAATTTAAAATTCAAAAGACCAGTTAAGAAGTGCACTCAATTTTCTTTGATTAGATCGTGAGGAAGGGTTGTATACAATGTAGAAAAATCATAACTGTCCACAGCAATTACTTGATAATTTACTGCTGGCAATTTATCCAAAATGTTCAGAGAATTTTTTTTACACTCCAAAAACAATTTTCGCCCTAATTTTCATAAATTTTGTTACAATAAATAACGACAATCATATTATGGTTCTATGAAAAATTTGCCAGTTAATGTTTAAGTTTTTGACTTATTATTGTCTGACAGTTTTTGATTTTTACTTTTATTTATTTATTATGTTTTTGTCTGGTTGCAAGTAATTACAATCGGGCCTAATATGGCAAATAATGGGAATGAACAGAATTCTCTTTTGATATCGGAATTCTGACATTTTGCGCATGCTCGGTACGTCAGAATGCAACATGGGCCATTAACGCATGTTTGGGAGCATTAGAAAAAGTTCAAAAACAGCGTTCTGGCTTTAACAAGTGTCAACTACATATAACTGATTTATCTGATAATAAAAAATACTCATTTAGTAATCTGAACTGAAGCAGAAAACTAAATGAATAATTTACAAGGAAATCAACAGACCGAAAAGGACATATACACTATTATTTTCAGTGGGGAATATCACGCATTTACCATCATATACCTACCTGAATATATAAGTGACCAATACAGGATGGACATCAGAACACTTATTGTGTTTGATATGTTGAAGAAAACCCAGTTCACTTTCAGGTACCATGGCATTATGGGAGATATGTCTGAAATAAATAAAAAAACAAAGTAAAATGAGTATATAGAAATTACAGGAGATATGGGGTGAAAGCCAAAATCATAACAGCTGGAAGAGGTTGTCGTATAGCTTCAAAAGCTCCGTACATAAATATCAGCTTTATCCAGTTTGGTGCTTATAAATACATTTTGGTATATAGTTTATTTTGTGGTTTCGTTTGAATTTCCTCAAAATAATGTTTTTTCAACTGTATTCATCAAGGTTATCATGTTGGATAACTTTTTTTTCTTCACTTTTTCATTGCACTTAATTGAAGCTTTAGTATGAAATCTACAAGTAACTGCTGAAGTGGATAAACTTTCATTCTTGTATTTTATATCAGAAGAAACAGATTTTTTTCAGAGGGTTTTCCAACTGATCCGCAATTGCCTTCATAAAAGCTGGTCGAATAGATGAAGTCGCCTGGGAGACAGATTTGTAGAACAGTTGCGTTCCATAAATATTAGAACTGACTAGTAACTTGAAATGGTTTGGCAAGGATTCATGAAACTACTGGTTCACAACTGAGGAAAGCCGGAAGACCAATTCATCTGCAGCAAAGGGATTTTTAAATGCCCTCAGCAGTCTCTGGTTCCTAGGAGTCAATGAAAGACACTGAAAAGTTGGTGTCAACAGTATTTATGTATTTAAACAATTTGGAAGAAAGTCAATATTCTTTTCACATTTCCAGTGCTTTAGTTTCTGTGCTGTCTTATTCTAGTTTTGTTTAGTATTCGTTTTTTATTCTTTTAGTTATATGCTTGTCGCGTTTGTTTGTTCTGTTCCATTCTCCTGATTTTGTCTTTTTTTTTGGACTTAGATTGTGTGAACTTTTCCCACTGTTTTTGTCGCTTCGGTATTCTTTTACCGATATTTAAACGACACATTTACAAATTCAATGAACCATGAAAATGAAATCAAGTGTTTGGTTGCCCTACCTAGGTCAAACTGTTTCAATGTTACGGAGTTTTCAATATAAGACTTTACTCCGCCTCAGGAGAATGGCACTGAACGGAGTATTGAAAAGGCCGTTATATTGCCTCTGTTAAGGGCTAAATAAAAGATGAAGAATCATCGTTCTTATCCATTGTTTCTCCTATACATACATTAACTCACCTTGTAAAATGTCTTCTCTTTTGATGCTAATATATATCACGCTTATTGCATCGATAATGGTAGACACCGTGAGAATAAAATAAGCCCAGTCCGTGAGATAAATAAACCATTTCACTTGTTGATCAGAACTATGACCTGCCCATTGGTAGCTATATACTCCCGTCAAGATGATCCACACAAAATGGTACGTGGCCCAAAATACACGCCAGATGATATACAGTTTGTGGTGTCCACACTGAAATAAATAACAATTAAGACTAAAATTGATTTATACTTTTGGTTAAAAAATATATCTACTATTTCCACTTTCTTAGCATTTTTTAAATAACCACAATTGTCTTATTCTCAGTACACTACAAATAAGCAAGCCATCTAATGATTCGTTATGAGTACACATTGGGATGTCATGTATATGTATTGAGGGTACCGAAATACAAATTTTTGTACCCGATATTTTGGCCGATTATTGTCTTGCAACATGTTTGCATTTTTTTCATTTGATGTCCCCATGTCATATCGCATCCTGTTTCGTACAAATTGATGAAAAAAATGCTCGAAGCAAGTTTTTTTTATCATTTCTCATAGATCTGCATCTTGAACTTTCAAATAATTGCATTTCAAGTTACGATTTGTGACTATTTTAGTTCCTATGCAAACTGTGACGTTTTTCACAAACTACTTTTTAGGTGGAGAGGGGCATTATATTTATCCAGTTTTTTTTTTTCGGAAAATAAAACATCAATAGGACTCCGGACGCCCAGCAGGAAATTTGGACTGTAAATTACCAAACAATCTAAAACAGAAAGACACAGAGGAATTTTAATAAAGAAATAATAAACAGTTTGATTTTGTCCGTTTGTGAAAAGCAATTAATCTTGTGAGCAATATTTTCTTTAAGTCTACAGATAACACTCTCAACAAATAAAGGCAATGTAAGCCTCGGGGGAAGTCCAGCCTAATAAACCATTAAACATGTCAGTCCTAGTCTTCCTGTCCAAACACTGAATAGATTTTGCAATATGTACCTTTGAATATATTTAATTTTTTTAAAGTTCTCTAGGCTCTATATATTAGAAAACATATCGCTTATTTTTTCAATTCAATAAAAATAATATTCTATAGTATACTAATAATATGATGGAGCTTTTTCCCTTGACAAGGTTATGATCCCTAATCGTGAAACAACAAAGTACATTGTATGTGATGAACCGGTTAATACAAATATTACGCAATATGGCTCAGAGAGTCTAAATTTTTAACAAAATTCAGACAGTTTTTATAAGGTTCAAAAGCTTATTGTTAAAAGTAAGAGATTTATTAATTCATGAAGCCCTTCTGCATTTCGTCACATGCATATTTTTCGTTTTTTTTTCTTTTTCAAACAGTTTAAATTTATTCTAGTAAATAATAGCACAACATGTTCACGTAGGTTGACATATTTTTTATAATGCAGGAATATTAAATTATAAAACAGGAAACGGAATTCTACAGAAACTATTATATTGCATCCTATTGTTATTTATGTATTTGGTCTACTATTATGTACATGTATCTTTGATTATTAAAATAAATAAAGCATCAAAAAGTTTTTTATCGATTCAAAATTCTTGAAACCACCATGCCCAATGGAACTTATACATGCCACGTTAAACTGAGAAAAGAAGAGAAAATTCCAGTGTTCACCTAGAATTTAAGGGTAGAACAGACATGGTTTCATTTCTGAACAGGGAACACCTAGAATTTAGGGGTAGAACAACACGGTTTCATTTCTGAAAAGGGAACACCTAGAATTTAAGGGTAGAATAGACACGGTTTCATTTCTGAAAAGGGAACACCTAGAATTTAAGGCTAGAACAACACGGTTTCATTTCTGAAAAGGGAACACCTAGAATTTAAGGGAAGAACAGACACGGTTTCATTTCTGAAAAGGGAACACCTAGAATTTAAGGGTAGAACAACACGGTTTCATTTCTGAAAAGGAAACACCTAGAATTTAAGGGTAGAACAGACACGGTTTCATTTCTGAAAAGGGAACACCTAGAATTTAAGGGTAGAACAACACGGTTTCATTTTTGAAAAGGGAACACCTAGCATTTAAGGGTAGAAAAGACAAGGTTTCATTTCTGAAAAGGGAAAGCATGATGATGTCGACATTTTAGAAATATGAGTAATACATTAATTTTATTTTATTTTATTTTATTTTACTGTTTTATTCATTTATTTTTGTTTAGTGTATTAAGTATTGTTTATAAATTTAACTATAATTTAGATGCCGCACTTAAATCGAAGCTCAGCTTTCTCTTAATACCACAGTTCTTTTTGTACAGAACTGGTTTGCTTTGTACTTTTTTAAAAAGAAATAGAATACCAGAATAAAATTTTTCAGTTTCCTATGGTTTTTTGTAGTGATATTATGCACCAGATTTTAGTTATTTACACAGCATAGCACAAGTTAACAACTAGATTTATATTTACATAATATTACATGACTATTATATCCGGGTGTCTTAATTGGACATTGATTTATTTAAAGTGACCAAGTGCCTGTGATTTAATGACTTCCTTATTAACAGAAAAATATATGTAATAACTTTATACCCTTAAGGCAACCACAACTGTTTCCGAAAATTTTATTCATCCTGCTAAAGTACATTTCTTTTAAATATCCATTCGACAACATTAACCTTATAAAAAAATCCTTTTTTTTTCAATTACAAATATTCTATATGTAAATAACATATATCGGATACCCAGTCATACTTTTTTATCCAATGCATCATACTTCTGGCTCCAGACTGTCCAGACAGTTTAGGAAATATGTAGTTGTATATTTAATACTCCAAATTTTCTGAAAGTTATTCGTCTTTAAAGAAGTATACGAAAATATCAGATAAAAAGTTGTAAAAAAAGATAATAGAAAAGTGTTCGTTGTGAAAGCTTTTATTTCGAAAATTTAGATTAGCATAAAATAGAATGCAAAATTGGTTATCAATAGAAAATTCGTTTACACTGCTATATTATAGGTGGTTATTTTCTATCTAAATCCATAACAATGTCTAATCATATAATAATTATCGAAAAAATATATATATAAATTTTTAAAAATCGAATTTCCGAAATTTTGAAAAAATTTTAGACAAACAAATATAGAAATATTCTGTCAAACATGTGTACAAAGGGAACCAAAGGGACATAAAAAAAACTACCCTTTATAGAGGTTAATTTTAACACATTTATTCACGACAAGGACATTTTCACAGTGCCCTTTATAGACAGACAAGGGTTCTTTAACGCAAGTTTGACTGTATATATGTACGTAAAAAAAAAAACAACCGACCAATTTAGTCGTTTGTTATGACCTTACATACCTGAAAATTGACGAAATCATACGGAGTAACATATTCCAGGGTCAAGTGGTATCTTCTGAATTCGTGCTTACAAAAATTTCCACAAGAAGTAGACATTATTCCATTAAATATTTTCAGTAATTAAAATCGTCTCTTTTATCACTTGAACTGGAAAAAAATCAACATGTCAACAATTTACGTCGTTTTGTTTTCATCTTTTTCGCACTGTTTAACAAAGTCCAATTAGAGTGGATATTTTGACATCTCTCATTCTTGAAAGAGTTACTGGGGTATGTCGGAAGTATAATTTTGTGTTATAATGTGTCGTCACAGATGATTGACGGAGGAAATCAATATTTGTGATTAAATCGGATAACTTGTCAAAAAATATATTTATGATTTATGTATTAATGATCATTTATATAAAAAAAATTGCATGTGTAAATACATATTAATTTTACCAGGAAATCGACCTTGATCAACTACCAACTACCCCCTAGTTGTTACTTTTACATCTTTCTTTTGATGGAAATTTATCTGTAGGGCAAATTCAATTTAAACTTTTTTTTATCGATTTTAAATCCAATAAAGATTACGATCAGTAACACATATATAACATTTGAACCAACACATAAAAAGAACCTTTAATCATAGTTCTATATTTGATAGCCCGAGATTGCTCTGACGTTTGACGGCCTTTTGTGATATGCTGTGGCTGTGGGACTATATATTTGATAGTTTGTTTTTTATTCTGTAATATGTGTATTGATTAACCCAACAGGGTATTTCTATGCAAATAAGGTAAAGATAAATTTAATTTTGAAGAGTTAATTAAGGCTAAGGAGTGGAAATGGAGTTAGAATGTATGATACACGTATATATATATATTAAATATGTGATAACTTTTAATATATATTTACTCACTGATATCTGAAGCATTTTTCCATTAAATATTTTCAATTATTAAAATCGCATCTTTTTTATCACTTAAACTGAAAAAAAATCAACTTATCAACCATCGTTTTATTTTCATTTCCATTTTCCTTCATTAGAGGGAAATATTTAATCATTAGAAGGAAATATTTAATTTCAACAAAACAGTGTCAGAATTTGATTTTAATCTGAATAAAATTTTCGTTCCCTAAGCGAGACTCGAACCCGCGCTATAGTGACATCTATGGCTTCATCTCCATCTACGCGCTTCAATACAATACACCACGTGCTTCCGTATGTGATACTCAGTTAATGAAGCTGTGTTTGACACACATTCATATTTTGCGGTTCCTGGTGTCTGACCTAGAAAATTCTACCTACGACGCAAATGGATTCTCTTGTGACCTTGAGAAGAACCAATGACAATCGTTCACTTCCGACCCGCAAAATATGAATGCGTGATGACAGGGGTTTGTAGGAAAGAACGTAGATACAAAACCCTCACTCCGGAGGATGTATTCCCTTATATAATAACTCTACTTCTATTTTTTTTTATAAATTATTTTTTAGCTGTAACGCTTGATACCCACAATTTTGTTTTGTTTTTTGGGGGTTTATTTGTTAAGTTTGGGGTTTTTTTTGGTCATTTTTTTCTGTTTGCATACGTACTGCACTTTTTGGGGTTTATCAAAGTATGAATATGTTTTTGAAGTGTCTCTGAGATCTCATATGTACGACATCAAACATGGATACTTCAACCCCGCCCATTTTTACGAAAGTACTTGAAAATGAAGTATTTAAAAAGTACTTGCATTTAGTAAAAAGTACTTACAATAGCATATAGTTTGTTTGAAATCTCTGTAATGATATAGACAGTAATAATTACATGTATCGTCTCTCGTTCTTATGTGCCATGCATTGGCTGGGATTATGCCTGTTAAGAATAATGGAAAGAGGTCGCAGCCCTGCGTGGAAAAAACAAGCGTCATTTATAACTACAAATTTCACAAGGAAAATATTTTCAAAGCAAAAGTAGTTGGTCAAACATTGACGGATTGGTTTTTTTAATCTACTTAAACTATTAAGCTTAGTATTCGATTTGTCCCCCCCTCCCAAAAAAAACACTAATATTAACAGTTGGTCAATATAATTGAATATCGTAATACTGAAAGAAGTAGGGCATTTTTTCTTGCATTTATTTAACTTCTAGGGTCAATTTCGACTAATACCTTTAGAAAAAAATCTCTCAGTAGTGCATAGCCTGGTACTATTGATATGTTTTGTGATGTTCTCTTAAGATTTAGTGATAATAACTAAGAAATAAGTTATTAGAAATTTTATTATATGTACCTGTATATAGGTTTTGGAGAGAGTTTTAACATTTGCCAAATTAATGTCTTTAAGAGAGTTTTTCAACGAAAAAAGACGCTCAGACTCAATCAGTTTATACATCTCCTTTCACGTGACTGTAAAATTGTTTTGGTTCTGAATGTCCTTCTTGACAATATTCAAAAAAAGGATACAAAATACTTGGTAACTGACCCAAATTACCTTTTTACCCGACCTTTTCGGGTAGAAAACTTGAATTTATTAATGAATAAGCATACAGTTTTTGCTTATTTTAATCTATGGCTATTTTTAGGGTAAATCCTATCACAAGTTTAGATTCCCAGACAGCAACGTGACGAACACGAATTTGAGAAGTTGAGATTATCTGAATGATTGAGAAAACAGAATTTTATGTGTAATAATTGTATTCTATAAATAACTTCAGGCATGAATTTTTACCGATACTGACAAAAAAACATCGGATTCCGACGTAACATTTTCGGGAAACCCGACTTTACTATCGGAATCCCTTGTTATGGGTTGGATACTGGCACCAGTTTCAGTCTTATCATGACCCTTGTAGTTTTGTAATCAGTTAATATTTCACAATTTAAATTTAACTCTAAGAAAAATGAAAAGAAACTGAGATTAATGTAGCTTTGTGAGATGTATTCCCCATTCAGACCAAGATGGAACATTTTATAAATTCCTGTTTGTGCTCCAGTAGAGCACAAACCCTTTTAAGTAAAACTGTGGTAGAAATTATATAATCAGTCAGAACTATCTATATTGTATGATGAAAGATTTGACACTTATATATACGAAGAAGACCAACGATTGGAATGAAGTCCTAGTTAGAGTTAAGTTTATAGGTCGATTATTCCAGAACTTTGGCATTTAAAATCTCTCAAAACGAAATTTTTTCGGCCTCAGATCGTCAATAGTCCGAACTAAAAAGGATAGATCGATATTTGTTGGGGCAGTGGTTCTCTGAAATTTACACGGGATGTCAAAGGAAGTACAAAGTTGGCATTTGGCCACGTTGTTCAACTGTTTTGTGGGTTTTCGTGCGTTTTTAGGGGAGGGTGGGTCGTTTTACTTTCCCAAAAATAGTTCCAACTGCACGGTATATTCAACAGCCAATTAATATGCTAGATTTGGAGATGGAAATAATTTGATTATCGTTACTTACATTAACTGTAACAAAACTGTAACAAGAGTTTTATCAAGTAACTTTGTGAATATAATCACTCTGCTTTGGAAGATTGGAGTTGTGTGGTCAGAGGTCCAAGATATGTTTCCTACAGACCAACAATCCAATAATTTCCCGTTATTCAAAAAGGGTGTCTGATTTGTTATTTCAGTTGTCAAATGTGATATTACAATATAAAGCATGAATATAATCTGTCATTTAAATGAACAATGCTAAAAGGTTCTTTTCCAGTGGTTAAAGTGCATTTCCTGAAGAACACAAGCGAAATTCTATTCACCAAACTTATGTTTGTATGATAAACAGATTTAACTTCCGAGATAACCGTGACCCCAATTGCATATAGGGAATATTGTACTTATCTTTTCAAAAAATGAAAATCTTCCAAAATTCTGTGATCATTAAGATAGTCAGATGCATAAGTTTAATATATTAACTAACTACAAATATTGATGAGGAGCAAATAAAAAATCCCACATTTATTTTTTTTTAATATTATGAGTTGCATTAAATCAGTTACTGCTAGAACTCTGCTAAAACTGCTATACTGGCATTTGATATATAATAAAGTTATTAAACAAAAAAATAGAAGATATTATTAATTGTCTAGTGCACTCTCAAAAACCACGGACTTTTGGCCTTCCTTCAGTACTGTAACTGGTATTGTTGGATGATCAGTTTCCATCAAGTAATTCTGTAAAATATAAATACACTGCCTTATGGAGTTCAGAAGCAGATAACTGACTAGAAAATGCATTGTGTTTGTCATCCTCCCAAGTCAGGGTTTTGTATTTTTGTATCCACGTTCGTTCCTACAAACGTGGATACAAAACCCTGGCTTGGGAGGATGTGTTCTTGTAAGAAAAATTAATTTTTCATCTCAAAATTTTTTACTGTCTTCTGGCGATAGTAAGGTCAACAACCAGTGAAAAAGATTTTTAATGATTATTTTGGACAAGGATGGTCATCCTATACAATTGAGAAACTTAGTAAAATAATAAGTTCTATAAATTCTCTATGATATTAGTTTTGATGCAGAAGATATTCATATTGAAGTCATTACGGAAAAAAGCTGCTCAAGATCGGAAACAGTAAATCTGAAATTTCCTGTTAGTAAATTAAAATAACCGGGGTGCAAGTATAATAAATCTGCCCAAAACTTATGAAATTTATTCAATTATCATTGTTTTCATAATCATAATTAAACGTCAACTAAAAATTAGTTTCCAGTATCTTTTCTGATTTTATGCAGCAAACAGAAAATCATTTTCAAAACATTAACAGAAAAAATTGACTTAATACTTTTGTCGAAATTTTAGTTTCAAAACGCTTACATTTACGTCAAATTTAAATACGTACGTGTGCATATGTCATTCCATTTTTACGTTCGTCCTCATCCGTTCTGTTTCCTATCCACACGAAAACTTCGCCTTGTGTGTCAAATATAAATACATCCTGAAATATGTTATTACCAATTATTAAAAATGTATGGTTTATTAAACATTTAATAAGGTAAATAAAGTAAGATACAACCTTTATCAGTACCCAATGACGCTACATACATTTCTTAATTACACAAGGCCATGACAACCGAGCAGATAGTACCCACGTGGATTCCATCACAAGAAGCATCATCTTACTAAATAGTAAAAATGGGTCAAAGACACAAATGGCCGGGTTGCTGGGTGTTTATTGTAGTGGTGACAAAGGTGATTACAAAATCATATTGCACATTGGCAGTCATGAATATTTATATAGACAAAATCAGACACATTGTATGTTGGTGTACGAGCACAGAGGTAGCCATCAATTTAATTAGAAATAGGTGAAGTAAGCAATATTTGATTTGATTACATGTTGATAAACACTTGTTTGGAAAAATGGGAAATAATTCCTGAAATAATTCCATAAAGTGGGGTGCACATCTTCAATATGTATTAAAAGATTCTGTGAAGTTTCAATGATGTGGGTGAAAAACTGTAGGAGGAGTTGATTTCGCAAAATAGGTACCCTCTATTGAAGATGTCAATAAAAAACGACTAAGTTCCAAAGTTTAGAAAAATGGGAAATAATTCTTGAAATAATTCCATAAAGTAAGGTGCACATCTTCAATATATATAGAAACATTCTATGAAGTTTCAAGGATGTGGGTGAAAAACTGTAGGAGGAGTTGATTTCACAAAATAGGTACCCTCTATTGAAGATGTCAATAAAAAACGACTAAGTTCCAAAGTTTGGGAAAATGGGAAATAATTCCTGAAATAATTCCATAAAGTGAGGTGCACATCTTCAATATATATAGAAACATTCTATGAAGTTTCAAGGATGTGGTTGAAAAACTGTAGGAGGAGTTGATTTCACAAAATAGGTACCCTCTATTGAAGATGTCAATAAAAAACGACTAAGTTCCAAAGTTTGGGAAAATAAGAAATAATTCCCGAAATAATTCCATAAAGTGAGGTGCACATCTTCAATATATATAGAAACATTCTATGAAGTTTCAAGGATGTGGGTGAAAAACTGTAGGAGGAGTTGATTTCACAAAATAGGTACCCTCTATTGAAGATGTCAATAAACAAGAGGCTCCCAGGAGCCTGAATCGCTCACCTGGTCCTTAAGCTTTAAGGGAGTCTTTC
This sequence comes from Mytilisepta virgata, assembly GCA_028015205.1. NCBI lineage: Eukaryota > Metazoa > Mollusca > Bivalvia > Mytilida > Mytilidae > Mytilisepta > Mytilisepta virgata. The sequence goes on along the minus strand of CM051519.1, from coordinate 94,012,494 downwards.
ATGAGCTATTACCCCTATAATGGATCATATCTGACAACTTCGACCCAATTCAGACTTTTGTAGAGCTCAATGAGCTGATTGTTTAAGCAAACAACAGCTTTTCTCTATCGACAATAGTTTTCATTTTATAGGGCAAAAACAAGAGAAAACGCTATTTTTGACATTTAAAGGGTCATCTATAAGGCATCAACAGTTATTTTGACATTTAAGGGACAAAACTTTAACTCCTAAAGGGCTCATTTAAACATTTTGCAAACTAAGGGAAATGCTGTGAAAATGGTCAATTTTGATGTTCTAAGGGGAATAACTCCTAAAAGGAATGATCATACAACTTAATAAGTACAAATTTCAAAAAAAAAATCAAGAAAAAGGGCAATAACTCCTACATGGGTGGTTACATCTTCTTCAAAATTTCAAAGCAGGTAGATCTTGAGGTGTTGAACACTTTAGCTTCCCATCAGAATTTTGATATCTGTCACCATTTTTGAGTTATTTGCAAAAAACTGCAATTTACCCCTATGTTCTATTTTTAGCCATGGCAGCCATGTTTTTTTACAAATCAAAAATCCAAACGATAGTTTAGTAGCACTCATGCCAAGGAACAACTACACTAAGTTTGGTTGCAATTAAACTTATGGTGTAAGAGGAGTTAACGATTTTATTACAATGAATAAAGACTGCAAAAATGGTCAATTTTGACGATCTAAGGGGAATAACTCCTAAAAGGAACGAACCTACAACTTCGATCCTGTACAAATTTTGTAGATCTTTGTGTGCCTAACAATATGAAATTTAAATTTTTCAAATTTCCTTTATAGTATCCAAGATATTGAGCTTAATAAGTGCAAAATTTGGAAAAAATGCAGAAAAAGGGCAATAACTCCTACATGGGTCGTTGGATCTTCTTCAAAATTTCAGGGCAGGTAGATCTTGAGGTGCTGAACACTTTTACCCTATGCCAGAATTTTGATATCTGTTATGGTTTTTGAGTTATTTGCAAAAAACTGCAATTTACCCCTATGTTCTATTTTTAGCCATGGCGGCCATGTTTTTTTACGAATCAAAAATCCAAACGATAGTTTTGTAGCACATATACCAATAAACAACTGTACGAAGTTTGGTTGCAATTGGACTTATGGTGTCGGACGAGTTAACGTTTGAAAAATTGTTAACAGACGACGACGACAGACGACGACGACGACGGACGCCAAGTGATGGTAAAAGCTCACATGGACCTTTGGTCCAGGTGAGCTAAAAACGACTAAGTTCCAAAGTTTGGAAAAATGGGAAATAATTCCCGAAATAATTCCATAAAGTGAGGTGCACATCTTCAATATATATAGAAACATTCTATGAAGTTTCAAGGATGTGGGTGAAAAACTGTAGGAGGAGTTGATTTCACAAAATAGGTACCCTCTATCGAAGATGTCAATGAAAAAACAACTAAGTTCCAAAGTTTGGAAAAATGGGAAATAATTCCTGAAATAACTCCATAAAGTGAGGTGCACATCTTCAATATATATAGAAACATTCTATGAAGTTTCAAGGATGTGGGTGAAAAACTGTAGGAGGAGTTGATTTCACAAAATAGGTACCCTCTATTGAAGATGTCAATAAAAAACGACTAAGTTCCAAAGTTTGGAAAAATGGGAAATAATTCCTGAAATAATTCCATAAAGTGAGGTGCACATCTTCAATATATATAGAAACATTCTATGAAGTTTCAAGGATGTGGGTGAAAAACTGTAGGAGGAGTTGATTTCACAAAATAGGTACCCATTTTCCCCGCCCGCCCGACATTCGCCATACTATAACCCGGATTTCCACTCTGTGCAACCCGGCCAATAAAAACTGGAAATTCACAATAATATTTCATAAAAAGCGTGTGATGGTAAACATTCTACGAGTATTGAGCAAGTTGAAAACTTTGCTAAGATCGCAAAAGAATGTTCAAATCAATTCCGTAAAAACTTATTACTACTAATCTAATGATCTGATGATTTCTTATATTAAACAGTGATTAGAAATGAGGAAAGGAGATCAATAACTTGTTTATTTCTCTGATGTGTATGTTATTTGTATTCATGTTAAGGATGATCGCTGGTCTAATAGGAAATAAATAGAACTTGAAATAGGTGTTTTAGTTTGAGAGAAAATATGAATAGTAAACAAATAAGCAAGAAAAAAATATTGGTTCATGTACTCATTTTAGAGCTACAAAGCCTTGAAAATATGCAGGAAATAGGTTTTCTCTGGATTTTTCATTGTCTTTGCATGGGCAACTTCAGTCCCTCAAAAATGTATGAAATAATAAAAAGGATTTCATAAAATTTTGTCAAATACCATTTTAAGGTATATATGATTGAATTATAAAAGAAAAAGTGGGGGTTCATAGTCAAAAAATTTTAATGTTTAAGAAATGGATAAACCCTAGGATTCCGAAAATCTGACAAAAAGACCAAAACATGACCAGCGAGCATCCGTAAATGTTGTTATTGATTGTATACTACAGCCCAACTGAGTATTTCAAAAAAGTTTACGTAGATATTTTAGTTCCACCCTCATTATCAGCGTAACATCAAGGTCATCTTTTATGCACTTTTCATAATTCTTCATTACTGTTTTGTTGGATTTTAAACAAACAATCAATCTGGATCCGCGATAAGCAATATCCATGTTTACCATTAAAACATGATATGAAATCCAAGGATCCAATATGTATTTTAACTTACTTCAGATTTAAAGTCCTGTTTTCTGACTGTTCCATCACTCACCAAAGAGAATTCTAGTCTTCCAGATGCATTTGACAATCTGTAGTAGAGATTTTTAATTGAATTTTCAGTTTAGAAATATTTTTTGTGTCTGAGTTATCCTAAGAATAATTATAGTTCACAGACATTTTCAATATATATACATTATTAAGACAAACTTGAATATACAATAAACGAAAGGTCACACATAGGGTATATTGGATCAGTCTAATTAAAAAACGATCTCTCATCGCTATGTCGCGTGGGAGATCTAACGAAATCCGCTTTGAGGTCACATGTGAGTGAACTGGAACTTATGAATTTATAATGATATGCAAATGAGTTGACTTCCCATCAATAAGCCAATCAAAAAAGTTTATGAATTCTGGGGACTGACGATTTCTTCGTTAATAAAGTCAGTTACATCCCTTTACCACACGATCAACTTACAAGATCGCCTAAGCCGCAATTTCATTGGTCGAACAGGACACACCTACGAGGTCACTCACATGTGACCTCAAAGCGGGTTTCGTTACATCTCCCACGCGACATATCAGAAAACGGGAGCAATGAGAGATCGGTTTTTAATTAGATTGATATTGGATATCTTACATCTCAGTGTCAAAATTTGGGTCAACACATAGGGTATATTGGATATCTTACATCTCAGTGTCAAAATTTGTGTTGACTGACTCTTTTTACGCGTCCTCAAATGTTTAGGCCCAAAAAAAAAATATATGTGAGTTTCCGCTAACCCGACCAACCCCTATTTTTAGTGCCTACCCTAAAATTGTTTTGCTATTTTTGATCAACCACTGTTAAAGCAGGGCTTTTTCTCCTGTAAAAACCAGTCAAAACCTTTTCAAAAAATAAAATTATTTGCCCACCTACCGACCCTATTTTTTACCATCATGTAAGCGGAAATACAGGTATTATTTTTTCTTGTTCATTGCGCATGTGGAGCTATACATTTTAAAAAAAAATATTCGTTTATTGAAGAGTTTTATTCTTTTTGTGTCGACATTGGAATTTAAAGTGTTTACTTCAGTTGTGATATTGAGGACTTAATTTACAACCCTATAAAACTACTAATAAATTTACATGTAATTTTCACATTTCGGTGTATTATAAAACCCATTTCATCTACAATCTGTTGAAAATTACTATGTACAAAATAATAACTTCAACTGCTTTCTCAGACTATAAAGTACACTTGGGATTTGTGCTTCGTTGGGTTTCAAGACTCGATTACTGAGTAAAGTAATTGTATGTACACAAATCAGATTGTCCATTTTTAAAATAACAATCCAAAGATACTAATATTAGATATTGTAAATTTATACTATGCTGTGTACGACGCATTTCAAGGAGTTACCTCTCATCAGCAGCATTAAAACCGAAACATTTGGAAGACCAAAAACCAAACTTATATTAAACAAGAAGTACTCAACCAAAAATACCGAAATAGGAAGCCAAATTTCAGCTAAGGAGATCTACCATGTGCAATACAAGGAATGAACCCTTAGTATTTCTGTTATTTTTGAATAAAATACTGGTAATTTCTGTAACAAATCAATGAATAATCATGTCCGACAAGTCTGACGACTGGGTTGGCGAATACCCTCGGGGACCTAGGGTCCACCAGCAGAGGCATCATCCCAGGAGTTTCAGAATAACAATCCTAACTTGTGGAATAACTATGGTGTTCATATATGCCTTATCAAGGATATATTTTTTTTATAAATGTCATAGTGTGATCTCTGTACAATAGTCACGTCGCTGGTATCATTGTTATTCAAGACTGAAGATCTAAGACACTCATTGTTTATTCTGATCAGCCATGGTTAATGGTTACTTCTCTATTTTTAACCATATATTACTACTTAATCCTATTGATATAGTTATATCTTTAGAACTAAGGGGAAGAGACGAGTCTTAACTATATACAATATCTTCATGTTATTGTTGAATGTACATGTATTTTATGTATTCTATGTAGATATTGTGTATTTTCACAATTGTATTTGTTTACTGTTCATATTTTGCATATGGCTTAAATGGGGTTTCTTTGCAAATAAAGATTATTATCTAATAAACAGCAAAAAAGCTCATTGATAGTGGATATGATTACCTGTATAGTGATTTCTTTGATTTAAGTGCTAAGTGGTCTGGATCATCTTCAACATCATCGTCCTCGTCATCTTGGTCTAATGATTGGTAAAACTTGTGCTACATAGGAAAAAAAGGGATAAATACATAATCTGTTGCCAAAAAAATATATTTGTTTTACAAACTGTGATAAAGGAAACCGATTCGGCTATTTCCTTTTCCTCTAACACCAAAATTTAAAAGAATCAATTCGTCTATTTCCGCGTCATTTGACTGTGAAATTAAACATACCGAATCGCCTATTTCCTCTTCATCTAACACATCTACCTTTGCCTTTCCATTTCGTTTGCTCTTTAAATCTTGTAAATATTGTGTTGCCTGAAATTTTAGTATACAAAATAAATACATTGTTGGTGCGTTATTTTTTTAAATTGTGCAGTATGTAAGTAACACTTTTAAAAGGGGATCACCCGAGACCACTATACCAAATATTAGTCCTAATTGGACAAGTAGTTTCAGAAGAGAAGATTTTTGTTTAAAGGAGAGACGACGACGGACGCCGAGTTATGACAATAGATCACAAATGCCCTTGGGCAAGGTTAGCAAAAATCACCTTTATTGTTTAAATTGTTCACAAGACTTGTCATTACAGAGGGACTCTAGATGTATAGATTATCGGGTTTTCTGCATATTGATATCGTAAAATATCTGCCGCGAGCCACAATATGAAGATTTTTGGCGAATGAGCGCAGCGAACGAGCCTAAAAGATTCATATTGTGTCGAGCGGCTGATATTTTACAATATATTTACGCAGAAAACCAGATAAACTGTCTATCGTACAAATTCTGTACATTTTAGTCGCCCCTGTAGGACATTTTTTACGCTTGTTTGTCCTCCTGGTGGAAAGCTTGATAACGTCTGCTCTCACATTGTGACGTCGCTAATAAGAACTGTGGCGTCGCTGATAAGTCCTGCTGTCGTGGATGATGTCTCCTAATACGTCACAAAGCCTTAATACAGAGCGGCTGAGAAGGGATATATATAAGACGCATGGAAGTACGATAATATTAAGTTATAAGGTGCAAGTGTCTTTAATGTCTTCTCAAAATGTTGTTTAAAGTATTAAAGTGCTGACTGTTACCTCGTGAGCTAGCACATTAAAAATCCGGCTCAGCGTGTCGGTCTAGTACAAAGCAGGGATTATATTTACATGCACATCATATAAATATGTTTTCGTTCTGATATACTCCTATATAAATTATGGTTGCCACAAGACGTTAAACAATAATTCATCCATTATCCATCAAAAGGTCTGTCGATAAGAATGAGTTACTTGATTGGTATGTCACTGTTACATTTTACCATTTAATTATATATTTTACCACTCAGTCGATGCCACTGCTGGTGGACTCCAAGCCGCCGGGGGTATACCCAGCTCAGTTGCTAGTATTTCGATACTAGCCCGAAATTATACTTAAAATTTGCTGTTACAAAATTGTAAAATTTGTGAAAACTGAAGAGAGTCTCGCTCGTGCATAGCTATATCCTTTTATGGTTTTAGTTTTACCCCTTTTGGTCATTTTGGTATTTTTGAATTTGCTCTTTAATCTGTTGGATTGTTGTTTTGGTTTTCAACATTTTAGACCTTGAGCACAACTGATGAGTCGTAAATCGACGAAATGCGCACATCTTGTGCATTAAAATTGGTTTCAAAGAATTTTAATTATAGCAATTTTCTTTATTCTTTACAATTGTTATTTTCTGTAGTCAGTATTTTTTTTAAATTAAATTCATTATATGGTAAAATATTTATTATTCTTCTTTCTTTGTTTTTAGACCCTTATTCTCTATTCTCTATTCAGTAAATTTTTGAGCCATTATTCGCCATTCAAAGCTTCAGCAATGACAAAGGCTGAAATGGACCTTTGCTTTATTTATTACATTTTTCAATATACTGAAAAGTCTTAATTAGTGTAATTAAACCATACCTTCCATTTTTCATCTTTGTTGCAGCCTTTTCCGTTCCACTGGAATAATTCCTGACCCAGATCTAATATATACACATCGGATGAATCAATATTTCGGCGCTTCCTCAAGATCTACAAAATTTTATTAAAAACAATCCTCAAAACAGAATCTTTCAAGATTAGAAAAATGTCATTATAATGATACAAACTGTAAAGCTCCTGGACCGTTCCATCTATGTACTAGATGAGTTCTGATTGTAACGGTTAAATAAAATGAATGTCTCATGCAGGCAAAATGAATGCCAGTGTGATGTAAATGATTTGACTTAAGATTCTTGAAATGATAGTATAAACATTTGCTTTGTGGAATATCCTAAGCCTCCTAAGAACAAATCCAATTATACCTTCATTATGTCATGTTGTTAAGCAATGGATACATGTAGTAATCATAAGAAGGAACTGAAAAACAGATACTAGTACTTCAAATGAAAAAGAATTACATTCATGCATTATTTACCTCTTTAACTACTACTCCCTTTCTGTCTCCATGGAAATGGAAGAGTCTTTTAATCGGTTTATCAGCTCTAGTACTCCTGAATCCAGTGTCTGCACCACCTTCTAAAAGTCTAATTTGGTACAGAGAACGATATTAACAGTTGTATGAATTAGAAAGTCAATCAGTCACGTGTAAAAATTGTTACAAAGGGGTGGATTTTTTTTCTATCATTAACAGCAAACTGAGCAAACCGAAAAAAAACCGGTTTATATTAATAATAATTTGCATACTACATCCAAATGGGTCAAGCAAATTAAACAAAAATACACATTACATGTATAGACAGAAAGTAGGGTCATTTTTAAAAATATGCAGTAGATAAATACTATCTATATAATAAACGCACGTGATTGCTGGAAAATAAGATTTAAATAGTGATGTTTCATGGTTCTGAACCTCCCTATGTTGGATTGGTACATCATCTAACAAGGTGTCTAATTCTACTGTCTTATATGCTGCTGTTCCATACTCATCCTAGAAAACATATACTTTCTCTAATACCAAATAATTAAGTTAAATCTATTACTTACAAATGATTGAAGGTTAGACATCATGTGACAAGACATTAGTTTAACGATAATTCAAGTAAGAAACAAACCACACCCACAATACAATACAAAAGAATTCTTAAGCAAAAAGAAGTCAGTATGTCTCATATCCCTTTTAAGGGAGTTTTGTAAATACTGGATGGATGGATGATTATTGTTTAACGTCCAGTGGCAACCAGGTGCATATCAGGACGAGAACATGTTGATATGATAATGAATATGATCCCTGCTTTGTACTAGACCGACACGCTCAATCGGATTTTTAATGTGCTAGCTCACGAGGTAATTGTCCGCAGGAAGACATATCACCTCACTCGGACACATTATACTGACTCCGAGCCGACCAGTCTTTGCTCTTACTCTTAGATGCCGCGTGCTTGGCGGAGAAGCAGCAAATACCAATTTTAATGTCTTTGGTTTGACCCGGTCGGGGATCGAACCCGCAACCTTCCGCAGTCGGGGCGAGCACGCTACCACAAGACCACCGAGGCGGTTTGTAAATACTGGTGTATATGTTTAAATTTACTTTATACATTTTTTTGGAGAGGGAATTCTAATTTTGGTATACCAAAATATCGTTCTGACTGGGTACAGATACTTGGTAATGGTTAGAAATCATTTGGTAAAATCTTCAACTTACAATAAACAAGCAAAAACATACAGCGATGGTGATGAAATAGTAGTTTTAATGTAATCAATAATTTTTTTTCAGCTTCCAAAACAAGACATGACGGTCTAGAATGGTTAGCCAAATTTCAGTTTGCAAGAGGCCTTTATTTCTCAAATAGCAATAGGTTTTCGTTTAGTCCATGTCCTCAGTCTCGAGGTAAATTGTTTTCCCCCCAGATGTAATTCATTCTGCTCAAAGGGGTATATTCCTGTCTGTGTGATTAGTACTAAGTTAACAGAACATCATATTGTTTTCATAAAGTTTTATTTTACAGTTACCTGTGAGCTGTATTTACCAATCCAAAAATGGATGTCATATTCTAACTTGTCTGAACCTTCGTTTTTATATGTCTACAAAAAGAGAAATAAATCGTTTGAAAATTACCTTGCTGGTTTTTGATGTATTAAGAATGTCAACATTGCAGAGATGTTAAATTTCAGCATTTATACATTAAAAAATGAGATTTGGTGAAATTTGAAATTAAACAACCACCATAGTGAAAACAATTCAACCATCATCAGCACACCAACACACCATCGCCACAAGATAAAGTTGCATCTCGGTATGAGAGAAAATGTAAAAAAAAATGCAATGCCAGAATTATTCAAACATAGAACAAAATTCATCTACTTACATTTAAAACTATGTACGAATCTCCATTATAAAAATTTCCGTACTCGTCCTTCGGCCAAGTGGTAACTTTAAATTTCTACAAAATATATAATACACGTCAACCCCAGATTCCTCTAATAACAAACGACCATTTCTCGAACTGGACGCAGTGGTGAAGTGCAAGGACACACTCCATACTTTTGAATTATTCCGAAATTATGTATAGAACCGACATTTATCATTGTTTTTAAACCTATATTTTTCTGGAATTTCTGGAAAACTTCTCATCATTCATTTCTATTACCATTACCATTCTAAGTTCTGACAACCAACGGCGAGACTTTTGACGGTGAATATACATTATGGGGGAAATTACACCAAATATTACCATGCAAACGACGAGGAATGTCTAATTATGGTAAATCTCTCGTACAAAAAAGTGTTTGTGATTTAACTGGAAATTGACTGCATATTCACCGGACTTGACACTGTGTCGGATTTTCCTCACTTGCAACGTGGCAGGTACACTAAACGGAGCATGACATCCTTATCCTTTCCGATAACCCAATTTCAACCCCCGTTTTTGTGTAGTTCACACTGCAAGTAGTTAAGATTTTGTGCTGTATTATTCCAACTCTCCCTGGTTAGCTATGTATATTTTTGTATAGTTGACTCTCGTTATCTCAAACTCTTTTATCTCAAAACTCCTGATATCTCAAAGTAATGTTTTGGTCCCCTTTTTAACTTTACACTATATTTCCTCCTGATATCTCATACTCCTGTTATCTCAAACTATTTTTGTTGGTCACTTCAACTTTGAGATAGTTCTAAAATCTAACCATCATATAATCTGGAATCCAAAATTAAGTAACTGAACATTGGCAATTAATCAAAAAGTAGAATATGAGTACAGACTTTTTTTAATTACTTTAGAATGGAACTGAAGTTAATTGCTGGCTCGAAACATAACAAGGTAGATTTTACTCCAATATTAACCTTAATTCTAATAATAGATACAATACAATTATTTGATTTCAATTTTGATGCAGGAGATGTACAACATATATGGAGTTCTTCTATGTTGTGTCTATCTTTATGAAATTTGTTGACACTGTATACTTACAACTATTCTCCAAACTTGAAGGCCCACTGATTCTCCAGCGTGTTTCCATGCTGGTTCCGTCATAGCAGATGCCTCTGAAAAACATAAATTTCTTCCTTTTGAGTTGAATGTATTGGGAATTCTTCATTAGAAAACAAACAGGTAAATTTCATTTTTTTATGAAACATCATCATGAAATGTCTTATGTTTTTATTTTCTGTAAAATTTCATGTAATACCCAGTATATTTTACACTATATGCATCTCTAGCATTTCTGATAAAACGTTGTAACTTTGCAATATATGCTTTAGACTTTAAAAGATACGCTGAGCAGCAAATTTCACATTATAATAAAAATTATTATACAAAGCCAGTACTTTATGCGAAGGAATCTGTGCTTTATATAAATGGATTTGATATACGCGATGCTTTTATCTTCATTTGTGGTATTTTCCTCATTATAAATACACGACATTTTATCATGATGAAGATCACCGCGTTAATTCATTGTTCGATTCTGGCCTGTTGGAAAATTTGTCATGTTAACAAACAGATTTAAAAAAAAAAGAATCATTCATGTTCAAAAACTCTTTATGAAATCTGTAAAATTTGTCAAAAGTAAGCCCCTTCAACCTCGAAGGTGGTGTGATGTGTGTTTATTGCAATTTCATTTATTTTCCCAATCGAGCAGAGGTTTATATGACTACATTGTTTAAATGCATTTTTCTTTCATCGAGTTTTAACACTACATGCCACTGAATGTCAGCTACACTATCTAATATCGGACATCTGAGCCCTTAATTTTAGTAGTATAGATGCCACTGAATGTCAGCTACACTATCTAATATCGGAAATCTGAGGACTTAATTTTAGTAGTATAGATGCCACTGAATGTCAGCTACACTATCTAATATCGGAAATCTGAGCCCTTAGTTTTAGTCGTATAGATGCCACTGAATGTCAGCTACACTATCTAATATCGGAAATCTGAGCCCTTAGTTTTAGTCGTATAGATGCCACTGAATGTCAGCTACACTATCTAATATCGGAAATCTGAGCCCTTAGTTTTAGTCGTATAGATGCCACTGAATGTCAGCTACACTATCTAATATCGGAAATCTGAGCCCTTAGTTTTAGTCGTATAGATGCCACTGAATGTCAGCTACACTATCTAATATCGGAAATCTGAGCCCTTAGTTTTAGTCGTATAGATGCCACTGAATGTCAGCTACACTATCTAATATCCTGATTTGTACTTACTTTTAACATTCTTTTCAGTGTCTGATCCAAACAAGGCCATATTGGAATCTTTCCAGTCATATTTCTTTGGTTTTAATGCTGAAACATAAAAAGAACAATAGTCCTTGTGAACTCTTTTATATACAGAACTACGACCTAATAAAGGTCATAATAAACGTACCGTACTCCAAGGTGTATTCAATAGGGGGAAGTCTACAAACACCGACAAAACCGAAAAGAAGCTCAACCATATCAACCAGTAGAACAACTGGAAAACAACTGTCATATTACTGACTTGGTATAGGCATATGCCGAAGAAAAAAATGATAAGCAAGACATTCCCCACACAGCAATTATGTGAAAAGTACCCAGTATCAATTATTGGTAAACATAATTTTATTAGGAAAATAAATTGTCATTAAAAACTGTCTAAATGTCAAGAATAGCCTACAAGAACCATTCAAAAATGTTGTACCTATCAATTCAATTTTTTATATATGATAACGTAGTCAGAAATGGTAAAACTATTAAAATTCAGCGTACAAATGGCTATTTTTTAATCCTTGTGTTTCAAACTGTATCTTGTCAGGATCACCAGTTTAATTGTTATTTAACAACTACTAGTATGTTTTATCAACAGATCTAGCAATATACAGTGTCATGCCACAGCGATTTATAGGAGGAAGATAGCTGTAATAAATCTTAGGGAAGTAATTTGTGATAAATAGGATTTTCTACATCCATTCTCCTTTTCTTTTAATGTCTTATTTTTTTTATTTAAATCACATGTGTTGATAGTAATCAGAACTTGATGAAATAAATATTATTTCATAAAAAACCTGCACTTATCTCCCACGTTCTATGGTCTCTGCCATCTCATATGTTTATGTTTACGTGTAGATGTATTAATCATTTTCTTAGGTGGACATATACATATTTTAGTGATCATTCTGACACAAACAAATACGTTAACACTCTATTATGATGATCTTTATGTCAGTTTTATGCTTATTGTTATGTTCATTAAAAATATGCGATTACTATTCCGCAAAACTGCTTTTTTAACATTTGATTTTAGCATTGAGACTCGGTAAAATGAATATCGATGATGTGAAATTGAATTGGATTTATAGTCTTGTAAAATTTCATTACTTCCATTACATGTATACTATGTGTAAATTTTCAACAATCCGTTGTTAATTCCCGGGTGTAAATTATGATATTTGTTAAACAAATGACACATTTATTTCATATTATATTCCAATGATCATCGATCAATTTCGTTATCAGCTAATGAGCTTATAATTTTCATTACATATATATATACATCAGGTTATCGTACTCATAACCTAATATGTAAAATAAAAAATAGAAATGTCAAATATTACATAGGGCTAGAGAGCTGTCGAATGTCCTAGAGGTAAATATTCCAAACATATATTGAACTACATAAAATAAACTTACCCATTTTGCTGTAACACTTAGAAAAACCACACCCAGGTCTGCAATGAAGAGAAAAAGGAGTATTGATTGTTTTATACGCTAACAGTGATAACTGTTGTCTGTGTTCTAACGTCCAATGATTATTTTAAATATACAGCATATGTGGTATATACAAGTACAATTTCAAATGCACAATTTTATTTGTAACACCTGTAGAATCAAGAAGGAAAGTAAGCCTTTAGCGAGATTCTCTGTTATTGCGTAGCGAATTCAAATAAAGTTTACTATAGAAGACAAATTTGTTTATACTGCAGTGTGTTGCAAAATTGAACAAAAAAATGTACGTTTTGTAGAGTTTTTATTGGTGTCTTCGTAATCTGTTTGCAACAAGCAGTTTGTCAATTGCCCTTCTCCCTGTATTGGTGAGGTACCAGGTGATTTTATGTCTGCTAGGCGTATAAAGCTACATTGTTGAGGTACCAGGGGGTTTTATGTCTATTTGGCGTATAAAGCTACACTGGTGAAGTAGCAGAGGATTTTATATGTCTACTAGGCGTATAAAGTTACATTTGTGAAGTACCAGGGGATTTTTTGTCTACTAGGCGTATAAAACTACATTGTTGAGGTACCAGAGGTTTTATATGTCTACTAGGCGTATAAAGCTGAAATTTACACGAAAATCTTAAAATAGGAAATAAATGATCTTATTTACAGTATCTTTTCATTATGGTCTGATGTTCTCCGGTGTTTTCTTTAAACCTTTTGCAAATTTACAGCTAGTTGATGTGATTCAGTCGTTTAAATGATAATTTATATCAAAATATATACATATATGTATAGACTTGAGGGTGTTTTAATATTGAATGCAGTAGAGCGCGGAGGTATGATACTGGGTATTTTAATTATTTAGCTTTTCTCTCTTCCCTGTTAGTGGTAGATTGCAGTAGAGCGCGGAGGTATGATAAAGGGTATTTTATTTGGCTATTAACACTTCCCTGTTTGTGGTGGGTGTATATAAACGTTAACAACAAGAGTATTTAAATTGACTTGTTACTAGAATGAGGATGAATTTCAAACGAGATTATCCTTTAGAAACTGATACACATACAGTTGTGACTGTGACAATACATCTTTTTTTTCAAACCGGGCCATCACCTTTTTAAAAACTATTATTCAATGAATCTGAAAAATTAATTATATATTATACTGAAGGAAGGCCAAAAGTCCGTGGTTTTTGAGAGTGCACTAGACAATTAATAATATCTTCTATGTTTTGAAATCATTTTATTAATACTTTTTAGGTATGTGTTTGCCAATTTGAAATTACTAATTTCTTTTAAGTATTTTCAACTACCTCGTTCAGCCTTACCTAGTTTTCTGACTGTCATCAAACGGTTTATTTCGTTTTGAATTTGTACTCATAATGTTTTGATAAATTTGGCTTTTCAAAGCTCCGAAGGTAGCCTTGAAAATGAATCGGGATATTCTAAGGCAGTTCCCACGAATATTAATTAGTATTTGTGTTTGTAATTTAATAGTTATGCTTTCATAAAAATCAGGACGGATATACAAAAATTAAATACCCCACACTGTTCTTATGGCCGGTACATATTATATGATTCAACAATTAAAAATAATATATAGCAATATATCTGTATTGAAAATTACAAAAGAAATATACTGCCGCTAATCTTACAAAAAAACTAAAATTGTTTCTAAATTCACCTTTTAATCATACATGTGAATTTCATTTGTGTTAAGAGCCTACTTACGTTTTATCGTATGTCCAAGATGATAAAATATGAAAGATAGTAAATATAGTTGTTTTTCTAGTAAAACGCAGGTAAATATTCACAGTTGACAAGAGATGTTACGTATATGTACATTCCTGTCAAACGACTTTTACCTGTTACCTGTAGGCGTGATTGAAAGATTGACTATATTTCTTGAGATAACGTTTTTATTGGTATTTAACGGGCTAATTACAAGATGGCACAGGTGAATTCATTGTAGAAATTCCATTCGGACGAAAGCAGATAATAAACCTTGATATAAATATGGTATACCAAGAGGTTAAAGTATGCAGGAAAATATTGCCTAATTTGCTATTTTTAATAATATGCATATACTTTACATGTTGATAAAGTGGCATAAGCTTTCTAGGTTCAGAACAGAAAAAAAAAACTGTTTATGATGCATTTAATTTTAAAAACATAAAAAAACTTCTTCACTTTAAGCTGAATCATCAAACATGAATTAGTCAATGGGTGTTTTTGCGAATGAATAATGAATGTGGTGGGGTGCTATTAATACCCAGTAAACACATGAGCAGCACGTAAGTATAAAAACATCTGCCCAAAGAATTGTAAATTATGTAAGTTGAATTTCAGAGGAATATGAAGTAACACACAATAATTTTAACGTTGCTTTGTTCGTTATTTGGTGTAATGGAACCTGGACCTTGAATGAATAATTAATATGTGGTGGATCAAATAAGGAAGATCAACACAGCATCCAAAAATCACTTTCCCCAAATCTTTCTTTTTCTCAATAGAGGTACGTGCATCAGTGTGGATTCCAATGGCGAAATGCAGACCGGTTTAAACACTAAGTTTTAATCGAAAACGTTCATTAGGACCACTAATTGTGTTAAAAATTACGAACACTAATGCACCATTGAAAGTCTGCAAAGCCAGAGAACACCTTCCCTGGAAAAACCAAAACTTATAAGGAATGATAAAAAAGACAGAAACTGCTCAAAGTAGTAAAAGGTTAAGATCACGTTGGAAACATTTGATTGAAAGTTCTAATTGAATACAAACATTATTTCAAAATATGATTGATGATATTAAAAAATTATAGTAAACCTTTATTTTTGGAAATTCGTAAATGCTCAAAAGGAAAGTATAATACCTCTAAAAACTAAATCTTGTAATATCGAAGAAAATGACTACGAAAAAACATACGATTTAGTAGTAACTTTTCACAATAAACAAGTCTGATGATACGAAAATGAATGATATAACAACAGCAGACGCTGGTAAGTTTCAAAAGCCTGTGACCCGGCCTGATGAAATAAGTCCAAAAATACATAATGAACTCTCATCTGAACTGTTACTTGCCATTAAGTACTTTTTTCAACGGTCTCTCGATACTAGTACAATAGTTGAAGAGAGGACAACAGCGAAAATATTTTCCGATATCGGAGAAAGCTGATTGATGAATACCAGCTATCTACTGCCCATTATCATTAACATAATTATATTCTATGCAAGATGATAGAACATATAGTATTCTCCAAAATAATGAGGTTTGGGGACAAGATTAAAGGAAAAATATTGACAACAAACCAAACAGAATATTCATAGCCTTCAACACTGCGTCACGTTAATTACTAAAATAAAAAAACATTTGTAGAATATCACGGAAAAACACTACTTGGACCTGATTCTTTTTAATGCCATAGCAAACAGTGTATTACATATGTATAACATGGGACAGATCATCAGAATGGTGTAAATCAAGGCACCATTTTTGTCCTTTGTTGTTTAGTCTACATATCAATGACATTTTGTAAAACTATGTTAAAATTTTATATAAATTCTGCAATCTGTTTATTCACTGATGGCTGTCTGTCATTTAATTATAAATACCACTGATGATTGCTTATTGATATTGACAGAATTGAGGTATGGGGGTTGAGATTTCAATCTATTAGGTGCATCATGATGAAACTGTCACATTTGTAATCTCTGCCAATTTTTACATGTTGACAAATATTTATCATATCACACTTTCGATAGACTGACAACGAACAAACATGAGTAATGAATGAAAAATTAACATTTTATGTCGAATGTAATAAAAATTTTATTTGCATCTTACACCCAAAAGGGTCAATATCTACATAACATAACAATAAATTAAAAAACTTAGCCATAAACTTAAAGATACCCCATAATTAATACTAGTAACCACATATCCTCACTGCTAAAGCTATTTCAAAGTCCAGCAATCTCACAAAGTTTTTCTTCACCAGAAGTATTTTTGCCAATGTTAAAGTTATCTAAAAAAAATCTTGATCTAAATCTTCAATTTCATTACAGTATTTGCATAGTTAAAGATTTCTTGTGATTTCGTAGGACTAGCCATTTTCTATAGCTAATGGACTAAGCTGACAAATTGTCTTTTCGTTTTTGCAAATCAAACTATTTAAACTAGCTCTTCATGTAGCACTCGCCTGGCTTTAACATTCCATCCAATGACCATAAAACAGACCTTAACATCATAAAAGAATAATATATTCTAACAGTCCATATTATACACCTTTGAGAAACTGACAAAACCTAAGGATAGTGGTAAAGTCATGTACCTCCTATGGGTCATCTCCCAATGAAAAGGCACTTTACAGATTCCATTGAAGAGCTTCATGCGTAGCTCTTTGTCAATTCTCATTTAAAATATTTTTAAGTGGCCATACTGGCAAAATTTTGAATTCATAATTTTTAAAGGAAACCACCAAAGAATCATTCCAACAAAGTTTTGGTTTGAATTGGTTGACCAGATAGGTACAGTGGTAAGAAGATGAAAGCTTAAAACTTAAGATGTTGGATGCCAAGTGATTGCAATATCATATATGACCCTCTGGGGCTGGTGGGCTAATAGCAATTAACAAATTGTTCACTTTTGATAGTTTGAATAGTTGAAGTTCATTATTTTTTTTTACCATAAGTTATCAAGTCGATCTTTAAATTTTAAGACATATTTATAGCTGGTCTCCCTAAATTCCTCCACCAATAAAAACTAGCCCACATGATATTACCAATTGTACTGAAATTTGTACAAAATAAAATCCAATTACCGGTAGGCAAACTAACCATCTATCATATATAATTATTATACATCAGAATGTTTTTTCTATATAAAAATCAAGACATTAATTTTACTATTTTGTGTGACTATTTACCGGTGAGTAGTTTCCAAAACTAATCCCCAGTAAATAGTGACCAGTGATTAGTACTGGAAACCATTGACTGGTAAAGTGTTTTTCGGTATAATAAAACAATTATTTAACAGTCATTTTGGGATAAAGCCATTTTATTTGTCCCCTTGACACTAACTATTTCCTTCGCTACGTGTCGGAGAAAATAGTCAGTGTCTCGGGACAAATAAAATTGCTATATCCCGAAATGACTGTTAAATAACTTTATACTGTGCAATATCTGTGACGTATATATCACAAGTAAATAACTTTACAATGTAAGATAACATTCCCCAGGAAGTACTTTATTAGCTATCTAATCTATTTTCATATACAGGAGACTTATTTTAAATAAAGCAGTTTATAGCAAATTAATCTAATTTGTCACCCAGCAACTATGTGCCTTGCACAACTTTTTTTAATTCCAAGAGTTGGTTTACAGAACTCTACTATCGATAATTATAAAACAAGGAAAATAAATGGAAATGGTGAGCTGTCAAAAGGGGCATAAAATTACTTAAATGAACTAAAAAGTTAAAATTACCCAATGTTTCGACCAATATTACCTTCATCACGAGCATAAAAAAAATAGAAATCAAAAGGTGTTGACTCTTAAAAACACAGTGCAAGATTGAGTCCGTACAATTTTAGTTTGGTTGTTTTTTTTTCATGATTTTGTATTGGTTTTGTTCGGCTTGTGTATTTTGTATATTTATCCGTTTTAATCCCCTTTTGACAGCTCACCATTTCCATTTATTTTCCTTGTTTTCTATTGTCGAATGAGCTGTTTCGCAACATACTTAGTTTTTAATCAATAATTATATATGACTAGTTATACAAATAATGTAATTAACACAATTAACACAATTAATTGTAAGGAAGACAACCAATAATCTCAATTTATAAATAATATCACTTTTCACAATTTCCCACATCATTGTTACCATTAATAAGTTCACATGTACTTCACAAAACCTGACAATGTTACGAATCTCTTTTATTAATTTGGTTATCTTTATCTTGTTTTATTTCTCGAGATCCCAACAAGCTGTGCAAGAAAAACACAAAATTAACAACAAAATCACACATGTAAAAATAGATGTATGAAATCATAACAAAATCACATATATCAACAAAATATGGATCATATTGATAAGTAGTTTAATAGTTATCTCCCTTAGCCAAGTTATCCAGGGGAGATAATAGATTAACCTCCCTTTAACCAGTGCAAACAAAGGGATATTATCACAGTGATCTACCTTACATTAACAGAGTAATGTTTCTAATTTCTTTAGTCCAGATGTATAAAAAAAAAATACATGTACATGCAAAGAATATATTATAGTATGGTGTGTTAAATAATAAACAATTGAGCAAATTTTGTAGCCAAAGGCATAATTTAACAAAATTTAGGGAATTTTTAACAACATGATCATCCGAGCAAATCAGCTAACAAATTTTTAAATATTTGTTCATTAATAATATTGCACACAAGTAAATAGTTAAATTAATCACCAAGTAGTATTTATACAAAACCTAAATAAACTGTATGATTAAACAACCCACATGCAGCCCAATGTGTTTAAGCATTGTAATAAGTTTAGTGTGATATAAATATAATTATTACATTGATGATGGCGATTTATCGTAATTTCCAGTGAAAATAAATTCGATATATTCACTTAGTGAAAGATCGGTTTTTATTTAACGTCGTCAAGGGTGTAACTAACAAATGACGTTTGTAACATCGACAGATTCAGGAAGGGATCTAAAGAAAATACGACACCTTTGAAGAATTTCTTGTCTATTTTATTAACGTAATAAACAGTATAACTAATTCAAGAATTTGAATATCGACAATATTCAACTCTGACCGGAAAACATTAATAATTCACTCGTTGAATATTTTGGGATATTCAAATTCTTGAATTAGTTATCCTATAAGTATTTTGTAACACTGTGTGGAAATTAAAATGGAAAGTTGGTTATTCATAGCTTACATTATTATACTTTAGTGTATTTTTTCTACATAAAAATCAAGACAATAATTTTACTATTTTCTCTATTTCTAAGCCTAAAACTATCCACAGGTAAATAATGACCAGTGAACAGTACTAGAAACTATTCACAGAAAACTTTCTGTATAATAAAACACTTAGTGACAGTATATTTGGGGAATAGTCAGTTTATTGTCCCCTGGATACTAACTACTTCCCCTCTGCTTTGCTTCGTTACAATGGTTTGTAACTCAGGGACAATAAACTTACTATTTTCCTAATACCCAATCAATAAGTATATACTATTGAAATTCAATGTAAATAGGCAAATCATCCTAGAGAAGATGTATGCACTTATATTCACTAATATTCAGTTATTACATAGTTCATTGAATAAGTTAATGATTCTTTAAATTTTACGATATGTTTTAGCCATTCAGTTCATTTTAATATTTTCAATTCTTAAGTGCACTTACTTTTCTATTTCCCATTCAGAATCATATCTGACATATAAAAATATAACCTTTAAAAATAATTAAATAATTTTATGTTTTCTTCTATCAATTGACAAGGTAAATTAACCAACAGAAAATGTCTTATTATTCTACTATTTATGTGGTGTGTTGTTCTTAATTGACTTTTTGGTTACCGGATGAATGGAGAGATCAAAGTCATAATTGCACTTGACTTGTGACTGAGGTGAATGCATGCAGTCTAATGACATTGTATAGCTATTCTTTCAAATTCTGGAAAATGGATTGCAGATAAACGAAGGTAAGGAATAGGTACATTTAGACTTTCAAAATGCCAAAAATCAATTAACGATAATAATTGATAATATGAAACAGGTGTGACCTGGAAAGCGAGTGAAGCGTAAGGTTTTTACGCTTGCTTTGTCGGTGTTTAGTGAAACCGTAATGGCGGGAAAATGTGACACTTGCCTCTGCATCTTTTTTTTCTTGTCAAATTTGATTCCAGGTGAATTCTTTCGTATTTTTTATTAATTTCATGACATTTTTAATGTTTATTTCTAAATATTTTATTGACTTAAAACTTATAAAAAAAATACAGAATGTTTGAAATCACGCGTTTTCTCACAGGAAGTAGTTAGATTTTGAAAGCCACCATCTTGCACAAAAAAATATGATGAAACTAGAACAACGATATCCAAATCTGAAATCCTATACACTATAGAGTGAGCTTCGTTCGCATATTAAATGTTTCACGACTTATTCACAGCAATGAAAATTCATTGGTAAGTAGTATTTAATATCTGTTGATTTTAGCATACTCTTAGGTTTAAGTTAATTCTAAAATTTTAAGCTAATGTTGCTTATAATATGCTTGCTATTAAATCTAAAATAAAGCTAAAAATGTATAAATTTTTAAGCAATATAGAATTTGTTCAATTTTTGCCACCAATCAGTAGCTATACAAAGAAAATTTTCAGTCTCAGCAAATTCATTATTGAAATTGAAATGACTGGTAAGGACACTTTTTATATGATGACTGGAAGGGGAAAGCTTTATATCTTTACATCTTTAAATGTATGAATTTGTAAGCAATATAGAATTTTATCTTCTTTTTTGCCACCAATCAGGAAATATATCTGTAAGTGGAAATCAATTCCCTGAAATTTCAATTTAAGGCACAGATAAAATTAAGTTTAAGGGAAGGATTTGTGAAACCAGAAAAAGAGTTTCTCAAAAAGGGCTAATTTATGCCATTGCTTTGCACGAAAGATCTAGAGGGGGTTCAATGTATTTTCATATACAAAGAAAATTCTCAGTCTTGGCATATTCATTTTTTAAATTGAAAGAACTGATAAGGACACTTTTTATATTTTGATTGAAAGGAGAAATTTGATCTTGACATTTTCAATGCCTTTTGTTTTCCAAACAATTCTTCTACCAAAATGTATTAAGAAAGTCTTGACAGATTATTTATTCTGACATAATCAAATAACTGACCCAGGGATGATTCTGCTATACAAATAGGGTCAATTAGCGGTCATGAAAATTAAAATTTCCAAAGAGACAAAATAATTTTTTGCCAGTTGTTACATTGCAGAATTGAGTCCGTAACATATTCCAGCAGTTGTAAATATATGTCTACAGTCACTATACCAATTTAAATGATTATTGGTATTGTATTATTCAGATTACCTTTGTTAATAAATGTTGCTTATATTCCACCGAACCCATGTTAAAGTACAATCTGCAGGACAAATTCCCAATTCAGTATGTAGGGAACATATTTTAAACTGTACGGAATCATCCCTGAGACATGAACATGAAAAGTGAATGACTTAAAATTATGTCTGACAGAAGTAATGATTTTGACCTGAGTGATATGGATTTCATTGCATAGATTAATGTCTAGTTCTGTTATTTTACTATGGAACATCACCGAGAAAATATTTCTACTTCATCAGATGTGTGCAGTTTTTCATAAGCTGAACCTGAACACAATGGTCTTTCAAATAGAGCTTGGACTTCTTCAAGTTTCTTCCCTTTTGTCTCTGGTAGCGTGAGGAATATGACGACAAATCCAACTACCACAATACCAACAAATAACCAGTATGTACCTAAAAAATATCAATAACTTAAATCTTTAGCACTATGGTAAAAATTGTATGTTATCTCCAAATCCAAATATAAATTCCAAATTCACATTTTTGGTGAAGGAGTAGGCAGAGATTTTCTTGTCTTACACATGGCTCTTTAGACAAGCTGCATGAACTTTTTCAAGCTAGAAAAAAACAGCTTCTCTTCAGAGTTTTATCTGAAGTATATTCTATATATTGACTTATTATGCCCACACTTTCAAAGAAAGTTTGATATATTGTTACCACCCACATCTTTCAGTCCATCATACTTTCTTGTGACCTAAACTCCATGTTCATTTATCATTTTATGCATTCCATTTCTATACAGTAATGTCAAACACAGCTGAACGTAGATGCACAATAAAGTTTTTGAATTTTGATTTTCCAAAATTGGGGACCACAGGGGTTGAATTTTGAAAAGTGTGATTTTAAGCTTGCAACCTTAACTCCTCTTTCATTTTTCATTGTATGCAATCTTTTTCTATATACTACTGTCATACTCTATATGTAGATGTGCAAAATAGTTTTAGAATTTTGATTTTCAAAACTTGGGAACCACAGGGGTTGAATTTTTAAGTTGTGAATTTACGCTTGTGACCTAAACTCCTCTTTCATTTTTCATTTTATACACTTTATTTCTATAAAGTATTGCCACACACTGTATGTAGATGCAAAATCAGGTTTTAGAATTTTGATTTTCAAAAACTGGGGCCTACAGGGGTTGAATTTCAAAAACTGTATATTCAAGATCATGACCTAAACTCCTCTTAGGTATTTTATTTCCATATACATGTACATTGTCATACACCTAATGCAGAAGTGCAGTATATTTCTAGAATTTTAATTTTGATAACTAGAGACCCATGGGGGTCAAATTTTGAAGTTGTGAATTTAGGCTTGTGATTTAAACTCTTCTTTCATTTTTCATTTTATACATTTTATTATTGTCACACACTTTATGTAGATTGTGCTTTACGGTTTAAGTATCTTGATTTTGAAAAATTGGGGCCCATTATTCAAGCATATGATGCAAAATCAGGTTTTAGAATTTTGATTTTCAAAAATTGGGGCCTACAGGGGTTGAATTTCAAAAACTGTATATTCAAGATCATGACCTAAACTCCTCTTAGGTATTTTATTTCCATATACATGTACATTGTCATACACCTAATGCAGAAGTGCAATATGTTTCTAGAATTTTAATTTTGATAACTAGAGACCCATGGGGGTCAAATTTTGAAGTTGTGAATTTAGGCTTGTGATTTAAACTCTTCTTTCATTTTTCATTTTATACATTTTATTATTGTCACACACTTTATGTAGATTGTGCTTTACGGTTTAAGTATCTTGATTTTGAAAAATTGGGGCCCATTATTCAAGCATATGATGCAAAATCAGGTTTTAGAATTTTGATTTTCAAAAATTGGGGCCTACAGGGGTTGAATTTCAAAAACTGTATATTCAAGATCATGACCTAAACTCCTCTTAGGTATTTTATTTCCATATACATGTACATTGTCATACACCTAATGCAGAAGTGCAATATGTTTCTAGAATTTTAATTTTGATAACTAGAGACCCATGGGGGTCAAATTTTGAAGTTGTGAATTTAGGCTTGTGATTTAAACTCTTCTTTCATTTTTCATTTTATACATTTTATTATTGTCACACACTTTATGTAGATTGTGCTTTACGGTTTAAGTATCTTGATTTTGAAAAATTGGGGCCCATTATTCAAGCATATGATTATGGGATACAACATGTTGGGAGTACGGGATAGCTGTCGTTTCTGACGGCCTATATCTAGTTTAGTATGTATCTCAAATTTTATATCTGACACAGAGAATTATAGTGATAAAATTTTAAACCAAATGCAGACACAATAGATTAAAAATGCACATCATGGAATAAATGTCTCTTTGTTTTGTTAATAAATTAATGATCATTTGCACCCAAACTAGAAATTTCCTTAATCTCTTCTATAAAAAAAACATATGAATGTTTTCTTAAAAATACCTCTTTTTTATCCCAATAATATACAATGTAATCAAGCAGTGATATGTGACATAAAATATCAATACTTTATACACCTTTAATGTACCTACACAGCTGTTTTGTTTTCTGCACGCAAATAAACTCTGACTTCATAGAGCATATAAGTACTGACAAACCTATACACTTATAGAACTGTTTTGAGAATGATATATATAGCATACCTGGTCCCACTGAGCAAGTTACTTCGAGTTTAGATTATGCACCAAGATGAACAATGAATAACTTGCCTTATAAAGCATATATTTTCAGCTAGATACTGGAAGAATTTATGAGGAAAATATAATTTAAAAAATACATATATATCAAGAAAAGAAGAAAAATATTCTTTAGGTAAGCCTTCACATTAGCAAGACGACTTATATGCATATTGTAAAGGGTGAGATTTTTCTGAGTTAGAGATTTATACCTTTTATGCCATAATGACTGAAAAAATAAAGAATTACACACATGTTCAGTTTCTCTCTAAAGGAATATTACCTTTTAAAACAATAACAATTTAAAGAATTTTGATAACTAATTTAAAAATCTTCTTACTGGTAAAAGTTTCTGCAGTAGGAATAAGACAAAACTACCAGCTCCTGGAAACCTGTATTGCTTATCTTGAGCGTTTTTGTAAATTTAACTGACTGAATCATATTGACAACACTCATAACCTCCGTAGATGTTTCGTATGAATTATTGTTTCACTTAGCCATGCAATTTCAGAGAAGAATTCATTTTATCAAATTTTGACCAATCAGAAATAAGTATAGGCTATTGTCATTACATCTGTAGTCTTTTTGGAACAATGAACAATTATCACAGATTATTCAAAATATGACCACCAGAAACAAGTTTTGGATATGTTAATGATCTAAAAATGGAACAAAATGAGCAAACGTCACAGTTGCTTCATATGGAATTTTACTTCAAAAGATTTTTTAAAATTTACAAATATTGGCTATTGCTGCCGTGTTAGTTGTCAAATCAGGATAAATAATTCATGGTGGGTATAGAGTTGAAGTCATTTATATTCGGATATTTTATTTAATAATTTTCAAACCCATTTTCTTGTACATAAATGTTATATTTGGTATATTCTGCTAATTGCTGTCTAGCCTTCTTTAAAAAGATGTTCTTAGACAGGATGCTTTATATACAAGCACTAGTCACTGAAAATCACTGGACTGTAAAGGAAGGTCTGTGACCTGGCACGCATAAAAGTTTCATTATTAACCCTCAAAGCCTTATGGCCTCACTACATAATGACCCTTATCCATCATATCTACTTTATGTTTGGATATGGGTCCATTTCAATGTAAAAATGTAAAACCTTTAAAAGTAAAGCTAGATCAATACTAATATTTTTAGCGATAGATTTTCCTAATTTTTTTCCAGGCAGGATGTTGGATGGATATACTTTGAATTTCAATTTAAAAAACATAGGTCACCACTCTTGATTTTGAGATAATTGAGTCTTAACATTGGTAAATTTTATATAGATTATAATAATATAAACTTAAGATATAATTTATACATTATATCAAATACTATTTGTTCATTGAAAATATATATTTACATACAAATTTGCAAGATGCCCAAAAAAGATGCTCAGTGTATTAGGTATGATCCACCTTAAATATTAAAGACAAAATATTGATGTCACATGACCAGCTACAATACTTACCATATTTAGTTATCTGTTCTGTGAGAGTTAAAAATGTCAGTGACACAATTAAATTAAATATCCAATTAAATGATGTAGCAATGGCAGTACAAGTACTTCTAGCCCACAATGGATAAATCTCGGAATTAATGGTCCATGGCATAGGTCCCATTCCTAAAGGACAAAAAATAATGCAAAACAAGAGGAGACTGTATCGATCATTGAGAATGATTTTTAATTCTGACACCTTCAGGTGATATTACTTAATACATCATACAAGTTCTGATCTGTTACTTCTAAATGTAATATTATTATCTGGGTATTTTTACAACTTTTAAAATTACAACAAGTGTATTCTGATTAACTAGAGCCTTTCATGAGCTGTATTTCTCATCTGGCAAAACCTTATGCTATTTGCTGATTTTTTTCAGTAACAGTGGCCATATTGGTCCATGGTCTGGACCCCTAGACATACTTTTGAAGATGAACCACCGGAGGACCACTTCAACAAAGTTTGGTTTATATAGAGAATATATATCGGAGAATATTTTTTTTTTTTTCATTTTTAGTAACAGCAGTAATATTGGTCCAAGGTCCATCCCACAGATATAAAGGCCATTCCACCAAATTTGTTTTTCAATAGCCACAAAACTTTCAGTGGATAACATTTTAAAAAAATTGTTTGCTGATTTTTCTATTTTTGTAATAGGGGCAATATTAGTCCATGTCCTGGACCCATAGACGTAACTGAAAGTGGATCACCTCAGAACCATTCTAAAAAATCTTGATTTTAACTGTTAAAGTTTTTCATATAACATGCAAGTATAATTTTTCTAATATTTCTAATTTTAGTAATCAAATGTTTGCTTTTTAGACATACCTTTGAAGTGTGACAACCTAAGGACCTTTCCTGCAAATTTTGGTGTCAAATACCCTAGAAGTTTCTGAGAAGAATTTTAAGTTTTTTTATTTATAGTAAAACCCACAATATTGGTCAGAGGTCCAGACAAAATTTCCAATGATCATTTCAACTAATTTTGTTCCCTATAACCAAGGGAAAGATTTTGAAGTATTTTTTTGCTTTTGGTCTCAATTGCCCCAGTAGTTTTTGAGGAAAAGACTTTCAAATATTTGTTTTGCTGATTTTTCTATTTTAAGTAATGGAGGCTATACTGGTTGGAGATGCTGATGTTTACACTGATGACAACAACATACTTGCACAATAATATGATCACAAATATTCAAGATTGTACAGATGAATTGATTTTGAAGGTAAATAAGTACCTGGTGCAAATGCCATCAAGTAAACAACAAGTCCTATTAATCCCATGATTGAATATGGCGATGGACAATAATTTTCTGCCCATACTAGCTTGCTCGGTAAATTTGTACTATTGCAACGTCCCGCCAAAGAATGAGAAGTATCCTTATAGGGTAGACATGAGCCATTTACAGCTGTGTAGGTACTTTCTTCTATATAACAAAAGCCACATTTTAAATCCTCTGTACATGATTCACAGGAACTGAAACATAAAATAAAGTCTTGAAAGTCTTACTGCATAAATACTAGTTAATTAAGTTCTAATTGTTGAGAGGTCTATATTTTAATGACTGAATCCTTCATACATTTAATATCATCAATTCAAAATATATGTTGTACTATGTTGTTACTGATTTTCTTAACCATTTTTCTGCATTAACTTTCGTAGAAGAAACTACCATTATAAATTATTCTAACCGCATATCTGTTCATTAAAAGTGTATCAAAGATTACCATTTCAAGATAGTTACCGATTTATGTTACATATAACCCTGCAGTAGAACAGTAGAACCTCAATATCTCAATCATGATGAACCGTTTGAAATTAAATTGTGGCATTGGTGCTTTGACACATCCAGATGCAGAACCGTCCATTGAATTTAAGTAAATTTGTTTTCCTCCCCTATTTGACCTTATTCTATCTACATTTAATTAGGATCCATTTTCTTCCACCTAAAAACCTTTTACTCTAACAAGTTTTAAAACCTTTATCATAATTAAAGTTCAAGAAAAATGGGTTCAGTAAAATACCCTAAAACAACAACCTGATTAATGTTATAGTCCAAAGTCATTTAAACTGAACGATAAATGTTAAAATAGGAGATAATTATATTATAAAGGTAAATAAGATTGTGTTTTAGAGAATTTAGAAGGCAATCAGTAATTTTCCAAAACAATGCAATTTTCACAAAGAAAATTTCAATTAAATCATATTTGTACCAAATAAGGAGATTCCTAAATGTATTTGGATCCCAGTAGGTATATTTAATTTTACCCCACAAGGCATTTAATTCTAATTTATTACTATCTTTACTGTTTAGGGCAGATTTATTAAAATGATCACCATCCATTACATTTTAATAGAATTGTCCTCCGACACTCCCATACAATCATTTCTGGAACAGCCCTAAGTTTATCCCGTGGAGCAGTAAGATTTGACGTATTACTCTGAATGCTTTATTTACAATATATGTATTTGCACAGAAATCTGGGAGTGATAGATTGTTAGAAATAAAGCTTAAATATATAACAAATCTTTATGGCAACAGAAAAACTTTATGAAAGTTTTAAAAAAAACTTTTAAAATCAGTATCCTTGCTTCGGTAGTTTTATGTAAAAAAAAATCATTTCAGTTCCTGTTATCATCTTTGCATCACTGAAAATGTACCTTCCATAAGTGCACTTAAACAAGTGGTTTATTTAACAATTACCTATAGTGAAAGCAATTTGATGAATTTGATGAGATTTCAAACATAGTAACTGGTGGAGAATTCATGGCTGTGATCTGGAAACCTATTGCCAATATCAACAGACTAATTAATACACCTGAAAACAAATCATAGAAATTTTAAAATACTTTTCTACATTATAAAAAAGTCTATAGTAGTGAGGAAAGTGGACTCTACAGCTACATAATATGTGTATTTGTTTACACATTTTTTTTATGTATTTCTGTTCCTACTTTTAATTCATGTTATTTTAATGTTTTAATAATGCTGTCAACCCTTCGGGGTATAAATTTGCATTTCAAATAAAGATTATATATATAAGGTTCAAAACGTTACCCAAGGGTCAACAAGCATGGTCTTCTCAAAGACAGTAAGATGAAGTACTATAACATCATTTAAAAAAAGTACAGTTCTCAGATGTCTGTATTCATGCTTAACTGGATTTTATTTGTCATTTAAGCTGGCATTTGGTGTCAATAAACCACAAAATTGATAACAGGAAATTTTAATGTGCACAATTATAAAAGAGAAACACCTCAGGTCATTTTAACCAAGCCTAATATTCTAGCAGCCATTTTAAATTCCCAATCAGATTCAAAGTCTCAACAATTTGGGTTGTAGGTTAGAATGATAATTCATGATGAAATTCAAATCCATGAGTCAAGTAGTTTTTAAGATGAAGACTTCTGATGTTTAACCTATCAGAAAAGGATCTGTTTGCTAGTGTTACAGAACCAAAGTAACCAAAAAAAATTGTTTCTCATAGGTATCATTTCCATCAAGTTTGGTATCAATGTATTTAACTGTTTTGCAGATGAAGAATTCTAAAAACGTTTCCCAAAGGGTCTAATGTTAACTAAATCAAATTTTGGCACAATCTTGGATTTCCAATCAGCACCAAAGTAAAAACACAATGGACTGCTATGGTGCTAACAAAACAATTTGCAAATTTTCGAAGACATGAAGGGTCATAACTCCTACAAAATTTTGAGCAGGACTCACCGTTGAACATACTTGAGTTATCCTTAAAATAAAGATTATTTATAAATATTATCAAAATGGAATGATTAATAAATTTGCTAAAGTGCTCTGAAGCGATATACAAACTTAAATTAAATCTATAACTCATCTATATAAGTTAACATACCAAAAATCAAATTACTTGGTAGAAGCATTTAAATAAAGTATAAAGATCTCATATTTTTAAGTTTAAAAAATTGTACATTATAAGGATGCTGAATTTACACCTACCACCTAAACTTGACAAAATTAGTTTTCTCCTACCAATTCTGTCAACAAGCCAAACTCCTACCAATGTAAACACAAAATTGACAAATGCTGTAACAGCAGCTAACCAGATAGCAGTGGACTGGTCCCTTACACCTGTCATCTGGATTATAGTAGCACTGTAATACCTAAAATAATATAAATGCATTCACTTTTGTACAGCTAATACATGAATAAATTAATTTTATGTTAGAATGCTGTAAATATGGAAATTATTGCAATGTTTTTATTATTGCGAAAATTGCATTGGCTGAGCATCGCAATATTAAAAACTCACATTTTTAATGCATATTTTCATATCCGATTTATTTTAGATATATCCCCCTTTTTTAACATTTAAACAGGTAAGTTTCGGGTCATTGATTGCCGACATCCGGAAACAGGTTAATTGGTAGATAATTAGTTGTATAGTTATAGTTTGGACACCTATTATATATAAATGACATTTTGAATTCTAATATTTTTAAAACCATTAATTAAAACGATTATTTTAATAAAACTTCCATTTTCAATTTTTACCCGATCTCCGATCACAATCAACTTTTTTGGCACACTGGTGGCGATCACAATAATTAAATCTGGCAATTTTGTGTTGGGTAGAAGAATTGCAATAATACATGTACATGAAAATTTCTGAATTTACAGTATTAAACACTTTCCATGTTCAAACAAATGATTTCTTTAATAGGATGCTAAATAAACTAAGTTTGGTTTTGGTAGTTTGTTAACTGATATAATTTTCAGAGGACCATCTAAGGACCATTGCTGCCAACTCTGGTTGCAACTGGCTCAGTGGTTTCACTTTATGCCCTTTCAAAAAAAATTTAGTCTGAATTGGCCAGATGAGCTAAAAATTTCCTTCCCCCCCAAAAAAAAATGTTAACTAGATGTACTGTGAGCAAAGCTCACAAAGGATACCCCCCGCTTTGAAGTCCAATTATCTCCCTTGTGTGATATCGGAAAGCAAAGATTTTTCTTCATGCACATCTTTGGATGATGTACTTCCTTTCTGTAAAGTTTCGTTGAAATCTATTGAGCGGTCTAGGAGGAGTTGCGCTTACGAGATATATGGACAGACGGACAGACAGACGGACGGACAAGGTGATTGCTATATACCCCCCCAAACTTTGTTTGCAGGGGGTATAAAAATCAAAAAAAAAGTTCATATCATATCATATCATAATTATAGATAAATCATGAAGAAAACCCTAATTCATCAGTGTCTGAGGTTTTCGCAAATTTGTGTCCCTGTGTCCCTTTTTCTTAATCACTAATAATTAGAAATAAAACTAGAGGCTTTCAAGAGCCTGTATTGCTCACCTGGATTTAACTTGTCCACCTTGAGCACACTCAAATTTAAGAGTCGCAGACAATTTGACTGGCTTTCCCATAAAGTCTTATTTTAAACTTAGTTTCGCTTTGGTGGCCATCTTGACTGACTGTCGGGGTTTCAGACAAGAATATTTTTAAATGAATTTTCTCATACGGTTCTGTGTTCAAATAAGTTCGGATGTGGCAGACATCTTGGTTCACTCTCTGGGTCATCGGACACACTTCTGAAAGAGGACCTTTTAAGGACCACTGATACCAAGTCTAGTTTTGATTGGATCAGTGGTTTCAGACAAGAAGATTTTTAAATGAATTTTCCCCAAAAGGGCTTATGTTAAACTAAGTTCAGCTGTGGCATCCATCTTGGTTGACATTCTGGGTCATGGAACACAATTCTGAAAGAGGACCATCTAAGTACCATTGCTGCCAAGTATGGTTCTAATTGATCAATTGGTTTCAGACAAGAAGATTTTTCAATGAATTTTCCCATAGGGCCCTATTTTATACTAAGTTCAGCTGTGGCAGCCATCTTGTTTGACAGTCCGGGTCATCGGACATAATTTTGAAAGAGGACCATCTAAGGACCATTGCTTCTTAGTCTAGTTCTAATTGGCTCAGTGGTTTCAGACAAGAATATTTTTAAATAAATTTTCCCATAGTGCCCTATGTTAACCTCAGACGACTTTAGTAACGGTGGTGGCCATGTTTGATGGCCATTGGGGGTCACCTATAGCTAAGGACCATTGCTGCCAAGTTTGGTTCCAATTGGCTTAGTGGTTTCAGACAATATCTTAAAGTGGATTTTCCCACAATTTCTAGATTAATTTCTCAATTAAACTTGATCATCTGTTGGGACAGTCTTGGATGGTGGCCCAGGTCTTCAGATATAATTCTGAAAGAGAACCATAGCTGCAAAGTTGGTTCCAATTAGCTTAATGGTTTCAGACAAGATCTTTAATTTTCCCATTAGGTAGTATGTTAAACTGAGTTCTCCTGTTGCTGTCATCTTGGATGGCAGTCCACTTTATTCGATACAATTAATGAAAAAGGATCACCTGAGGACCATATCTGCAAAATTTGACTCCAAAATGGCTCCATGGTTTCAGAGAATATGAATGAAATATAGTTAAAAACTGTCAAAGGCAACAATTTCGTCAAAAGTAAGTCAACTGGAACCAAACTCATGGCAAATCTGTAACTTTTTTGCCTATTTTACTTCTATATTCTATTTACTAGTATAGCAACAGTTGCCATGTTGGTTGGTGGATAACATCATTGAATAAAAGGTTGAAACTAAACACTCTAAGGGTGATTGTGACCAAATTTGATTGCAATTGCCCAAGTGGTGTCAGAAAATTTTTGTAAATGTTTACAGACAGATAGATGATGGATGTCATGTTATGACAACAGCTCACAAGGACCTTTGGTCCAGGTAATCTTACAATATGCATGGTACTTACATAACAGTGTTAATTCCACTGAGCTGTTGGAAAATCTGTAAGAAACTGCCCAATAGAACAGCTCTTCTCACCGATGGTGTTTTTAATATTTTTATGAAAATATTTTCACCATCTGAAAATGATATAGCATTCTCATACACATATAATGAATTTATTTAAAAGACTTTTGAATGGAGTTATACTGAGCCAAAAGAAAAAGTACAGCAGCAAAAGTGCAAGAATTCTCCTATCTGGAGGCTTGAAAAGCTATTATAAAAGACTTTTTTGTATATATGTAAATAGTATTTCCTAAACCAGAAGAATCAAGGAACAGTGAATAGGAATAATTTTTTGAAAATTCAGTTAAATAGACCAAGCTGGTTTAGAAAATAATTTTCAGTAATTATTTACCCATATGAGTATCTTGGATAAATAATTTAAAGATCTGATGAGCTGCTTATTACTTGCCTAGTAGACCAAACAATCGATCTATTTTTTTTCAGTCAGGTTTCGGCTCAGTTGGCTAAAATAGTTTCTTGTAATCAGAAGTTTTTTTTTAAATATAACAAATTAAAAACTTAACTTTACCATTGTAGCAAGGTCAATTATGTTATCAGAAGACAGAATTAAATATTCAGTTAACATTTTCAGTAATAGCTGAAACTAGAAATTGTGTCTGTAAGACAGGGATGCCCCACCTAAAATGTAGGTCATCATGTATGGATGCTCAGTACTATCAAAGGCACATCCACTGATGAAGTTTCGTTGATACACTATGCTTAGTTCCAAAGAAATGAACCGAAATGCAAAACTTAACCAGAGTCGATCAAGCGTAAAATGTAGGTCATAATGACCCAATTATTGTATGACTGCTCATTACTACCCAAGGCACATCTGCTTCATTGATACACTATGCTTAGTTCCAAAGAAATGAACCTAAATGCAAAATTTAACCAAAGTCACTGAAGCATGAAATGTAGGTCACAGCGATCCAAGTGCTGCTGAACTGTGTTGTACTATACAAGGGGACTGTACTGGTGAAATATCATTGATATATTACTATAGATTTCTGAGAAATGGAGCTAAACACAAAAACTTAACCAAAGTCACTGAAGCATGAAATGTAGGTCATAGCGACCCAAGTGTTGCTGAACTGCATTGTACTATATAAGAGGACTGTAGTGCTGAAATACAAATGTATCACTGATACTATAGGTTTCTGAGAAATGGAGCCAAATGCAAAACTTTACCAAATCGGGACATACGTACATGTAGCTACGTACGTACGGACGGACGGACAAGGGTAAATCTATATGCCCCGGCCACATTTGTGGCGGGGGATAATAAAATTCAGTGCAAATATGGTTATATGGTTATACGCCAATAAAAAGGCCACATCAGTTGATTAACTCTTTGATTCTACAAAGAACTTTTCATAACCTTAGCCTTGTCAGATTTGAAAATAAGCTAAGTGCTATAACATTTCGAGTATGTTTATCAACATACATACATGCATCAATTTTTATCCCTGCGATAGTCTCCGTCTGTCCGGCCCACACAGGTCGAACTTCAAAAATTTTGAATTCAAGCTTCTGACCTAAACTCGTCTTCCATTTTTCAATTTATGCATTTTATTTCTATACGGTATTGTCAAGTACCATATGCAGATGCACAATAAGGTTTGAGAATTTGAATTTTCTAAAATTGGGGCCCACAGGATTCGAATTTTAAAAAACTATCAATATTAGCTTGTGATGTAAACTTGTCTTTTGTTTTTCAGTTTACGCATTTTATATCTATACAGTATTGTCAAACTCCTCTTTCATTCTGCAATTTAGGCATTTTGTTTATACACGTATATAGTATTGTACTACACCATATGTAGTTGCACAATAAGGATTTAGAATTTCAATTTTTAAACTTTCAAGTTTAAGCTTGTAATCTAATTTTTTTTTCATTTTTCAATAGGTTTATTGATTTAATTTCTTTTGAAAATGATTGCATACTATTTTTGGATGAGAATTAGGTTTTATATTTTTGACTATAGGTAAGTGCCCCAACTACTTACAGGGGATGTGGGGATTACTGCCGATTCCAACAGTCCAGTTTTCTAATTTAAACATGTACATTGTAAGAAAAGACTTTACATACCAAACTAATAAATAGATTTTATTGACTATTGTACATTAACAGTATATTTTCCTGAATTTATTTTTTATTGTCTACTACTGTTTGTTTTCCAATATCAGTAGATCAGTATATACTGACAGCTGGAAATTTGAAAACCTAAAGTGAAAATTACAAAATGTCACTCTAGCGGTGGACAAAGGGTGTTTCCCTTGGAAAAAAATACTAAAGTTTTATAATACATAAAGGATTATTAGGAATAAATTCAAACATCACTGTTTTATTTTTAATATTTTTGCATTTTATTTAATCTAGTGGCATTGAATTTAGTGTAGTAAGATCCTTAATTTCCCAAGCCCAAGGAACAAGTAGCCGAAAAAAAGGTTTGGTAAGGACTGATATTAATAATGAAATTATAATTATTTCAAAATAAAGAAGGTGACATTATATTTTTTACACCTAAAGAAAAATGCCTTCCTATGAAGAAAATTCAGTAAGAGTTGTACTCATATAGTATTGATTTTCTATAAATTTCACATGCCAAAAATTCACTAATACCGGTAAGGTTTGAAATCCTGTCTTTCCTTACATTTATTTCAATTTTTATGTGCATTAAAGCAAATTATTTGGCAACATCTTAGTTTTCAAATTGATCTGAAGTTTATGTATACACAAACTGAAGTCTGGAAAGAATACACATACACCTCAAGCATATTTATAGCAATATACTACTTATTTAAACCAGAGAGTTCAGAAAGAAGTAAGACAGCACAAAAATTAATTTCATGCAAAGAATTACTGTAAAATCTTACTATAAATGCTTTCAAAGAGACTTTGAAATTAATTACCATTTTGTTTATTTAATTCTCTCTCTTCCTCAAATTTCTGTTTAATCTCGTGCAGTTCCTCCTCTACATCTAAAGTTCCTCTGATCCTTGATAAAACCTTTTTCGCCTCTTCATCTTTGCCTTTACTGATTAGCCACCTCGGACTTTCAGGTAGGAATATAAAACCAACGAACTGTATCAATGATGGTACTCCAGCTAAGCCAAGCATGTATCTATAATATAGATGGATGATGGAGTAATTGTTGTTTAAAGTCCAGTGGCAACCAGGTACATATCAGGACGAAAACATTGGTGATATGATGATGAATACGATCCTTGCTTTGTACTAGACCGACACGCTGAGCCGGATTTTTAATGTGCTAGCTCAAGAGGTAACTGTCCGCAGGAAGACATATCACCCCACTTGGACACATTATATGGACTCTGATCTGACCAGTAGATCTTTGCTCTTACTCCTAGATGTCGCGTGCTTGGTGGAGAAGCAATAAATACCAATTTTAATGTCTTTGGTTTGACCTGGCCTGGGACCAAACCCAAGATCTTCTGCACTCAACTCGAGCACACTACCATGAGACCACCTAGGCGGTCATTATAATATAGAAATAAAGAGTTTTTACATGTACATGTGAAGAAAAAAATGCATAAAAGACAAAACGATGAATTGCTAACTCATACATATAAATCATAAAACTGAATTAAAATGGCTAAGAAATTATAATGGTCCTTTGCAAAACACACTTAAGATCTTTTTAACTGCTATTTAGAATTTTGATTCCATTTCAAAATTGTCTGTAACATTATCTGGAGAATTTATATTGCATATGGATCTACAAATATCCTACTGAAATGAGAGCAATGTCTGGGTATATTTATCATTAGAATCAAAGTGCATAGCACTGGTAGGGTTAGGTTGCTAGCATTTGACTTTTATTTGTACAAACATTGCTGATGATTATTTCAATGCTTTTTGTTTGTACAATGTATTGCAAAATAGGTTTTGGTATTGAATTCTTTTTATTAACAGTATTATTTACAAGGAAATATATCAATTATGAAAGTTAACGAGCTCTGCGGAAAAAGTGTCTATTATATAATAATGTTCCTGTGGGTAGGTGACTGATTTTTTTTTAAATTGACAGCATATGTATTGCTTTGGTTTCAAAATATACAGTGATTTTTTAAAACGTATATTTTCGCAACACAGTGTATCTGAGCTGAAGGTTCTACTACTCAACTTTACTGCGCATGTCTGTGGAAACAAGTCGTTTCGGCCATACTACCAGTTCGGCCATAGTCGTTTCGTCCATAGTCGTTTCGGCCATACTACCAGTTCGGCCATAGAATTAAAGTCGATTCGGCCATGGAATATTTATACGGAATCTAACAAATATTTAACAAGTTCTAAGCTCAAAATTTAAGTTTTATTTTATATATATAATAAATATTTGGAAATTAATCATGAAATTTCAGAATATTATTTATTTACTAGATGATTAATGATCAATATAAACCAGCTATTGTAGATCAATCGTAATTAATTGCAAGACAAATAAAATGTAATTATGTTCATTACTTCATGATAATTATCAATTATTTATTCTTTGATCTGACTATATCCTGCATTTTGTGATTGTTAAGCACACGAAATGGCTGCATATGGGTTATTTTTATCCAAGCTTGACCCAAGCTTACCACAAGATGATGCAATTAAACTTTTCTTGTTATGGAGAAAATTTTAAAACAACAATGAGACCATGAGAAAACTTTTTATATTTGCCGACATGCTTTATATAAAGGATTTGAAAATGTGAATTGTATTCATAAAAAAAAAAACTTTCCACATTGCCGTTTCCATGTGTATCCAATCTAATTAAAAACCGATCTCTCATCGCTCCCGTTTTCTGATATGTCGCGTGGGAGATCTAACGAAACCCGCTTTGAGGTCACATGTGAGTGACCTCGTAGGTGTGTCCTGTTCGACCAATGAAATTGCGGCTTATGCGATCTTGTAAGTTGATTACGAAGAAATCGTCAGTCCCCAGAATTCATAAACTTTTTTGATTGGCTTACTGATAGGAAGTCAACTCATTTGCATGTCATTATAAATTCATACGTTCCAGTTCACTCACATGTGACCTCAAAGCGGATTTCGTTAGATATCCCACGCGACATATCAGAAAACGGGAGCGATGAGAGATCGGTTTTTTAATTAGATTGATGTGTATCTTGTAGCAAGCCAGTTCGTCCACGCCAGCATGCTCTTGAGTGCGAGTCTTGTTTCCGTTGGCAGCATTGGCTCTTGAGTATAAATTGATTCTTTGCAGAAGTTCAAGATGAGGTATATTGCATATTTTTTTTTTATGATTGATATTGTTTGACTATAGAAATTTTGCTTTGTGTACGCTACAGTTTACAGGTATTGTTAGTAATCAACAACGTGTGGCAGTAGCGTATTATCTCAATCACTTGATTGATCTTTCTTAATGGCTTCATTGCCTATAATTAATTATCAAAACATAACGCTTTTATTTATTGATTCATTCACTTAATAGTTTCAATGTTAAAGTTCACATTTTAGAAAATTAGAAAAGAAGAATTAAAAAAGTGCACATTATTAATAAAATAAATATTTTTTTCAGAACACTTCCAATAATGTAAATTAAATCTATTATATTATACCGCTGGGTTAAATTACAATCACTGTATAATAATTTTGAAGGTTGAACAAATCATATTTCCTGTGAAGTATGTTGTATTAATTCAATTATTACTTTTGTAGGCTGGCACAGACGTTTTAATGGTAAAGCAGCCCGCACCCAACTCCAATTCTACAGAATAGTGCCTGCATTCCAGAAGGAAGCCAAGACTGTCAACATCACCTACAGACTGGTCGGGGAACAGCAACTGACAAGATACCAGCGTGATACTTACAAGAAGATGCAAGGTCCCCTGGAGTCCCTGTGGGGGCAGTATGACAGCAAGTCCATCAGAACATCAGACTTCCTGCGTGCTGTGGGTAACCTTACTCGCCAGCAGTACCAAACCAAGAAGACCTACCAGAATCCGATGACAGTGGTTCCGATTCTGATGCTTAGTGAACATATCTTATATATATAATTATAGTGCAACTCACCTGTTATAGCGCTTTTTTTTAAATTGTTGTTAATTATGTATTTGCTTGTTATCAACCTGATGATATAAATATATAAAGAGAATAAATAAAGTTGAAAACAATGATTGTGAGTGTTTCAAAACTTTTTTCTTCCCTACCAAGAATACCTCTCGTAAGAAACAACGATGCTATTAAGTATATATTTCATTATAAAAAGTATGGCCGAAACGACTATGGCCGAATCGGTCTATGGACGAAACGGTATATGGACGAACTGGTTTATGGCCGAAACGTCTCGAAAGCCATGTCTGTACATAAATATGCACTAATCAATCAAAGAAAGCACGAGTCGGCTAACGTTTCTTGAATTATCACTCTAAATTGAATTTTTTTAAAAAGTCAAACGCATAATAATGATTTGATGAATTAAAATAAACAGAAATCAAAGGTCTTCAAGTTATTAAGGTTATATAAAAAGACAAAGTTTGGACAATTGTAGAAGGGGGTCATTTCTATTTACACTACATTGCGCATGTGCAGGTAGATCAAAACGTAAACATTCAAGCTTTCAATTAAAATAAACCCATTATACCTTCGATAATACAGTTTTCTAAATTAATGATAAACACAGTGTTTTTCAATCTTAATGTGCAAGTTGTCGGAATTTCAAATAACCTGTATGCAATTCTATCACTGACCAACAGGTTTGACAAAATGAAGTCACGATGATCAGGTCAAAAGGTTAATCAAATACACAAAAAGAACGTAAACATTCAAGCTTTCAATTAAAATAAACCCATTATACCTTCGATAATACCGTTTTCTAAATTAATGATAAACACAGTGTTTTTCAATCTTAATGTGCAAGTTGTCGGCATTTCAAATAACCTGTATGCAATTCTATCACTGACCAACAGGTTTGACAAAATGAAGTCACGTAATCAGGTCAAAAGGTTAATCAAATACACAAAATACCATCAGAATTACAAGAAGAATAAGCAAATAATGTGCAAAATATGTTCTGTATAAGTTAACAATCACGTTCACAACAAAAATGGAACTTACCTTTGAAATCTTTTGAAAATAAACCTGATTGTAATCCTTCCCAAAATATCCGTGCAAAATCCTTACGCCGATAGCATTGTACACTTTAAAAGGTGCGAATACTTTACACGGCTTTCAAAACAAAAAGGAAATCGTCAATAAAACACACATCTTTTATTAAATAACTGGACAATTACACTTCTCGGTGTGTTTCAGTTACATTTCTATTAAAAAACAACTGCACCAGCAACAACAAATATTAGGACTATTTTACCGCGGAATGTTTATTTTCTTATATGATATTCCAATATAAACATAGTGGTAATTCGAAAAATATGGAGGTTGCTTTGCGCATGTGTCATCTCAAAATCGAGATAAAAAGCTGCTTAACTAGCCTTGCTTAAGCTTCAATCCTAGATAAGCTTGCATATTTACTCATAAAAACATAGTTTCAAAAACTTCTGGTCCAACTTTTTCCACAAAACACCAGATTTCCAAAGTTTCCTTCATTGTCTAACCAAACGACCGACGGCATAAGGGTTTTGGTTGCTTAGCAACCTAACCCTAAAAATTATGGATAAATGAGAAAGTTTTAACATATTTTCATCATTTTTTACCATTGTTATATATACAAATTAGAGATACCGTGAGCAAATCTCAAATGTTATAACACCTTCTCTTCATGTTCATGAAACTTTTACAAAAAACACTTTTTACATGTTGTTGACCAGTTTTCTTAAGCTTGCAAGGTGTAATTCTTCTTGTGTAGGTCAACAATATGACCTATAATCATTTAATTCCTTAAAGGTATTCAAAAATCTTCAGTCAGACACAACTTGTATATTTGGATGTGGGATATATAAAGCTAAATTAAGTTTTTTACCTTGACCTTGCAGTTAAATTACCAAACCTTTATCATGACACTACCTCCAATGGTTGTCAAAAATATCATCAAGTATCATTCAATTCTTTCAAGACATTCAAAAATTTACTTGTTTATGTCACATAATATAAAGACAGATTTTACTAAATTTTCAACCAAAAAATCCTGGAAGATTTTAAAAATCAAAGGGAAGCTTATGCTCATTAAACATAGATGAAAATATAAATATGAAATTAAGAAACTGGATAGAGACAATTCCATAAATATGCTTCACAACAACTTTCAGTTCAATTGGTATTTACATTTGTATATTGGACCAAGTTCTCACGGTGAATGGACAATTTCTCCTTTTAATATCACCATTTCCTCATTAGTTCTTGCATGAAAATTACTGATATTTTGTTCTTATTATATATCTTATTTCATACTTATATTATCATTTTATGACTTTTATGTGTCTCCAATAGTGATTTCCATCATACTTGACTTTATATAACTTTTTTGTAAACAAGATTGTATTATCTCCCCTGTTTTAAGTGAAATGCCTCAATCTTACCATTACATGAGCAAAATTTTACTCAATGTATTCAGAAGAGAAGTTTAAAAATGGTATAAGTACATGTTTATGACAATGGATATCCAGTGATAGCACGTCATCCTATGATCTTTAGGTGAGCTAAAAAGATTTTATGTATAGCTGAGGCTCAACTGGCAATGTCTGGCACAGATTCCATGCATTGGGTCTTTGATCATTTTATTAATTTATATTAAAATTAAAAATAGCACCAGATGTCAACATACAATGTATTTTGAAACAAGAGTGGACACACTACATGTCTCGACTGAGTATGCACATGGACACAGAATAATGATTATCTGATACCCGACATTTTGCAAGTCAAAGGAAAATATGTTAAAAGAAATTGAGGTCAAGACCAAAAGGCATGTGTCAAACCGACATGTATCCACTAATAACCATCTATTTACCAAATATGGTGGGTTTAGGTATTAAAGTTGCTGAGAAATGGACCTAATCTCGAAAATGTGACAAAGTCACTCAAGCATGCAATTGAGGTCAAGGTTCAGAGACAAGAGTCAGACTTGAGTGTACCCAATAGGAACTATCTATAGACCAAACAAGGATGGGTCTACGTATTACAGTTGCTTAAAAAAGGACTTAATCAAGAAATTTGGATGAAAGTCACTCAAGCATGCAATTGTCCACAGACAAGTGTCAGACTGGCATGCACCCACCAAGAACTATCAATAGACCAAATACAGTAGGTCTAGGTATTAGAGTTGTTGAAAAATGGACTTAATCAAGAAACTTGGATGAAAGTCACTCAACCTATCAGACTCATCTATTGGTTTTAAACTTGTGATTGTTAGATGCATACCTGTAAGTATCAGGTTACAAGATTGTCAATTTAATTATTGAGTTCGAGTTTTCAATGGTAAAATACACTGATTTGTAATTGTTGGGACCACAATTTTTGTTTGACTTTTTGAGAAATGGGTGTTCGAGAAACCGGGGCTTTTTCAACATGAAAATAAAGTGAAAATTGACAGGACTTTCCAAATGATTCGAGCCAACAGTGGTGTTCGAGCAATCCGAGTTCCAGCTACCGAAGTCAGACTGTATACACAACTTACCTCCAGCCATCTGTTTTGTCGTAACTGAAGGCACCATCCAATACACTAGCAACAAGCTGTCCACCAGTGATAAATAGATTGTTAACTGTTACTAATCTCCCCCTCAGTTCTGTGGGGGCACATTCTGCTATATATATTGGTACTGTCATGGAGGCCAAACCTGTCAATAGTTTTAAGAAATTTTAAAAGCATTCTGTGAGCTTTTGGATTGAACTATGATTGTTCTGCTTTTAGAACAATGATTTTTGTTTATTTGAAAAATAAGTAAAATTTAAGTTGTTGCTACACTGTACCATTGCTCAACATGTAACTGATACAGTGATGCCTAGTTTTAGGAACATTTTCTGTAAAAAAAAATAATTACTGATACAAGTATTGTGGATTACAATTTTCACATAATATGATGACAGATTTTACTAAATTTCAAACTAAAAAATCTCGGACAATTCTAAAAAATTCTGAAACATGCCCAGAAGTATCCCTGATGCATGATTTTCACTTTGGACTTGAGTTTTTTTTTTGTCATGTGTTTTTTCAACAAATCTAAAATGTAGAAAAATATCAAAAATTTTTGCACAGAGGAAATGATAAAGATTACATCTCTTGTAGGTATTTTGTTTTGCCATGCGTCCTAGGACACAGGCATTTCTTCCCCAGATGTTTACTACGAATGCCAGACAATGTGCCCCACTTCAAACTCACACGAACTTCTCACAAGCTCGCCCCAACTTTGAAAATAATAGTTACAAACTGGCACCAACTTATGAAAATAATACTCCCTCCATCCATCCAGCAATTTTAAATTTCATTACACAGAGAAAATGTATATGGTTTAGATGATTACACAATAAATACTTATTGATTGGCTCTTATAATCGGGTCGTTAAAGTTTGAAGTAAATTAATTAAAACAACAATAAAATATTCATACAATCATTTTATATTGTTAACTAAAACAACAAGTTAATATTAAAGGCGGTACCAAGAACATCAAAAGCTGATGAGTTACGCATGTAAAAGCCTCAACTTTCTTCGGACGGAAATTATTTTGCTTTACAAAGAGCAGAAAACAGCTCATGTAATGTATACTATTTAAACAAAATGGACGGTACACTAAACTCCGAAACATAAAAATGACCAAAATTAAAAAAACACACTAGACTAACAAAGGCTAGAGGTTCCTGACTTGGGACAGGCACAACAATGCGGCGGTTTTAAACATGTTTTGTGAGATCTCAACCTTCCCTCTATAATTGTTTGTGCTTTGTGCTTTGTGCTTTGTTATTATTGTTTTTTACTGTATAATTTT
This sequence comes from Mytilisepta virgata, assembly GCA_028015205.1. Lineage (NCBI taxonomy): Eukaryota > Metazoa > Mollusca > Bivalvia > Mytilida > Mytilidae > Mytilisepta > Mytilisepta virgata. The sequence goes on along the minus strand of CM051519.1, from coordinate 93,968,412 downwards.
ATATAGTGCCAAATAAAAATGTAAATAAAATTAGACTTTGTTATTCATGTTATTGGTAGAAGCTAGAAGTGTAATTGAAAAAAGGTACGAATTGGTAAAAATTTGGGTACGAGTTGACATGGAATCTGGGGAGCAAGTTAGTATTATTTTCAAAGTTAGGGTGAGCTTGTGAGAAGTTAGTGCGAGTTTGAAGTGGGGTGATTTATCCTGCATCCTGTACTACAATCATGGCAATCGGTGCTCTCTTATTCATGTAACCGATCGAAGACAAAATTGGTTATCGTTTGTTTACTTTTTAGTTCCTTTCATCTTCAAAGAAATAATTATAAGGTATAGTTCTTTACCTATTCCAATTCCCAATATGGCTCTCCCTGATATTAACATTGCTGTGTTTTGGGCAACAGCAAGAACAGCTGCTCCTACTGTGAAAACTAAACTTCCTATTATAGTTGTCAACTTCCGACCAAAATATTGATTAAAAATGCCACTGATCAGTGCAAATACTGCAGCTGTACCAATTGTAACACTAACTATCACTTCTTCCGTAAATGAATCAAGATCAAAATTTGCTTTCAGCAAAAGCATAGCCCCTGACACCACACCTGTATCATATCCAAAGAGAAAACCCCCTATAGCAGCAAAAAATGAAACTGTAAGTAAAAATCCTGAAGATTTCTGTTTAGGCGATTTGTTAATTGATACACTACGTTCAGGTTCGCCGAGACCATTTCCAACGACAGCATTATCAGCGCGTGAGTATGATACCCTGTCATTTTTTGCAGAATTTACTAACTGTTCCTTTTCCGTCTTTTCTGTGGCCATTTGTGAAGGGAGATCTGGGTGAATGGGGAAGGAATCGGACAAAATGACCAATTTGAGAGTCTCTATATAGTAGCCTTCTATAGATAGGAGCACCTGCAAGAGGTTTATTATAATTTTTATCCATGCACCTTCGAAGAAAAATTGGGGATATTGTTATCGCCCCGTCCGTTTGTCCGTACGTCCGTCACACTTCCTTATGACACCACCTTGAACTCCTCATTCATGTTTAAGTTTATGCTTTTAATTCATATATATAAGTTATAGTATTTTTTTCTTTAGTGATATTAAAGATTGCAATGAGCTTTCAAATAGTATAAAATCAATAAAAGACCACGATGGTTTTAAAATTGCATTAAAACAACATCTGAAAAAATTAGTAAACTAAATATTATCAACATCAGTTGAAATTATGTCATGCTTCCTCCCGGTCTAAATGTAATGTAAAAGTGATATACACTAAAAGGACCCCATTGGAAATAAGCGGAAACGCTTTCATGAGTCATCCTTGGAATTATATCAACTTGTTAGTGCTTTTAATCCTTTAAGTACGTGTTTTAATTTATACTTTTATACACTCAAATTTTTGAATACACTTGTACATAGTTGGTATTTATTCCTAAATAAATTTTACCTTTTACCTTTACCTATTGTCATACACTTTATGTACACGCGCAATAAAGCTTTAGAATTTTGATTTTATAAAAAGATAGGGTCCACAGGGGTCGAATCTTGTGTCCTAAACTCAACTTTCATTTTTCATTTAATGTATTTTATATCTCTGTATGTAGCTGCGCAATAAGTTTTTAGAATTCTCATTTTTCAGAAAACGGGACGTTTCGGCAATGGTTTTATATATTTGTCTATTCTCATTGACTGGTTAATAAATTTTGTTATGTTATATAATTGTTTTTAAAAATGTGCATTTATAACAATAAAATATGTTCACATTGAAAATAAATATTTTTGAAAGTATTAAATTTCATCATGATAAATTGCTGGATTATTTCTAACAATAAAAGATTGGCAGGAATATAACATGTTGGGAGTGTGTGGATAGCTGTTGTATCCTCCATCTAGTTTTACCTGTAACCTAGTTCAGAGTTAATATGTAAAGCACAAACTTGTATAGTTCCTATTGTCTTTTTTATACGCTTGTTGACTGAGTTTTTATAAACCGACACCGACATACATTAGGCTACATCAAATTCATTTTTAGTTCTTTGGATATTTAAATGGAAGAAACATAGGTGTGGGCGAGCGAAATTTTAATTTTATTTTTCACTAGAAAGCCAGTTTTTTTCAGACGAAGGTCAAATTTACTAGCGACACATTTCTTTAACAGAAATATTGCAAAACATTGACAAATTCCCGATTTTTCACCAAATTTTTGGAGCGAGAGAGCCAATTCTTATTTTCAATTACTTTCAATGTTTTTATTTGTTACTCTGTTACTTATTGCCCCATTGAGGGCCCTTATAATTAATTGGTTAATAAACATTATCTTATCTTATCTTATCGTATCTATTGTATGCCTTGTACGTTCCTCCTTTATTAGGTAGGTAAACGGACAGAAAGTCACAGGACAAAAAGTCACAGGACAAAAAATCACAAAACACCTTCGTACAGTCGAAAAAAAAAGTATAATTTATAAATATGTCGATGACAATACTCAAATGGTATCTTTTGCTGATAAAAATATGGACCAAGTTTTAGAAAGTGATAGTTTGAAATTGTTAGACAACTTCTTATCTTCGTATGAGCTTCCTCTAGTTAGGAACACCCCTCTTTTGAGGGTAAAAGTCTTGTAAACTATTTACACGGGATGTTTACAGTTATTAAAATCTTCAGCGTTTTTTTAAAAATTAAGCGGAATTTTTTTTTCTTCTTAAAACTTACACAGTTCAAAAAATCTGAACTGCGAAAATCAATTTAGTATGGCCTTAATAGTTGCTCTACCACACCAGCACGAGATCAGTGATTTGAATTGGTTAAAATGTGCATCCTCTGTATTCTTTGCGGAGGGAATCCTAGAGTACTATATAGATCCACGAGAGCAGCATACGTTAAAGATTGTTTTCCATACATTGTTGTTTTCACCTGCCGTATTTGTAAGCAGGAACTGTATATGTTAGTATTATATGATCCCTGTTGTAAGAGACTAGACTACCTAAGTTTTACCTATGGTCCTACATAGGAGGAGCAAAATCATGCTAAGTTTTATAAATTTCTAAGGCCACATCGTCATAAACCCACGGCCGGTCGCGCTTACGCTTTGCTGATGCTGGAAGCAAAGAGTAAGCGCGACCGTCCATGGGTTTCCGACGACGCTAAGGCCATTGTTCTCATCCTCCTTGCATGTAAACTAGGCATTTTTGCCCTGTCTAGCAGGTCTTGATGCATGGATACATAGTAAAAATATACAAACCTGCCCTTTCGTGTATTTTTCTATATTCTTTGTTTTGGTGACAGAACAAAAGTGGCAGGATGATGGACAAAAATTAAAATTTGAAAATATAAAAGTATGAAAATAGTCAAATCTACTCAGTTGGCACAGATTTCTGCCAATCCTCTTTTAAATATTTTAAAGTTGTCAGACAAGTTTTGCACATAATTGGTTTTAATATGTTTATCAAAACTACGCATAAAATCTATATCTGCTGTGACCTAAAAGCTTGACAGTATCCTCACAGTGTATATCAGCATTTCCAATTTTGAATGTAGGGCATTCATCAGCACACTTTTTACCCACATTTCTCCGGATTTGCTTTCATACAATTGAAATAAAACCAATCAATCAAGATTTTTCTTTCTGATTCCCGCATACGTTCTTCATAATTAGGAAAATTGAAAGGCAAAGGCTTGTCATCAGAGTAATTGTATAAGACACGAACTATTCATTTTGTGTGTGTGTGTGGGGGGGGGGGCGTTCTGAAAAAATGTTTGATTCCAGATTTTTGTAAGAAAAAAAAATGTTACGAAAATAAAGCGAAAAATTTTTATTGATCGTGATTATAATTGAAAAAAATAGTTTTCCTGAAAGAAACTGAGGAAAATAAATAAATGGAGAATAAACAAGTCCTTAGGCAAAACTTACAAAACCTAAATAGTATTACACCAAATTGAACTTGATTTATGTTTAATGGTTACAAATAGTATTTCCAAATTACAAATGGCTCTGTTTGTGTATTCAAATTATTTATGATGGACATAAATACGGATTAAATCTATGATTATATTTCCTTCTGCAAATGTCTAATACAAGTCCTTATATTAAACAACACAAAGATACCATGCTAATTGTTGATATAATGTCCACATAACACTGATATTTTGTCGTATTTGTTCAACTGTTTACAACTACAGAAATCCGGTCATCTTTGAAGCACACAATCATAATTAAACATTTAAATCTATTTCCATGATGAAGTTCAACCCAGCAACCACGTGTAAAACTAGAGACGCCCAGTCCTAGAGCCTGTATCGCCCACCTGGATTTCATTTGCCATCCAAAATTAATGTCAACAGACACAATTATAATTGTAACTAGAAATTGGTGCCATCAGAAACGATGTCAATCCCCGCACTGCACATGTAAAAAAAAAAAACAATTAACAGTGAAAAATTAGCAATTTAACAATTTCAGTCTGAAAATTGGAACCCTGAATCAAATTTCAAAATTGAAAACCTTATTGCACATCTACACATAGTGAAGAACAATATAATACAAAAATGAAACCGCTGAAACCAAAAACGAATGAGTATTTCCAGAGACAAAGCAAAACTAGACTAAGGCAGTCGGAAACGACAGCTATCCCCCCCACACACACACACACATTTTGTATCCCTGTGCACTTTTTTCACAATTATACCTTTGAATACATGCTCAAATTTGGGAAAATTAAAATTCTAATACCTTATTGCACATCTGCATACAAGGTTTGACAATACTGTATAGAAATAAAATGTATAAAATAAAAGAAAACTTTCAGTCACCCACTTATAATTGCCAACTTTTGAAATTCGACTCCTAAAGGTCGAAATTTTTGAAAATCAAAATTCTAAAAGCTTATTGCACATCTATATACAGTGTGTGACAATACCGTAAAGAAATTAAATACATAAAATGAAAAATGAAAGAGGAGTTTAGGTCACAAGCTTAAATTCCGAATTTTCAAAATTCGACCCCTGTGGGCCCCAATTTTTGAAAATCAAAATTCTAAAACCTTATTGCGCATCTACATACAGTATGTGACAATACTGTACAGAAATTAAATGCATGAAAGGAAAAACAAAGAGGCGTTTAGGTCACAAGCTTAAAATCTAAATTTTCAAAATTCGACCCCTGTGGATCCTTATTTTTGAAAATGAAAATTCTAAAACCTTACTGCGCATCTGCATACCATATGTGACAATACTGTATAGAAATTAAATGCTTGAAGTTAAAAATGAACGAGGAGTTTAGGTCACAAGAAAATGTGACGTACAGACGGACGGACAGACGGACCAATTACAAATATCCCCGAGCTTCATTCGAAGCGCGGGGATAAAAAGAGAAACACCTATGGTCAATGTTAAAGTAATTCCAGTTTCAATGTCTGATCTGAATAAGTAACAAAGTAACAACTGACAATGATAATTCATAACAAGTTTCAATCACATGGGACAAGTCAGAGAATAAGATCATGAAATTTAACCAATCTGAAAAGCCCATTTAGGAACCTGGCAATGTAGCAGAGTGGCCCACAAATAGGAAAAACTTTGGGGTCCTATAAGGAATCTCCATAATGTTTGGTATCAGTCTATTTAATTGGTCTTCGGAATGTATTTCCAGTAAGGCTCAATGTTTGATTTTCGAATTGACACCTTAGTAACAATTCTAGGGAAGTATTTTGCAATGATCACTCCAGACAACTTTCGTGTCAATATTTTCAAAAAGGAAATACATGTATATTTATTAAGAGCGCAATGTTAAAAAAAACACTGGCAGCAATCATTGAATTTCCAATCGACATCAACATAACACCTCTTGGGTAGTGCCTTTTAATGATCATTCGTAACTAGTTTCATGCAGATCTTATAACTAAAGTATACATAGTTTCAGAGGAAGATCTTAGAAATTTCACCATTCAGAAAAGCACTTTTTGGGACTTGGCAGTAATGTTTGGTGGTAGAATGGCACCAAAGTAACAATTATTCGTGTTGTCATATGTATCAAATCCACCAAGCTTGGTATCAATCTTTTGAATTGTTCCTCAGAATAGGAATTCTTAATACATTTTCCAATAGGATCCAATGTTAACCAATTCAATTGATGGCCAAAGTACCTTTATAGAAACATATTTGTAAAGTTTGGCCAAGAGGTGGCAACACACTTTTAAAATAGCGGGATAAGTTGGACCTGTAACACGGAAATAGATTGTACTGCTGTGTAGGACGCCCTGAATATTTGTTGTCAAGCAGGACAGGACAGGACAAACTAGGTCCTGTCCAGTTGTCGAGTGCCTGTGGATATTCTGACATATGTATGATCCTTCACTAAGACTTTCTGTGAAATTGTATCAATTTTTAAGTGAGTTTTGAAACTTCAAAGAAATGATATACTTATTCAATAAGTGAATTGCAAAAAAGATTAGTTTCAACCACAGATTTATCTTAATAGTTAGGGTTAGGGTTTTCCAAAATTCAGAATAATATATTTTCTTCTTATAAATAGCTTTTCTCAGTTCCCTGTTCCTACATGGTACTTGATTTTGTTTCCTGTACATAGTTTTTGGTGGTACGTGTTTCTCAAAACATTTGATATCTCATTCTCAAAAGTTTGGTAGCACTCATTTATATTCATATATTTTTATATTGACAAGATCCTCATTAAGAGCTTCATCATCTAGGCTTTTGAAACTTCTGTAGCTGATTTTTTCTTTTTCCTGATTCGAGACAGCATTGTTAATGTGACGGCACTTGTCATATTATGACAGACTCCTATCAAAACTCCCAGTGGGGGAGTAAAAACAAGCATATAATTTAAACCGCGAACTTGATTGAAAAAAAAATAAGTTGAGATGATGTGAATTACAAGAATATTTGCTACTTTCATTTGACTTGAGATTTGCTGGGTCATATTATGATTTGTACAGAGTGACTTGTTTTTGCTGGGTCATATTATCATTAGTACAGTGATGTTTTTGCTGGGTCATATTATTAGTACAGGGTGACTTATTGCTGGGTCATATCATGATTAGTACAGAGTGACTTGAGTTTAGTAGATCTTCATATTATATAGTACTTATCTATTTCTTTTTCAATTATGTAAACACATTATAATATCAAAACTTTTAGTACCAGAAACCTTGAATTTGGCCTACTGATCTCAACATCAATAGGGTTACTCTCCCTTATTCCTGAATGCAAAGTATCGGTAAAATTCGGTTTCTATGTTAATCTCCATATGGGAATAGCACTCATCAGTTGTGCTCAAGGCCTAAAATGTTGAAAACCAAAACAACTATCCAAAAGGTTGAAGAACAAATCAGAGGGTACCCATTTTAATCATTGAAAATACCCTCATTCTTTTAAAAAGCTAGTTTGAAATAGTTTATCTCATATTTTTCGATGGAGGAACCACTGCCATTTTAAATTATTATTTAATTTAATATTGAGCAATGGGCAGCAAGTCTCACATCATGTCACCACTCAATGTTCCCTTGAACAGTATTTAATATTGAGCAATGGGCAGCAAGTCTCACATTATGTCACCACTCAATGTTCCCTATTTAATTTAATATTGAGCAATGGGCAGCAAGTCTTACATCATGTCACCACTCAATGTTCCCTTGAACAGTATTTAATATTGAGCAATGCATAGCAGGTCTCACATCATGTCACCACTCTATGTTCCCTTGAACAGAGTTTAATATTGAGCAATGGGCAGCAAGTCTCACGTCATGTCACCACTCATTGTTCCCTTGAACTGTAGAAGAATGCAGAATGACAAAATTATGGAAATGTAAATTCTATAGAACACAAATTTTGGAATTGGAAGGGGGCAATAAAACATAAAAATACTGTGCACAAGTACGGTTTATTTCTGTAACTTTTATCTTTAGTTTCAAAATACACTGAAGCAGCATTGATGCATGCTCTTACTAAATTGTTTAAATGCCCTTCCTAACAATGTAAATCATTATAAAAAGATTTGTAATAGAATGATAATACATGTACTCACATAGGTATTTATACAAGAGATTCAATTATTTAGATAATTTTTATAATACTGCATCGCCGTGATATTGGCTGTAATATCGCCAACTCGGCGTTAAACAATATTTAATCAATCAATAAAATACTTTATAACCCTCAAGTTTTAATTAGATCACCCTTCCCTAACATATCTGTTGCCAACAATTTTGCTAAAAATGTTGTTGTCTCTGCATGATCAAACATCTAGGCATAAGGTCAAATGTTTATGTTAATAATTAACTTTTAAAATAAATGTTTTTACTGCTAATTTAACAGATTTCTTCTTTATTACAAAAAACAATTTTGCAACACAGCTTGTGATCAAATTTTCAAAAAATAAAAAGAACAACAAAAGATCTTTTACTTTTAACTGATGTTTTTTTTTTTTCTGTTTGTTTTATTTATCTTTAGACTGCTCAACATCTTAATTTTTTTTTTATATGAATGGTCGTTCTGAAAAAGTCATTTCCAAATTCCAACATCCTACTCTAAATTCAAGAATGTTGTCCCTTACCAGCATTGTCACATACTAGTATTGGTTCAAGAGTCAAGGAGGAGCTGCTTGTTATCCCAGCTAATTTGTACATACACATGTTGAACGTACTTGTGATATTCTTTTGCTAACATACTTGGTTAAAGAACAATTTCCTGTATTAATTCACAGAATTTTAACACAAAACACCTTTTTCATCTATTTCTACTACTGGGCCACTGGTTATAACTTAGAAATGTTTGTTACTTAATTTGTGAATAATTTTCTATTCATTTCTAACTTTTGTACATGGCCTCAGTGTGGAACACGAAATGAGTTTTCAAAAAGCACCATATTGATATTCAAAAACAAGAAGACACTTACTGTAAATATGCATTATCAATTGTTTGCATATAAAATTACAGAAATGAACAAATAGATTACAAGGTTCTATTATTGCACTTATTAAACAATTACAAAAAAAAATAGAAATAAATAAATTTTATTTAGTATCACAAAGACCGTTAGTAAAAAAAACGATATTTAAACTATAAAGACATATCTGTAATTACCAAAAAATATATAAAAAACAAAATTGAAAAAATGAATATTTTTGCAACAAATGACACTTCTCACCAGTTGAGTGTAAATAAATCTCATTTTTTTCTTTTACAAAGGAAAAATATATATCAATAGACACTAATGAAATTACAATAGAATTTTTTACAATTTTCCCAAGGTCAAAATTATAATGTGGTTAAAAGTCAGTTTTTTTTTAAGTTTGCTGCAAAATGCCGCTTAATCATTTAAAGATTTTTATATAAATAAAAGTTGGTCCAATATAAATAATAACAGAAAAACAAAACAATAATAAAAAATAAACAAGTAGACTGAAGCAGAAAGATTTCTATAATTTTTTTTTCTCATCTAGCTGCAGTAGCACATTATAAACTAAAACTTAATTTCTATGCAAATTTACACGGTAGTAAATAAAAATGTCTATTTTGGAAAAAAAACTATTGCACCTATTAGCAACTCTGCTTACACCACCTGGCAGAGGTTAGTAATATAACATCAAGTTGACCTACATCAAAATTTTTAACAACCAAAAATAGTGTTTATAAATGCACAAGCTAACTACAAGGGTAATATAGCTATAATAAATGGTATAATGTCTAGGCTGTTAATGCTACTTCGATTCTGTCCTTTCCAACTTTTTCACTGACAACTGAGACTGGTTTATAATGGCGAGCTTTGTCCATTAAGTATCTCTGTAATAAAAAGAATGTTAATTCATAAATTGAAGATGCAAGGATGTCAGAAGACAGATATTAAATTGAGGATGGATGTAACTAAATCTATAACAGGTGATTGGGTGCTAGGAGGAGGAAAATAACATCTACAAAATCTTTTATCCATAATTTTAATACTACAGTCAAACCTGTGTATAAGGGGCACCCATAGAACAAAAGATATGTGCCCTTTATGAGCAGGTGTCCTTTATACAGAGGTTAACTTTACAAGTTTTGCTCATAACTGGGACATTTTCACAGTGACCTTTATAGACAGTGATTTGCTATATAGAGGTGCCCTTTAAGGCATGAATTTCTTAATTGTCTGAAATCAACATTTTCAAATTGTCATGTATCTTCTTTATAAATAGTAATGTTAAGTATGAAAATGAATGCATTATTCCTCAATGTAACAGCATCAGAACAGATTGAAATATGGTGATAACATTTATAGTTAGCTGTATAGCTTTCAAAAAGTAGTAACAGGCCAAACCACAAAGATATGCGAACACTTTTTTTTCTTTAGAAAAACATATGAAAAAACTTAATACACAATATTCGATATATAAAAAATTCAAAATAATAAAGTAGAGGCTTACTGGGGCCTGTATCACATACCTGGTAACTAAATGCAAACTTACTTAATAGTAATTTACATGAAAACCATTTGAGGACTATTCCAGCATACTCTTTATAGTTTCAAAGGAATTTAATTTGTTTTTTTAATAATTTTTCATAAATAAGGTCCGTAATAATTATATTAAGAAAATTTTGAAATATGTTTTGACAGATTTAAATTTTTTAGTAATGGTTGTTACACTGGTACATCAGGTCTTGACCTACAGTGTATGATAAAAATTTTGAAAGGGGCCACTCCATCAAAAGTTGGTCCCAACTAGACCAGCACTTTCATTAATTTCAACATCAAAAATATTTTATACTTTATAGTTTTATCACTGTAACAGAACACATTTACAAAAATATACATTTGTTTGTAGTAACTTACATGAGCATATCCCATTCCATTTCTCTTTTCATCAACAGAAGCCTTAGCACCAACCCATACAAACAATTCATTCTTGGTATCCAACACAAATACATCCTGAAAAACAAAAATTCACATCAGTTCATCAACAGAAGCCTTAGCACCAACCCATACAAACAATTCATTCTTAGTATCCAACACAAATACATCCTGAAAAATCAAAATTCACATTAGTTCATCAACAGAAGCCTTAGCACCAACCCATACAAACAATTCATTCTTAGTATCCAAAACAAATACATCCTGAAAAATCAAAATTCACATCAGTTCCTTTTCATGTAGACCTAGCCCTGTAGAAAAAATGTGTGAGTCTTCCAAGCAAGACATGTGTCGCCTGCAGATATCAATTTTTACAAAAGATATTAAAATTTTCTAAAAATGAAATATATATGCACACCTGTGCATAAAGGTTAATGCACAGAGAACGTTTCATCAAATTCCTTTGAGCAGTTATGGAGTAGTTGAGGATAGAGGTTTTGCCCCCCCCCTCTTTTTTTGCAAAAATGTCAATTTTTCCAAAAAAAAAATTAAAATTTTCTTAAAATGAAATATATATGTACACCTGTGCATAAAGGTTAATGCACAGAGAAAGTTTCATCAAATTCCTTTGAGCGGTTTACGAGTAGTTGAGGATAGAAGAAAAGTGTGACGACGCAAGACGACAGAAAGCGATCCCTATGTGACCATGCGTTACGCAGGCGACACATAAACCAGGGCATACATCAATTTAAAAAGTTTTCATTGTAATTATTCAATCAACATGGAGACTGATGATTATTACACATAACATTTAAAATGGATAGGAGTGAAATATAATTTATAATATAATATAATATATATCACCTCATGAAAATTAATCAAATGTGTTGCCAATACTCCAAATTCCATAAAATTTATAATTCTCTGTAAGTGTAATGTCAGGAAATAGGAACTGTCTTTTTCTAACATGTCATGACACTGATTCTATTCAGATCAGATCACCATGACATATAGGCCAAGTGTGTCTATTTTCTGTTAATACTTACATCAACGGGTAATCAATGGAATAATGATATACATTGTACATGTGTGAAATAACTTTATTTTAGGAAAATAATCCAAAACTTGATTATACATACTTACTGTTAAAAAATTATTTAGAAGATGTATACATTACATACACATATGAAATTACTTACATCTTCACCTAAATCATCCATTGCAACATCTCCTGACTTTACCTCAGAAAACTGAATTGATCCTCCAGCGTCAGACAATCTACAAAACATTTAATTGTTATAAGAGTTAATTGGAATAAAGCTTTGCAGAGTTTGATGTTAAAAGTAAGTCGAAAGGTAAACATCTGAATGGGGACAAACTAAGTCTGCTTGAAAACAAATGTTTTGGCATGAGTATGCTTGACACATAACAGGTTAGACTTTAAATAAAAAGAAAATCTGACAACATACTGGTGCAAGAGTCAGTCCTCCCCACATTATTGCATTCATATCAAGCTACAAATCTCTTATAATGAAGAGGCTGAGGAATACTTTTCCGAGATTTTAGCCTAATTTCACCCACTGTCTAAAAACCAAAGCACAATGTTAGTTAAATCGCCCAAAACACATAACACATTTTCACTATAAATATAATATATATTTTGCACCTCAACAATTTTTTCTCATCATCACTATCCTCTTCATCATCAGAGTCCACTTCGTCAGCGTCACCCTCTGGAATTGCCTCGTAGAAACGATGCTATAAAATATAACAATAATCTCATTATTTATCAACCAAACCATTACGATATCAGTGACAATTATTCCAGTACTCTCATACACGGAAGAAAACATGGTTCTTACTAAATAAAACTAAAGATTTTTACACTGCAAAATTGTAAACAGTTTGTTGAATATATGTAACTTAATTAATGATGGATATGAAAATTTAATTTTCAGTAATAAATGGAAATGACATATATATTTTCCTAAACTCTGTTTCGTAGGATATCAAGATATTAATACTGCGTAATCCAATATAACTATTCATAATCTTTACTGCTTACGGTGTGGTAAAATGACAAACAAACACTGCAGAAAATCTAGATATAAAAATTATTTTGACTGTCTTCCAACACTAATACTAACATCTAGCTACTTTGAATGAAGATATATTGTGCAACTGATTTGAAGACAACAGCTGTTTTGTTTCACTCAAAAAACAAACTGTTACCTGAAGCTGCAGGCTGAACACTAAGAGTCTGGGGGTCAAACAAAGCAGCTGTTGCTCGAGAACTCTGTCATGTTTTGTTATACCTTTTATATTGAGAAAAAAAAACAGTTTGTGGGCGTGACTTTATCAACTAATTAAATACAGACAGATGGCCAACAGATCATTGCCTGTCCAACAGTCCAAAAGGTCTATGATAGAACACTGTAAAAATAATTAAAATGTTACTTATTTGATATAATGAAATTATGCAGAGTAAAAAATTAAAGGTACCGTATTTGGTTGTAGTAGATAATACACACCCCTTTTCAGGCTCTAAAATCGAGGGAAAAAATTTAGTTCTACCAGATAATACACAGGGACTTTTTGGCAACAAAGTCAAAGCTGTGATCGTCAGGAGATCGTTGTGTAACTATACAATACTCATGGATATTTCGGAAACAAAATCCTAATTTTGATCGTCATGAGATCGGTGTTTTTTGTCATTTTCGGGGGGAAAAACTTGACTTACTGACTACGGAAATCAACTGTGAATCGCCAATTTCAAAATCGAATACGAAACAAATTGTTGTTTCCACCATAATTTAAAATTTCACTACGATGTCGACAATTTTTTCATATATTTTTATCATTTCATAGTAACAATTGACTAAGCAATTCTATTTACCTTGATCTGATACCGGTATAGTTCTGAATAAAAAATACATATATTATCCCGGGAAACAGTCAACCCCACCCAATGCAAAGAAAAATGGCGGTCAGAAAATTATGAATCGTGGGAATACACGTTCATTGTCTTTATTACCGTTAATGTTGTTATTACTGGTAGGAATTTTCATTTCGATTGTTGGTATCGGTCACCATTTATCCAGTAAGGGTGTGAAACGTCTGCAATGGTGGCAACCAGTCGTATGTAGGAAGTTGGTTGTACAGTTGAACTGACGTGAAAAGTTGCCAGAAAAAATGTCTACTAGGCCTGTTGTACTGCATAATACGCACCCCTAGATTTTTTTCTAGAGGTAAATAAAATGCTCCGCTGGGCGCAGCTAGATACGACCGCAGATGTCGAACCCTGAATAGTTGGGGCATTTATGAACACAACATTCAAGCTTGGTACAATACTGAATTTGGATTGTGAATAAATATTTGACACAGCATAGGTTTCTGACACAGAATGAATGTTGTCTAAGAACTTAAAAATTTTTAATTTACCTATTCAAACCATATCAGTATTATTTGTTTTTATATATAAATCAGAAATAACCAATTTAAAATTTAAAATTGGGCACACATATCAATTTCTTGCTATTGCACAATACTGTGCAATTGAAAATTTCTTCAAATATTTGACACATAATAGGTTTCTGACATAGAATAACTGAAATCAAAGAACTTAGAATTGGTCATATGATTTCAATTTATATTCAATTTTTTGCTTCTTGTGCAATACAATATGCTGTGGAGAATTGCAACCCCCCCCCCCCCAAAAAAAAATAATTTACCCCTTTTTTTAGCTTTTGTGCAAAAAAAAAACAAAAAACAATAAAATTTATTGTAACCCCCCCCCCCCCTTTTTTTGCTAAAGAAAATTTGAAATTTTCTTTTTAATTTATGAAATATGAAATGAGAAAAAAATTACCCCCTCCCCAATTTCTCATTTACCCCCCCCCCCTAATTTTGTTTTCAACACCCCCCCCCACCCCCATTTCTTTATAATTTGCAACCATAACAGCCCATTTAAATACACCATAACATATTAAAATAGAAAATGACATCATAGTCATGGATGACAAATTTTAAATATACATAACTTAAAAGCAGTTTAGATGAGAAAAACAAAAAAGCTTCATCAGCACATTTTATATTGGCAAATTTCCAATGGAATTTGTTAATAATAAAGTTTTGATAACAGGGCACACATATCAATTTCTTGCTATTGCACAATACTGTGCAATTGAAAATTTCTTCAAATATTTGACACATAATAGGTTTCTGACACAGAATAACTGAAATAAAGAACTTAGAATTGGTCATATGATTTGAATTTATATTCAATTTTTTGCTTCTGGTGCAATACAATATGCTGTGGAGAACTAAGTTTAATTTTGGACCCTTTGGACCTTAATGTAGACCAATTTGAAAACGGGACCAAAAATTAAGAATCTAAATGCACGGTTAGATTCGGCATATCAAAGAACCCCAATAGTTCAATTTTCGATGAAATCAAACAAAGTTTAATTTTGGACCCCGATTTGGACCAACTTGAAAACTGGGCCCATAATAAAAAAACTAAGTAAATGTTTAGATTCAGCATATCAAAGAACCCCAAGAATTAAATTTTTGTTAAAATCAAAATAAGTTTAATTTTGGACCCTTTGGACCTTAATGTAGACCAATTTGAAAACGGGACCAAAAATTAAGAATCTAAATGCACGGTTAGATTCGGCATATCAAAGAACCCCAATAGTTCAATTTTCGATGAAATCAAACAAAGTTTAATTTTGGACCCCGATTTGGACCAACTTGAAAACTGGGCCCATAATAAAAAAACTAAGTAAATGTTTAGATTCAGCATATCAAAGAACCCCAAGAATTAAATTTTTGTTAAAATCAAAATAAGTTTAATTTTGGACCCTTTGGACCTTAATGTAGACCAATTTGAAAACGGGACCAAAAATTAAGAATCTAAATGCACGGTTAGATTCGGCATATCAAAGAACCCCAATAGTTCAATTTTCGATGAAATCAAACAAAGTTTAATTTTGGACCCCGATTTGGACCAACTTGAAAACTGGGCCCATAATAAAAAAACTAAGTACATGTTTAGATTCAGCATATCAAAGAACCCCAAGAATTCAATTTTTGTTAAAATCAAACTAAGTTTAATTTTGGACCCTTTGGACCTTAATGTAGACCAATTTGAAAATGGGACCAAAAATTAAGAATCTAAATGCACGGTTAGATTCGGCATATCAAAGAACCCCAAAAGTTCAATTTTCGATGAAATCAAACAAAGTTTAATTTTGCACCCTTTTGGCCCCTAATTCCTAAACTGTTGGGACCAAACTCCCAAAATCAATCCCAACCTTCCTTTTGTGGTCATAAACCTTGTGTTTAAATTTCATAGATTTCTATTAACTTATACTAAAGTTATTGTGCAAAAACCAAGAAAAAGGCTTATTTGGGCCCTTTTTTAGCCCCTAATTCCTAAACTGTTGGGACCAAAACTCCCAAAAACAATCCCAACCTTCCTTTTGTGGTCATAAACCTTGTGTTAAAATTTCATAGATTTCTGTTTACTTATACTAGAGTTATTGTGCGAAAACCAAGAAAAATGCTTATTGGGCCCTTTTTTGGCCCCTAATTCTTAAACTGTTGGGACCAAAACTCCCAAAATCAATCCCAACCTTCCTTTTGTGGTCATAAACCTTGTGTTTAAATTTCATAGATTTCTATTAACTTATACTAAAGTTATAGTGCGAAAACCAAATGTCTTCGGACGACGACGCTGACGACGACGCAGACGACGACGACGATGACGCCAACGTCATACCAATATACGACCGCAAAAATTTTGCGGTCGTATAAAAAGTGTGTATAATCTATAACCTAATATGGTATTTGTCCTATGAATACAGTGACTATAGAAAACAATCCCTCTTTCATTTCCTATTTTACTCATTAACTTACTCCTTTAGTGATGCCACTTTCATCAAGAACTGTTGTACTGGCTTTTGGTCTCTCTGATTCCATCATCTGCAGATATTCAGCTGCCTGTGACATACAAACAATAAACTTTGAATCTCTAGGCAAAAATGCTTCTGACTTCAAAATATTATATAAATATAGATTACTGTTTATGTAAATTCATTCAAGATTAAAAGATATTCTGAGGTAACATGTACTTTTATCTTTCAGGCTCAATATCTCATCTAGCATCCATGCTATTCAAATAATTTTTATTGCAAGGCAGTTGTATACAGAAGAAATTACTACGAGAACAGCATTAGAGCTGCATGCATTACAGAAAGTACATTAATATGGAAGGATTAATTCTTGACAAAAAATTTCCACATACACATGAAAAAGTTTAAAGGGACAGCACTTTTATTGCTGTTCTTCATCTTAAAGGTAAATTCAGATGTGGGTTAAACTGGAAAGTGAATAAAAAGTGCAATTCACATGTCTAATTAATAATGATATACTTAATTTAAAGAAGGTTATAAAGTTAGTTAATAATCTACGTACAGACTCTCTAGGATATGAATTACAGAGTACATATTAATATTTGGCATGCATGTTTACAATTACATTTATATACTTGTACATAGTAAAGTAATATACAGTTCTAAGTAGCAGTGAAAATATAGACTCTTACATTGTTTCCAGAGGATATATCTAAATTATTTAATTTTAAAGGTTGAGCCTTGGCGAGGATGTTAAAATTTGATAATTCTACTATCAAGATTTGATAAATCTGATAATCCTCAAGTAACAATGTACGAATCTGTTTCTCTAATGATTATAAGTAAATTTTCATATTTATTAAACCAAAATCCCCTTCCTGTGCCTCCGAATTCTTGATTGTTACGGCATATACTTGCTCAACATGTTTATTTGTTGCTATGGTGTCACTGTTATGATGGGTTATGACCTTTTCTTTTAACCAATCATCAACTGAGATCATCGGCAACAACAAACTGATTAAATTTTTTATAAACAAGGGTTCAGAAAGGATTAAATTAACAAAAAATAAGAAAAATTTCATTTTATAACAGTATAATTTCTATGTAAGTTAGGATTTCAACTTGAAATATAATTAAATTTATCTAATAAGTACATGTATGTTGGGGATTCATTTCTAAAGGTTTTTATGGAAAAAATGTGATATTTTATTATTTCCACAGATATCTTTTAAGCTTTTTGAACCTTTGCATTACAGGTTGCAGGAGAGGGTTTTGGATGTGACAAATGAATTTATCTCAGCTTTTCAGTAGACGGTACAAATGTGTGTACTTGTAACAGAAAATTTGACTGGTTTTTAATGGTTGAGAAAGTTAGATTGGGTACTGTGACATCGCCAAAGTATTACTTCACAGTCCGTGATTTAAATAACCCCAAGTTAAATAAGTTATTCAAATGATTCAACCTTTAATTTTGGATCAGAATATTTTCGAAAATAAATTATAAGGACTGTTTATAAATTTTGGAACTTGTATAACCTACTCTGGTCACTTTACACTTCACGTTTTATGAAGCATAAACTGTCTCAAAGTAGGTTATATCGTATAACCTGTTCCAAAATTGAAACTTTATCTGCATACTACACCAAATAGGGTCAAGCAAACAATAAAAATAAACAGTACAAATAGACAGACAGCACCACAATGTATAATAGGATCATTTTAAAAATACATAGCAGAACTTTTGGCTAAAATGAGCCTCATTTTTCCAGTTTTAATGACTGATTTATAAACACCAAAACATTTTTGTAATATTTTATTCTTTTTTCCACAGACATCTATTTAAGTTTTTCAATAACTGCTGTAAAAAGTTCAGATTCATGATTTTTTTGTTCACCAGGTAGTTTTAGAAAGTGACTGACCTTCTGAAAATCTAGGGTTTTTTTTAAATCATAGAAACAGTTGATATCAAGTTATGTTCCTCTGAAAATCGAGTAAATCTTATTCATTACAATTTTAATATAACCTTTGATCAATGTCTTGGTATATTTTTGTATCTTCCAATTTCAACTTCCAAAAAATGGCCCCTAGACCCTAAATTTTTATATTAATTGTCTGGGTTTTCACATCTGGTTCTGTTAGCATATATTCTTTTAAATTTAGTTTTTATTTTACTACTAAGATACAATTTAAAATTATTTGTAATGAAAGAAGCTTTGTTTAGGACCTTTTCCCTACAAAATTTATAAAGTCTTTTTAAATTTTTGTTTAAGGGAATATTTAATTTCATTATATAAGATTTCAAAATTTGAAGCTTCCTATCCTATCACTTTAAATATATCAAAAGTAAAACTGTACCAGCTATACTGACCATCACTATGTAAGCACTTGATATTTTCATAAGAGTCTTCTGCTGTATATTGGATTGAGTACATAAAAAGCAAATAAAAAAAAAAATAAAACGAGCTCTAAAACTGACACCAAACCTGATTTTCCTTCAATACTGTTTGGATATGTCGCTCACTGCCAAACTTATAATCAGGTCCTTGTTTCACAAAAAATCATATAACTGCAATTAATGGCACGTCTTATTCATTGTATATAGAATGTAAGGCAATGATGTCATAGTTGCTAAATGGGAGTCATATTATTTTTTTGTGAAACTGGAGCCAGATTTTTTCAGATGGAAAATCTGGTTCATAATACAAAGCTCTGGCCTGCCTAGGAATACCTTATGACGTTCCATGCCACTAGATTCTGCTCCATTCCATTGGTATATCTGTACACCCATATCAAGGATATATACGTCTGAAGAGTTAAGACTTGATTGTACATAGGGCACCTGTTGAGATATAATGATTTCAAGATAATGTTATACCTTGTGTCTCTCTAACCCACTCGACTGGGCACCATTCCACTGGTATATCTGCATGCCCATATCAAGTATAAATACATCCCCTGAGTTCAGACTTGATCGTTTGAAAGGTACCTGTTAATATATGTTATGCAAACAATGATGTAAAATGTTACAATTACTTATATCTGAAAATTATGCCCTTCTTGTAAAATGTATCTTACCAAACTAGATTTAACTTCATTTGCTAAATTATACCCATATGGATCAATCACATACAAACTAAAGACTGAAACAAACCAGATTTAAAAACTCATATACATACTGCTTTTATACATAACCTTTGACCACATCTGCAATCCAATGATTGCTTTACCATTTCCCTATTAATGAGGTCTGGTTTACCAACATTCTCAATTAAGACAGCTGACAATGAGTCTTACTATACCAAGTCAACAGTTCTTTACATAACTTTACCTTTTGGACTGGTCACTGATGGTGAATTCCCAAGCTCATTCTTAGCCCAAAAATATGGACTATTTTGGACTACTGTTCAAAGGGTTAAAATCAAAGTTCAAATTATCAATTTTGTCTGCAATTGAAACCCTACTTTGATGATTAAAGTATAATTTTTTCTATAAGAAAATTTTACTCTGAATATAACTTCTGGTACAATGCTCATCGCATACATGTATCATTCCTTTTCTAATTTATGCTATTTCAAAATTTTCCCATATAGTGTAAAGTTAAATTTTGAAAATTCTGTGATTTGACAAAATTTAATGATTACAAAACCTAAAAATTATCAAATATGACAAATTCCATACATAGGTTGGTAATATTTAACAATCAAAGTGATGGAAATCACCATAGGAAGGATTGCAACTGTAGTTGTCTATAATTTCAAATGGAACTAGGTGGAACTAATTTTGTAAACCAAAACATGTCTCCCCTTCACTTTATTCTAGATCATTCTTGTCTACTTCTAGGATGAAAATAATAATTTGACCTTGGGGTCAAAGGTCAAGGTCAAATGAGGTCATAATGGTATGTGACACACAACCTCATGGTAATTCACCTACAAACCAAAGGTTGAGGTCAAAGGTCAAAGTCAAATGAATATCATAACAGTATGCAACACACACCCTCATGGTAATACACCTACATACGAAAGGGTATAAGCCTAGGTCAAAAGACAAAAAAGTTAAAATCTTACAAGGATATGTTCAACAGAATAAAAGTTAATGAGTGGAAAGCTAACTTTCTATGGGCAAAAACAATGACAGGCTCATACCACTTGGCCACAGCAAAATTTTCAACCTCTGTCTCTGGAATTGTCCATGATCTTAAGAATACTGATAATTACTGAAATCAAAGATTAATTCACAAAAGCTAAACTTAAAATAGTAAAATGTATCCAATTTGCTTAAGCCTTGTGGAGGCATAAATAAGTTAGGGGAAAGAACTACATCCTGAACTTGTCAAACTAAAAACAAATTACCTATTTTTATCCTTATCCTATATACTAATGCTGACCTTAATTTTATAGAAATCATCATAAAAGATATGAATTGGATACACTGTATTACCTCTTTGACCTCTATTCTTCTCTTTCCACTAAAATGTAAAAGTCTGGGTCTGTATTCTTCAGGCAGTACATGTTTGAAACCTGTATCTGCTCCTCCTTGCATAGTACTGTAACAAACAAACTTTTAATAAAAATAGTGAATAATGAAACAGTGCTCAAACTCCATCATTTTTTAGCCTTATAACTATCATATGTTTTACCATCTACCAATTAGCAATAACAAAATCTCTGCTTATGAAATAGCAATGTGGATATCTACTTGTTAACTATTAATTTGTGCAGCTTGTTACTGTAGGAAGTAAACACTTATTTGTATAAGTATGAAATCATTTGAATTTTACTTGAATAACTTACGTTATAGTTTTGAAGTAAGATTTAAACAGCGGAGATTCATGTCCCATAACTTCTCTATGTTGAACAGCTTTATCATCTAAAAATGTGTCCAATTCTACTGTCTTATATGCTGCTGTTCCATACTCATCCTAAAAAATTATTTTAACTATACATTCTGGTACTGTACAAAACCTTTCTCAGTACTGTTATGATTCACATATCTAAATACAAAAGAACACTCATGGGCCACAGCTAAAATAATTGTAGGTGCACATCTTTAATAGTAAACCATTTTCTATGAATATTAAAACAAGAAATATCTCTATCTTGTCCAAACCATGCAAATTTTATTTAATTGTAAAAAAAAAATAAAATCACAGTAATCAAATTAAAAATTGTAGCTTTCAAATTATTTTTATATTTTAAATACATTCTACTTGGTTTGGTTCCTTTTATTCAGAAAAACATTGTGTGTTGCCATCATGAATAGATCAATTTAAATTGCTTGAGTCCAAGTGACTATACACCACTTGGTGTTAAGTACTGTCTCATATGACTATAACTACTAAATTCTGATCAACTACTGTGTAAGGTACTGAGGGCATGAAAAGTTAGAAGAAAATTATTACTGCCATTTACTGTCTCCTTTTCTGTCAGTTCAAAATCACTTTCATTTGAGGTTGACAATTAACTCTTCAACACCTGCTTTCAAATTTGATTTTAATTGAATGTGATTTCCAACAAGATTTTTCAGAGAATTTCAAATGGTTACCCCAGTATATAAAACTAAGTTTGAGGCATCCATCCAATACCCCCTCCCTCCAAAAAAAAAAGGTCCGTCCTGTCTTCTGTAGAGATATTGCTACATCTATTTTCTCTTGAAATCTCTTAAATTTTTAATGTATTGAAATTGAAAATTTAATTCCAAATAGTTAAAAAAAAAAAAAAAAAAAAAAGTTAAGAAAAAAATATTGAAGTAGCTAATAATTGGTAAAGGGTTATACATTAAAATTCTGAAAGAGATTCACCTAATGACCATTTCTGCCAAAATTGATTCAAATTGAACGAGTGTTTTTAGAGGAAAAGTTTCAAATTTAAAAGTTTAGGGATGATGCCAAGTAATGGCAATAGCTCACCGGGACTGAAAAAATTATTATTATAATACATACATGTAGATTTGAACATATTTAAGTTACCTGTGTACTGTGTTTGCCAATCCAAAAATGTAAATCATAACACAACTCTTCTGAATCTTCATTCTTCTTGTAGGTCTGAAATCAATTGTATGAATGCCAGTCATCTCTGACACCTGTACTTTAATACTTCTTCTATATAACATGCTATAGTGGGACTCCCTAAAATGGCCCCTCTGAAAACCAGATAGTTAAATTTTAGATTTTAACAAAAGCTCGCATGTTGAAAATCGAAAATTTAACTATCTCAGGTGGAGAAATTCAGTAACTCAGTGGTACCTGAAGGAGAATCTATGTGTCACCTACAGTTACGTAAATTACACTATTCCAAGTTGCTTCCCCCAACCTAAACTCTTTCAAAATTATGTTGGGCAATCAAAATTACTTATCTAACTGATGATAATCTATGCAATTACAATGTACATACATTACAAATTCTGACTGGGTATAGGGTAGACTAACATCAATCAATAATTATGTATAGGGATAATTTTGCCAGCTTGGAAAAATGAGCAGAAATTTTATTCCAGAAGCCAAATTACTATATCTAATTCAGACACTTTAATGAAAAATTTGGATTTCAAAAAGCAGAATTCCACAAAAAAAAAGAAAAAAAAAGAAGAATGTGCTTGAGGACATGAATGACCGGTTCAAGCTGGCTTTTAATTCTTGAAAATACTGAAATTTTCCAAGTTATAAAGGGGCATAACTGTAGAACAGTAAATGACTCACTGCCCAAATTCGAACTCTGAATGTTGTAGTTCTTAGCATTGTGTATGAGTTTCATAAAATTTTGACAGTAATTAAAATACTTACATTGAGTATAATGTACGAGTCTCCATCAAAAAACTGTCCATAGTCTTCCTCTGGCCAGTCAGTGATTTGAAATTTCTGAAGAAGAAATGTGCATTCAGTATTGTATTCTAATATTAACCAGCTAATTAATCAGCATAAAAAAATAAACTGTGAATACAGCCCAATCAGTTTAACCCATTATAAGATTAATTTGAAAGTTACCATATTAAAGTGGAAATGGATCAGCTTTTATTACTATAACAACTACCCAGTAGATATGATAAAATTTTCTAATTTCAAGATGTCATAAATGTTCTTTTCACATACACTTTTGCAATGGAGGACACAACAGTTTACAAACTATACATTGTACATGTGTATATTCAGAGTAGATTGCAGATGTAATTACAACGTGAAATTAATGGACACAGCCAAAGTTTCGAAGTTCAATATTTATAATTGTTGAAAAATTCAATGTAAAAGATCACTTCTACCCAGTTTAATCAAAAGAAGATTTTTAAATTCCTTTCCAAAAGGATCCAGTGTTAACTTATTCCAACACTAGTGGCCATTTCTTTGATTTTGAACAGGTACCCAAGTAACAAAATTTGTATACTACCTTCCAATGAATCAGGTAGTTTATGAAAAAAGATCTCTCTGAAATTTAACCAATCCCAAAACTCCCTTTAGCAGCCATGTTTGTTAGCAGAACCAAAAGTATTCAGGTCCTCATAAATATCACTCCGATCAAAACATGATAATTTTTCAAACAACATACGGATGACACTCATCAAGTGATGGCAATAACTTACAATGATCAAGTGATGGCAATAGCTTACAATGATCAAGTGATGGCAATAGCTTACAATGAGCTTAAAAATTATCCCTTTAAAGAATATTTCTTAGTAACACATACCACTACTCTCCATATCTTCAAACCAACAGATTGTCCAGCTCCTTCCCAAGCAGGTTCTCCCATTGCTGACTCCTCTGAAAAATAATTGACACTCATACTTCACAGCACATAAATATAGATTCTCCTTCAGGTACGAGTGAGTTATGGAATATCTCCATCCGAGATAGTTAAATTTTCAATTTTCAACACGCGAGCTTTTGCAAGAGTGTTAAAATCTAAAATTTAACTATTGAGGGTGGAGAAATTCCATAATTCACAAGTAAATTGAAGGAGAATCTGTTTCTCCTATGATTTTCGACAAAAACCCCAAGAAAATGTCGTTGCTATGTAGTTTGTTTACATATACGTCATTTCGGGACTTCTCTAGTTTATCGTTTCAACTGTAGAAAAAAAATGGCGTTAATTCCCACGTAGAAATTTAATCACCGGGAAGTGGTTAAAAATATTATTTATTTTTATCCCACCGATTAAACACGTCAAGAATAGGAGAAATGATTTTACAAACCAGGAAAAAATTAGATATATTGTAATGTAAGCCATTCTACTACATTTATAATATGAAGAAATCAATGGACAAATCCCGACTGCAAAAAGTCAAATAAAATCATCCATGTTTTAAATAACATCAGGTGAGGTGGTGAGAATTGACTGGTATTTTACAAGAACTTGTTACTTGACAGTTCAGTATGCAATATTTACACAGTATATATTCACTTATTTTCACACTGGAAGGTTGTTATTTGCCGATTTTCTGAAAAAGACATACAAAACAACCGATACACTCATTTATTATAAAACCTATCCAAAAAATTGAATCAACTAAAGGCTCCTCACATTTGTATAAATTTCAAGGTAAATATTAGTTTGTTAACCTTTTGATTCATAAAAATACAACAGAATATCAAAAATTAAATTTATGGAATGACCTACTTTTGACTTGTCGCTCAAGATCAGAGCCAAACAAGGCCATGTTTGAATCCTTCCAGTCATATTTCTTTGCTTTTACTAAACCTGCAATAACAAAGACAATACATATAAATATTGCATAATAGAAAACATTTACAAATTTGTATACATGTGTATCTTCATTAACTGGTGTTTTCTGAATTCTGTTTGATTGATTGCTCTGTGGCAATTATTACATACAGGGAAAGAATAAGTTGATGCAGGTATTTTTGGGCAATAACATGCTGTCATGATCCAGACATTATTTTCGATATAAAAATAAATGAAAAGTTTGATTTAGAAAAATATATCTCAATGTATCATTGAAGATGCATTTAAACAGTGATTTCAAACTCTTACACTAGGTACATCCAACACCTAATGTCAATTTAATACACACTGATATCAAGAATTTTATTTTTATATACATTGGTTAATGGACGATTATTCCCAAATTCCAGACTACACTGTATGTTTAATTCTAATCAAAAACACATTTCTTAGTTTTAATTTTTGTGCATTTTAATTACCGGTAGCTGTTAAGGCCATCCCTTGTACATGTTATAAATATTACAATAATCAATATTATATGTGTATATGCTGGCATAGCCTAGATTAGAATTTGGAAAAAAGTAGCCAAAATATAGAATATCACTCTTCTGCAAAGATGTGGTCTACAGCTTGCCACCATAATTTCCTGCAAAATAGTGGAAAACAATTTATCCAGATAAAATATTTGCATACAAAAACTGATTTGTGGCAAAGATCCATTTTACATAATGTAATGTATACATCAATGTACAGTACATATACTGGTGCTCTTTTAACAGACACTCTTACCTGCCATTTTCAAATTTACTACAGCTTCTTAAGATCTGAAAGAAAATAAAAATAAAACATTTTAAAACACAGGGAACATAATTCCTTGTGTCAATCAAAATTAAGATTAACTCTTTTAATTGCACACTTTTTTATTCACACATTAGGGTTTTATCAGAAACACTGGGAAAAACTAATATAAATATTCAATATTGCCAACCTGTTGCAGAAAATTAAATGTCATGTTACCTAACCCCTGACCAAATATTCAAAGAATTTAATTGATCATGACTTCCCAACCGGACACATGATATGATACATGTTTTTAACCATTTCCCTTTTGGCAAAAAAAATCACTAACATACATATTACTAAGATATTCTGAAGTTGTTTGTGAATGAAAGATAAACACATTATATATGATATGAGGGTATTAAGTACAATTGTATGATTGTGTGACTCATGCCAACAGAAGTAAACAAGCAGGAAATATCCTCTCTATCAAGACTTCAACAGTATATGATTAACATCACACACATGAGCGATTAATTTACTTTATTTGAAGTTAGGGTCAGCAACCTTTTCTCTTTTTGTTTTTTTTTTTGGAAGGGGAGGGGGGGGGGGGGGTGTCAGTCCTCGAAAATTATCTTGTGGCATCTATGCCCTTCCATAATATTGCACAACCACCCTAAACTCTTTTTTAAAAGACAACATTATTTGATTCCAGGTGATATTCTATCCTGCTTTCATTTTTAATCACCCCTTTTATTATAAACACCAAATAAATTATGATCATGTTTTTTTTCAAATTCCTTCCTAGAATTATTTTAATCTCCAAATTTTAGATTTGCCCAACATTACCAAACATTATTTCAATTTTCTTCGTATGGATATTGTCTTCAAAAACCATTCAACGGTTTGGAAAACTGGACATTGGGAATATCCCTATCCACAGCTAATTAAAATTTAAACTTTAATGAGGGGCTGTAATTTCATTAAATTCTGTCAGTCATTATAACAAATTTGTACATCTATATGAAATTTAGCTCATTAGTAACTGTACATTGTATCTGAAATAAACAGGAAAACATTTTCTGTATAAAGTACATTTCTGTGTAAGTGCAAATTTCTTCTATCATATTCAGACAACCTATATTTTTACATATTACCTGTTAATTAGGTAAAAATCTAACTTGTAAAAATCAACTTGTGTTTAAAATCAATAAAATTTATAGTGTTAATAAGTATCAAACCTGAAAATATTATATGCTGTTCCCCAGTATAAATGTTCAAGATTACACATCAAACAGTTTTGTCTGTTGATGACTGGGTAATTTTGATGACTCATATCTACACTAAATGTTATACCAACTAAAAACTGAGGAAGCAGTAGCACTCACTGGATTTTATTATCAGTTGTACACCTAGATTTTGTAACCCTAAAAGTATTTCTTCCTTGAACTTTTATTCCTGCACTGTCTATTACTTGAAGATACAAGTATTCAGTATAAATATAAATTTGGGACGGAACATTTTTTATAAGCTTTTATAAAAACTGTTTGACATTATGTTTAAGTTTTAGCTTCTAGAGTAACAGAATTAATGCAGCTTAAGACAGTCAAAATGAACCTAAAAATTGACATCTGATCAAATTTCTACTTTCCAGCAGCACATTCATAAAATTTTCAAAACATTACATTTTAATACTGACTACCAGTACTTAAAATTTAAAATTAAAAGTGAATTTAACATGTATGTACACAATGTATTAAAAAAAGATCCCCAATGTGTTTGTTGAAAAAAAAAATATCTGTAGTTTTAAGTGATACTCTTTAATGCCTTTGTTTCAATTATCCTTATTCAAGACTTGTGACAAACAAACACTGTCAATAAAACAAGTTCCAAATAGAACATATATTAGTTTTTCAACCTACAAACAAATTAGCTATCTTTTATTTAATCAATTTAATTTTCAAACAAGTGGTTAGAATCTAGCTGAATTTTGAACAGAAAATTCTTCTAAAACTTTTTCTCTGCATTAAATTATTCTTTTATCTGATCAATTTCCAGCTTCTTGGTTCCAAAAATACAAATCATTAGTTCTGTTTCAATATTAGAAGTAGAGTCTGAAATGTAATTTTATAATCGTAATAAGAATACATAAACGGAAGATTTTTTTTAAGAAATAAGCATTGATTAATAATTCATTTGGGAGGAAATTTAAGAAAAAAATCTCTTTTAATCTAGTGGTTTTGTCTGCTTTATTTCACTTTGGAATATCTTCCAAGTTTACACACTTTCAGTTGAAAAGACATATGAAACAGTACACATGTAATATTTCATTAAAAAGTAAAACTTTAGGTAGGATGCACTTTTCATCAGTTTTATTTTATAAAATAGATTTGATAAGATAATGTTTATTAACCAATTAAGGGCCCTCTAAGGGGCAATAAGTAAAATAGTTACAAAATACATTGAAGAGGGAAGAAGTTACTTGATTGACGGAAAATTAAGTTGTTGGTAATTGTGTTTATATCCCCAGTTAACAAAAGAAAGTCGGGGAATCAACTTTTCACAGGAAATTTATATGTATGTAACGTTAGATAAAAATAAAACATGCATGGAATGTAAAGAATGTTCATTCATCGATGAGCAATCCAAAACTTTTATAAAGGATGTCAGAAACCTCAAGATAATTCATTTTTGTGCACATCTAGTCCAACTATATTTATTGTGACTTTTTATCCGCGACAGACTTTTTTCATCACTTTCTTTCCTGTGCAGTGAAACTGCTAAATTAAAATATCAGTGCACCGTTGACCGTAAAAAGTTGGGCGTGTCATATTTTAAATGAGTTTTATGAACACTGCACATGGTTATATTTAATGCATGATAGTGATGTGAAAGTTTGATAATTATCTCAATATACCCTTGTACTAAAAAGATATAATGAATAATTAGCTCTTACTATCTGAAAAGTTTACCTACCTAGCTGGAGTCTGAGAACGAAAACTTTCTGCAAGATCTTTACTTCCGGTATTTTCCTTATTAGGAAAACACCTGGAACACGTGTATGAGGGTATGGATGGGGTTTATATAGAATTAAAATATTTTTTAGAATAAGAATTTCATTATTATTATTATTATTATTATTATTATTATTATGCAAATCACAGCACCCGGATGAAACGGAACAGTCAAATACATTTATGACACAATGATTACAATGACTGGGATTAAAAGGTAAAGTCAAGAAATACCAAAGGGATATTCGAAGGAGAGAAAAATCGTTACAACTGACAAACTCCGGAGAACAACGAAGACAAGACCAAAACAATACATGCACTAAAATTAAAAACTAAAAACTATGAACAACATGGACCCCACCAAAAACCGGGGGTAGACTCAGGTGCTCCGGAAGAGTAAGCAGTCTCTGCTTCCTGCTTTATTAAAAGTTTTGCAACACATCCTTGATTATCTTTGTTATAAGGTCACACCAAATTAGTTTAAATTTAGTTCTTTGGATTTTTTATGGCGAAAATAGGTGCGAGCCAGCGAACATTTAAAAGTCTAATTTTTTTTCTTGAGGACTAGTTTTCTTTTTCAGGCGAAGATCATTGAAGTTACGTGCGGTACAAATTGTTTTAACTAAAATGATGCAAAATTTAAATGGAAAAATACCTATTTTGTACCAAATTGTAGGATCGGGTGAACACTTTTTATTTTTAATTTCTTGCAAAATTCAGGATTTGGGGCGAATTTTCAGCATTTTTGCAAAATGAAGCGGCAAAAAAGTTTTTTCTTAAAATTTACAAAGTCCGAAAATCGGAGCGGTGAAATCGAAAAGAACCAAAAATCAATTTGGTGTAGCCTAATGTAAAATATTTACATTGTTCCGTTTTATTTTTTTTTTAATTTTTTTTTAAATCCGGGAATGTGATTCAATGTAATATTATTTCCATAGTATGTTTCTAGTTCTTTTTTTACAAATCAAATCAAATACTTTATTTCCAAATCACAGGACCCTTACAGGCATAATTCAAACAAATAAGACTGATACTCACATTCATACACCTCGCATACTGATTATTGTTGATTAGAGAGCAAACAATATGAGACAGCAAAAACAAATATTATAATAAACATTGTAGAATCAGAAATGTATACGAGTACAGCTACAAAAATCCGCCTTTAACTCATTTTCAATCTCCATGGGCAATACACACATACCAAACGGGAACTAATTCATTGAATCACGTTTCCGAAATTTTTAAATTAACCGCCATATTATAAAAATTCAGATTAAGGATTTAAGATAAGACCGTAGCTGATCTGAAAAAAACCAGGGTTTTTATTGATCCCGTCAACATTGAAAACTTATGTTCTGCCGACAATCGCGATAAAAGTGATACTTTAATAATCTAATGTCAATAATTACATAATCTTTGATCTCTAATCATACATATATTAAAAAGAGTTAACACATTAAATGCCTCGCGTGTACACGGAATAAATATTATCTGATACCCGACATTGTAATCTTAAAGGAAATGCATAAAAAAGATAATCATGGTTATGTGTCATTTGTCTGAAAAATCTGAAGCAACCCATTCAAGCCTAAAATTGTGATCATTATTCAGCTAACAGGTCTCAGACTGGTATATGTACGTCACCAAAAAGCATCTATAGGCCCCAAAAATTGGTGGGTATCCGTATGGCATTTCTGAGAAATTGACATATTTCTGAAAATGTGACTAGAGTCACTCAAACTTGAAATTAAGGTAAAGGTCAGGAGACCGGTGTCAGATTGACACCTACTTGTCAAGAAGTATCTAAAGATTATATCGATGGGTATAGGTATTACAGCTACAGCGAAATGGACTTAATCGTGAAAAGTCACTCAAGTGTAAAATTTAGATCAAGGTCTTATAGACGGGCATGTATCCATAAAAAATATCTTCGTATTTAAATGGTGACAAATGGACTAAATCTCAAATGTGGGTCACTCAAGCGTGAAATAGAGGTCAAGGTCATACGACAAGTGTTAGACTTAGAACTTCTATAGACCAAATACTGTAGATCTCGTTAGTACAGCTGCTGGGAAATAGACATATAATCATGAAAATGCATGAAATTCATGTCAAGGTCGGATGAGAAATGTTATAGACTGGCATTTATCCAAGAAAAACTATCTATAGATCACGTTTGCCGAGGTATTACAGTTATGTATTATGGTTGCTGAGAAATGGACTAAATCACGAAAATGTGATACAAGTCACTAAAGCATGAACTTGAGATCAAGGTCCGGAGAAAGGTGCTAGACTGGCATGTACCTATAACAACAACTATATATAGACTTAATATGGTGGCACTAGGTATAACAAAAGCTACGAAATGGACTTAATCACGAAAATGTGACGCAGATTTAAAAAATGTTATGACGTCAATGAACCATGAACGATAAATATACGGCTGCAAATTTTATATCACAATGTATCTGTGGATCAAATATCTTACTTAAGTGTAGGTATCATATGTGTAAAGTTATTAAGGTATTTACTTATCCTCTTCATCCCTACTGGGACATAAGGCCAGGAGACAGGTGTCTAAATCCGCTTAAATTTTCATCTTGTCCGATGGCGCGGAATGTCGACCAAGATATTATACAGCCATAGCCGAACTTAGTTAAACATAGGCCCCTATGAGAAAATTCTTTTAAACATCTTCTTGTCTGAAACTACATGGCCATTTTGAACTAGACTTGTCAGTAATAGTCGTTAGATATGGTCCTCTTTCAGAAATGTGTTCAGCGACCCGAATGTCCACCAAGATGAACATGCATGTAGTTTAACATAGGACCCTATGGACAATTCTTCTAAAAATCTTCTGGTCTGAAATCACTTGGTAAATAGGAATCAGACTTGGTAGCAATGGTCCTTAGATGATCCTCTTTCAGAATTATTTTCAATGACCTGAATTATCAACCAAGATGGATGCCACCACAACTTAGTTTATCATAGGAGAAATCGTTGATGGTGTTCCCTTCTAAAAGCACCGCGCCAATTAAGACAAAACTGTGGTAGAATGGGCCTTTGGTGATTCTCTTTCAAATGTATGTCCGTTGACCTGGCTCGACTACCAAGATGACCTCCATAGCCAATCTTTGTTTAATATACGATTCTAGGGGGAAATTCACTTTCAGAGTCTGCTTGTTTTAAAATACAAAGCCAAATTTAACCAACCTTGTCAGCAGTTGTTCTTAGGTAGGTTTGCTCCAAAATTGTGTCCGTCGACCCGGACGGTCAGGAAAGATGGTCGCGGGCCATCGCCATGTTAGCATAACATAAAACCCTATGCGAACATGTTATAAAGGTCTTTTCTTCTGAAACCACTGGCCAATCGAGACCAAACTGTGTTAAAATTCCTTATCAAAAATGTCTATAATGACCTAGACCGCCATCCAAGATGGCCACAAAAGCCAACTTTATCATAGGTCCCTATTAAAAAATTCACTTAATAAAACTTTATGTCTTACAACATAATGCCAAATTAAACCAAACTTAGCTGCAATAAGATGACATCGGTTAATCGTAACTCAAGTGAACCACCAACAGTATGACTACCAGTCATTTTTTTTTTACTTTTGCTGAAGGTGTAAATCCAGATGAATGAAACAGGCTCTATAGTTTTGTATATAACAAATAATAAATAATCGCTTTAAATTTCTAAGAGGTCATGCTCCAAATAGACTTTGATCGTTAATTTAGCCTTCTGTAGCGACCATCAACCTACTGTTTTTCGCGCCCAAAATGATAAGAATAATTATAATCTTAATTTTCAAACATAATATAAAAATAAAATAAAATAAAATTAGATTAAACAAAGTATAACATGATTAGTTTTGATTAAAGTAAATTAAATAAGTAATTTGTAATATAAAAATATGTACATGTGTATGACCCATTGTTTGTTACTCTGGACCCCTTACTGGACAGCGTTATCCACTATAGTCCGCGGCCAAGCTTTGACCTTATTATCATGGTGTAGGCACTGGGATAAAGAAAATATTCAACAGGATATCACAGAGCCGTATGTTTTTTTCTACAGAAATTTAATAAATTTGATTTTGTTCCTATTCACATTGATACTTTAATAATAGTAATAATTGGTTCGAATTAAATATTCTTTCCCTCAGTCTTTGAAAAAGGAATAACTTGTCCTGGGCTGAATGGAAAACAAATATTCTGCCCCCCCCCCCCCCCCCCCCCGAATCAAAGTGGTCGTTCTCTAAATGTATGTTCATCCTGTATAACCATTGTAATATTTTGTCCCTAGCTGGGCCCTTGATTTGATAATATTTTTTTTAAATTTTGCTATTCTCCTATTCTATTTCCATAAACTGTCACCCCCCGCCCCCCTTTTTTCAGAATCCTGTGCCCTCAGTATTGAGACACTTGTGTTTATGAATGTCGGTCGAGGTTCATCTTTCTTATATGAAAAATGTTTCTGACAATACAAATGTTCATATTGTTTGTTCTAGTTGCTCGACCCTTAATTTATAAATTTATAATGCAAATAATTTATTAAATAAAAATTGAATAAAAATCAAATGGCTGTTCCCTGAATGCCATATATTTTTTTACTGTTGTACGTGTAGGTACATGCATTTGTCAGTTAGAAGCTTTCATGATTTTATCCACGTTTATTGGTAATCTGGAAATCATATACGAATCAACGTGACCAATTCATAAATAGTTAGACGTCACATGCATACATTTTCTGACACGTGAGTTGAACTGTGGTTTTTATTTACAATTTGTTAGCGTATACAAAACAACCGTAATGATGAATGCTAGTGGAAATTCAGCTTTAGATGTAAGCATGGATGAACTTGCAGCGAAAAGAATCAAACTTGAAATTGCAGAAAGGTAGGTGAAATTATTTTGGCTTAATTTCTGGGCACTCATTTAACCATACCAGCAGAAACGTGTCTTTCCTCGATTAGAAAGTGGGGACCGCCGACATCTAATTCTGACCTATATTCTCTAGTAGCCTTCGTAATATATTTTTGATGTAATAGATAATGAACCCTTAATTCTCTTAAATTTAATACTTAAAATTGTTTGTAAACGATCAGGTTAATTATACAGACAAGGGAGCAGATAACATGGCACGTGTCTCAACACCTGTGAAATCTGGGGGTCACACAAGGGATGTGTTTGTTATAAAATTCAATATATGTGATTTTTTTCATACTATTAATGTTTTGAAAAATTCAGTAAATGCATGTTAGCTCGTCTATTATGGTTTATAAAATAAAAATCATAACCAGTACATGTAAAAAAACTTGCAGGATATTTTTCGAACCTAAATTTCACCCCCTTCCAGCTGGAGAGGACTATTTGTAGATTTGACATCGTTTTATTATTAATTAAGCATTTTTTATTATGTTCTATCAATGAAATATTTGAAATATTGGAAAAAAATTATAGCAATTTTTTTTTAATTCAGTAAAGTCAAGAAATACCAAAGGGTATTCTTTTTAAAATATTATTTTTCAAAAAAATTCTGAATTGAAATTATTGCTTTTTTTTGCCTTTATGTGCAAGGCTGTAGATGAGAAAACTGGACGATTTCTCATTTTAAAATTTTTCCCCACATTATGTAGTAGAAATTTTTATAATCCTGTGTCCTTTTTATTCACCCTCCAATATTGATTTTCCTACAAAAATGCATGAATGTTAATTAATTTAATTATTTTAATAAATGTCAACGTGTTCTGTTCCCCTGATGGTTCATTCTCATTCATCCAACTTTTATGAAAAAAATGTATTACGTGTAAAAAATAAAATTGGATAAAGGAGATCAGAGGTAATTTAGAAAAAAAAAATCTTTAATTAGAGCTTGTGGTTGGTTGATTGATTGAAATTTAGCCCTGGACATTTCGTTTTGCATTTCTAAAATTTTTTTAATAATTTGCTTTTTTTTTTTATCTTGTAGAATATTTAAAAAAAAAAGAATATTTGATTGGTCATTTTATATATGATCACATAAGATAAATAAATTCAAATATTTTCCAAATTTTAAATTTGATAAATGACTAGGTGTCCATGCTACATGTTAGTGATCCCAGTTGCTTCTTTCTTCCAGATAACATTGACAGTAAAATAAACACCTTTGACAG
Source organism: Mytilisepta virgata (assembly GCA_028015205.1). NCBI lineage: Eukaryota > Metazoa > Mollusca > Bivalvia > Mytilida > Mytilidae > Mytilisepta > Mytilisepta virgata. The sequence continues at coordinate 93,933,027 of CM051519.1, read as the reverse complement.
TTGCATTTGGGTTGAAAATTCAGAATCCAAAAATATATTGATTGGGTCTAGTAGTGATGTTGTCTTTAGTAGCTTCTTTTAGGGTGACAGATAATTAAATATTACTAGAAATAATCTTATTTACTGTCTGTAAACCTCAGTTTGTGGAATGGATTTTGGCATTTTGAAAATCTAAATATTAAAATTACATGAATATGAGACAATGTTTTGTTGGTTAATTAACCTTAATGTGTCTTCCAAGAAAACATACAATTTGACAATTGTTTATAAAGGTTTAATTTTTACACCTAAAATGATTCTGAAAGGGGGAAAAAATTAATGCACATAAAAATTTGAAAAAATATAAAAATTTAATTGACTTCATCAGACCTATTCTAAAATTTGTAAAACCATTATTTTAAATATTTCTAATGGACTTTGTGCATATTTCATGCAACATGGGGATGTCATACATAATTTAATAAAATCTCATAGGAATAAAAAAGAATATCTTTTATTTTGTCAATTTGACGCCCAAATTTGAGCAGATTATACAACTTACAGTTCCAAATAATCATGATAATTACAACACAGTTTTAATAATAAATGTTGAAAATATTGTCAAAGTAGGGTTTCGCCAAGCACAGTGACCCCTCCCCCCCCCCCCCAAAAAAAAAAAGAAAAAAGAGTTATCTCCCTTTTACATTGAAAATTCAATAGGCCAAATATTTTTGTTTCTCTTGACATTGCTTGAAGATATATGATGAAATAAATTTAGGTAAATTCAATTGTTTTAGTTACATCTTAGCTATGTGCATCAATCAGCCAGTGATTAGACAATACACATTGATTAAGGTACTCAATTTTGAAAAATCCATTCCACAAAACTAAAACTTACATATGAATAATCAGTTTGTTTGTTATTGACTTTTTATATGTAATATTAACACTTGTTTTTTTCTGTTTTTTCCCCTTATTGTTTATTTATTGGCTGAATTTTTTAATATTTATTTGCAACTATATGCTCAGGGCGTACATTGTATGTAATTAACTAGAACTGAAAAACATACCAAAGAAATTATGAGCTACAGATGAGGTTTGACATCACACTGATCAGATAATTATTGAGGGAGTTATTGCCCTTAGAGATTGAAATTATTGTTAAAATATTAGTTTTCTGGACTTTTTCGCAAACCGTTTTACCAACTAATCTTATTTTTAGTATGTAGGCTTATAATGAATGATGAGCTACAAATCAAGTTTGAGTTTCAGGGTGATCAGCTAATTGTAGTGTACTCCTTGCAAACATTTAGTTTTACGATTATAAGGAATCACTACATCTGCTTCCAATTCACATAATCAAGGAGCATTTGGTGTGTTATCTCACAGCTCAAACCGGTAGGTGACATTGTATTGCTAAGCAATACTCTCAGAATGCTTGTCCTACACTTTTATATAACAGCAAAAAATATTCTCAATTTGACCTGAGACACCAAATTAAGTGTACAAGAGAACAGAAAACCTATTGTGTTATTTTAAAACTTTAATAACAATTTAAATTGTAGACCTCTGAACTTTGCTATTTCACCAGAAGAATATGATTCACAAACAGTGAAGAAGAATAAATTACCAAGGGTAAGTACTGTATAAATTACCAAGGGTAAGTACTGTATAAATTACCAAGGGTAAGTACTGTAAATTCGTAAATCAAATTAAAGGAATGTTTTTATTATTTTGAAAATGCTGGGAGATAAAGATTGAAATACATGTGCAATTTTTCTTGCACATATAATATTCTGTTGCAATTAACATGTAAATGAACACATTATTGTAAATAACGAAATGGATAACAGGAAAGGTCAGCAATAACATACCATGAAAGCAACTCCGGCAAAAAATAACATAAATGATTACAAAACACAAACAAGAACACAACAGGGAGTCAGGATAGTCTGACTTGGTAGTCTTTCCATTTCAGGATCCAATGTCACATAGAATCATAGAAAAGCGGAGGCGAGATCGCATGAATAACTGCCTAGCAGAGCTAAGTCGTCTTATTCCACCAAGTTACTTAAAACAGGTAAATTAAAATTCATTAATTAAAACCTAGCCTGGGTTAAACTAGCTTGACTGACATTTTACATATGAAAGACCATTAAATACTTGACTTTTGTATTATATATGACTATGTCAAAGGAAATGATTGTATCATCTTAGAATGTAACAGAGGTAATGACAAATTTTCTTTATCTTGAGGAGAATTATTAATGTTAAACATGAATGAATATATATAAACTTAAAAGTGATATGCTGTTTAAAATTTTTTGTTCTTTTGAGCTTCATATACTTAATACAATACAATAATTGCATGTAGGCCAAAAAAACCAAACAGAAATGTGTGTTTCCTGCCTCTCCACCAACCTTATTTTTACCCCTGTTCCTAACACATTTTATGGTTTTCTGCAAAAAAAAAATCTTTGTTAGCTCACCTGGCCCAAAGGGCCAGGTGAGCTATTGCCATCACTTGGCATCTGTTGTCCGTCGTCATAAACTTTCCTTTAAAGATCTTCTCCTCTGAAACCACTTGTCCAACTGAATCAAAACTTTGCAGCAATGGTCGTTAGGTAGTCCTTTTTAGCTCACATGGTCAAAAGGGCCATGTGAGCTTTTGTCATCACTTGGTGTCCGTCCGTCTGTAAACTTTAACATTTTGATCTTCTCCTCTGAAACCCCTGGGTCAAATGAACTGAAACTTGGTATGAAGCATCTATGGAAGGGCATTTATAAAGTTTGCATATTTCGTCCCGGTTGGCCACCATAATGAATTCTAATTTCTGATTGGTCAATATTTCAAAAATTATCTCCTCTGAAACCACAAAGCCAAATGAATTGTTACTTGGTATCAAGCATCTTTAGAAGTACTTATATAAAATGTTCATATTTCTTCCCAGTCGGAAAGCTAATATGGCGGCCATGATGAATTCTTATTTCTGATTGGTCAAAATTTGAAAAATCTTCTCCTCTGAAATTAAATAGCCAGATGAACTGATGCTTGGTATGAAGCATCTAATGGACGGTACATTACAATTTTCACTCGATATGAAATAAAATGGATTGATTTTGGGACTGTCAGGTGAGGTATACAGGCTCAATTCTGTAGAGGCTCTTGTTCAGAATTATATCTTATGACCCCACCTGCCATCCAAGATGGCTGCCAGAGATGAACATCGGTTATTAACATAGGACCCTATGGCCAATTTACTTAAACTTTTTTTTTCTGAAACAACAAAGCCAATTTGAAAAAAACATTTCAGCAATGGTCCATAGGTGGTTTTCTTTCAGAATTTTACCCAATGACCCCTCCTGCCATCCAAAATGGTCACCAGAGGACCCTATGTTAAATTTACTTTAAAGATCTTCTGGTCTGAAACCATCACTAAGGCAATTTGAACAAAATTTTGGCAGCAATGATCATTAGCTGGCTCTCATTCAGAATTGTGTCCAATTACCTGGACTGTCAACCAAGATGGTTTAGTTTAACATATGACCATATGTCAAATTTATTTAAGAATCTTCTTGTCTGAAACCACTTGACCAATTGGACCTAGACATGGTTGCACTGGTCCTTAGATGCTCCTTTTTCAGAGTCTTCTTCTGTGCTACTTCAGATCCACTTTTAACAAATATTGGCAGAAATGGTATTTATAAGAAGACGATATATTTATAAAACAAATATGCATTGATCCCAACTACCAACCAAGTAGCCTTCAGTTACTGGTATTATGTTTGTTGATTGGCAAATTGAATCCAGAAGAGCAATACAGGATCCTGGGAGCCTCTATTTTAATTCTCTTATTTTTTTGGAAATTTTTTTAAAATTTGTCACCAGTTTTGGTAGTAAAAGAATAAGGATTCGGTTAAGTTTTGTTAGCTCCATATCTCAGAAACCTATAGTAATATATCAGTGATATTTCACCATTCCAGTCCTCTTGTATAGTACAACACAGTTCAGCAACAATTGAGTGGCTATGACCTACATTTCAAGCTTCAGTGACATTGGTTAAGTTTTGCGTTTAGGTTCATTCTAAATAACCTATAGTAATATATCAATGATATTATTTCACTTCTACAGTCTTCTTGTATAGTACAAAGCAGTTCTGCAACACTTGGGTCGCTGTGACCTACATTTCATGCTTCAGTGACTTTGGTTAAGTTTTGCATTTAGGTTCATTTCTCAGAATCCTATAGTAATATATCAATGACATTTCACCACTATAGTCCTCTTGTATAGTACAAGGCAGTTCAGCAACACTTGGATCGTTATGCCCTACATTTCATGCTTCAGTAACTTTGGTTTAATTGTACTACATCAGGGTCAATTAATCAGAATCTTATTGTAATATATCAATGATTTTTCACCAGTACAGTCCTCTTGTTAAGTACTACGCTATTTAGCAATATTTGGGTCACATTGACCTACATTTCATGGTCGAATGACTTTGCTTAAAATCTATGTTTAGGTCTATTTTTTCCCATTTAGGTCAATATTACAAAACCTATATTGTTTTTAAGGTGGGGCATCTGTGTCTTATAGGCACATTTTCTAGTTTCCTTAGCTTGGAGGCAGAAAATAGACACATTTTTAACATGATTACTCATTTATATTTTCGGCGGCCTCGGTGGCCGAGTGGTCTAGGTAGTTCGTCATGACTACTAATGATCACTAGTCTGTCAACGCTGAGGGTGTGAGTTCGAATCTCACCTGTGGCGGGGTGTGTTCGACTCCGATCTTAATTGACCAGGATTGCATATTTTCCTACCGAAGGTCGGTGGTTCTCTCCGGGTACTCCGGCTTCCTCCACCAATAAAAACTGGCCGCCGCAAAATAGCCAAATGTGCTGAAAACGGCATAAAACCCCAACTAAACAAACAAACATTTATATTTTCATATAGCTTTTAAAAAATTATTAATACAAGATTAATCTATTGAATTTATCATTTATACATACCTTTTACAGGGTCAAGGCCGGATTGAAAAGACAGAAATCATAGAAATGGCCTCCAAACTGATAAGGAATTTGCAGAACTTGCATAATTTTAGAGGTAAGCAGTACATTCGTACTAGAATGTTTTTCTTAAAAAATGAGTATTTATTAATCATTTTGTCAATAGCACATCTGAGTGACTTGGTTAAAGGGGAGGGGGGGTGTGGGGTTGGTATTTAGAAAATTTTGAATAATTTATATATAAGAAACAGAAACTGAAATCTTCTGGGGAAATATACTGAAAGATCTTCTTGTATAGAGGCACTTACCGGTAGCCAAATTGGAATCAAAATTGACAAAAATGCTCCTTGGTGGTATTTATTAAACTTTTATCTGATGACTTAGACTGCCATAGCCTAAAGTATTTTTTTAAAACCCTACTGGAAAATTCACTTAGAATCTTCTTGTCCAAAATCATTGAGCCAGTTTAAACATTGGAATCATGGCAGTAATGGTCCATATGTGAACAAATGAAATCTAGTTGATTAACACAATCTTCTAAACCTTATTGGTGCTGTTTGTGCACAATTTTAGAAATTAAGGTCACTTACACACATTTCCTTGATTCAATATTTGAATAGAAAGTTTAGAGTCTCTTAAAAATATTTATTTACTTGAACATACACATGTACAGTAGTATACTGTTATAAGAATGGATCTATTTCCTTATGGTAGATGTAAAAGTGTTATTTTCTGTTCATTGAAAAATCTGATTTATGTATTGCATTTTTGTATTACATATGTACTTACTATCACACAACTACATAAACCCTGCCATTTTATTTTTCTATATATGTCATTAAATACTGCTTTGTCATTGGTTTTATCCACTCCATCCTCCCAAGTCAGGGTTTTGTATCCATGTTCGTTCCTACAAACCCCTGACATTACACATTCATATTTTGGGGGTCGGAAGGGAACAATTTTCATTGGTTCTTCTCAAGGTCAAAAGAGAATCCATTTGCATCGTAGGTAGAATTTTCTAGGTCACACACCAGGTGGCGATATGTTCGACCCGAAATATGAACGTGTGATGTCGGGTAAGAACGAATGTGGATGCAAAAACCTGACTTTGGAGGATGAATCCACTCATGAGCATTTGTTTATGTAGACGCAAATACCAGTTGGTTGGTTGATCGACATGTGTTTTACACCATGTTTGCTAGAACTTGTTAGAAATATTGTTCATTAAAATGAAAACAATTACCGAGTTCCAGCCAAAAAGTCATGCAGAAATCCAATACTGTGGGCCATACTTGATATTTTGTTTTATTTAACATTACCCATACTGCTTATAGGCATTAATCATCAGAATAGGCAAAAACATCAAGAATTAAATGTATACATTCCTAAATTTTGTATTATTACTACTATTTTTTTTTTAGAAATGATGGAAAACGAATTACCTCCAGATGGGGGTGGTATCAGTACATGTTGTCAAGAAAAGTTCTTCATGGGATATAAAGAGTGTCAAGAGGAGTTATTTCAATATTTGATAGAAACAGAAGGTGTTGAGCCAAAGGACCCTTTCTTTCAAAGAGTCATGAACTATTTGGACCAAAGTAGTAGAAAGTTTCTCAAAACACAAGCAGGTATATATTTTTTTGAATGGTTTACAGAAAAATATTTATCAGCTTTTTAATATAAAGTTTAGATTTTACAATTGTTATTTAGAGTCTTTCAACATTATTTTTATCAAGTCATAATGATTTAACTCACTTAACAAGTTTCTTAAATTTAAAAAATAACCTGATTAAGATTTTATCAAAAATGTAAATTATCCTCATACATTGTGAAACATTCTTAGCTTATGATTTTAAACACCCTTTGACCATTGGAATAGCTAATACATTTTTTTTTTTTCAAAATCCATTTATTCCTGCAGGTTTCAGAAAATTGAATAGAGGGCTTTGTCAAAAAAAAGGAAATTGTTACCTTTTGACTTCAGAACTAAGAAATAAACACACTACTAAATAAAGTTATGTAATTTCACTGCATGACCTTGTAACCTATGATCAAGCTTAACGGCTTTTTTAGGTAATATGGTGTAATATTAAAAAATATAATTTCTTGCTAAAAGTTTTGATTTTCAGGAAAAGGTTTTTATATCTGTAAAATTGTCACTGAGAAAGACTTTAAGGGAGCAACAATCTGGAGAAAAAAATTTAACAGCATAAGCCTGCATTTTATTTTTGTTTTTTTAGCACAAGCACTCCCATCTTTTTTCTCTCTCTTTATTTTTTTTTTTTTTTTTTTTTGGAATATACAAATATTTGATTATGGTATTCAATCCTGCCTTTTTTACCACTTTTTTTTGCCATTCTTTTTTTCCACTAAAATGAAGCCTGCCTTTTTTAGCTCACCTGTGATCATTTTGGTCACCTGCTCCTCTGAGGTAGGGAGGTCTGTGTGTGATCTCCTTTTGACTTTTATGTCTGAGGGTCCAGACCTTCAACAAAAGTGGCTGCTATTATGTGGCCACAATTACAAAAAATAGATCTGTCAGCCAAAAAAAAATTATAATTTTCTCCTGAAGCTACTAGCTACACCGAATGGTCAACATATAGCTTATAAAATTTCAACTGATATCAAGTAAATTTGATCATCTACCTTTAAGGTCAAGGTCAAAAACTTAGTTATATGCATTCCCTATATCCAAATAAAAATGAAATTATGCCCAGCTCACAACTTTTTAATGCCTGGAAGGAATTGAATGTTACCTGCTGATATTGTTGGCCACCACCAGATGGCGTGTCTTGAATAATGTAGGTATGATCATCTACCTGCAGTCAAGATCAATAACTTAGTTTAACTTTACACCTGTTTATAACAGTAAGGTATGTAACATTCAATTTCTCAGTAAGTGTAGATGGAAGATCAATGATATTTGGTTTAAGGAAAGTGTTAGGTATATATACCTGTATGACATATATCAACTGGCCTTAACCTCATATCCATACTTCACCGACTTTCATCAAGCTTTTGTGATAAGCTTAAAATCTCAGTAAGTACACATAGTAGGTCAACAATATTTGATGTGTAGTTATTGTTGTGTGTACAGGTCAGTCTGACATATTGTACCCAGCTTTGACCTCAATTTCATGCTTCAGTGATGTAGGTTAAATTTTTGTGATTATCTCAGTTTCTCAAAAACTATATATGGAATGTCAAATACTGTTTTAGTTTATAATAGAATCATTGTAAGGTGTAAGTGTCTGTGTATGGTGCAATGCTGCATTAAAACAACAACTCTGCATAAGTGAAGAGTTTTTCAAACCATTTTTTTTTTTATCAGTTTTTTTTATGGACACTGACTACAGCGCATAATCACAATACTGAACAACAGACAAACGAGACATTTTTGCATGTTAAAACTTGTTTTGTTAATTATCAATTATTAGCAGGAGACATGGGCTATTCTATAACATTCTTGTTTCCTTTACAAAAATCTCCGGAGCTGAGGGTGAGTGCCTTTGTTTTCTTTAACAAATGTATAATTGTTTATATATTTGGTATATTCTAGTGTGTTTCATACACCAGAGGGTCAGGATAGATAATGGGGAGGTTTATTTACCCCACCACTGCTTTGTGGCTGCACCAAGTCAGACTATCCTGACTCTCTGTTTATTCTGTGTTTGTGTTTAAAATTGTTCTCTTTTATGTTGTTTTTATCTGGGGGTCTATTGATTGATTGATATTTGTTTACCTTTCCTGTTATCTGTCTAATTATTTATAGAAATAACAGGTTTATATGCTGTTCATTTTGATAAATTAGATTATTTATAGAAATTACAGGTTTATATGCGCCATTCATTTTGATAAATTAGATTATTTATAGAAATAACAAGTTTATATGTTGTTCATTTTGATAAATTAATGTAAAATTCCTGTCTTTTCATTGGTTTAGACAAGGGTAACATTTTACTCTAAAAGATATGGCTAACTGGATAATAATTTTTAGCTCACCTGGCTAAAAGCCAGGGTGAGCTTTTGCCATCACTTTGCGTCCGTCGTCCGTCCGTCGTCTGTCGTCCGTCGTCCGTCCGTTAACTTTTCACATTTCAATCTTCTTCTAAAAAACCACTGAACCAAATGGAACCAAACTTGGCAGCAATGTTCCTGTGAAGGTCCTTTACAGAATTTGTAATTTTGGTGCTGATCGAATATTCAACATTGCTGCCAGGCCCAATAATGTGTTCTGATTAGCTGAAATTTCAAAAATCTTCTTGTCAGAAACCACAAGATTAAATGAAGTTCTACTTTACTGGAATGTTCCTTAGATGGTCCTCTACCAGATTTGTAATTTTGGTGCCGATTGGAAATCCAAGATGGCCGCCACCGTGGGACATAGTTAACATAGGAACTTATGGGAAATACATACAGACAACTTCTTCTTCGAAACGGTTTGACAGATTGAATTGATAATATGCCTGGATGATTGTATGAAGGTCCTGTACCAAATTTGTAATTTTGATGCCGATCAGAAATCCAAGTTGGCTACCACTACAGGACATAGTTAATTTTAACACAGGATTCAATGGGGAAAAAAAACCAAACATCTTCTTCTTATAGAAACGGTTTGACAGATTGAATGGATAATTTGCCTGAATGCTCATATGATGGTCCTCTACCAAACTTGGCATTGAGGATCCTTGGATGGTTGCTTAAATTTAAATTGAGGCAAAATTTTAACTGGCAGTTCCAAATTTGATAGACCTAAAATATATAATTATGGATTTCTAGTCTGCTTTATTATAAGCCAGAGTTGGCTCAAAATGGAACTGAAGCTGCATGTTTTCAAGTAATAATTGGTTGGTAGGTATCGTTTGAAGTACAGTTATCAAAAGTATGAAAATTTATTAATATCTGATTAATGGTCTAGTTCTCAAGATAGAGCCGATTGTTCACTTGGCGTTAAACAACATGCACTCACTCATTCAACAAAACATGATTTTCATCAATTGTTCGTGGTAATCCAGGTGAGCGATAACAGGCTCTTGAGAGCCTCTGGTTCATATATCACCCTTGTGGGTTGAGCCAACCAGAAAAAAAAAAACTAGGAAAGACCCACAAGGGCATTATAGCAGATTGTTACCCTCTCTAAAACAATCATAAATAAAGCCTCAATATAATAAATTAATAATACATATGTTAGACGGTGATCAAGTGTTTGTAACCCCTTGAAAATTTATTGTCAACCTCTGCTTTCCTTGCATTGTTAACAATGAATTTCTTTGGGCTCCATAAACAAGGTGCTTGATTACCAGTACTCTTACATAACACTAAAGCAGCAAGTTGAAATACGTAACTTTTTTTGGCAGAATAGATATTAAAGTTTTTTGCCTAAGTTTCACTTTCTTCTTGATACTTGAAACCTTTAAATAGGTCGAAATTGGTTTCCACTATCTTATTAGTGAACAATTTTTTCTTTGATTTCTTGAAATGATCTGAAATGGGTCAAAAAGGATTAAAGATGTACAAATGTATGCGGTGACTGGTTCAGAGGTACAACCAGTCTTTGAGCTTTATGTGTAATCATCTTCTGTGTGTCTGTCTATTTCCCTTTGTCAGTGGAACTTGATATCTGAGTACAAGTACGTTAATCCAGAAGATTTGTATACCTCATTTAAAATCTGTAAGGGGAATCAAAGATGCCAAAGCTGAGTTGCAACATTTTTTTAGTGTATTATCAAGGTATGTAACCATGACAACAGTAATGTTAATCAATTTAATTTCCATGGTTGATTTTCTTAAAAATATTGTTGGAAAATCTTTTCCCAAGAAGTTAAAAGTCTTAAAGTGTTTCAGGAAATTTACTGAAATTAAAAAAAAAAACTTCCAATGTTGCTATCACTGAGGCAAAATTCTCAAGTAGTAAATATTGGTGTCTTACAAGAAATATTCTGAAGTGCAATAATGTTCAAAGCAAACTTCCATTCCAATGATGATTTCCATGTTACATTTACATGGTTGCTAAGAACTTCTACCATAAATAAAAGATATTTGAGCTATTCAGAAAATATGCCAAAGATAGAATTGCAATTATTGAAATACAATTGTTCCAAGCAAAGATGGGTTAATTACTTGGTTGCTGGGTACTTTTCCAAAAATTTAACGGTCTGAGAGTTGTCCATGATATTTACCGGTGGAATTGTAATATTTGAAATTCAACCGATCAAAAGAATAGATACTCCACAATTGATTTATTTGATATGTGGTTGCTAGGTACTTAACCCAAAAAATAAAGGTCTGAGAGTCAATCATAACAGTTAAACAACAAATATCAAAACTTCATTTCAATGGGATGAGACAAACTCAAGATATCAACTGGAAATGAATTGTGGACAAGCAACATTTAATAATCCTGTTGCAACTCGGCTAAAAATTATTGTAAATAAGTTCCAACTGGAACTGTGTTTTTATACAAAAGGATTTTTATATGAATATGTTGGTTATTTTGAAATCCAATCGTGGCACATCTACTTCCTGTTTAGCATAAGAATTTGTTTGGTTGCAAAATATATATGCTACATGTACATTGTAGAAATGTGAAGCATGACCCTGATGAGTTAGGTTGGTAGCAATTTTGTATCTGTGGCACATCTACTTCCTGTTTAATGATGCCACCTTACACTTTTCACTACATTAAACATATACCATCTTAAATTTTTCACCTTCTAAAATGTCTTTAAGAAGGGAATTTGTAAGCTCTAAGCTTACAGTTCTTTCTTTGGGTATGGAATGATATTACATTTCTATCATAACATAACATTACCGATAACCTATGTTATGATCATGTCATACTGTTTTCACTAAAGTCCTGCAAACATCGTTACATCGTAAATCTTATTTTATATGTAATGTTAATACTTTGAATTTTTGTTTTTAAGGAAAATCTGCTGCAGACATACAAGAAAATGATGGCTCTAACCTTTCAGGATCACCATACTGCCGTGGTCAGCGAAGTCGGACAACATCGTTTCATGAATCTGGTATTTCAGAAAATAACATGGTTATGATAAGTCAGGATGAACATCTGCGTACCTTGCTGAAGCCCACAGAACAAACATCCAGTAATACCTCTGGTTACTGTAGTTCAAGTGAGTGCCTGACATCATATGGAGGATCAGCATCATCTGCTACATCCTGCATCACACTACAATCAGTGAGAAGAGATTCAGCAGAAAAAGCAGAGTCTTCACCATCTAGTGGAAGTCAGTGTTCGATTGAGCAAACTGCTTCGGAAGGAAGTAGCAGTGCCTCTGGTAAAAGTTGTGGGAATGTTTACAAGTTTAAGCATAATATTACAAAAAGATTTTCAGAAGAAGGAAAGCCACATATTCATAAAAGTGACAATTCATCAGAAGATTCTCGAGATGATATTGATCAAGGAAAAAATAAGAGAAGCCCTAGAATGAATAGCCCAGGGACTGATTCCATTCAGTTTTTGAATTCTGACAATAGTTCAATGGCAGATAGTTGTTCTGGAATTAAGTCAAGACGTAAGAACTCAGTAGGAGGAGGACCGTTTGATTCAAAACAAGTGCCCCTCCCAGCTTTTGTTCTTCATCCATTGGGAACTCACTATGTTCCAGTGACAATACATCCATCACATTTCCAGTCATTGTTCAAAGATGATACAAAGGGATCAACAGCATATCATCCGATCAGTATACCTGTCAATTTTTGTGGTCCTTGTGTCTCGATACAAACACCAGTTGATGAAGTATCTTTGCTTGACACAAACTCCTCCTGAATTGTTGTAAATATCTTACCTATGGTGAATATTCTTAATTTTTGGTACATGTAAGTTGTCTCCCATTTACAGAGGTATGTTGCTCTTTGGAAGTGTCTTCCATAGATATCAATGGAGAATTGTCATTTTTCTGCAAATTATTTTTTCATCCTGTCAATATCCTCCACTCAGATTAATGATATGTTCTTTAATACATTTCCCCACATTTTTCAATATCTGATGAAGGCCTTCCCAAATTCAATATTTTTAGAAAAAATCAAAAGTACATTTTGCCCTTTGTTGTGTAAAATACAAGACACTTTCTGTCAGGAAAGATAACTCAGGCATATGGGAGACAAGTCCAAATATCTACAAGTAGGGAATAGTTTTGTCAGTGTTAGGTTTATATCCATTTATTTTTCTCTTAAGTTCTTGTTAAAGTTTTGGATAAGTTGTGAAGTAGAACATCAGGGAGTATATATTTAAAAAGAAGCTAATTAAATTTGATTTAAAGGGAAGCACTTCATATTAAAATTGGATTAGTTCTTGACATAAAAAATAATATGTGCAGGAAAAAAGATCAAAGAAGGAATAAGACTTTTATTAGTGTTCCTGGAAAGACACATGAGGCTTTCAAAACTGACAAAAATCTCACAAGAGAACAGCAAGGTATAAAATAATTACAGTATAAGTTATCTTGGAATTTTAAATGACTAAAATCTTTAGTTACTTACCAAGCAATACAAATATGCATTATGTGGTCAAAGAATTTTTGGTATTTCAAGATTTGTTGTACTCTATATTGCATTAACACAGTCAGGAGATTTAATGGGAAAATAAAAGAAATTATGTTTTTTATCCGACTATGTGTCTGTTTGTTTAGTAATGTCATAACCTCACTTTTTGGAGTGAAATATGAATTTTCTTTTGATTAGTAAATTATTGGATTTTCTTTCACTATTTCACCATATTCAATGTAATGATATAAAATATATGTTAAACTCATACCATTTATATATAATCTAATTCACTGAATGATGTAAGCATGTTTTGTACAGCAGTTTGTTTTATAGAAGAACTGAAGTGAACGCTAAATTTCACCATAGTGATTTATTTGATATTTATGTTTAAAAATAAGTAATGAGACCTATTTCATTGAAATAATAATAATATATATTATGATGAAATCTCGTTATAGATGAATTTTTCTACTCCGTGTTGGTTGCGCTAAAAAATAATTTAATTATGTGAACTTTTTTTGTATATAATATTACAACTTGTACATGATAAGTATTAATTATTGTGGCATTATTGTTGATTTTATAAGATATGCAATGGTATATTCACACAATAAAGTCAAATTTACACTTATTTGAACCAACATTTCACAGTGGGAATGACATGCTTTTGGGAATTAGGGAAAAAGAGAGTGATTTTTTGGGGTGGGAATTGGGAAAATTCGGCAAAAATTGAGCAGTAAAATTAGGAAATTGGGGGAAAAGGGGCAAACATTTTAAGGAATTGTTTTTTTTTATTAGAGAATTGGAAATAACATACCCCAGTAACATACCCCACTTCACAGTTCAGATACTTTCACTAAATTCTGCATTATTCAGCTAGAATTGGATATTACTTTGGAGAATGGGGCATTCTTATCTAGTTTTAAAGAAAATTAAGATTTTTTTTTATAATTTAAAATTTTATTTTGTTATGTAGTTTAGCTTTGATATTTTGAAGAATTTTGGTATTGAATATAGGATAAATATTCTGTTGAAAATGTATAAATTTTATATATGGACTGTTTAATGACTACACATACAAGTGGATAGAATAAAAAAGGGTTGTTGTAGGGGCTTCAATATTTGCAGCTGTGTCACAGTCCAGTGATTCAGTCATTTTGGACAAATTTCTAAATGCAAAGGATGGTAGTATATTCTGACAAAATATGATGGTCCAACCCAAATAAGCCTGTAGTTATTAGTGGTTACCACAATATAGACCATTCAGACACTGGTTCCCTGTTCCCGGTAAAGGCTCGTAGATACTGTTTTACAGAAAATCATATCATTTACAAGTTAACATTAATGTAAAACTGAAATGGTTATTGCATGAATATAAGTGAATATTGTCCCAAGCAATAACACTCTCATTTGCAAATCTGTTCTCATTTAAGTTAAACACATTAGTATTATTCTAATCCATGCTTCAGCAGGTGTTTGTTTCTTTAGATCAGCATTATCAACAACAGATGATTTTCGCCCAACCCATAGCCGAAGGCAATAGTTGATATCAAGGGGATAATAAACTTACTTTTCCCAGAATATATTGTCAGTAAATGTTTTATTATACAGAGATCACTTAACCAGTCAATAGTTTCCAGAAACTATCGACCAGTCAATAGTAATGGAAACAATGGAAACTTTTTACCGGTCAATAGTAATGGAAACTATCAATCAGTCAATTGTATTCAAGTTTAGAAACAGACATTATAGTAAAATTTTTGGTTTTAATTTTTATATATAAAAAACATACTGGGGTATAATATAAGTTTTCTGATTGGCCTACATTTTCATGGAGTCTTCCGTTTATAGCGAGCACTATAGGAGCATACGCTTTTTTAGCTCACCTGGACCAAAGGTCCATGTGAGCTTTTACCATCACTTGGCGTCCGTCGTCGTCGTCGTCGTCGTCGTCGTCTGTCGTCGTCGTCTGTTAACAATTTTTCAAACGTTAACTTGTCCGACACCATAAGTCCAATTGCAACCAAACTTGGTACATTTGTTTAGTGGCATTATGTGTACAAAAACATCGTTCGGATTTTTGATTCGTAAAAAAACATGGCCGCCATGGCTAAAAATAGAACATAGGGGTAAATTGCAGTTTTTTGCAAATAACTCAAAAACCATAACAGATATCAAAATTCTGGCATAGGGTAAAAGTGTTCAGCACCTCAAGATCTACCTGCCCTGAAATTTTGAAGAAGATCCAATGACCCATGTAGGAGTTATTGCCCTTTTTCTGCATTTTTTCCAAATTTTGCACTTATTAAGCTCAATATCTTGGATACTATAAAGGAAATTTGAAAAATTTAAATTTCATATTGTTAGGCACACAAAGATCTACAAAATTTGTAACAGGATCGAAGTTGTAGGTTCATTCCTTTTAGGAGTTATTCCCCTTAGATCATCAAAATTGACCATTTTTGCAGTCTTTATTCATTGTAATAAAATCGTTAACTCCTCTTACACCATAAGTTTAATTGCAACCAAACTTAGTGTAGTTGTTCCTTGGCATGAGTGCTACTAAACTATCGTTTGGATTTTTGATTTGTAAAAAAACATGGCTGCCATGGCTAAAAATAGAACATAGGGATAAATTGCAGTTTTTTGCAAATAACTCAAAAATGGTGACAGATATCAAAATTCTGATGGGAAGCTAAAGTGTTCAACACCTCAAGATCTACCTGCTTTGAAATTTTGAAGAAGATGTAACCACCCATGTAGGAGTTATTGCCCTTTTTCTTGATTTTTTTTTGAAATTTGTACTTATTAAGTTGTTGTCAATAGAGAAAAGCTGTTGTTTGCTTAAACAATCAGCTCATTGAGCTCTACAAAAGTCTGAATTGGGTCGAAGTTGTCAGATGATCCATTATAGGGGTAATAGCTCATGAAAGACTCCCTTAAAGCTTAAGGACCAGGTGAGCGATTCAGGCTCCTGGGAGCCTCTTGTCTACATATGGGTCATATAGAAAAGTCTTTGTTTAATAGGGGAAGCCATATTGTGCTACATACTAAGGTTAGAAAAAGTTTTTGTTTGCCGGAAACTAAAGTAAGGGAAAGAACTTTCTTCAAATTATAATTTGAGAATCAGAATCGTGATACCAGAAATGAGTTTATGGAAAGGGCTGTTACTGTGCTGGCATCATTGGCCACGCCAACAACATATGTGTATACTATGTATACTATCTATTCACTTTTGTAAACTGTTTTGTTTGTTGTTTTTGTTATGGTTAGTTGTTAATGTTTTATACAATATGTTGAATTACCGAACAAGGAAATATGGAGAGTAAAAAGATAAATAAAAGGTGTATTTATTGTACAAAGTTTAGTTTCTTTTTGTCTTCTGCCTATTTAATTGGACATATAGTTTTTCATTCTGAGTATCTGTCTATCAACCTCACATGTACAACTTAAAGTTTAGGCTTATACAAACTGAACAATATTTTCCAAATATATCCATTAAATGCAATCACTTTATGGCCAGGTTGCATGTTGTGCAGCGGTGGCTTATATGGTGAATGTCACACCGGCAAAATAGGGTTACTTTTTTGTGTAACTTCTCATACAGATTGAAACCCACATCCTTGGAAATATTGCAGTTTGTTTCTGGACATATTGAAGATGTGGATGAATAGACAATATTTATTTGTACAAACACATTTACAATAAATGGTTATGATGAAAGAGTATGATGTAATTTAAAAATTTTTCCATTTTGTTGAACTTAATAAAACGTATCACAAAATACCGAAATAAATTTGATGCACTGTATGGCCATTTCATTGACTGACAACTCATCAGCAGTGCTCGAGATCAAAATATTGGAAACCCGGTTAAAGATATAATGATGATATTATAAATGGATGGTACCAATTTCGTGTAGCCAACTCCTGTTACAGCTTTTAATCCATATCTTTGAATTTTATGAGCATATTAAAGATGTGCTTGAAGGAGTATTATGCCGTCTGCAGAATTTTTACCCCAAATTTCTGGTAATTGCACGTCTCATTAATTTTGATACTGGTCATCATAAACCTACCTGTGGTATGGGGTAGATATTACATGTAATCCTTATATACATATTTAATGCAACCTGGCAAAGTTTTGACCCATTTTATATATATTATTATTGATTATAGAATATGTTGCAAAGTTACAGGTGTCCCTTTGGATACCGACTTTTCATACATAACTAGAAGGGACAATGGGAATTAATTCTTGACTCAAAATCCTTACATATACATGGAATAAGTGTAAACAAAGGACCCGTGTTCATCATTCTCAAGTCACCGTTATGCCTTCAGTATGGAGAAAAATCTCGCTTTTTAGCTCACCTGGCATTGCCATGTGAGCTATTGCCATCACTTTGCGTCTGTCGTCATCGTCGACATTTCAGATTTTGATCATCTCCTCTGAAGCTACTGGGCCAATTGGAACCAAACTTTGCAGGAATGATGTACTAAAGGTCATCTATGAAAAGTCCTCATTTCAATTTGATTGGACGAAAAAAATGGTCGCCATGGGCAATTCTTGTTTCTGATTGGCTGAAACTTAAAAAATCATCTCCTCTGAAACTACAAGTACGAATGATTTGTAACTTGGTACAAATGATGTTAATGAAGTCCTGTACAAAGATTCCTCATTTCATATTGATCGGGCAAAAAACATGGCCGCCATGGGCAATTCTAGTTTTTGATTGGCTGAAATTTGAAAAATCATCTCCTCTGAAACTACAAGTGCAAATGATTTGTAACTTGATACAATGGATGTTTGTGAGGTCTTCTACAAAGATTCCTCATTTCAACTTGATCCGGCAAAAAACCTGGCTGCTATGGGCAATTCTTTTTTCTGATTGGCTGAAATTTGAAATATCATCTCTGAAACTACAAGTACAAATGATTTGTAAGTTAATACAAATGATGTTTGGGAGGTCCTGTACAAAGATTCCTCATTTTGTCTTGATCAGCAAAAAACATGGCTGCTATGGGCAATTCTTTTTTCTGATTGACTGGAATTTGGAAATTCATCTCCTCTGAAACTATAAGTGCAAATGATTTGTAAGTTGATACAAATGATGTTTCTGAGGTCTTCTATAAAGATTCGTCATTTCGACTTGATCAGGCAAAAAAAATGGCCACAATGGGCAATTCTTGTTTCTGATTGGTTGAAACTTTAAAAATCATCTGCTCTGAAACCAAAGTGCAACTGATTTGTAACTTGGTACAAATGATGTTAATGAAGTCCTCTACAAATGGTCCTCATTTTATCTCGATTGGTCGATTAACATGGTCGCCATGGGCAGTTGTTGTTTCTGATTGGCTGTAATTTGAAAACTCATCTCCTCTGAAACTACAAGTGCAAATGATTTGTAACATGATACAAGTGATTTTTTTTAGATCATCTACCAAAATCCCTCTTTTTGATTTGATCCGGCAAAAATCATGGCTGCCATGGGCAATTCTTGTTACTGATTAACTGAAACTTTAAAAATCTTCTGTCCTGAAACTATAAGTGCAAATGATTTGTAACTTGGTACAAATGATTGTTGTGAAGTACTCTACAAAGTGTCCTCAAATCTTCATGATATGGCTAAAACATTGCCATTGGCAATTTTTGTTTCCAAATTGAACAAATCCAAAGCTTTGTTAATTGGTATAAATGATGTGTTTGAGGTCTTCTACAAACATCATTTCATCTTCAAAGGGCAAAATGGACAGGCTAGTCTTTAAATGAGATTTTTTGGGCTATTTGTAAACCAGGTGAGCGATACAGGCTCCTAGGAGCTTCTGCTTTAAAATAGAACTATCCAGAATACTGAATCAACAATTTTGTGCGAGTATTTCTATTCTGGAAAACTATCATTAATATTCTATCTCCTGCATTATTGTACAAACAAACAATGTACATCTTAAGCAGTTACCTGATTATAAATGATGTCAGTAGTGAAAGAACAGTTATTTTGTTACGGTGTGTCCTACATAAACTGTAGTTTGTTTTTCTGGAATATATCATAAACTGTCCTTATTCAATTGTATAGAGAGGCATGTTAATATACCCTGTCTTTTCCATTGGGATTGATACATTGAATAACCCCCAGGAACATCATGAAATGTAATGTCACCACAAATGTGAGGTCAAATTATGTACCAGTTTTTGTTTCCAAAAGTTTAAACCTTTTTGACTTTTATGACATACACAAAATTTATTTGAACTGTACAAATTGTCGTAAGGTCACAGAACTCTTTTATTACAATACTCATTTGCAACAGTACAGTAACTGGGACACAAAGAATTAGTTATCTTTTTCGAAAATCAAAATTTGTTGTCATTTATCAAAAAGATTACAGTACCAGTAAATCACATGACATTATATTTGTAGAAGAAAAGCACAATTTGAAATGGAGGAGAGTCACTGGATTTGTTGGTCTGCTAATAATTAGCATAAAGTGTTGTCTGTACATGAACTTGATCAGAATGTTGTCATAATATCTTGCCCTACAACAAACTTTTAACATCAGAGGAGTGAAGACCTGATTTGATTCAGAATAAAGAAAATATCAAACAGAATTACATTTATTTTAACATTTTATAAATCCATTGTACTCCTATGTATTATAAATCAATACATGATGTGAAACAGTTTTATTCTTGGCGATCCCTATACCACACATCATCAATAAATCAAACAAATTTGACATGTTACATTTTTATTTTCACTTTTTCTTAGTTTTTCCTGCTCGTTTAATTTTCTGTTTCTGATTTTTCTTCTTTTGTTTTTTGACTTGTCTAGAATTCATCCACACTGGATAATTTCCATGTTCATCTAACTTTGTCTTTGTACTGTACTTTTTTGTATCAATGTCCATATTCACTGAAAAACAGAAGATTAAAGTATACAGTGTGTACCCTATAAAGTATACAGTGTGTACCCTATAAAGTATACAGTGTGTACCAAAGTATACAGTGTGTACCCTATAAAGTATACAGTGTGTACCCTATAAAGTATACAGTGTGTACCCTATAAAGTATACAGTGTGTACCCTATAAAGATTACTTCATTACAGGAAAATACTGTAAAATCACTAATTTTCTTAGGATTAAAATTTTCGTGGGGATAAAATTTCATGGATTCCACGTTTAGCAAATATGGATTAACAAAGGGGCTGTATTTCGTTGTGGATTAATTTTTGTCGAGTCTGCGACTTTTGCCGCGGAAGCAAGACATAGCGATCCTACATTCCGCTGGCGACGGGATCGGCAGCGTCAACATTTATATTCACTCTGTGGTTAAAGTTTTTAAAACATTAATAACTTTCTTTAATTATCCTGGATTTTTACCAAACTTGACCAGAAGCTTGTTCATGATCAAAAGATAATATCCAGAGTAAAATGTTGTAATAGTTTTTTTCCCATTTTTCTGTATTTTACTTATGAATGGACTTGGTTTTTCTCCCAGTTAACATAACATACAGTCTGCAGTTAAGTTTTTAAAACATTAATTACTTTCTTAACCATCCTGGATCTTAACCAAACTTGGATATAAGCTTGTGCTTGATCAACAGATAGTATCCAGAGGAAAAGTTTGTATTAATTGTTTCCATATTTTACTTATAAATGGACTTAATTTTTCTCGTAGTTAACATTATATACAGTCTGCAGCTAAAGTTTTTAAAACATTAATTACTTTCTTAAACCATCCTGGGTTTTTACCAAACTTGGACAGAAGCTTCTTCATGATCAAAAGATATTATCCAGAGGAAAATTTTGTAATAATTTTTTTCCCATTTTTAACGAACTTAAATCTGCAATGAAAATTTCTGCTTTTACAGTTCTTACAGAAAAAAAATGTTAAAATTTGGTAAAGTTTGGTGAGGTGTCAAATATATTTAACCTACTACTTTCCCAACCATGTCGTTTATGATGCAATTGTTATGTTGATAATAGTGAAACAAAATATGAAATATTTTTTTTTACTGGAAATAAATTTTATGTTCATAATGTATTGGCAAGCATACATCAATACCGACATTAAAACTATTATCCGTATATCTTCTATACACTTAATCCTTAAATAATATTTTATTTTTTGTATCTATTTTCTTTTTACAAATTTGCCATGTCTTCGGATTTTGATATTTTTATGCGTGTTATATATGTTATATGTGTGTTTTATGTGTGTTTTCTTGTTGCTTTGGTAGTGTTTTTCCAATATTTGATGTAACTTGCTATCATCTGAGTATTAAAACATAGAACAGCCACATCTTGGCCACTAGGGATTCAACTGTTTTTCTTTGTGCATAATGTGTCATTATTGGTCAAATATTTTGAAGATTCAGTAGTTTCATGGATTGATCAGAAGGTCAGATATTTTGAATAACAAAAAATTTCAAGTGCCACCCACATTGATTGGTACATGCATATGTATACTTAAGTCCTGAGCTATGCACAAAATATTTGTCGCAAGTCAGTAAATCATGAAATTGAGGTCAATGTTAAGGTCAGACAAATATGTACACCTAACCATAACCAAATATCACTTATTTGTCAAACTTATACTTTCTGAGAAACTGAGTTAACCACAAAAGCTTGACCTATGTTAATAACCTAAGTCAGTGAAGAATGAAATTGAAGTCAAGTTCAGGTGACATGTCTGACTGACATATAAATTTAACAATGATTCAATTTTTACCTGTCATGTACTCTTTAATAAGAAACTCAGCTAAATGTAATTACAAAAAATTGAGGCATTTTATTGTCAAAGTTTACAAGGTAACTTTAATAGTGAGCGCAGCAACTGCTATAGGAGCATATGCATTTTCTACATATGGGTCATTTAGAAAAGTCTTTGTTTAATGGGGGCAGCCATAATGTGCTGTATACTAAGGCTAGAAAAATTTTAGTTCGCCGGAAACGGAAGTAAGTAAAGTAAGGGAAATAACTTGCTTCAAATTATAGTTTTAGAGTCAGAATCGTGATACCAGAAATTAGTTTCTGGAAAGAGCTATTGCTGTGCTCACACCATTGGCCACACCAACAGCATATTAAATCAATACAGGAATTATTCAGTCTATGCAATGTGGAAGACTGACTGCAGATTCTTCTTGGAATGAATGAGGTCTAATTATGATTTACAAATGTACAAAGGCAACTTATAAATCAAAGTTTTATTTCTTATCAACATGTCTGACACAGAAACTAACATTTCTTCTTTATACAAATTATGCTTCATATCTGAAAGATGAAAATACACAGCTTTTGGCCTTGTCTACATACTGTTGAGTACAAACAAGAAGTTTACTACATGGTATAAAAAAGTATATTTTCTGTCTTCAGTATGGTCTTACTGTATATACATGTACCTGTACAAATTTCTTTCATTTCTTCATCTGTAATAACATCTTTTGTAACACCAGTTGCAACTGTTTTCTTCAACATTTCGAGTTCTTTTTTCCCATATCTCTCTCGCTTGACAGCTCTCATCTTTCGTCTGTGTTTACTCCTTAAACTTTTAGCCATCTGAAATAAATTTTTCAAAAAGAGAGAATTTAGAAAACCTTTACAAAAATCTGACTAATCTAATCATATATTGAAAACAATTGTATACCCCCAAAAAGAAGTCAGAACTGGAAACCGGATATATTTTGAATTAGGCCACAATACTTGATCACATCAAAACCTATATAAAAATCCTCATTTTTCAGAAAATAAAGGGTCATAACTCTTATTTGAATATGGGACCAAAATAATACCAATAAGAAACAGCCCAAGAGCCGACAAAATGGCTAGCCCTTTTATTATTCAAAATGGTACTGAAATTATATTAAAATGGTACGATATCTTTATATACATAGTTATGGATTTGTACAATTTTCGTACTTCCAGAATTGCATGCTTCCACAATTCTGGAAACCAGTATTGTTAACAATTCTGGTGTAATACTTTCTACCAGTATTATGCCAACAAATCACTGGTTTTACATACTATGTATACATAAATTACCAGAATTGTCCATTCCAAATAAAAGTTATTTAGTAAATTGAGTGTGCTGAAATACCAGGATTTCAGAGTGAAATCAAATCCGATAAT
This sequence comes from Mytilisepta virgata, assembly GCA_028015205.1. Classification (NCBI taxonomy): domain Eukaryota; kingdom Metazoa; phylum Mollusca; class Bivalvia; order Mytilida; family Mytilidae; genus Mytilisepta; species Mytilisepta virgata. The sequence continues at coordinate 93,909,403 of CM051519.1, read as the reverse complement.
TCACCCAGTGAAATCGATGGTCTAGGAAGTGACATAACAATAGCCGTCACCAATGATGTTGCTATACAAGCATCGTCGCATAGTTGCATAATAACATAATCCTTTGTATTTCCTCGTTAAATTTTATGAATACACAGAATATGTCAATCTAATAGACAGGATACTAATCTCGAAATTCGAATACCAAAAATCTACAACTCGTGACCGAAAAACACTAATAATTTACTCTCATGTGCTACAAGCACTCATGAATTAATGTATTTTCGGCAACTCGTTGTAGATTATTAGTTATTTGCATTTCAAGATTAGTTATTCTATAATTACTAGCATCTGGTAATGATTCTTGTATTTAAAGCATTTTTTGTAGTACCAGTATCTCAGTCACCTAGCTACCGAGTAAAAAGATGAAAAGTTGTCACAGGAGTTACATTATTGTAGCTACTCAGTCACCATTGTCACTTTAAACAATTTTTTAAATAAATTTTCACATGTCCGTGTGGTTGTGCTGGTAGATGATTATTTACCGTGTACGACCCTCTTTTGTAATTGCGGCGTTTTAATGAATTATGTAAATTTCAAAGACAAAGTTTTGGTCAATTTTCAAAATTCAAAACATCACCTTGGTCGTATACAATAAGTTTGAATGTGTGTGTAAGCCATACATCACAGTAAAGTACAACAGAAGCCCATTTAAAACTATTGCAAGGATGGTAAAATGATTACTTTATTCAATATTTATTTGAAGAAAAACCATGTGTTTACCTTCGGATTTAAAGTGGGTTGAAGTGGGAGAAGGGAAAGACACGACTGAGGATACAAGATTTTTGAGTCTCACTAATTACCAAAAACTAAAAATGGGCAACAGGTAAAAGCTCACAGAGAAACTGTAATAATTATTTTCATTTCATTTTTTTTTTTTTGTATAATATTGACACAGGGTTCAACATAGAACTAGCTTTGTTACTAAGGTCATGCCAAATTAATATTAGTTGTTTGACAGCTAGTTTGTCAGACTATGACGCCGGCCGGAGGAAAAACAAATTCTAAGGTATGACTTCCATAATTATTTACAGTTTCGGATAATGCACTCCAGAATAATATCGATTTTTATACTGGTATACTGTTGTCACTCCGTCCGTCCGACCGTCCAGCTTAAACATGTCGCGCACTAACTCGAGTATGACGTGACTGATTTTCTTCAAACTTTAACACAAAAATGGTGGTCTGATGGTCTGTATAATGTTTGACGATTTTCACTTTTGACGTTCCAGGGTATGGGACTTAGATTGTCCAAAAAAGCAATTTCCACATGTCGCGCACTACTAAGCCGCGTACGCCTTTCGGACTGATTTTCTTCAAACTTTAACACATTATTACAAATGGTGGTCTGAGGGTCTGTATACTTTTTGACGATTTTTATTTTTGTCGTTTCAGAGTAATGGTCAGTAATGGGACTTAGATTGTCCAAATATGACATATCGCGCACTCAACTCCAATACGCCTGGACCGATTTTTTTTTAGTTTAAACATATTTATTCATAATAAGCATAAAGTGTGAAATAGTACAAACAATTATACAACAAACAGAAAGGATTCGGAAACAAGCTATATACAGCTTATAGCAATCCGTCTCCCTTTTGCTGCCCATAAATAATATTTTAACGATAACGGTGCATACACATGGATGATTATCAAATACGAGTGATTTATCTTGGGGAAAAAGATGAAATATATATAAACAAAAACAAAACAAAAAAACAATCACAAAAAAAAAATTTTGGTATTTGGAAAATTTAAAGAAGTATAGTAGTTTGATGAAGTGCAAGTTATGGAGTGAAACGTTTACTTTTTAGAAGATATTTCTGAACTTGTAAAAATATGTGTTTGTTCTTTTCATCCTTAAGAACATTTGAACCAAATAATAATAAATCTGTATTAATAACAATTGGACAGTTAATTGCAAATATAATATCGTTCCTTAAATCAATAAATCGTGTACAGTGCAATAAAAAATGAGATGTTGATTCTTTTAAGCCACAAATACAGTTTGGTGAGTCTACTAAATTACTTTTAAAAAAGGTGCTCATTGAGCGAGCTACAACACATTCTTAGTCTAGCATGTAAAATTTGACCAGGCCTGCTCCCAATATAATAATAGGAATTATATTATCTGTTTGTTTGCTGAATAAGTTTTTTTTTTAAAAATACCAACTGACTTAGAATTTCCAATGTGTGGAGACAAATTGTTCAAAATTTTGATAGAAGAAGGTAAAAAATAATCAGCATAATAATTAGTATTGGTTCTAATTTCTACAATGTTTTGTGATTGTCGAGTATTGTGATGATGCTGGTCAACGACTAAGTTTGGTATCATATTTTGTAAATATTGAGGCGAATCCTTGTTTATCATCTTGTAAAAGAGGACCAATCTATGATTTTCCCTCCTCTTTGACAATTTTTCCCAACCCGTTTCCTCATACAGTTTATCAAGAGCAGTAAATTTAGTTCCCGTCACAATTCTCGCTGCTTCATATTGAACATTTTCAAGTTTAATGGCAAGATTCTTAACGCGATTATCCCATATAACATCCCCATATTGAAGTAAGGGTCTTATACATGTTATATAAGAAAAATACATTTTCTCAAGGGTATATCTATCAAGAGTAGGAGAATTTTTTTCAATACATTTAGTCTATTATAAGCCTTGTTGATAATGTGATCAATATGACAATTCTAAGTGCCATTATCAGATAAGATGATTCCTAAGTGTTTGTGACTTTAAACTTCTTGCAATTCAACATTATTCATTTCCAAACGGGGGTGAATAGGATTATTTTGTTTACGGCATATACTCGTGGTTTCTGTTTTAAGGGGGTTAAATTTCACTAGCCATTTTTCAGACCATTTTTGAACGGTATCCAAGTCTCTATTTAAAACCTCAGCTGATGTAATAGGATTTTCAACAGTAAGAAATATGCTAGTATCATCTGCAAAAAGCTTTATAGAGGCTTGAATGTCTTCTACAATATCATTGATAAAAATTATAAATAATATAGGTCTAAAAATGGAGCCTTGGGGGACGCCCGCATTTACTCCCTGCCGATCTGAGCTCGATCCATTAAGAACCACCCCCGATAAATAATTTTAAACCATTTCCAAATATTCCCCTTAATTCCATAATTTTTAAGTTTGAATAACAAGCCCTTGTACTAAACACGATCAAATGCTTCATTTCTATCACAAAATATTACCCTAATTTCTTTCCCCTTGTTCAAAGCTTTATCTATTTCATTTGAAATATTTACTACTTGATTAATAGCCGAATACCCCAAAGTAAACACAGATTGATTAGATGTTATTGTATTGTTTTGCAAAAGAAAATTGTGTACATATTTATATACACAACGTCCCATGCACTTCGATATCATGCTAAGTATTTGGTCGATAATTCTTGACTTCACTCGGATTACCCTTCTTGAACACCGGAGTTTACGTTAGCTCTTTTCCAGTTGTTTGGAAATATGGCAGTTTGAGTTCGTCAAAAACAAGATTATCTTGTTTTAGTAAGGGTGGTATGTTCGAACGAGGTGATTTCAAACCAGATATTAAGTTATATGTTCTCCATTAGTTACGCGACGACGAGTTTTCAGTCGATAACTTTTCAATAAGGCTGGGTTTTATATTCGTTACGAGAGTTTCTTAAGAGAGAAGTAACCTCGTTTCTAACTTTCCTAAATGTTTCCCAGTCAGTCGATTTATTGGTACGTCTGGCATTACGATGAATTCTATTTTTTGTCGTATAATTTTATTCGGAATCGTAGATTCAGCTGCGTTTAAAATAAGCCTAGAGATATCATCAGCAATTTGTCCATATCTGCGGGAGTACCGAATACAGAATTCCAATCGACTAATGATAATGAACGACGATATTCATCATAGTCCCCTTGATTTTAGAACCATATTATCCGCTTAGTGGTATTTGCAATTACCTTCGGTGCATTAATGAAGCCAACAACAGGGCAATGGTACCGTATCTGGTCTAATAAGGGCGGACCTACAACAATATATGGGACATAATTGACGTCATTTGTTAAAATGAGGTCTATAATAGATGAGGGATATTCGGTAAAGTTAGTTGGTTCGTCAATGAGCTGATGTAGACTATACGGCGACGAAATATGTATGGCAAGCCGTTTTACTATTTATTCTAACTTCAAGATATCTCATATAATATATAAGATATCTCATATAGTTTATAAGATATCTTATATAGTTTATAAGATATCTTATATACTTTATAAGATATCTTATATAGTTTATAAGATATCTCATATAATTTATAAGATATCTCATATAATTTTCTTTATAAGATATCTTATAAACTATATAAGATATCTTATAAACTATATGAGATATCTTATAAAGTATATAAGATATCTTATATAAAAAATATTTATAAGATATCTTATAAACTTTATAAGATATCTTCTAAAGTTTATAAGATATCTTATAAAGTATATAAGATATCTTATAAAGTTTATAAGATATCTTATAAAGTATATAAGATATCTTCTAAAGTTTATAAGATATCCTATAAAAACTGGATTATATAAGATATCTCATATATTATATGAGATATCTTATATATTATATGAGATATCTTATATATTATATGAGATATCTTATATATTATATGAGATATCTTGAAGTTAGAATAAATAGTAAAACGGCTTGCCATAAATATGCCTCATCTTTGAACTAGAACCACTCAACTGGTTGTCATTAAAATCGCCAGTAATTATAATGCGATCTACTCTATGGTCACCACAGGCCATATCTATAGACGTTTCTACTGCAATCTAATTAAAAACCGATCTCTCATCGCTCCCGTTTTCTGATATGTTGCGTGGGAGATATAACGAAACCCGCTTTGAGATCACATGTGAGTGAACTGGAACTTATGAATTTATAATGATATGCAAATAAGTTGACTTCCTATCAATAAACCAATCAAAAAAGTTTTCCTTCAGATCTAATCGTTAAAGAAGATCCGAATGAATTCTGGGGACTGACGATTTCTTCGTTAATAAAATGAGTTACATCCCTTTACCACACGATCAACTTCCAAGATCGCCGAAGCCGCAATTTCATTGGTCGAACAGGACACACCTACGAGGTCACTCACATGTGACCTCAAAGCGGGTTTCGTTAGATCTCCCACGCCGCGTGACGCGACATATTAGAAAACGGGAACGATGAGAGATCGGTTTTTAATTAGATTGTTTCTACTGATGACCATGTGTCCTCACCACTATTTACAATTTTTTTCAAACTTTTACACATGATGGTCTGAGGGTCTGTATACTTTTTGACCAGGAAATGATGAAAATTTAGTGTATTGTTACAGTGTTATGATACAGATATGTTAAGCCGTTGAAAAAATAACATGACACTTAATTAATTTGCTAAAAACAAAATCAATATTTTCCTACTCCTTCACAACTTCATAGCTGTTACTGGGGACGGTCTTTTTGCATTTCACGGAGTTGAGATAAGTCAGTCTTAATTTTTCAGATTTTACATAAAAATTTGTTAAGGAAAACAAAGAAACTTTTCTGGCCCATTTTTTCACAATTTAATTTACCAGTTCATGTCACAAAAATTACTATTACAAAAGTCAAGAGCCTGGTACTACACATATGTCCTAGTTATAAATTCTTACTTTGGTTTCAAAGCTTGTTCAGATTATTTTTTGTGCTTTATTATTCTAAAATATATCCTCTTTCACTCGATATTCCTTATCCGTGAATAATATGATTATGCCGCATGCTGTCAAACCAAATTTAATAAACTTCTACGCCCTTAATTTTCAGTCGAACATTTTTATCGCTTTTCACAAAAAAAACTAAAATGTTACTATGGTTAATTGTCCATTTATTTATTTTTTAGGGTATTTGGAGCGCTGCCTGTATTTTGCCATTTCTGAATATATTTTAGAATTAGATGCTTAATTTTTGAAGTTTTATTGAGGTGTAAAAGCTTTGACGGAAGCACATTTTGTATGAACTCTCAACATTTGAATTGTTGTGGAACTCTGTTTCTGAATCAGTTGTTTAATGTCTTTTTTTCTTTTTAATTTAAATACATAGATCATTATGATAATTTATTTCTAAAAAAGGCGAACTAACTAGTTGAAATTAAATACGGAGGAATTAACACATTTCTTCCTCAATTGTCATGACTCATACGAATGTCCTCTTGAAGGTTTCTCATTTTATTATAAGTTCTCTGTTATAATATGCATACATTATTTCATAAGATTTTCTCTGCACGTTCCAACAAATTTGCGAAACTAAAAGGCCAACTTTTAAATGGAGTTTCGAATCAGCCGATATTTTCAACTTAAGAATTTAATTTATTTCTTCAAATATATTTTGTTAAAGAATATCTGCGGCTATAAATTTAATAAGTTTTGAAAGTCACAAATCAATATAATTTTCATATTTATTGAATAAGGATAAATTCATTGATGCCATTTTAAAATATTCACTTTTGAATACTAACGTTTTTGTAATAAACTGAGTTCATTTTATTTCCTACCGTTATTATATATGTTTGACAAACTGAATTAAAATAAATATTTAAATAAGTTCATTCACACTGATATATATAAAAAGATATTGTTTGTAGACGTACGTCAGATGAATACAAGCCATAATCCTTGGCAAGAACCCAATGTGGTAGGGGATTTGTTTGTCAAATATAATTAACCTGCCTGTTAAATTACATATATATTTATATCTACATCATGGTAATACATACAACTTAGTGTAATATTCAATGAGACCTATTGTATATATATAATCAGTGTTAAATACAAGTGAACATGGGTGCATTAAAATCTAAATTTAAAGGATCTAAGCCAAAACAGAAGAAAAAGAAAAAGATAGATCTTCCCGAATCTAGTTCGTGCAGAAAAAGTGTGGATCCCAGGCTACCATTCCAAACATACCGACAGATATTTAGTTTGAGAAATGCATGGAAAGCAGTATCCCGTTCAATGGAGGAGACGGCCAAAGAAAATCTCATTAGGTATGCTTCCATTTGTGATGCAATTGTGTTTGTTTAGTTTAGTTAGGGTTTAACGCCGTTTTCAGCATATTTGGCTATTTCGCGGCGGCCAGTTTTTATTGATGGAGGAAGCCGGAGTACCCGGAGAGAACCACCGACCTTCGGTAGGAAAATTGGCAATCCTTGTCATTTAAGATCGGATTCGAATACACCCCGCCACAGGTGAGATTCGAACTCACAACCTCAGCGTTGACAGGCTAGTGGTCATTAGTAGTCATGACGAACTACCTAAACCACTCGGCCACCGAAGCCCCGCAATTGTGAAAATTTCTTCCACAGATATATATAATTTTTTATTCGAACAGACAGGTCAAGGGGACCTTTAAATTCAATAGTCTTAAACCAATCCATTGTACATCAGCGAATTTCTATAATAAATAAATTAAGTGTTGTTAATTCTTAAATCAAAGTATTATTCCAAAATAAGGTTTTAGGTATGATTGATGTCAAAGGTCAGATTATTAGTACGAATACAATGTATGTAATCTGAAAGTTATTTAAGAAGTAAACGATTTTTGAGCAATTGAAAAAACAACTGATACTTGGTGTAAATATATTGCAAAATGTTTGTTATATATAAATATTTTTGAATTCGAGAAATTTGTTATATTCTCAAATTCTAAAGAATAGAAAATAGATGACAATGAGTTTTTCGACAGCAACAATCAACATTCAAGATAACAGAACGTAGGTGAAGTTAATTTGAAAAAAAAGTTTAATATACCCAGTCAGAACACACGCATATAGTAGTATTATATATCATGAAATGAGATACTTTTACATTCTTTAATAGAATAAACATGATTTGGTTCTGAGTATCCTTCCATGATCTTATATAACTCTGTTAGTGTTAAAAACACGACTCAGTATGTAGGATTGAATCGAAGGCCTACATTCATCCCACATCAGCGGTGGTTTTATTATGAACAGTAACACAATTAAGGCGACTCGCTACACCTAACATTGTATGAATAATAATAATGATGATAATAGGCTCCAACCAACCACCCCCATTCCACCAAAAAAAAAAAAAAAAAGCCAATAATTATAACAACAAAACAAAACACGAAAATCATGAATATTTATCATAGATATCAAAATTAATAATCATTAAAAAAAATTAAAAAACGTTCTCAACAACGACAAGGACCTGGTTCAGTTAAATCATATTTAAATATTGAAAATTTTCAAGAGATCTGTTTGAAAAGGCACAAAAAGAGTTACTTATACAAAAAGATGTCATCCATAAACAAATTTTTTGTCAAATAAAAAAACTATGTTCTATAACATGGAAAATGCAAGAATTTTTTATTTTCAAATGGCACCATACTTATTCATGCATAACATCAATATGTTTACAACTAGTCTGTACACTTTCCGAGATCTTGGTTATATATTTAAGTGTTACTTTCCATTTACAATTTTTCGTGAAAAATGATCAAGTTCCGCGAAATGGAAACTCTTTAAAAATCCTTCAAATGGCAGCATACTCCTTCATACACATCTTCATTAATCAGTATGTCCATTAAACATACTGCAAAGTATTATAAAACCTGTAGGAGGATTGATTACACAAAATAGACACCCTTCAAAGAACTTCAACGTGACATAGAAAATCTAGAAAATTATCTTCAGCATTATTCTCTTGACAAGCCCTCGCGGAGAGAAAAGAATATATTTCTTGTCATATCCTCCTCACTATCACACAATAAATGTATATCGTAGTATATGAGGAAATGGAGTGAAGTTACAAAGAAAACACAAAATCACATATAAATAACCAAACAAACATCCAAAGATCGTAACATGGTCTTCAATGGTGGAAAACCACACCATTGTTACAACAATTTTTTCAAAGTGGGTTGTTACACACTATGCCACAAGCCCTGAATGGCACTAGAGTAATTCATGAGTAATTATGTCAAGCGGTACAACATCACGTCAGAATATCAATAAATAAACTAATAAGGTAATCGAGGAAAAAACATTCATGACCATACTTTCCCGACAGTTTCGTGTAGCTCCAACCCCCCCTTTTAAATATATTCAAGAAAAAACTAAAAATTTCCATGGTGACACAAAACATCTAATAACACAAAGTAATTGCTCGCAGTTAACTGAAATTAAGCAGACTCAGGCAACATAACGTAAAATTTGAATCTTCAAGCCTAACCAGTCTTAGGAAGCATAAGTCTGCTACATCTCCAGCAAGCTATAGTACTTTAGTGTAGAAACATCATACTCTAAGATGGCATACCTAGAAGTTGTACAAGACCAAAAACTGGACAATGTAAAGCAAAAGGATCAAAATTATTTAAGTTTTCTTTAAGGAATTTATAAGGTGATTGATAATGGGTACCAAAAGAATACTCGACCGGACCATAACGTTGAAACTGTATCCCTTGCTAATAAGTTGGTTCAATGGTTTGATAAGATCCAAAGGGTGTTTTTTAGTTTATGAGCTTTGTTAACTACGTTTACATTAAATGTAAGTTATGATATACATGTACCTAGTTTAATCAAAGTTTTACAAGTGCAGTTGAATTTTCGTACCAAAGATTCATATCGATAGTAAAATTTAGTGAATGTTTTTAGAAGTTGATGATTTTGATATAACAGTTTTTCCGTAAGAACTAAATTAAGTTCGAAACATGACTACATACCCGACCAAATCGAACTTGTTGAAATATATTAACTCCATAAGAAGGTGCCAAAGGTACATCTCCATCAAGGAATGGAAAATTTACTATTAGAAAATTAAAATCATCCTGTTTGTCATATATTTTAGTAAAAAAGGTTACCATTTTCAAGAGTAATGTCGAGATGTAGAAAAAGGAATATGGTCATCCCTTTGATTGGACTTAATATTTGAAGCAGGCTATATTCCATTAATATGGCAACCTGAAAGAGGTATAATATATTCATAAACTCTTTTGTACAGATTTTTAAAGAAGTGTCCACAATATTCAGAATACTTTCCGTCCTATGACAGTAACAAAACTGATGATGAACTAAAGGAAGGTTTTGAATTTGAAAATGATGCAATGGAAATATTTGGACTGTTTGATGATGTCGTTAACAACCTAGAGGAAGTAGATAAAGCCTTAGGAGAGATACAACACATTTCTTCGTCACACGAGCAGATTTCTCAGATATTGAAGGTAATTTGTTTTCTTATTAATTTTTACGTAGAAATAAAATTCTTTTGTTTAGCCTAATAATTTTTTTATGACACTGAATTTTTCATTTACTGTGTTTTATTTTGCTACAATCAATTGTTTTAACTGTAATTTTAAAACTGAGATTAAATCTATTATAAATTTACAGTAAAAGGTATGATGTTATAGCTATCTTAAAAAGGAGAAGGGCCACTTTCCCCTTTATTTGTTTTTGTCGAAACCATTTTTCAATATTAAAATATTTACCTACTTTTTATGTAAACGATTGCGTGCAATGCATTTTTATGTTAACAAACAAAACTTTTATACTGAGTTATTAATAAGTTCATGTTTCTACCCGCAAGACTCGTGTATGGAGGCTATTTTGTGTAAATTGCAAAGTATTTTGTATGACTATCTGGAATATTGCCAAGAAGACACTCAGAACCAAAACCATTCTACTGCCATGAGAAAGGTGATACAAAAACTCACGTACAACAAAAAAATCGTTTTGGTTCTGACAGTCCTTCATTATAAAAACCATAATTTGGCAAATTAGTGTTAAAAACGAGATTCAAGTATGTAGAAAATTAACTTATTTGTGATTTATTATAAGTAAATCTTAAGAGAATACATAATAGGCTAAATCCCAAAAGATCGTGAAAGGAAATAGGCGAATTTTTGAAATTGTGAAATGATGATACTTAATATATAAAATTTATTTTAATTCATGAATATCTTTATAATATTCAGATTTGAGTTTATGAACTTAAATTCTTAAACTCCCAATTTAAAAGGTTTCAACATTTAAATTACAATAGTAATATTTTTTTTCAAATTCGTTGGTAAACTATTTGAATCAATAAAATGTATTGGCTCAATGCCCATATTTTGCTGGCACGTGTATTTACTATGTCTAATTGTTTTGTGACAGTCTCTTATTTTCAAACTTTTCATATAGATTGGACATTTATTATAAAATATTTTATGTGGGTGATTGAGACTCAGCTGTTTCTCTGTTATATTCAGAAGACCAACGTCAAAAAATACGTTAATTAACAAAAAATAATAATATAAGTTGTGAAGTAGCCAAGGTAAACGTAAATATGAACAAGAAATGAATAAAAGGCAGCCACATATAAAAGGTAAAAACAGACAAAATACATATAAAATCTGAAATAAAATAAAACAGAGAAAGCAGATGGTCAAATTTTCGACATTACTGCCTTCGTCAGAGGCGAAAGAGACAAAGAATGAAAAAACATCCGTCCAGCTCAGATTAGAAGAGCCAACTGACCTTCAAAACCCTATACAACAAGGAAGTTACCCGCGCGTAACCAGCTTACGATTTATAAACTATAATCTTGATCTTTATGGATCATAACATAGACTGTGTCTTTACATTCATTCCAAACGGGCGAACAGTTCCAAGAAAACTGATAATCCTCTGTTCAAGGAACTGCCGTTGTTTTTCACCTGAGCAAGTTACTAAAATGGCAGTGACTTGCATGTCTAATATGCTGTGGTTAGCCCGTCGAAAAATTTCACCGACTGGGCAATCTTTTCCATTGGTGACTTCTTGTTTATGTTCTACAAAGCAATCACCCAATTTCCGATAAATCTGGCCCACGTAAACCATTTTGCAGCGTTTGCATCCAACAGCATAAATGACATTTCTGATGTGCAGGTAAAGCCATTTTTTAATTTGAAAACGTTGTCTGGCACAACGACCTCATCGGTTTCCCAAGTAAACGGACATGTCAAACAGCACTCTTGAAAGAACTTGTAACAAGGTGCTCTTTCAGACTCTTCCCTTTTCTGAAGGCTGTGATAGGAAGCGAATCCTGGAATACTGTAGACACAGTCTATATTATGATCCATAAAGATATAAACCGTAAGCTGGTTATGCGCGGGTGACTTCCTTGTTGTAAGGCGTTTTCAAGGTCAGTTGGCTCTTCTTTTCTGAGCTGGACAGATGTTTTTTTTTCATTCTTTGTCTCTTTCGTCCCTGACGAAGGGCGTAAGGTCGAAAATTTCGACATCCCCTTTCTTGGTTTTATTTTATTTTAGATTTTATATGTATTTTGTTTGTTTTTACCTTTTATATGTGCCTGCCTTTTATTTATTTGTTGTTCATATAATTAATAAATAGTTCTTCTATTTTCAAGATTTTTAGAAAATCGAATTTAAATTTGCATACCTTGAAGTCTGTATACTTCGGTTTCATGAAAGCCAGCATATCTTCAGGAAATAACATACATGTAGTCAAATTGCCATACTTAGTGGTTTTCTTGCCTTTAGTTAACCTTTACAGTGTCTATATAAAAACTTCAATATTGTGTTTGCCTTTTACAATTGTATCTCCCGAAGAAAAACATTCGATATTTAATCCTAAGTATCCTACACAATTTTGAGAAAAAAATTGCACGTTCATGCACAGAACATCTTAAAAAAAAAAAGGAGAAGAGAAAAAATTAAACTATTCTTTTCATCTGCTACTACTCGGACATGTGGCACCAAACTTCGGAGGAATGGTCCTTGGTAGTAGTCTTGACCAATATGACCGCCGTTGCTAAAAATAGAAATATAGATCTTTGTATGATTCAATCTGCTGAAGGCTTTTATTTATTTTTGTTAAATGCTTTTCTTGTAGGATATGGATCCAACTTTTATGGAGTTGGTATCAGAAATTCTAGGAGACCGATTTACCACGGCAACAGAAGAAAACTTTCGTTTGTTATATGACTTTATATCAAGTGAAGTAGATAAATGTATAAAAACATAACTTAATACATGTATATTATCAAATCAGCATAATTAATTTTATTTAATAACATAAACTAAATTAATTCTCATTCATCTTTTCATAAACTTCTGCTTGTGAATACCTTTTGTTTTTTTATTTAAATGCAAACCAAGAAATGGTGAGCTAGAAAATATGTTAATATTCGAAAAGTAATAGGTAATGTCATAATGCACAGAAAAATGACGTTTATAAATGAGCAATTTTTTAATCATCATTTCTTCCTTTTCATATAGGATTACTTGCGTCCTAATAACACAAAATGTCGTCATTGAGCGGCCCCTTTTCGAAAATATTTCTCATGGGCTTGACCTCGAGCAAATATACATCTTTACTAAAATAGAAAACTCAGCAAAAACAACTTAAAATACTTATCCCTTACAAAGAAATTAATATTTGAACACTCTGTGATACAAATTTTCATTATATATATATATATATATAAGGTAGATAAAGATTTGGCACAAAATACACACATAAATGTGACAAAATAGCTACAATAGAGAATGGAAACGGGGTATGTGTCAAATAGACAACAACCAGACCAAAGAGCAGAATACATTATTGTATTGCCCATGAACCCCCACTTTTTCTTTTATAATTCAATCATATATACCTTAAAATGGTATTTGACAAAATTTTATGAAATCCTCTTTATTTTTCATACATTTTTGAGAGACTGAAGTTGTCAATGCAAAGACAATGAAAAATCCAGAAAAATCCATTTCCTGCAAATTTTCAAGGCCTTATAGCTCTAAAATAAGCACATGAACCTATATTTTTTTCTTGCTTATTTGTTTACTATTCATATGTTCTCTCAAACTAAAACACCTATTTCAAATCCTATTTATTTCCTATTAGACCAGCGATCATCCTTAACCAAATGGAAGCAAACTTTGCAGCAATGTTCCTGGGAAGGCCCTTTACCCATTTGTAATTTTGGTTCCGATCGAATATTCAAAATGGCTGCCAGGCCCTATAATGTGTTCTGATTGGCTGTAATTTAAAAAATTAATTTGTCAGAAACTACAAGACCAAATGAACTTCTACTTTGTAGGAATGATCCTTAGATGGTCCTGGGGGCCTCGGTGGCCGAGTGGTCTAGGTAGTTCGTCATGACTACTACTGATCACTAGCCTGTCAACGCTGGGGCTGCGAGTTCGAATCTCACCTGTGACGGGGTGTGTTCGACTCCGATCTTAACTGACAAAGATTGCCAATTTTCCTACCGAAGGTCTGTGGTTCACTCCGGGTACTCCGGCTTCCTCCACCAATAAAAACTGGCCGCCGCGAAATGGCCAAAATGTGCTGAAAACGGCGTTAAACCCCAACTAAACAAACAAACTTAGATGGTCCTTTACCAAATTTATAACTTTGGTGCCGATTGGAAATCCAAGATGGCCACCACCGTGGGATATAGTCAACATAGGACCTTATGGGGAATACATACAAACAAATTCTTCTCCGAAACAGTTTGACAGATTGAATTAATGATATGCTTGAATGATTGTATGATGGTCCTGTACCAAAATTGTAATTTTGATGCCGATCGCAAATCTAAGTTGACTACCATTGCAGGACATAGTTAACACAGTACCAATGTTTAAAAAATCTTCTTATCAAAACCACAAGACCAAATGAACTTCTACTTTGCAGGAATGGTTCTTAGATGGTCCTCTATCAAATTTGTAATTTTGGTGCCATGATAAATTCAAGATGGCCGCCACCATGGGATATAGTTAACATAGGACTTTATGGGAAATACATAAAAACAACTTATTCGTTACCATTTGACAGATTGAATTGATAATATGCCTGAATGATTGTATTATGGTCCTGTACCAAATTTATCATTTTGATGCCGATCGGAAATCCAAGATGGCTACCACTGCACGACATAGTTAAGGATGTTCGCTGGTCATGTTTTTGAATTTTTGTAAGATGTTCAGAATAATCTGGTTTTATCCATTTGAAGGCTATCAATTATTTTTCCCACTAACACCCATTTTTCTTTTCATAAATCTTTTGCATGCAGAATAATAAGCCATTTGCAAAATTCTTATAAAATCAGTTATTATTTAATGGTACTTGAGAAATAAAACTTGTCAATGGTAAAGTTATGTAAAATCAAGAGAGCATATTTTTCCCGCCAAATTTTCAATTGCTTATGTATCGAAAACGAGCTCACGGGTCTATAATTTTTTTTCGCTCTTTTAGTTCCTTTATGTATCCACTATCAATATTTACCAGTGTTATGAAAAGCTTGTTATTTTGAAACTGAACAGCGAACATCCTTAACACAGGACCCAATGCAATGTTTCAAAAATCTTCTTGTCGGAAACCACAAGACCAAATTAATTTCTACTTTGCAGGAATGGTTATTAAATGGTCATCCAAGATGGCCGCTAGCGGGGGATTTAGTTTAACATAGGACCCTACGGGAAATGCATACAACAATCTTCTTCTAGAGAACCCTTGAATGGCTTGAAGCCAAACATAGCATGAATGTTCCTTATGAGGTGCTCAACAAGGGCTGTTTCTTTGGTGCTGATCTGTCATCCAAGATATTACTTAGTTTAACATAGGATCCTATGGGAAATACATAAAAAATCTTCTTCTAGAAAACTGCTGAATGGATTGAAATCAAACATGGAATGAATGTTCTTTATAAGGTGCTGACCAAGTGTCGTTACTTTGTTTATGGGAAATACATACAAAAATCCTCTAGAGAACCACTGAATGGACTGAAACCAAACACAGAAAGAATGTTCCTTATAAGGTTACTTTGGTGCTGATCTGTCATCCAGCGGGGGACTTAGCTTAACATAGGACCCTATGTGAAAAACAGACAAAGGGCTTCTTCTTAAAAATTACTGGATGGATTGAAACCCAACTTGGCATGGATGTTAATCTCAAGACCCCTTTAGCAATGAACAAATGGAAATATCAGGTGAGCGATACACCTGGTTGCTGTTATTTGTCTTTAAAGTAGAACTGAAGCTTTCAAAAAATGAGAGATATATTTATGATTCTAACAAATATCAGCAATGACAACCAATCAATCAACGACGTCAAATCGATAGACGTTCAAATATAAAAGAGTACAAAACACAGAGATAGTCCGACTTGATACAGACACTTAAAAGTGACGGGGTTAAACCAGGCATTGGTAAATATGAGCGGAAATCTTTGCTGAAATTATAAAACGGATAGCATACCAATTAATGATCGTAAATTAATGCCACCTAATCGACCTTCAGACGAAAACAACAAAAAAGAGCAAAATACACAAATATAGAATCACCAAAGTTATGATAGTCTGACTTGGTAAAAACTGGAGATTAATACCCAAACCTTCTCTTTTCTATCCCGAAACACTATGAAACAATGGTATAATTACCAACAATGTGATAAAACTATGGTATGATTACCGATAAGACACACTTCAGTATGATTACCAACAAGTTGAGAAAACTATAGTATGATTACCAACAAGGTGATAAAACTATGGGATGATTACCGATAAGATACACTTCAGTATGATTACCAACAAGATGAGAACACTATAGTATGATTACCTATAAGACACACTTCAGTATGATTACCAACAAGTTGAGAACACTATAGTATGATTACCAACAAGGTCAGAACACTATAATATGATTACCAACAAGATGAGAACACTATACTATGATAACCAACAAGATGAGAACACTATAGTATGATTACCAACAAGGGGAGAACACTATAGTATGATTACCAACAAAGTGAGAACACTATAGTATGATTACCAACAAGGTGAGAACACTATAGTATGATTACCAACAAGGTGAGAACACTATAGTATGATTACCAACAAAGTGAGTACACTATAGTATGATTACCAACAAGGTGAGAACACTATACTATGATTACCAACAAGGTGAGAACACTATAGTATGATTACCAACAAAGTGAGTACACTTTATTATGATTACCAACAAGGTTACAACAATATAGTATGATTACCAGTTAATATGATGGATTCTATATACATAAAAGAGGACAACAGCCTAGCGACGTTTCGAAGACATGACACAGTGGTGTATGCAGTCTTTGAAGCATGGTAGATATATCTTTAAAATGATTATAACATCCTAAAAGATTATCAACACAAAATTTAAATTTTGATTATCCCAAAAAAGTCAATGGTATCAAATTAAGATAAATTACTAATAAATTCTTTGATACTAACATTGATGCACAAGATGTGCACATTTCGTCAATTTACGACTCATTAGTTGTGCTCATGGCCTAAAATGTTGAAAGCCAAACACAAAATAAAACAAAGTTGAAGAGCAATTCGAAATGCAAAAATGACCAAAACGGTAAAGTCCCAGCCGGAAAGGGGGGGGGTAAAGTCATCGTCATCTAAGGGCAAAGCTATAGAAAATGGAGCTACTCCTTACTTTTTAGAATAAATTTAAAGTGTGTATGATTTCAATTTCGAAATGAGTTGGTGAAAAAAATGCGAAAATACATAACTCAAACTGTTGTTGATACAAAAAGACCAAAAAGTATATACCCAGCCATTATTGAAGGGGACAGTCGTTTGAAAAAAAAAGTTTTATTTTACAAATTATTTCTCTCCAAAAATACACACTGAAAATACTGAATCTAATTAGCCCAAAAAGGAATGACAATTACAAAAAACGAAAAATTTATTTAATTTAAAGATTTTAGAAATAAAATTTACTCATATATTTCTCCCAAATCCGGTGGATAAGCTGGGGCCAGGAGAACTCCTTCAAGGGTGTAGTTTCAAAGGGGGTTTTCTGAATTGTCCATTGGATGCAGATAATACTTATTACGTAAGAACAAAACGAAAGTAATAAAAACTGTCACAGAACACTCCAAGATTGTGTAAAATGCTTTAAAGCATTAATACTGTAAGTTAATCACCCATCGATCTAAGACAAGTTTGTAATGAATTAGTCTGATCTTTAGTTGATTTTCCAATAAAGTTGTACAATGTGTGAGTAAATTGTAATCTAGACATTGTATACAATGATTGATAGTCATTTTTCCTTTGACATTGCCTTAAAATGAGCTCTGCTTCTATTGATTTGGTGTAACAAGTTACAAAAGCAATATCATTTAACAACAGCAGAGATGTATGAATCTTTTTGAGGGTGTATATGAGATTAAAGTCTTATTCATACTTTCTTATTCATTCTTTTCAAGTTTTCATACGTAATTAACACTAGTATCTTCAATATCTTCAATATCAAATATTGGTTATCCAGTCAAATCTTATATCTGTATAGTATTCTTTGAAACCCCTCTTTTTGATATACTTCTTGAATTTTAAATACTGGTTGTTTTTATTGGTTTAAATCTACAAGAATAATATAAAAAAAATGTATCTTGTAATTTTTTCCTTTATAAACAATAATGTTATATACCAGGTCCATTGCTTTGAAGAGAACGTCTGCTTATCTTTTTCCGTATTTAAATGTTCGTGCTTAATAAATCCTGCTGGATGCCCACGTAATTCCCCATTTTTATTATTTATTTATTTATTGTGGAACTGTTCATTATATTCATTTCTTTATTTATTTGAGGAAATTTTAATTTATAACAGAATGCTTTATTTTTTTGTGTTATCACGTTCGTTTGCTCTTTATTTATACTTGTGTAGTATTAATTAACAACAAAACGGATAACAGGAAAGGTCAGCAATGACATACCAATCAATCAAAGAACTCCGGCCAAAAAATAACATAAAAGAGTACAAAACACAAACATTAACAGAGAATCAGGATAGTACAGACACTCAACAGTGGTGGGGTAAAAGCCCCCCCCCCCCCCCCCTTATCTATCCTGACATCCTGGTATATAAAATACACCATAAAAACCAATACAGTATCATTACCAACAGGATGACCGCTTGCTAGAATTGCAAAAGTAGAGTGCACGACACATAATTTAGATAGCAGAATCATAATGTGCTCGTTTTAACTGTAAACCTAGCTAAGGGTCTCATAACTGCAGGTCGAATGTTAGCCGTGTTCGGTTCCTTGTGTCAGGATTTACTATTACTCTATACATGTTTTGATTGTTTTTCCTTTATACTTGAACAAATTGAATCTTTTGTGTCATATGAGAATCAGTTTGCGAATTTAGGCGGATCACGGGACCTCAGCATATAGAGCTGCCTATACCGCGTCCCCGGGTGGCGGATAGGGGAGACCCTCTCGTTGGGGATTGTCAGGTAATAATACGGAAAGCCTGACCGCGGACCATAGTGGGTAACTTGTTTGGAGAATGCCACATTCCCTGCACGCTAATGACACCTTCTGTAGTTTTCGAAAAAGAGTAGGCCGATGGCCGCTACAGACGGCTAAATTATCAGATCCTACCAAACCATCCTCCTTTTACAGTGGCAGTCAAAATTGGTTCCATTTGTGTCCCATCCCATCCCTATTTGAATTGTTTGATAAATTGAACTGGTTCTCGTGCTGAAGAAGCATGAAATATTTTCCACTGGACGTTAAGCAACAATCAATCAATAAAATCATAACGCATATTTTTCAAGCATTAGTGGTTAATTTTGAACCCTCTCGGTTCTGGAATTAAACATCTGGTTGAGTATACTTGTATCATTCTGTTGAGGTCAAATACCTTTTTATGAACGTCTTTTGAATTTGTATTGTCTTGTTCTGGGTATTAATTAGAATTTATATAATGTCATGAAGAAATTATAAAATTTCAGTGAGAATATATATATAATGTACCAGAGAAGTACTAGAATATGTGATGTCCAACAATGTCACTATAGGTATCTTGTTACTTTATTTACACTTTATTAACATAATTGTATGCCTGTTTGAAATATATTTGTTTTACCTTTATCTGTTTGAGTTTAAATTTTAATAGGAAAAATTCCCTATCTTCTATTATAAGCACGGACAAATATATCATTTTCAGTTCGTACTTGTTTAAGTGGTGTAAGGTATACATTCTGGTATTTTCTCTCCAAATAATCTAACAAGAAATGGGTGTTCAATTTATTCTTCAAATAATATTTAAAGTAAAGAACCATCAATCTATTCAAATCAAAATCAAAGAACAAAAGCATCAAAAATGGGTACTGGTTTTATCTATCCTTTCACGTTAAAGTCATTTATATCAGCGCAACTGTGGTTAATAATATTAGTTCCGTCATTTTATTCCTCCATAAAACCCTTTTTTATACTCACTGGTATTAAAAATACATTGCAGTGTAAATACTGCGTTCAGCATACTACACAACATTACAATGAATGTATGAAATTCTACAAACTATATACACTGACTGGTATAAATGAATATGAAAATGTTCGGTACTTTAAAATGCCCAATGAATCCAATTCCGTTTTGATAAGGTCATTTTTAACACACGGACAACGCACTCGCACAAAACTAAAAATCTGTACTTGGAGAAAAGTTGAAGAATTTAAAAATTATTCGTAAAGTCACTGATTAATTAATAATAAAATTAGGGTGAAAAGTTTCTGTCAATATTTAAAGTTTCAATATTAAAAATACAATTCAAAATTTGTATAGTAAACAAAATCTAAACATTTTCTCATCGTAACCCTCACGTATGTGATATGATACTGTAATATACGGGAGAAGATGTCAAATGTTTTATGACCAAATACAGTGCATCTTATAGTTAATTAACTACTTAACGATCTGATCCAGACGTTGCATATGGAACTGCTGGTCATTGTACGGAAGACAGAAGAATAATGAGGATTTCGTATGTTACACTAACTTTAACATGTCTCAAAGCAAGTAAGTATATTTTCGTTTAATTTAACACAGTATTTTTTTATTTGTCTTGTCAAAGTTCATTGATATCTGTATTTTGCTGTCTTCATGACTTACAGTATTACTTAAATGTTAGTCCAGAATGACAGCAATGGCTTTGGTTTAGACAGCTTGAATGTATTTTATAAATCGTGTATCCATTTGTACTGATAAGGAAGGCAATTCGATAACCCCCCCAAAAAGAGTCCCATCGTCGCATGAAAGTACTTCCAATTTTTCAACTTAACAATACGAGCGTTCTGATACAGAAAGTAATATTACGGACACTGTGACTTTGAATAATTTCAAAATCTTTAAAATGTAGCAAAATCTCCAATTTCCCCTTTAAAATAGGGCGGTTTCAGTTTCTGAATCCAGCGCAAAAAATGATAAACAAAATATTTTGATAAAATCTTATAGTCCACGAATTATTTTTGTGATCGAGTGATTGCACTTATATCTGTTACTGTTCAAAACTAGGATCGCTTTCGATGTGTGGGTCAACTTTTCAATAGCGAGTTACTTTTAAGCTACTTGTATGTTCTTTGAAAGGTCACAGCCAGCCAAAATATAACTAGATTTGAAAATTGTACGAGCCGAACTTATCAAATACAAGTATTATAAAGGGTGTTTTTCTGCCTCTTCAGAATTTCAGATAATTTAGAATTACGAGAGTGCGTGTACACGAAACTATCAGTAGTTACACTAGTTTTTGTCGTGCTGGTGCGTAATGGGGCGGAAATGGTGTCACAGAAAGTTACCTCAGCGGCAAATGACGTCACAGGATGTCACACCACAGGAAGTGGTTTGTAAGCATGCAAAAGTGATGCCGGGATTTTCAGTCCAGTCACCTTGAATTCTTGCAAAGAGAGGGTATTGCATCAACTTTTTCCCCTGGTTTTATTTCCTAACCCTAACCTAACCTTTAACCTAACACCAACACTAACCCTAACCCTAAACCTAAACCTAACTCTTAACCTTTACCCTAACAATAACCCTAACTCGAACCTTAACCCACCCTAACTCTAAACTAACCCTGGCCCTAGCCCTACCATAACCCTAACCTAACATTAGGGTTAGGGTAAGGGTTAGAATTAGAGTTAGAGTTAAGGTTAGCGTAAGGATTAGAATTAATGTTAGAGTTAGGGTTAGGGTAACACCAACACTAACCCTAACCATAATCCTTACCGTAAAGCTAACCCTTACCATAACTCTAACCCTAACTCTAAACCTAACCTAACTCTTAACCCTAACCCTAACCCTAACTCTTAACCCTTACCCTAACAATAACCCTAACTGAACCTTAACCCACCGTAACTCTAACCTAACATTTGGGTTAGGGTAAGGGTTAGAATTAGAGTTAGGGTTAGGGTAAGGATTAAAATTAATGTTAGAGTTAGGGTTAGGGTTACCCTAACCCCTAACCCTAACACTATAATCGAACTCTAACTCTAACCCTATAACCTAATCCTAACCCTAAATCAACTCTTACCCTAAACCTAACTCTAACCTTACACTTATCCTAACTGTTACTCTAACCCTAACCCTAAACTTAACCTAACTCTAACACTTACCTTACTCTAACCCAAACACTAACCATATCTTAATCCTATCCCTAACCTAACATAGGGTAAAAGTTAATTTTATGGTTGGGTTAGGATTAGAGTTAGGGTTAGGATAGGCTACAGTTATGTTAGATTTAGAATTTAAGGTTAAAGTTACGGTTAGAGTTTGGGCTATAGGTTTAGCGGTAGGGTTAGAGTTAGGTTAGAGTTAGGTTACTGTTACAAGTAAGTGTTAAGGTTAGAGTTAGAGTTAGGTTTGAGGTAAGTGTTACGGTTAGGCTTAAGGTTAAGGTAAGAGTTAGGGTTAAGGTTAAGGTTAAGGTAAGAGTTAGGGTTAAGGGTAAGGTTAAGGTTAAGTCAGTGAAAGAGTTAGGGTAAAAGTGAGGGTTAGTGTCAGTGTGAAGGCGAAGGTTAGGGTTAGGGTTTTGGTTAGGTTACATTAGGTTACGTTAGGGTTAGGGTTTGGGTTAGGTTACATTAGGTTACGTTAGGGTTTGGGTTAGGATTAGAGTTAGTGTTAGAGTGGATTAGATTTAGAGTTCCGGTAAGGGTTAAGGTTTAGGTTAGTTTTAGGGTTAAGAGTTAGGATTAAGGTAAAGAGTTCGGGTTAGGGTTTTGGTTAGGTTACATTAGGTTATGTTAGGGTTAGGGTTTGGGTTAGGATTAGAGTTAGTATTAGAGTGGGTTAGATTTAGAGTTCCGGTAAGGCTTAGGGTTAGGGTTTAGGTTAGGTATGGATGAGGATTCAACGGAATATAGTAAATTGGATTCGGCCTCAGGCATCGAAGAAACCGATAACGAGGAATCGGAATATAGAAGGGACCATTGTTTAAACGAAGACTCCGATGAGGAATGCGAACGGTCTCCATGGACTTCATTATGATTATAACATTTCGAGTACATCAGACGGAGTACAAACAGAAAGTAAAAGAACGAGTAAGAATGAATAAGCATTCCCTTGGACTGGTGTTTTGGCAGCAAGACAAATAAAGACCCCATGCATCAAATGATCAGGGCAACGGATAAACATTTAAGAGAAGAGAATTACTATGAATTGAAAGAATCCTAAGATTATGACTGTGTACTGAGAGACTACGACCCAACACCGACTGAAGACAGCAACGTCTCTATGTTGTGCAAAGATGGAGAGAAAAAAGTAAAAATAAAAATAAAATAAAATAGAAAAAGGCAAAATAAAAAGAAAATGTGGAAGGGTTAATGCAGCCTTTTCTTTCTGGGTAGCAAGTCACAAGCCTGGATAAATGCAGAGTGGCCTTTCTAAATGGCCTGATCCAAGCTATCATCGTTGAATTATGACAATCGCGACAACCAAAAAGACGTCTAAGGAAACAGACAAGACGTTGGACGGAGAATCTCTCCTCCTCAGCAGCAACAGCAGCATTTCCCTCACGTAGAGCAACAGCAGCAGCATTTCCTTTACGCAGAGCAGCATCAACATCATCGTATTCATCGCCCAGGACACAGAAGTATTTCCCTCACCCAGAGCAGCAGCAGCAAATACAAATATGAGGACCTGAGTGTCTTGAGCAGCAATGACCAGCAATGAGCAGCGAAGAGCAAGAAAACCAAACCAACGACCACTATATCACAAGTTTCCCTGTACATTCTGATGAATGACTAAGAAACCATGGGGAACAGAAACCGCGAGAAAAGGGAAGATAATTAAATCATACCATTGAAATATCGGTCTTGTGTACCCAATTGGTCCTTGACCTTACGGTGATAGGTCCTAGTCTAAACACCTCGAAGAGAGACTGTATCTACATATTGAATAGAAAACCAGAAAACCGCAGGCAGGGGAGTTAATCCAATTTAGACAATATACTTTCGGTTATGCGTACCCTCCGTGTGCGAGACCTCAAGGTAACTGGACACACTGCAAAAGGTTACCCAGCTATACACAGCAACGAACCACCCCAAAAAACCTCCGAATTGAAAAGGGCGGGAAAGGGGAAGATCATTAACTCGTAATATTATGCATGTTATACAACCACTACAACGAACTGCGGGAAGGTTCTTACGATCCTTCCCTTAGAAAATGACGCAAAACGATGAGAAATAATTCATTGTGGCTTAAAAATATCCTGATTTTACAACGGTTATGCACTGTATGCCAAATATTTTGCCAATATTTTTTATATAAAATATCGGTATGAAGGGCCCACATTTGGTGAAATCGTGATATTTTTAAGCCACTTCTATTCTAATAGGGCAGTTTTTACGACATTTCGAAACGCTGCAACATATATATCCACTAACGAAGACGCCATTACACAGCGCAAGTTATACTATGACGTCGTTAAAGCTTGTTAAAAAAGTTTACTGTGACGTGTCCAATCAAACCGTCCGACGTCTTTGACGCTGGAATCAAAATATCCATATTTTACTTCGGCGTTTGAAGCAAGTCATATTAGAATCTCCCTAACACTGTTTATTGAAACATGGCACGAAGGCACGAAATTATCTCCCTTAAAGGAATATGGGAAAATTCATCACTCGGGAAGTGATTTGCGCAAACCCTTTCCGGTGATGTAACTTGCTGTGGCGTCATTCCAGGCACCACCACGACAAATACGTATTTAGAACCTCCTATATACTACTAATATACATATTTCCCGATAATAAGGGGTATTTTTTCATGCATACTTTACTCTTTATCGGGTAAAAGCTGCTATAATATGCTAACTTTCATATTACAAACATTACTAGTAAGTATTTCGTTTTGAAATACATATTTATACGGTTCATTCGTCACTGTTACAGATATAAATTAAAGTGGGATGTCTAAAATGATTATAGCATAACATTTTGTCTCACACCAACTAATTATTATAATTATGTCTCCAGCACTGGGAATAGATTTGTGGCAGTCCTGGTGGACATATGAAGGAATCTCAGGTATAGTTATCTTCCATAAATACTTTCATGTTGCTTAGATATACAACCATTACTAAGAGTGGAAAATTTTTCCCTTTAGTGGTTCTAAATGTATTATTATGTGGTATTCTTACAATCTTATTTTAGCTGGTTTGGACAGACGATGGTTGAACATTGCGGATTTGAGTAAGGCAAAAACTGATTTTAAAATGGCTTTTAAAACAAATAACAAACCAAACAATATAAAAAAATTAAGTCAGCACAGAAAGCATTAGCAGTTTTTTTTGTCACCTGATCCATTGCCAGTGAGTAACATATGGTGAAGTGTCAAGTCAAGTGAGGTGTTAATAACAGAAAGATCTCAAACTATACCGTCTCCATTCTATTCACACAGGTGGAAGAACTAGCCCTATGCCACTAGGTCAAATTCTTAATATATACATGTGTGATTTTTTAACTGATTGGGAGGAAATTTTTATGTCAGTTCAGTTAAAAGTACACTTCTTATATGTATTATTTTCGGGTAATATTTTCATTGTCAAGATATGAGGAAAGTTCATATCCAACTGATCAAAACAGCAATTCAAAACACATTAAATGCGCCAAACTGTGCGTTTTGAAACAACACTGAGAAATATATGAATTATGTCTTCTAAGTTCTTTCAAGGAAATATATTGTTTTGCCATTTGTATGTTTGAATGATTGAATTGTGTATATACTAGTAATATATATTGTATTTTAATGTATGAATGTTAACTGTATACATGTATTTTGTTTGAGGGCCTCAATGAAAATTAGACTACTTCTAATTGAGTTACCCTCTTTAAATAAAGAATTTATTATTATTATTATTATTATTATTATTATTATATACCTTCAGGATTCCAGTTCTGGGGTAAATCAAATGACGATTGGGCCGTTTGTTCTGATGGAAAGTTTCAATCACCAATTGACATAAACTCTAGTCAACTACTATTTGACCCAAACCTAGAACCGTTCTACATATTTCCTAAAAAGGTAAAGCTATCGTATTCATTACGCAAATTTTCTACCTGTAACCTAAAAAGTTATCGAAGACTATAATAAGCAACCCAAAACTAGTTTCGTTAATTTCAAAATATACTCGGTCACAGTAACTGCGTAATAGATTGTGGTAGTTCACATTCCAAGTTCTTTATTTTTCGTCCTGTCTTGTTCTGGTATTCTTTGGTTTGGTTTATGTTTTTACTCCTTTTGGTTATCTCTTTGTCTCAAGTGTTAGTCCTACTTTTTCCACTGTTTTGTTGCTTCAATCTAATTAAAATTAGATCTACTAATTGCTTCTTCCAGTCACTGCATGTAGATTTAACAACACTCCATTTTACTTTCTGATCTGATGACCTGTTGAGAATTCTCGGGTTTTATCCTTAGGCTAATGAAAATTATGAAGGCTGAAATCTGATAAACTGATTGGAAAGGTCATCAAAACAGAAAGTAAAAATGGAGTGTTGTTAGATCTACATGCAGTGAATGAAAGGAGCAATTATTAGATCTAATTTTAATTTTTTCTATACCACTGTATTTATGGTTTATGAAAATATATATATATATATATATATATTATTTTGCTGATATGCTATATCTTATATAAATAAACTAGATGAAAAGTCATTACGTACAATTGGTATCCCTGACAGTCAGTACGTACAATGGGTATCCCTGACAGTCATTACGTACAATGGATATCTCTGACAGTCATTACGTACAATGGGTATCTCTGACAGTCATTACGTACATATGGTATCCATGACAGTCATTACGTACATTGGGTATCCCTGACAGTCATAACGTACTGTTTAAACGAAGACTCCGATGAGGAATGCGAACGGTCTCCCTGACAGACATTACGTACAATGGATATCTCTGACAGTCATTACGTACAATGGGTATCCCTGACAGACATTACGTACAATGGATATCTCTGACAGTCATTACGTACAAGAGGTATCCCTGATAGTAAGTAATTAAGTAAGTAAGTAATGTCTTTATTTAAAGAGGGTAACACAGTTAGTATTAAAATACTAATCTTCCCTGGGGCCCTCAATTAAAATATGAATTAATAAAACACAAACAATAAATTAATCTAACATTGATCTAATTTCAACAAACAAAGATCCACACCATGAGGACCATCTATATACATATATACATATATATAATCAATAAAATGTTACATTTAATATAAACATTGAAAGAATAGGACATCTCGCCTTCCAATACTTTGACTATAATTTAACAAATTTAGAAAGCTTCACGCAGCTTTAAGTAATCTGTATACGTTCTTTTGAAGGTTTCTATATTTGTATTCAATTTAAGGTCTGTTGGTAAAGCATTCCATAAAATGATTCCAGAATAGTAAAAACTTTTCTTCGCAAAATTTGTATTTGGAAGAGGTACAAACAAGTTTCTTCTTTTTGTTGATCGTAAAGAATACGTTGAAGCATTATTAGCAGTGTTAAAGACATCACATAAATATTCTGGAGCAAGATTATTGACGCTTTTAAACATTAAAACACCTTGTGATAATCAATTCTTTTAAAAATAGTTAGCAATCCAAGTTTTTTAAATAGTATATTGGTAGGTATGTCTCTTTTTGCATTAAGTATAATTCTTGCAGCCCTTTTTTGCAACTTATACAACTTTTCTAAATTTGCTAAACTGGCTTGGCCCCATATTGTACAACAATAATCAAACAATAGTAAGATATAAGCATTATAGTACAAAATTAAACCTTCTGATGGAAGATAAGATTTTAATCTGCACATCAGCCCAAGCCGAGAAGAAATTTTTGAAACTAGTTTGTTAATATGTTCAGCCCAAGATAAACAGTTGTCAATCATAACACCTAATAATTTTTCACATTTAATATTATCCAGCAATGTATTATTAAAGAACACATTGGCAGTATTGTTTCTAATCCTTTTACTGGATGATACAAGCATTGATTTGGTTTTTGTTAATTTATCATCATATCATTTTCATTACACCATTCTTGCACCTTTTTTATATCAAAATTCAATTAACTATTGATGTCACATATATTAGAAGATGAACAGTGAATGGTAGTATCATCTGCATATAAATTAGGACTAGTGTATTGTAAATATAATGGTAAGACATTTATGTATAAAAGAAAAAGCAAAGGTCCAAGAATACTACCTTGTGGAACACCACAATACAAATTTGGCCATTTCTTTCAAAATTATTGATTACAACTTTTTGTGGTCTTTCTGATAGATAAGAGTTAAACCATTTCATAGACATTGTCATTACGTACAATGGGTATGCCTGACATTCATTACGTACATTGGGTATCCCTGACAGTCATTACTTACAATGGATATCCCTGACAGACATTACGTACAATGGGTATCTCTGACAGCCATTACGTACAATGGGTATCCCTGACAGTCATTACGTACAATAGATATCCCTGACAGACATTATGTACAGTGGGTATCTCTGACAGTCATTACGTACAGTGGGTATCCCTGACAGTCATTACGTACAATAGATATCCCTGACAGACATTACGTACAATGGGTATCTCTGACAGTCATTACGTACAATGGGTATCGCTGACAGTCATTACGTACAATAGATATCCCTGACAGTCATTACGTACAATGGGTATCTCTGACAGTCGTTACGTACATTGGGTATCCCTGACAGTCATTACTTACAATGGATATCCCTGACAGACATTACCCACAACGGGTATCCCTGACAGTCATTATATACAATGGGTATCTCTGACTTTCATTACGTACAATGGGTATCCCTAACAGTCATTACGTACAATGGGTATCCCTGACAGTCATTACGTACAATAGATATCCCTGACAGACATAATGTACAGTGGGTATCTCTGACAGTCATTACGTACAGTGGGTATCCCTGACAGTCATTACGTACAATAGATATCCCTGACAGACATTACGTACAATGGGTATCCCTAACAGTCATTACGTACAATGGGTATCCCTGACAGTCATAACGTACAATAGATATCCCTGACAGTCAGTACGTACAATGGGTATCCCTGACAGTCATTACGTACATTAGGTATCCCTGACAGTCATTACTTACAATGGATATCCCTGACAGACATTACGTACAATGGGTATCTCTGACAGTCATTACGTACAACGGTTATCCCTGACAGTCATTACGTACAATGGATATCCCTGACAGTCATTACGTACAATGGGTATCCCTGACAATCATTACGTACAATGTGTATCCATGATAATTTTTGTTTTAACCTTCATCGAATAAAATACCGATTGTGACCAAAACCTTGGATATCAAAAAGATAACAACTAATCAATGGTGAGAATCAAATGGGCCTAAAATGGTCGCCAAAATCCGGGTAATGTCAACTTTTCCTGTTGGAGTTTAAAGCCTACTTTTAACAGAATTTTAGAATTAATCAACCTTATAAACTTTACATACTTCGGAGCTGAAGATACTTTCTACAGCAGCGAGAATTGTGCAGAGCTGATTAAAACAGTTCTAGCTCAAAATAGTGCAGTTAAACCACATCAGTTCTCCTGCTTAAAAAATCGACATGTCTCAAATTGTGAATATTTTTTTTAAGAATTGAAAAATAAATGAGCATTTATAAAATTATATATATCTTCTGTGTTCAGGTTACTGGAAACATGACAAATGATGGACACGGAGTTACCATTGATGTTGATGATGGGCCGATTATTTATTCTGGACCATTAAAATACAAGCACAAAGTAGCACAGATCAAAGTTCATTTTGGAGAAGAAAGCAAGAACGGAGGATCAGAACATTCAATTGATGGTCTGAAATTTCCCACAGAAGTAAAATTTATATATATTTTTTCATATATTGAAAACATAAGGAGACGTCACTCAATTACATCCTCTTATTAAACTACATAACACAAAATGATCTTAACTGAGTTAATTCAAATTTTATCCCTTTATCTAGGATAGCTGGAATCAGACTTGTGGGCTCAATAACAAAGCGTGACTGGTGATACATGTAATGATTCAAACTCAGTAAAAGACGTCACAAGATACGTGACGTTACAATACATAGATAGCGACAGGGCGAACGAACGTCTCTAAAACACGATCCTGGACACCTTTGGTACTTTAATACAACAAAACTTCGCAACGTATTTCTGTGCTATATTTTCAAATTTTCCTTGACAAATGAAATTGTAAAGTTTTTATTATTGCGAATATTATACAAGGAAGGATGAATTTATGATCAAATGTAAGAACTGTACGTTAATTACTGACTGCTTCCACAAAATTAACAATCTATACAGGCTTCTTTTCTAACATGTTCTAAATGGGTATAAAAAAGAAATCAATGTGTCCATGGGACACGGATGTCCTCCCACCAAAAACACTGTTTTCAACAAACTAACAAAATAACTTACCCCATAATTTATAAGAAACTAGATTGACAAAACTGTAAAAAAAAAACGTGTTGATCATAAAAACGTCTTGATCATTATCATGATTATTAAGACCTTTATATACCAAAAACACCTCAGTCGTGTACTCGATAGTGGAAGAAATCTGTCTCAGCTTGCTTTTGTCAAGTTTTTCCGCTACTGAGTAGAGTTAAAAAAACTTATGTTGATTAAAAAATATTATTTATATTCTCTATCCTTTTTTAATTTTAGGTACATTTACTAACATACAATGCTGATTTGTACACAAATCTAACACAAGCTTTAAGATCATTCCATGGAGTTGCTATTATTGCAATATTTGGTCAGGTATTTGATTTCCATAACAGTAACAACATTTATATATTTGATATTTTAATATACTTAAGTATGATCGAAAACTATATGCTCTAAAGTCTTCACTAAATAACATAAAGTATGTTTTTGTAACATGTTAATCTACCCAATTTTGTTTTGTCTTGTTTTCTTTTGTTTTGACAAGGATTTAAAAAAATTACTATTCAAATCCTTAATTTTGGTTTTGTTTTCTTTTTGTTTTGATTTTTTGGAGTGGACTTGAGACAGACACTAAATTTAAATTATAAAATGTTACCTTAAGATTATATAACTCATATTACATAAAATAATTATTTTGGGACTTTTATCAAAGTAAAATTTTTTCAGTAATTGTGGATTTTATTCCAATCACATATTACATAGGCCGTATTCGTTTGACAGAAAATTCCTATTCACTTAAAATGTTGTTGATGCGATTTAATCGATATATGTTAAACTGTTATTATTTTGTCTCCAGCGATTTTATATCCGACGCTTTTTATATGCTGATTTTGGTATTATTTATTTCAGTATGGAGACACTACAAATGAAGCATTTGAACTTATTTCACGGTATACAGGAAATGTGTTGTTGAAAGGTAAGACTGCTGTGTATCTTTTATTAACTAAGGATCGGTTTTTGGCGGAAGATTTCAAAACATTGTTTAAATTATAAGTAATAATATGTCTATATATTGTTTCCTGCAGTGGTAACAGCTCAGTTTCTAGTATTTCGATATTAGCCCGAAATTGAAACTTTAAATTTACTTTTACAAACATGTTTGATTTGTGGTAACTAAGGAGTAATTCTTCGTGCATTGCTCTGTCCTTAGGTGGTTTTGGCTATACCCTCGTGCATTGGTCTGTCCTTAGATGGTTTTGGCTATACCCTCGTGCATTGCTCTGACCTTAGATGGTTTTGGCTATACCCTCGTGCATTGCTCTGTCCTTAGATGGTTTTGGGTATACCCTCGTGCATTGCTCTGTCCTTAGATTGTTTTGGCTATACCCTCGTGCATTGCTCTGTCCTTAGATGGTTTTGGGTATACCCTCGTGCATTGCTCTGTCCTTAGATTGTTTTGGCTATACCCTCGTGCATTGCTGTGTCCTTAGATGGTTTTGGCTATACCCTCGTGCATTGCTCTGTCCTTAGATGGTTTTGGCTATACCCTCGTGCATTGCTCTGTCCTTAGATGGTTTTGGCTATACCCTCGTGCATTGCTCTGTCCTTATAGATGGTTTTGGCTATACCCTCGTGCATTGCTCTGTCCTTATAGATGGTTTTGGCTATACCCTCGTGCATTGCTGTGTCCTTAGATGGTTTTGGCTATACCATCGTGCATTGCTGTGTCCTTAGATGGTTTTGGCTATACCCTCGTGCATTGCTCTGACCTTAGATGGTTTTGGCTATACCCTCGTGCATTGCTCTGTCCTTAGATTGTTTTGGCTATACCCTCGTGCATTGCTGTGTCCTTAGATGGTTTTGGCTATACCCTCGTGCATTGCTGTGTCCTTAGATGGTTTTGGCTATACCCTCGTGCATTGCTGTGTCCTTAGATGGTTTTGGCTATACCCTCGTGCATTGCTGTGTCCTTAGATGGTTTTGGCTATACCCTCGTGCATTGCTCTGTCCTTAGATTGTTTTGGCTATACCCTCGTGCATTGCTCTGACCTTAGATGGTTTTGGCTATACCCTCGTGCATTGCTCTGTCCTTAGATGGTTTTGGCTATACGCTCGTGCATTGCTCTGTCCATAGATGGTTTTGGCTATACCCTCGTGCATTTTGCTCTGTCCTTAGATGGTTTTGGCTATACCCTCGTGCATTGCTCTGTCCTTAGATGGTTTTGGCTATACCCTCGTGCATTGCTCTGTCCTTAGATGGTTTTGGCTATACCCTCGTGCATTGCTCTGTCCATAGATGGTTTTGGCTATACCCTCGTGCATTGCTCTGTCCTTAGATGGTTTTGGCTAACCCTCGTGCATTGCTCTGTCCTTAGATTGTTTTGGCTATACCCTCATGCATTGCTCTGTCCTTAGATGGTTTTGGCTATACCCTCGTGCATTGCTCTGTCCTTAGATGGTTTTGTCTATACCCTCGTGCATTGCTCTGTCCTTAGATGGTTTTGGCTATACCCTCGTGCATTTTGCTCTGTCCTTAGATGGTTTTGGCTATACCTTCGTGCATTTTGCTCTGTCCTTAGATGGTTTTGGCTATACCTTCGTGCATTTTGCTCTGTCCTTAGATGGTTTTGGCTAACCCTCGTGCATTGCTCTGTCCTTAGATGGTTTTGGCTATACCCTCATGCATTGCTCTGTCCTTAGATGGTTTTGGCTATACCCTCGTGCATTGCTCTGTCCTTAGATGGTTTTGTCTATACTCTCGTGCATTGCTCTGTCCTTAGATGGTTTTGGCTATACCCTCGTGCATTTTGCTCTGTCCTTAGATGGTTTTGGCTATACCTTCGTGCATTTTGCTCTGTCCTTAGATGGTTTTGGCTATACCCTCGTGCATTGCTCTGTCCTTAGATGGTTTTGGCTATACCCTCGTGCATTTTGCTCTGTCCTTAGATGGTTTTGGCTATACCTTCGTGCATTTTGCTCTGTCCTTAGATGGTTTTGGCTATACCCTCGTGCATTTTGCTCTGTCCTTAGATGGTTTTGGCTATACCCTCGTGCATTGCTCTGTCCTTAGATGGTTTTGGCTATACCCTCGTGCATTGCTCTGTCCATAGATGGTTTTGGCTATACCCTCGTGCATTTTGCTCTGTCCTTAGATGGTTTTGGCTATACCCTCGTGCATTGCTCTGTCCATAGATGGTTTTGGCTATACCCTCGTGCATTTTGTTCTGTCCTTAGATGGTTTTGGCTATACCCTCATGCATTTTGCTCTGTCCTTAGATGGTTTTGGCTATACCCTCGTGCATTGCTCTGTCCATAGATGGTTTTGACTATACCCTCGTGCATCGTTCTGTCCATAGATGGTTTTGGCTATACCCTCGTGCATTGTTCTGTCCATAGATGGTTTTGGCTATACCCTCGTGCATTGCTCTGTCCTTAGATGGTTTTAGCTATACCCTCGTGCATTGCTCTGTCCTTAGATGGTTTTGTCTATACCCTCGTGCATTTTGCTCTGTCCTTAGATGGTTTTGGCTATACCCTCGTGCATAGCTCTGTCCATAGATGGTTTTGGCTATACCCTCGTGCATTGCTCTGTCCTTAGATGGTTTTAGCTATACCCTC
Source organism: Mytilisepta virgata (assembly GCA_028015205.1). NCBI lineage: Eukaryota > Metazoa > Mollusca > Bivalvia > Mytilida > Mytilidae > Mytilisepta > Mytilisepta virgata. Next base: position 93,874,956 of record CM051519.1, on the reverse strand, counting down.
GTGCATTGCTCTGTCCTTAGATGGTTTTGGCTATACCCGCGTGCATTGCTCTGTCCTTAGATGGTTTTGGCTATACCCTCGTGCATTTTGCTCTGTCCTTAGATGGTTTTGGCTATACCCTCGTGCATTTTGCTCTGTCCTTAGATGGTTTTGTCTATACCCTCGTGCATTTTGCTCTGTCCTTAGATGGTTTTGGCTATACCCTCGTGCATTTTGCTCTGTCCTTAGATGGTTTTGTCTATACCCTCGTGCATTGCTCTGTCCTTAGATGGTTTTGGCTTTACCCTTTTGGTCATTTTGGTATTTTTCTCTTAAAAGTTTGGGATTATTGTTTTGGTTTTCACCATTTTAAGCCTTGAGCACAACTGATGAGTTGTTTGTCATCAAATATGGCGTCATCACAAAGGAATGAAACATTGTTGGATATGTGATGTTTTGTTCTCAATCATGTTGGCTGTTGGGGTGTACAGAATTGCAGTAAAACTATGATATTTTTACCAATCAGTTGCCCAAGAATATTGCACACACAGTACAGTATTAGTATAACATTTCGTTAACAACATGGACATCAAGTTGTAACCAATTTTATTTAGATGAACTTAAGGTTGTGTGCAAATGAAGGCATCTTAAAATGCATTAAAAATGTCCTGATAAAATTTTCTAGAACTGGTATCATTAACGGAGAAACTCTGCAGAATCGGATGTGTTTCCCGTTTTTCACGTTGGGATTTATTGTTATTGCCAATTTCTTCTGCCGTGTGATTTATTGGATTGTAACTTTGTTTTCGTTTTTTTCAGTACCAAGATAATCTCATTATTGATATTGGAACTTTATTATTATTTACCCTGCCGGTTATTTAATTTAAGCTTCCTCTTTAGAGATGTACAAATCTTACCTAACACTGTGAACTTGAAAAGTTAGGAGTATATCTTTATATAATTTGATATGTGCTTTGTTTTACTGCTCTCATTGATTGATTGATTGTCGTTTAACCCCGTGCTGGCGATATTGCAGCCAATATCACGGCGATTTACTGCTCTCATGAGTACGCTTATCTTATAGATTTTCCTTGTACCCAATTGCGTCGACATTCTTTTCGCTATAAGATATTAATTTTGTATCAACCCCATGATGATACGCATATAAGAAAATGCTAAACACTTTTATCAAGTCTTCGTGTTATTTTGTCATTTACTTGTTAGAGCTGAAATTCTTTCGAGAAATTTCAGTCTGCCAACGCTCTTACAATAGGCGTAAGTTGGGGGTTTTGAGATGATACTGACAGAAGAATGATTACATTCCTTAGGTCCATACACTCCTGAAATTTATCATTTCAGGTGAGAAAACAAACATATCTGGTATACCAGTGGAAATTCTTGTACCGGCTACCAGTCAGTACATAACATACCAGGGTTCGTTAACACAACCAGGATGTTCAGAATCAGTTACGTGGATAATTCTTAATCGGCCCATAAACATAAGTAAAGAACAAGTATGTACAAAGTTGCTTTAAATGAATTTTTTTTAAACAACGGTCAAAATGAAGAATTATGTATGAATTTGTAGATAACATTACAGTTAATTCGTTCTGTAAAATCAAAGATGAGTATACAGATTTGAAATATTCACATGAATATTTGTATAACTTGTACAATACATTTACTTAAACTTCAAATGAAGCCTACATTTAGTTGTATCGCTGGCCTACTGTTACAAAAATGTTAAAATAGCGAAAACTAAGGCGTATCTCCCTGGTGAATAGCTCTGTCCTTAGACGGTTTTGTTTTTAATCTTTTGGTCATTTTGGAATTTGCCCTTCAATATTTGGATTGTTATTTTTAGTTTTTAACATTTTAGGCCTTGAGCACAACCAGACGAAATGTGCAAATCTGGAGCATCAAAATTGGTATCAAATAATTTTTTATATTGTATTTAAAGAAAATATCATTACGATGAATGATCAGTCGATAAAGAACACCAATCTTTATAATATTATATTAATAATTAAGCAGTTAAGTACAATGTAGATATAAACTGACAGTATTTTATTTTACACAGTTGGATAGATTTAGACGACTTCGAAAAGTCAAGACAACGGGATCATCAGCTTTTTTGAAACATAATATTAGACCAACAATGCCTTCATATAACCGTCTAATGACAACAAACATCAACTTTAACAGAAAGGTCTGTAAAAATTTAAATGAAATCTCTCATGCAGTCGTTCGTACAAATAGTTATAATTGTAACCACGTGATATCATGGTAATTCTGTAGACCGAGAAATGAGCACAGGAAGCTTAATTACGCCCTTCCGTATTAAACAGAATTGTTTTATTTACACTGGAAGTAGCTACATAGAATCATACTCTCACTGCACAAAAACGCCAAATATTTTGAGACTCCATGACAACCCTTTTATTTGGCGTGAAAGAGCAGTGAATCTTATACTATATCTAATAAAGATGACAGACATAGAAAACTAGTAAACAAGCTCATCTTTTTCCATTTATGGATTCCCAAACACACCAACTGCTTTTCTTTATATATTTATATTTAGGTAAGCTCACGACAAAATCTTTGAGAACCCGAAAATCATCAAAACTATTTATGACCACAAGAATCAAAACAAGCGTAAACAGGGGGGAAAAATCAAATAAAGGTTGACTTTGAGTTAGCAAGATATTTTTAATACATATTTTTTGTCACCGTGTCTGCTCCGAAACAATTACCGAAACACTAAAGAATAGAACTTTTCCGAACTTTACACAGGGATATAATTATTTTTCGACAAAATTTTGAGTCCCGTGGGTGGATGCCAATTTTCATATACATGTATTTTTATTTCAACATATTTGTTTTTAGACAAGGAAGTGCGATATGAAAGAAGCAACAGATTACAGATGTAAGTTTATGTCAAGGTGTAGGAAATTTATTTCACTAGATTTAATTAAATATTATGAATACATATTGTAAATAATACTTATTATTATTCATCTTTGTTGCAAGCAGAATTCAATTTTTATCTGTATTTCTAATATATTTTTTTTGTGTGAGCATTCATGAATTTTCATTTAGCAATAGTTAACTATAAATTAAATCATACAAGTATTAATTTACATGAAATCGTGAGTATGACTAGAGGTTGCACCACACAACACGACGTCGAGTCTTTAATTCTTTAAATGTAAATTCAAATGAACAAAAAGGTAGCACCCAAAAGGAGCTATTCATAAGTAGTCACGGGGGCCGAGTGGTCTAGGTACTAATGATCACTAGCCTGTCAACACTGAGGTTGTGAGTTCGAATCTCACCTGTGGCAGGATGTGTTCGACTCCGATCTTTACTGACAAGGATTGCCAATTTTCCTACCGAAGGTCGGTGGTTCTCTACGGTTACTCCGGCTTCCTCCACCAATAGAAACTGGCCGCCGCGAAATCGCCAAATGTGCTCAAAACGGCGTAAAACCCCAACTAAACAAACAAAAAACATAAGTAGACACTCTTTCGTTCCCAAAAACTTGCTAGATAAACAATTTTAAACTTTAAAATTTCAAATGGGACTAGAGGCCCCCAGTTGAGCATCGACTCAGTGGAAGCAATTAAAAACGTTAAAAACGTTATATGCACTGAACATGCATATATATTTTTATTTTTATTTTTTAGAAATCATAGATGATTTGACATTTAAATGCTTGACAATTTAAGTTTGGTTTATATTGTAAAAGAGTTTTAACAAAAATCGGTAAAATTCCTTAACATGTGTTATGTCTGGATATGATCATCAAGTTTGAAATGATAATATGCAAAATATATATATTTTAAGAGTCTGGTAATTTGTATGTATTTTTACATAGATATGTAGATAAGTCGTACAAATGTATATTATATTTCAGTAAAAAGTCTATATTCCTGACATAACAAACAGTGCCATGTTGTTCTGAGAGAATGCCAGTATTATATGTAACCAAAGTACTTATTACATAAAATCAGAAAAATTAATTTTGTTATTTTACAACATATTGCATTTTCAAGTTTATCTAGATGTACTAAGGAATGTAATTTGGTACGTCAATATTTTTTAGTGCAATAAACACAACAACCTGTCATACGGTTAACTCAATAAATATTATTTGGTAAAAATGTTGATTCAACGGAATTACACTAAGCCCCGGACACAAATTTGGATACACGTGCTGCCATCAATCTCAAAACCAAAATACAATTCTGAAAGAAGACTACTTGCTGTCAAGATGGTTCCAATTGACTCACTGGGCTTGGACAAGTAAAGATCTTTAATTGAATTTCCCCACCTATCTCTACTTACGGACCTATTTTAAACTAATACCGACACCTAAGGACCTTTTTCTCAAGTTTGGTTCCAATTGGATCAGTAGTTTCAAAGAATGAGATTAAAATATACCAGTAAAATTTTGCGGAAGGTTGACGTACGACAGTTGATGACAATACTTCTCCCGAGCTAAAAATGAAAGTGTGGGTCTAACTCATTGCGGTCTTTGTTTTTCCTCATTTTTGACAACATTAAAAACAAAGCATTAACTTCTAAATTTACAGTATTGGTTATTGACAAACTTCACACAACTCCTCCCATTTTTGCTTCAAATGAAATTTTAGTTCAATCAGTTTCAGAGAAGATATTTTTTTTTATTTTGAAAAGTCAAAAAGAAAATATTGGATGTTGTCGCCAAGTTAGCGGTCTGATTTGGAGGTAATGGGCAAACAAGAAACCCATCTATGGATTGTTTATTTCGCGGAGTAGTTTAAGAAATGATTGTTTTTAATTTAGGTTGTTTTATTGATGTCTTACACAAAATTTAAGTTCATTTGGTCAAGCATTTTAACAGAATTCCCCCCCCCCCCCCCCCCCAATGTTTGACTAAGTATTGACCTAGTGACTTTACAGAAATGCTTCCGGTTCAAATTTAAGTTGATTTGCACTAGCAGTTTCATGAGGAACGATTTTAAAATTTGACTAATGAGAAACCAGTACTTCAGTAATGATTTTTGTCGCCATGTTCATGTCTGATCGGTATAAAATGGGAGTTTTTACCAAGTTTCAGATCAATTGGCCTGATGCTTTCAGAGAAGATTTTTCAATCTTTTTTTTAAAATTTTTAAGGTATCCGGACCATAATAGATAATGATCGAAAATTGTATTTCTTTTTGACCGTGAATGGCTGAACCAAACAATTTAAAGCTGGAATTTTGTATATATATTTTTCTCAATTTAAAACACACTTTGTTGCTTATATGCAGAGTCTGTAAAAATAAGTTAGTTATATTGACATTTCCGAAGTTTGCCGATAATTACCGAGGTCATTTCAATTGCGTTGTATGGAACATCCGGGAACTTTTAAATAATCACGTGGTCATTTATGGTCCGGATACCTTAAATAAAAGGATAACAAACAACAAATGATGGCAATAGCTTATATATACATGGCACTTTCGTACAGCAGACTTAATTACCACGAAAGTCTGTACACAAGTGGTGAAATGATGAAATGAATAAATTTAAAACCTCTAACTTTAAAAGTTACTTTCATACATGTTTAATCACAAACAGTGAAAATTGAAAGGCATGGATATTCGTTTACAGTCAACCATCATAATTCATCCTTCGACGTAGAATCTGTTGTATTACTTTCTTCATCTATATCTGTAACAAAAATATGCAGATTATTTAAATATTTTTTGCAAAATATAAGGAATCAATTAAAACAGAAACAATTTTTGACTAGTAGTGTAATAGTGTTGCTTCTATTATAGACGTGTCGCTTGATAATGTCTGTTTTTCAGTATTTTAGGATTGATTTCGTTAGGATTAGTTCGAGATTCTGTGACATTAAAGTTCTTTTATTGTACTAAATGGTTTGTTAAATTCGAGAAAAAAAACATGATAAGGATGTGCTCTGAAGTTTCAAAGCCACATGCAAAAAGGCCGTCTGACGTAACGGAATCCCCGGCTAAGACAAAAGACGTCAACTGGTGCATCTTTAAAAATGTGCTTGGAGTGGATATTTCTTACGTTACATTAAACATGCATCTTGTTTTTAGACTGGACCTTGAAACTGGTATGAAATAAAAATGTAGTTAACAAATAGCTACATCCACTTCACTACTCTTTTGATATACAGTATAATTACTTGATATACAGTATAATTACATGATATACAGTATAATTACTTGATATACAGTATAATTACTTGATTTACAGTATAATCACTAACTGGTTGAGTATTGATTGGCCTTCAGTGGAAATTACATGCATTTCAGGACGAGACCAACTGGATACATTATTTAAATGAGAGATGAAAGGGATTTTGCTTTAGGTAATTTCTGAAGTTATCTTTTTTTTGTAATACGAAGTATCTCTTCTTGTGCATCTTTAATTTAAATTTAACGAAGATGTAAAAGAGTCGAAATTTCCAGTTTATCAGAAAAATGGAATGGGAGTATATTTTTCTGTTAATGTAAGGTCTGTGCATGTACACTTCTGTGTGATATTGTAAGTTATTAAATAATACGATTAAAACAGCCCTAATACTACAAAAACGACATGTGTCATACTGGTGACGTCGTCCTGGTCATATAAATCACGTGATCTATATTGCTTTTCGGCCCGGTCCAATACTGAAAAAGCAAGTCAGTATTGGAAATATTGGCCCTATATTCACATCATTGCAAGTCCGCATTGGAAATATTATATATTCACATTTGATGTATGTAATACAGCATTCAGAACACAGAACAAGTCTGTATTGAAAAAGTTGGATTATTTAATAAAAGTGTTATGAACTGCCTGTTTCTGTATTGGCACTGGTATAGATTCTCGGTCAGCTGTATTGACCCTCGACCCTACCTTGAATCTATACCAGTGCCAATACAGAAACAGCCAGTTAATAACACTATATTATAAACAGCTATATCATACTGAAAATTATTTGAAAACTGTACAGCTATATTGTAAAACAACTACACTTGATAATCGCGTGTGTAGGCATAGGCCCAGCTTGGGCTTGGCGTTGCTTTTGTTTTTTTTTTATGAAATAAATTAACAATCAGTACACGTAACGGGATAGAAATGAAATAATACATTGGGTAAATGAAATCACACCGTACAACCGAATTATTATGATACGATCAAAAGTCATCGGACATGGAAATGAACTTGGAAAGGTATAAAAAGAGGTCCTTCAACATGCGGCATACGTCCATACTATATGACAAGCTCTTGGTGCCCCCATAAAAAACGAAGACAAATATACCTAAGAAGCAAATCAAAACACGTAAAACATTGGATAGACAAACCCGGTAAGTTGTGTTCTGCGCCATGAGAGGAATTGTAGTGGTACAATATCATTCATGTGTCTCGATTAGATTCTTAGAAATTGACCTAAGCACAACAACTTAATTATAACAATTCTGAAGGATAAATTTCACCAATATAATTGGGAAAATAATCTTTGTAAAAATATTTTCCATAAATCTGTATGTGTTATTCAAAAATTTCTATAAGACGCTGTGTGTCATAACAGTAGATAAAGTTGTTATTAAAAGGGAACAGATGGTACTCAGAAGAATACCTATAACCTGGTATACATTTTTAATCAAGATGCATGTTTAAAGATTTTTTTGGCCAATTCAGGCCAATTGGTAGTGGAATCATCCAAAAGACAAAGTCCTGAATTGAAAAGAAAATTGAAGGAATAAAAACCAAATGTACTGTTAAAATAATAGATAAAGAATGTAGCTGTGAAATAGATTGGGAAATAAGGAAGGTACTGCCAATTGAAAATTTGACACAAAAACTTAGGAATACTTTAAATCTACCAACAGCTGAAGACCATGACATTATCTTTAAAGGTGAAACGTGTAGCCATTATTGACACTGTGCATTTCAAATCAGTAGACATGACTGGCTTTGTGATATTTATGAACTCATCCGTTTCATACTCTTAAATATGTAGCACTGAATATCTGTCATGATTCTAATAATAAAATGTGTAACTGTTCAGTTAAAGGAAGATTTTGCAAGTAGAGTCATAGAAACGAAAATTGTTCTTGTTGAGAATATCAAAGATTTTCCGAATGGAAATCCAAAAAGAACATGTGTATCTCGACTTCCAAATACAACAAACATGTTTATCTTGCCAGTAATTTTAGATAGAATATTTTTTCATGATAGAATAAAGAATGGAAACGGGGAATGTGTCAAAGAGACAAAAACCCGACCAAAGAGCAGAAAACAGCCCAAATGCTACCAATGGGTCTTCAACGCAGCGATAAAATCCCGCACACCGAGGCGGGCTTCAGCTGGCCCCTAAACAATAATGCATGAACATTAATAAAATAACAATCCAGAGATACCAATATTAGATATAGTAAATTTATACTATGCTGTATACGACGCATTTCAAGGAGTTACCTCTCATTAGCAGCATTAAAACCGAAACATTTGGAAGACCAAAAACCAAACTTATATTAAACAAGAAGTACTCAACCAAAAATACCGAAATAGTAAGCCAAATTTCAGCTAAGGAGATCTACCATGTGCAATACAAGGAATGAACCCTTAGTATTTCTATTATTTTTGAATTTTGCTAAATACTGGTAACGCAGTGAAACCACACAGAACTTGATTGTGCTGTTCTATTTCTGTTTAGTTTGCTGTTTTTTTTTGTTTTGTTTTTGTTTTTTGTATTTTTTTGGTTATATCTTTGTAGTATCAGTTTTAGTAATAACAGTCAATAGACTAGTTAGGCGTCGTAATAGATACATGTAGTTAGAAAAAAATCCGTCTTGCACTACACATGGTATGCAGCAATTCCGCCGAGTTATGTTTCATTTCAATGTAAATTTTAGATCTTGCGTTCACAAACTTTTGTGATAAACAAAACTAGAGGCTTTCAAGAGACTGTATCGCTCACCTGGATTTAACTTTTCCACCTTCAGCAGGACTGAAAATTTAAGTGTTTAGCTTGGCTGGTTTTCCCGTCAGGTACAATGTTAAACAAAGTTACGCTGTACGCTGTGGTGGCCATCTTAGTTAACATTCAAGCTTATCAAACACATTTCTAAAAGAGGACCATTGCTGCCATTAGTCTGGTTCCAAATCGCCAAATTTAAGGTATGATGATCTGCAAATTAAATTTTCCCATAGGGTCCTATATTAAACTAAGTTCAGCTTTGGTGGCCATGTTGATTGACCGGCCAATTCTGAAAGAAGACCGTCTAAAGATGATTGCTAAATTTGGTACCAATTGGCTCAGTAGTTTTAAAAAAAAAGATTTTTTAATGAATTTTTCATAGGGTCCAATGTTAAACTATGCAAGGCTGAAGCAGTTATCTTGGTTGACAGTCCAGGTCATCGTACACATTTCTGAAAGGACCATTGCTGCCAAATCTTGTTCCAATTGGCTCAGTTGTTTCTGACAAGAATATTTTTAAATGAATTTCATATTGGATTGTTATTTTATTTCACATAGGGTCTTACGGCTGAGGCGGCCATCTTGGTTGATCATGCAGGTCATCGGACACAATTCAGAAAGAGGACAATCTAAGGACCATTGCTGCTAAATTCGGTTCCAACTGGCACAGTAGTTGGCCAAACGGTTTCAGATCATTTGAACAAAATGAAAGGGTAATGGATGGATGATGGCTTCTTAGCAATAGTAATTAATCAAGTTTTTAGTGCTTGACATTTCAGACTAGGAGTTTCGATTAAATATTTTTGAAAAGTGGACATTTCTGCCAGTTTTTTTTAACTGTATACTTTTTGGCCTTGGACATTATGGACTACATTTCCGCTAACCTTGCTGAGCATGTGTATATTTAAACCAAAGAAGCCACCAATAGAGAAGCCAAAATTTTCAAAACAATAGTAAGTTGATGATTGTTTTTGATGTCTTCCTCTACTGTTTTTCCAATTATTTGAAATAGATGTTTGTTAGCTGAATCTGTTACTGATTTATAATAATGAACTGAAAGTGTAGCTTAAACTTGTACTGAACTGATCTAAACTTGTCTTGATCTTATCTAACTATCTTTATTTTTTGAAAATTTGATGACACAGAAAATCAAGACAAAATAAAAACAAAAAACACCTAAATGGACATTTAAAACAAAGTATGGGTTAAACACACTGGGTCTCCCGATACTAAATCCTCTGAGAAACTTGCTCTGTGGAATAATCATCATCGTTTTTCCTTTGATGTTATGGTTATTATTCCATGGAGATTTGATAAATGAAGTCCACAGAGAACCTACTCTGTGAAGTTCAATATAAAATCTCTGTGGAAATATTACCATGACATGTTATAAAGGAAAATCAATCATAATTATTCCACCGAGCAAGTTTTCTCCGCGGATTCAATAAAGGATACCCGGTGTGTTAATTGTTACAATAAAAATCTGTTCAAATACTTACTGGTACTTGATACAATAAGTTCAGTACCAGAACAAAACACCTTGCATACAATTACATACAACAAAAATGATGAAAAGTACGGTACTCAGAATGCTAGTTATTGTCTTTCCTACAGCCTTTCAAAAATTTATTGTAAGTGTATTTCAATCTAGGGTATTATCCATTGAAACTAGGGAATCAATGTTTGATTTTTTTTTGCAAGTGACATTAGCAGTTACAAAATCTATAAATAATTTGGAGAATGCTTAAAGATGATTAAATGTCATAGAAAAAAATGAAGTTGACAATTGAAAGGGAAATAATTTTCAAATTGTTGGCATGTGCACCAAGCACATGATGGATCTCAAAGAATTTTGAGAGATAACCAATTTAAAGTTCCACTGATAAGTGTATTGAATATCAGAGAAAAAAAACGCTTGTGATAAAATGTTTTAATTGACAAAATGATAATTCCTTCAGAACAAAACAAGAAAAATCCAAATAACAGTTATGTTTAACAGATTTAGAAGTTGAGGTTGCACTGGTTCAGGAATGATGCTGGTCCCATATAAAAAATATTCAAATTTGCAAAACATTTTGCATAAATGTAGCTGTTGATGAGGATTATTGAAATATAAAATAAAATGCCAGATAACTATTTCTAAATTCAAATTTTGCAGAAAAAGATCAATACTCACAGCATAATTTCTAATCAAAGACATGGAATGATAAAAAATTGGGGTTTTGAACAAAAACTTGCACAATATTCTTAAAGTATTTCTGGTTTTATTGATATGTAGAAAGGGGCACTTTTCTAATACTGACTAGATGAAAAATAGAGTATAGTTTTAACACATTAATTTTTTTTCTAATAAACTGACTAGATGAAAAAGGGTGTATAATTTTAACACATTATGTTGGTGTGTATGAATCATGACTTCTGATATTTCATTGTGTGTGACCACTGAATCCCCTCACAAAGTATTCAGGATATTTTTAGGTGAACTGAATGACATGGAATTCACTGTATGCTACCATAGCATCAAGACCAGTAACTCTTGACTAACGTCTTTCAGTTATGTCCAACCTTAACAAACTGTTTATTTGATAAAACAATATTTTCAATTTATTAATTACTTATTAACATCAAATAAGAATTCTATGAGATATTTCTCATACTGAAAACCAATAAACATAGACTCCTAAACACACAGTCAGAACACTAACAATGAACACATTCCCTTTGACTAGAATACTGCATATAGCATACAGTCCAAGAACAGCTAAGTGAAACAATAAAGTAGGCTGAGGAAATTGTACTTTTTTCTTGGTAGATTTTTTATCTTTGCTTGAAACTTTCTTTTTGTATTTAGTGGTATCTTTCTTTATGGGCATATCTGAAAGAGAGATAGTAAAATGGCTAAATTTGTTTGAAAACTGCAAGTATAAACTTTTTTTAAGTTCAACAGTTTTAGGCTGTTTTTAAGTACATATAAAAAAAATTCAAATGGGTTCCATGGAACCCAGTGTCTTGCCTGATTTTGCTGTTGTCTATGTTTTTAGTGTCATAGTGGAATGTACAAAATTTTTCTCCACATGTTTTTTGTTGATCATGAAGAAGCTTCTGTCCAAGTTTGGTAAAAATCCAGGATGGTTTAAGAAAGTAATTAATAACTAAGTTTATTGTCATGACAACATACATGTAGTAAACAGTTTGTGACAAAATGAATACAGAAAATACATATAGAATAGTATACAAGATTATTTACTACAACATATTAAGGAGTTATGAGACTTCTGCCCTCAGTTCTAATGACTGTTTTAAATAGAAGCCAAACATTCTAACATATTAAGAATTCGTTGGATTAAGCAATAGGACAAGTTTTTGTTCATCCGACATATTTTGAAATGGGTCATCTTCCAAACTTAGATTATTAAATAAAGAATCTCTGATTTTTTTTTTATTTTGCATTTTAAGATAAAATGGTATCCATCCTCTAAGTTTATCGTTTCGAGGAATGTTTTAAAAATTTTAACTGCAGACTGTATGTAATGTTAAATGGGAGAAAAACTAAGTCCATTTATAAGTAAAATACGTCTTTTGATCATGAACAAGCTTCTATCCAAGTTTTGTAAAAATCCAGGATAGTTTAAAAAAGTTATTAATGTTTTGAAAACTTCAACCACAGAGTGAATGTAAATACTGAAGACTCCAACATAATGTAGGACCACTATGTCTTGCTTCCGCAACAAAAGTCGCAGGCTCGACAAAAATAATTACAATGACTTTTAAGTGACTTTTGGGCTGATTTTCTACTTCAAAGGGGTACATTATAGGATATAATTATAAAATATTAGTATGACAGAACTTTTTTAAGCTATTGATTTCTTCCCTATATTGTAGTATTTTTTACATGTATTTGTGGTTTCTATGCAACATGCATTTGATTTTTCTTCCTTTATTTCAAGGAAAATGGGCAAAATAATTCAGGCAAAATGTATTTTTAAGAAATGAATATCTGATCTGCTAACACCATACCAGCATAGATTTATTACTTCTATCAGTTATTGATCTGTATAGTTGAGCTTTTTTGCAAAGAACAAGAATAAGATGGATAAATTATTGTTTAACGTCCAGAGGCAAACAGGTGCATATCAAGACGATAACATGTTAATATGATAATGAATATGATCCCTGAATCGTACTAGACTGACAAGCTGAGGTGGATTTTCAATGTGCTAGCTCACAAGGTAACTGTCCGCAGGAAGAAATATCACCACACTCAGAACCTTATACCGACTCCCAAGCCGACCAGTCGATCTTTGCTCTTACTCCTAGATGCCATGTCTTTGGCGGAGAAGCAGCAAATACCAATTTAAATGTCTTTGGTTTGACCTGGCCGTGGATCTAACACGCAACCTTCACACTCCAGGTGAACACGCTACCAAGAGACCACCTAGGTGGTACATAAATATAAGTCTTATTCATCAGTATACTGCACACAAATCATAATGTAAGCAACCTTGCAAACATTCTACCGGGATTCTACCAAGGTATAACACAATACACATTCTACCGGGATTCTACCAAGGTATAACACAATACACATTCTACCGAGATTCTACCAAGGTATAACACAATACAATGAGAGGAGATACACACATATTATAGAAATATCTTTCAGAATTTTGCTATTTTAGCAATTCAAGTGGCATTAACAACAAGACTGGATAGAATGTCAATAAAAATACAGTTCACAGTAAGAAAGTTTTTGTATATCTATAAACCTTATCATGAAAACAATCATGACCTCAACACGAAAACAAAGTTACTTATTAGGAACATACCTTTGTTTCATACATAATCTATTTTTTTATTGAATTTTCTTTTTTTTGTCAAGTAAGCCATATTTTTTTCGGGTTTGGCTGCCAGAAACCATTTTTAATATAAATTATTACGTAAAAGTAAAGGCTCATAGGAGCCTTAATCACTCACCTTGCAAAATAACCACTGGCAGATACATTTTTAAATTATTTGATGAAAAATTTAAATTTCTAGTTTCATATTAATATTAAACACTTTTTCTTCTAATTGGTTAATTATGAGTTTTCCCGTAACCATCAATACAGTTTCAATACAGAAAGATCATAGAACAGAAGGATGACAAAGATGACAGGACAGAAGGATGATAAAGACAATAGAACAGAAGGATGACAAAGATGATAGAACAGAAGGATGATAAAGATGATAGAACAGAAGGATGATAAAGATGATAGAACAGAAGGATGAAAAAGATGACAGGACAGAAGGATGACAAAGACGATAGAACAGAAGGATAACAAAGATGATAGAACAGAAGGATGACAAAGATGACAGGACAGAAGGATGACAAAGATGATAGAACAGAAGGATGACAAAGATGACAGAACAGAAGGCTGACAAAGATGACAGGACAGAAGGATGACAAAGATGATAGAACAGTTTGTCATATTAGAAACAATAGCAACAAAAATTATTCTAATGACTAGAAAAAAAACTTATAAAGAGAAGATATGGTAAGTTATAAACTGAAAAAAATATCAGAGATGTCACACACTTTGATTAATAGTGTAATCTCACCTACAACAGTTATATCAGGCATACCTGTTACACTACATAGGTCAGAACAATTTTCTAATTTAATTATCCAAAAATTGCAAAATTTAAATCTACAGGTTTACATGTGCTCATTTTCAAACTTATCAGTCATGTAATGGTATATCCAGATAAAAATATAGGAATCCAGTCACAATTCATGTTTTGAAGTTCTAAACTGACTGAAAAAACACAGAATCTATTGGTGAATTAAATGAACCTTTGCCCCTGTGCATTGACTAGATTTCTACACACAGGTCCCATACACACACACCACACTATTTTTATCAAACACACCTACCTTTTGGTTTTGGTATACATATGTTTTTTTCCTCTATATATCCATCTTTACATTTACATTCATAACTACCATCTTTATTGAAACAATTTTTATTTTCATCTTCACATATATCCTCTAACAAGCATTCATCTACATCTGAAATGAAAAACAAAACACTGTCTGAATACCAGATTTCCTTCAGAAAGGGTTGGAGCCATCCAACCCCCCCAAACCACACACACACACAACTGTATGTCTGTTCTTTAGCATTCACAAAAACATAACAAACTGATACTGGATTGTAGTGCAGTAAATTATAATGAATCCACAAAATGTTGATTACAAGAAATTAAACAACAACAGCATTATTTCTGTCAGTCATTCTTGTTTGGGAAAATTTGTCCAAAACCTGGAAAAAGCATCCTTTTTGCATTGGGAATAACGCTGATATTGGGCCTGAAATTGTGAGTAGAAAAGTCCTTGGCTTTACAAAGAAATCATTTGATATGACACTTCAACCAACATAACAGATTCACAAGACAGGACAGTTCTCTAATTTTTTGTTGATTTTTAGTCTTTTCATTATTTCTGCCTATTTTAATACCTTTACAAGAATTTTCCTCCATTGTGTATCCTTCTACACATTTATCACATTTATCAATACCATAGGAAGTACATCCATCACAAGCCTTATGACATCCTGAAAAATATATTCATCCTGCAATCTGAACCAAGCATAGAACATAGAATTTATTCCTTCTGTAGGAATGCATTTAAACCACGTGAAATTACATAAAAAATGCAGTCAGGGGCCACTACAACACAGACCACATAGCAGAAATACAATAAATAGTCAATAAAACCAATTTTGACACATTTAATAATACTTCTATATTTTCATTATTCACTGAGGTTGTGAGTTTGAATCTCGCCCGTGGCAGGGTGTGTTCCACTCTGATCTAAATTGACAAGGATTGCCAATTTTCCTACCGAAGGTCGGTGATCTCTCCGGGTACTCTGGCTTCCTCCACCAATAAAAACTGGCTGCAACAAAATAGCCAAATGTGCTGAAAACGGCATAAAACCCCAACTAAACTAAACAAACTATTTTCATTATTTCATTAATTGTTCATTTTATGGCATTAATAACATAATATTGAATTTAACATGTCATTCGATTGGCTACCTTTTTTTTCTCTGTCATATGACTTAATTTTTCTTTTCTACTTTGACATCAGAAAGGGAAATCATTGCCTTTTAGACATTAAAACAACTGTTAATTATAACGATTGACTGTAATTTAAAATAACCTCAATGCATGGTTGCACACTTTAAAATAACCCGCTATACAGATTATTTAGCATGAACCATTTGGTTGAGGTTATTTCTTCATACACTAAAAAATAATTACGTATGAGACTAGATATCTTCAGTTAGATTTAAAGTCCTAAAATTGACACCTCACCTGACTTGACACTTCAATGGCAAAGTGATGGGTTCAGTTAACGGAGTAGGACATGCTTACCCTTCTGGAGCACCTGTCATTCTTGGTTTTTAGTAGGAGTTCACATTGCTAGTGCTTTGGTTTCTATGCTGTTTTGTTCTATTTTTGTCCCCTGCCATAGCGCGATGGAGGGACCTAGTAATTTTCTGCGTCCATCCGTCTGTCCATCACAATTATTTGTCAGCATACGTCTGTCCATCACAGTTATTTGTCTGCGCAACTCCTCTGAGACCGCTGATTGGATATCGTTCAAATTTTGTAGGATTGTTATTCACCTTTTTTTTTCTTGATCCTATTGCACCGCCATTTTGACTCGACAAATTTTACAGGAGTTATGGGACTTTAACTTTTATCTGAATTTGACACTATAGTAACACTTTGTCAGCACAACTCCTATGAGACCCCTGATTGGATTTTGTTTAAATTTTGTAGGATTGTTAGTCACCACATGTACTTGATTCTACCACACCGCAATTGTGATTCGACAAATTTTATGGGAGTTATGGGACTTTAATGTTTTTGTGCATGTGACACTACAGGAACACTTTGTGGACGCAAATTTTTATTGTACTTTAATTGTTTTTATTATTTGTTGACATCCATACTGTGCCACCATTTCAATAATACACATTTTGTGGAGCTTCGACTTTTCTCTGCAGCGGGGGACATATGGCTACGTGTAGCAATCTTATTTCTTCGGTTTGTTGTATGTTTTTTATTCCTTTAGTTACACGTTTATCATTGTGGCATTTTTTTTTGTGCTCCATTTTCATGATCTTGTCTTTTTCTTTGATTTTACAGACTTTTCCCATTGTTTTGTGGCTTTGGTATTCTTTTGCAGATATTACAGTCAATCCTGTATAGTATAGTATGTAACACTGGTAACTTTACTTAACAGTATAGTATAAACATGACTTTACCAGTAGAGTAATACATGTAACCTACCGGTAACATGACTTTACCAGTACAGTAATACATGTAACCTACCGGTAACATGACTTTAGCAGTACAGTAATACATGTAACCTACCGGTAACATGACTTTACCAGTACAGTAATACAGTTAATCTAACTTACCATTACATGCATATGATCCATCATTATTAGTACAATATTTTCCGTGTTGACAAACAGCTTCTTCAGTCTCACATTCATTAATATCTATAAATAAAATGTTCTGTAGAAAATAAAGTCAGAATGTGTTCATTGGACACAGACGCCAAATCACTAGCTATAAACACTATATAGATGTAATTACTGCTCATATCAAATTAGGTAAAGGGGTATAACTGGAAAAAGGTAAAAATGAAATATGTCAAATACCAACTCAAAAGAACATTTCCAAATTTTAAATAATTCAGGGAAACAAACAAAAAACTCAATTCATTGAACAGAAACCTCACCTTTGGCTATTTTCCATCTTAAAAAGGGAAACCGCTCATAAAATACAAAATTTAAATATGATAAAATTGAACACAATTTGTATTAAGTGGTCCCTAACAATATATCAAAATTTGAAATGTTACTAAAGTTACTGAATGGAAATGTCAATTCTGGCTATTTTCTACATTACAAGGGGGCATATAAACTTAGATATGACAATAGTGAAATACCTCAAATTTGATCTCAATCTGTGATAATGATTCCTAGCAATAAATATTTCCAATTTTCAAATTATTTAGTATTTAGTGGTCTCTAACAATATTTGAAATGATTTTGATGAAATCCAACAAATTTCAGTACTTAAATACAAAGATACTAAGTACACACAATTGTTAAAATTTAATGTCGCAGTCCCCCCTTAGGTGGGGCATGAAAAATAAAAGATGTCCAAAAGTAAATGGTATTATGAATGGAAATATCAAGTTTCAAGTAATCACAATAAAAATTTTCATAGCCACCACAGATAATTCAACACTCTTAAAACCTTTCATTTGATTTGTCTTATTAAGCTCATATTTTTGTTGAACTTGCTAATTTTAGTCAAAATGGAGATGCTGACATACGAACTGAGCAAACCAGACAAAATTTTCAAAATCAATCATTAATTTCTTAAAAGGTTTTTGGTGATTTTTTTAAATTCTAGTAACAATAGCCATATTGGTCTGGGATCAAGAGCCAAACACACTTTGACTTTGAGATGCAACCCCTAAGAATCATTTAGTCTTTGGACCCAAGTGATATCAACAGCTGACTTGCTAAAAACCTTTCACAATTTAAAGGAGTTATCTACCTTTGCATCCATCTTCCTCACTCTGCTCCCAGCCTTTCTTACATTCATCACATCCTTTTGGGCCTGCTTCCCAACATGTCAACTTACATGATGCATGACAAGCTGAAATATATACAGATTACTACATGGCAAATGCTTTATCAGCCCTAGGCCATGATATCAGCCTGAGAGCTTTGGTCTGCTTACAAATGTATATTTTGACATATATCAGTCAAAATCTCCACAGACTTTGTCTTTAAACATGTGCAGGAATTTTATTTTCATGTCTCATCTATTAATGCAAAATACAGAAAATAACTGATGGTGTCAAATTTCCCAGTTCACAGTGTTTCATGTTATTCTTACAGTTGTGAAGTTTTTGTTTGTGCAATAATATTCATGTATCAACTCTCTAAACTTGTTGGAAATTATTTATGCAGTTCAACAATGCAGAGACCTTAATTGTAACTTTTAACATGTCAACTAAATTGTCTTGTTTTCTGTAACAGATTTTATCCTGAAAATTTAATTTCATGATTTGCTGATAATTTTCCATAAATGTCTGATATAAAACATATTCAGCATTTATCCAAAATGACATGTGTTACCTAACTGGTCAACAAACTGAACCAAACAGACAATGAGTTTTATTGCTGTAAGATGAAGAACAACAATAGAATTTTATTCGTTTTTTTGTATAAATCCAGTATTATAAAAATAAATTTCTCACTCAGAAATAGTAAAATCTGCAAAGTTTAATGTGATGTTGACTGCCTACCTGTACATGTGGTATGTGTATCATTTTTACTTTCTTCAAAATATCCATCTTTACACTCATCACATAAATCACCATGGTAACCATTATCACAATTACATTTTCCTGTACCTTCCCTAGTTCCTTCTCCCTGTAAAAATATTAACAATATGGCAGTTCAGAAATTAATGTTCTGCTCTCTTTATACACAAATTTAACAAGACAAACATCCCAAAAATTAAAACAGGCTTTTTTTAGGTTTATTTTAACAAGAACCATACTACATGTATTATTGAATATACAATGTATTTACTTACATCACATTTTCCATTGGCCTTGCAAGGTCTATCTGTTTCCCCTGGACACTGTTTACATGTTGGCCCAAATGTATTGTTTGGACAACATACTAAAATTTAAAAAAGATTCATTAAACCAAAAAACCTATTCATTTCAGACTCACATAAAAAAAAAACATCCAAATTAATTTGGTTCTTCATTCCTCGTACACATAAAAAGCTTTTAATTTTAATCATACGCTACATTTAAGAAATTATCTGACAGTATTTGAATTTTTTGCTCTAAAAAGACCCAAAGATAGTTATCATTGGGTTAAAACAAAAATTCATTGCTTCATAATTTTCCAAATCTTATACGCTATACAATGAAGTTATCTTTTCTGGACACAAATTTTTATGGACAGGAAAAAAACATATTTGTGGGTTCCTTACTTAGCTTTACTTCACAGTTCTTAATTATGATTTCAGTATCTGAAAGTCTATGCCTTGAGTTAAAAAAAGAAATTAGACAATTGATATTTTTTCTATATTGACTAAAGAAATCCCAAAGTAAAGGACCGCCTTGGTGGTCTCATGCTCGCAACGAGTGCGGAAGGTCGCGGGTTCGATCCCCGTCCGGGTCAAACCAAAGACATTAAAATTGGTATTTGCTGCTTCTCCGCCAAGCACGCGGCATCTAGGAGTAAGAGCAAAGACTGGTCGGCTCGGAGTCAGTATAATGTGTCCGAGTGAGGTGAGCTAGCACATTAAAAATCCGACTTAGCGCGTCGGTCTAGTACAAAGCAAGGATCATATTCATTATCATAACAACATGTTCTCGTCCTGATATGCACCTGGTTGCCACTGGATGTTAAACAATAATTCATCCATCCATCCATCCCAAAGTAAAGCGTTCTCAAAGTAAGAATCTTCAAATATTCTCACCTTTGATATTCTCTATACATAACCATTTAAAAAAATCTGTATCTTTTTTCTTTGCAAAAAAATTGAACCAAAATTTTTCCACCAATTCTTCGTACTCTTCTACCATGGAATGGCACTAAAAAATTGATGACGTTCCATTTGGTACAATTCCAACAAAAATTTGATGTCAAGAAACAGATATTTACAAATGACAAAGTTCAATGATGTATTTTCCCCAAATCATGTTGTGTTATATTTTTAAACACACTGGATTTTAAATATATAAAAAAAATAATTATCATCATTTCACCTCATCATAGGTATTAATTATAAGGCTGATATGATTTTTTCTTTTGAATTCTGACATTAGTTTCTGATACCAACATGTAATGGCAACAAACTTAGTTAGTTCCATAACTGTATAGTATTCTGATGAATGCATAATAATATGCAGTTGGTGTGGCCAATGATGCGAGGAAAGCAATAGCCCTTTCCAGAAACTCATTTCCGGTATCACGATTCTGATTCTAAAATTATAATTTGAAGCAATTTATTTCCCGTACTTCAGTTTCCGGCAAATAAACTTTTTCTAGCCTTAGTATGTAGCACAATATGTCTGCCCCCATTAAATAAAAACTTTTCTAAATGACCCATACGTAGAAAATGCATATGCTTGCTGCGCTCGCTATTAAAGGTATTTCAGTAGTATCAAAGTTAACATGCACACCAAAACTGAAATGTAAATGGTTGAAAATCCATTAAAAAACCTAAATCTATTGCCATATTAAAATCTAATTAGATTTTGTCTTGTCGATGTATACCACATATCCTTTCATTTTTATCCATACACTTCTGAAGAAAGGTTAGGGTTGTTATCAGTCTTTGTATCCATCTGCCATACTTTCTTTTGATGTATGCTATTCATTTTTAAATATGTTCTTGTTGTATTGTCATTCAGTCTATTTAAATTTACAGTTTATTGTTACAGTTCTCACTTGTTCTTCATGATATTTGATTTTGACCAATCATGTCACTTTGGTATAAATTTTCAAAAATACTACCCTTAACACACCAGACTGTTAAATAGCAAATTACCAAATTTGAACTGACTCGGCTATAATAATTTTGTTTATAAACTATTAAACTAGAATCCATACATCTTTAGACTGAATTACCTCTTTTGTGTCTTTAGAACATAAATTTTCAACTATCTCTACAAGTCTAGTCTCACTGCATATAAAATTATAAAGCAAAGGGACTGAATTATTACACATTTTGTTTATTTTTCACTGACTAATATCTAGAACCATAAAAACATTTCTTGGCTCAAATTTTGTTTGTTTACATGAAGGTTTTTTTAGAATATACATTACTACAATATTTTTTTTCATATGCTAATATACAACAATGTGTGATTTCATATCTCTGCCCTTATTTTTTGGCTCTTCATTTTTCAGTCCTTAGATGGTTTTTGCCTTTTCATTTTTCAGTCTTTAGATGGTTTTTGGCTTATCATTTTCTGTCCTTAAATTGTTTTTGGATTTTAATTTTTGTCCTTAAATGGATTTTGGCTTTTCATTTTTCAGTCTTTAAATGTTTTTTTGCCTTTTCTTTTTTCAGTATTTAGATGTTTTCTTTTTTGTTGTTCAGTTTTCTGTCCTTAGATGGTTTTTTGATTTTCATTTAAACCATCCTTAGATGGTTTTTGGCTTTTCATTTTTCAGTTTTTATATGGTTTTTGGCTTTTCATTTTTCAGTCTTTAAATGGTTTTTGCCTTTTCATTTTTCAGTACTTACATGTAGATGTTTTTTTTGCTGTTCATTTTTCAGTCTTCAGATGGTTTTTGGCTTTTCATTTGACATTTTAATCATTGTTTTTTTCCACAATTCTTGTCTTTCATATATGGTACATATAGGTGATTTCCATTAGGTCATACAAATGTAGATAATTGTGCAAAAGTGTCTAATTGTTTAAATATCTAAATTAACTTCCTAACTTGCCATTTTACAAAATTATTTATTAATATTGTTGATACTTTTTCAGTGTTGCCAAATAAGTTTTGAAAACTGATGAGTATCAGTACATACAGTAAAAAACATAATGACCTTTTTTTAGTATCCCTTGTCATGATAACAGTACATGAGCTGTCAATATAAGGGGGGGGGGGGTGTTAAAAAAACAAACATACCTTGTTGCATAGCTTCCTAAACTTTTTTCTTCCCATCTTGTGTTTCCACCTCCAAAATTAGCTTTGGCAGTATTTTTTAGTCCCTATAATCAAATACTCATACACATGTAAATGTTTTCCATTTTTAAGTTTGAGTTTTATTACAAGCAAAACATACAGTGTGAAGGCTGGAATATCTAAAAGATAACTCAAGATCTTTGAAGGCAACTTAGAATCACAAAACCTTTCTTGCAACAAATGATTAAAAATTTTCATGCTGGCAAGATATTTTGAAAGAATATAGAACATGGACTTTCACCAGTTTATTTGTTCAACTGACCACTTTCCAATCAATATTTATTACCTCCCCTTATTTCTAACTACAGGTAACGGGATTTAAGAATACATCATATAACTCCCAATACATATTGTTTATTGCTGCATTATACTAATTTATCTTGCAGTGTGGTTTTAACATGCTGTTTTATGGGAGATCGTTTTTAGCTCAGTAGGTTAAAAGTGTTTACTACTAAGTCTTAAGTACCTGCCCCTTAAAAAAAATATTTCAGAGGGTTGGAATGGAGTAGTAATCTTCATGACAATGTTAAGACATTTAAGAATAAGCTGCCATCTAATATAGAATTAAACTAGGGCCTAAACTAAAATATTGTTTGTTTGCCATTCTCCTACCCAGAATTTTTTATGTGGGTAGGTAGGTAAATTATTTTATTTTTTTTCTGGAAAAATTAATATTAAACTTGTATACCTTCGAAACATTTCAATGTACTACCGGAAATCAAAACCGCATGTAACCCGGAAATTAGCACTTGATTCTAAACCGCAACCGGCAAAATTCCAGAATAAAAAAAAATGCTTTCAAAAACGGCAATAAAATTATTTGGGTCGCGACAATTTTTTTGGGTCGGTCGACTGACAGCAAACAACCAATATTTTAATTTAGGCCTAGAGGCTCTCAAGAGCCTGTATCGCTCACCTGTACATTGTATTTAACTTTTCACCTTGAGCAGGACTAAAAATTTAAGTGTTACAGTCAATTTGGCTGGTTTTTCTATAGGGTTCCATGCTAAACTAAGTTCAGCTATGGCAGATATCTTGGTTGACAGTCCAGGTCAATGGAAACATTTCTAAAAGAGAACCATCTAAGGACCATTACTGCTAAGTTTTGTTCCAACTAGCTGGGTGGTTTCAGACAAGAAAATTTTTGAGTAAATTTCCCATAGGGTCCTACTTGGTTCACAGTCCATGAAATTGGACACATTTCTGAAAGAGGACCTCCTAAGGACCATTGCTGCCAAGTCTGTTGGTTGACAGTCCGGGTCATCGGACGAATTTCTGAAAGAGGACCATCTAAGGACCATTGCTACCAAGTCTAGTTCTAATTGACTTTGTGGTTTCAGACAAGAAGATTTTTGAGTGAATTTCCCATAGGTCCCATGTTAAACAAAGCTCAGCTGTGGTGGCCATCTTGGTTCACAGTCCACGAAATCGGACATATTCTGAAAGAGGACCTGCTAAGGACCATTGCTGCCCAGTCGGTTCCAATTTGTCAAGTTGTTTCAGATAAGAAGATTTTTCTGTGAATTTTCCCATAGGGCCCTATGTTAAACTAAGTTCGACTGTGTTGGCCATTTTGGTTAACAGTCCGGATCATCAGACATATTTCTGAAAGAGAACCTCCTAAGGACTATTACTGCCCAGTTTGGTTCCAATTGGCCTTGTTGTTTCATAGAAGAAGATTTTTTAAATTAATCCCCCCTTTTTTCTATTTTTAGTAACAGCAGCCATGTCGGTTGGAAGTCAGGGATGCTGGACATACTTTTGGGAGAGGTCCCACCCCAAGGACTATTCCACCAAAGTTTGGTCCCAAGTGGCACTGTGGTTTCAGATGAAAAGATCTTTAAAGGGAAGTTTATGCCGTATGACGTCTTTAAAGGGCAAAAACTCCTTTAATGGGTCAATCAATGATTTTGGTCCAGTTGACTTATTTGTAGATCTTATTTTGTTGAACATTTTTGCTCTTTACAATTTGTCTTTATCTATAATATTATTCAAGATAATAACCTAAAACTGTATAATTTCCTTAAAATTAACAATGTTACTGTTCTATAACTTCAATCGAACACGAAGGAAGCCCTATTACCTGGTTACACCACTTTTTTGTGCTCATGAACATAGTTAGCTAAAACATTTAGTCTTTTATCATTTAATTTTCAAGTCATTTGCTTTCAGTCGATCGATAGCTGTCTTTGCCATATGTTTAATTGCAACACGAGCTCTTTCAAAACATTTTTAATTTCTATAATTTTAAAAACAGCCTTTCCAATTTTATGAATTTACCTCATGAAAATTTTCTGTAATTCCTTTGCATGTTGAACATTTATTTGATATACATCTTGCAAGTCCTACTAAACACATTGTAACAATGAAAAGGTATTTCCAACTAAAAGTAGTGTACATTTCTGAACAGTCACACAGCTGAAGTAGTTCCTTAACTGGCAATTAACTCTATGACTAGGCCTATGTTAGGAAAACACTGTGTAATCGTGTGGACCGTGTTTGTGAAAATTGTGTCTATCATTTATCTTAAACTGAAATTTCATGTCAATAAAATATTCTGCTTGATCGTTTCGTCACAGCATCAGTTAAAATAATTTATTAACGAAGAAAGATCTCAAAGTTTCATATCCTATTCTCACGTGTACCGGCAAAACATTTGTTGACAACTCAGGGAATATTGGCCAATCATCTGGCGCCACGATCGGTGTGTGCCGGTTACATTTCCGGGAAGACTTGTATACATTAAATTTCTCCTTTAGCAGGAGCACCGTTGTACGTTTTTGTCCCGTCAACAAATGTGGAAGGGGGATAAAGATTTACCCTTGTCCGTACGACTTTGTTAAGTTTTTTTTGCGTTTACAATGTAGGTCAATTTCTCAGAAACTCATTGAGATGAGCAACATTTAGATCACTTTGACCTACATGATGCATGAGTCACTCTGAGTAAAGTTTTCAATGATAGTTCACCACTATAATCCTCTTTCATTATATATAGTATATTTCTGCAACAGTCAGTTGTGTCACTTTGACGTACATTTCATGCATGAGTGACTCGGTTAAGATTTTGCGTTTAGGTCCATGATTACTCAGATATTGAGAAATATCAATGATATTATACATCTTCATTCATCTTATATACAGTACACCAAAGTCAGCAACATTTGAGTCACCATGACATTTATGCTTGAGTGACTTTTGTTAAAATTTTGGCATTTAGGCCGTTTTAAGAACATATCGTGGTATATTGATGGTATTTCACAGCTACAATTTTGTACAATACAGCTCACAACATTTGAGTCACCACAACCGACATTTTATGCTTGAGTATCTTTGATTAAATGTTTGCATAGAAGTGTATTTTTAAAGAACATGTGGTAATATCATTAATGATATTTCACAGCTGCTGCCGTCTTATATTGTACAATATAGCCCAGCTACGTTAGAGTCCATGATTATGACCTACAGTGGTAGAATAGAGAATGGAAACGGGGAACCTGTCAAAGAGACAACAAACAGACCAAAGGGCAGAAAACAGCCCAAGGCTACCAATTTGCCTTCAACGCAGCGAAAAAACCTGGCACCCGGAGACGGACTTTATCTGCATGGCCCGGCCTAAACTATAATGCATATTAGTTCAACAAAATGGACGGCACACTAAACTCCGAAACATACAAATCAACAAAAATTTTAAAAAAAACACACACACAAAGAATGAGTTTGATTATTTTTTTGCATTTTAGTCTATTTCTAAAAACACATGTGATGCTATATCAATGATATTTTACAAATACAATCATCATCTTTAGTAGAGGTCACCAACATTTAAGAACACATGACCTTAATTTCATGCTTGCGTGATTTCATTCAATTATAGGGTTTAGTACTATGGATTCATTATTTTAATGAGGTTAAAATTAAGCAGGATATCTTACTTGATCCTTATTGTCTGGATTTAATATCTTTCTTAGTTTTTCTTCACCAGAAGTGTTTTCTACATAGTATGAGGAATACTCTCGTTAAACACTGAGCATTTTCAGCCATAGTCACATAAAAAACTAGAGATTGTGTGTCTGTAAGACTCGGATGTCCTGTCATCCTGCATACCGAATTCTATAACGGGTAATCGTTTTGAGAATTATTTAAAACATATGAAGTTTCGTAATATAACAAACAATCTCTAGCACTGAAATAGGAAGCTTGTTATTATTTATGTTTTGTTCATGTAGTTCTTTTATTAAATCATTATATTGGGCCAAGGGATGTGAAAAAATTTGACTACGTGTGGTTTTGAAGAGATTCGTACAATTTTGGGGTTTTTGTTTATTTCTCAGATTTTCTGAGCACGAGCTCATAAGCCAAAGTAAATCTCGTACAACTTTGAATATATTTAATAATTATTACTTGCGAGGGTTTATCGTGAGTGGGTTAGTCCGTTACATGACACGGTGATAACTGTTTAACCTGTGGGATAATATTGGGTTTCGTGTATGGATTAAGAATAGGCCTACCAATGAGTGCATGCGCCTTATATGTAACCCGCTGTCTCCCTAGCATCAAAGTGACCAAAGAGTCAAAGTGTTTCTAGACGCCAAGGCTTTTTACCTAAGTCTACGAACATATTTTATATTTACTTAAGGCTACTGTTTTGCCAGGTCTGAATCAAGCCAGGAATCATTTACTTTGAACGTCTATATAGGCCCCATATATACTGAATGACTTGACGCACTCTAATATAAAGCCTGTTCAGTCTACAAACATTGTCACCACCCAGTGCGTCTCGTCGTCTCCAGTACACCGAAGCTTATACCTAACCAGTGCGTTTATATTATAACCAAAATTGGCACTATCTGAAGCGCTATTGACCCTGTAAGACACCTGTAACCACTTTATTGCTTTTTACCTTAACGGTCAATTTACATACGAGTTTTGAATCCTCAATTATAGGGGAATCGCTTTTGGATTAGAGTCATTATCTGAATGGACATTGGAATAACCACATGCACGACGAACAAAATTGCCTATCGCCTAATGGGTTTTAATCGGACAACTATCTAATACCGTATTGCGCGAGATTATCATACACTGGGGGAAGGGGGAGGGGGGGGGGGTATAATTTGAAGTAATTTTATTTTTGGCTAAGTTATAATTTTTTTTCCAGTAGAAATGATGAATATGATGTTAAATAACCAACTCGACCTTGCTCTAAAATGCACTAAATTATGCATCTTACACTATTGGCAGGTGAACATTGCGATTGTGGACATATTACAAAACATTATCGTATTTCCCCATGCCTATATCGACCTGCTGATGCCTTCACAATTTCCCGTATTTCGGCACTGTGACGTAGTAAAGAGTTGACCCGACCCTATATGAGCTGACCTGAATATATCAGCGACGTCATAATGTTTGACCCAACGTTGACCTGAATATATCAGGAAAACATCCGGTTATAGGCAGATGGCCATTGAAAAGTAAGAAATTCCATTAAGATTGCTAGTTAACAATACGATAAATTTATCATCAAGTTTTCTTCAAACAAATATTGTAAAATATAAGTCGCTCGATCCAATATGAAGCTTTTTAGCTCGTTCGCTACGCTCACTCGCCGAAAAAGCGTCACATTGTGTCTCGCGGCTGATATTTTACGATATACGTTTGCAGAAAACCTGATAATATGTACATATAATTACTGTGTTTTTGGTATATTCTAAATAACACGCATCGATTATTTAAAAAAATTCATTTATAGATAGAGGAAAGATAAAGAATTTTTTTCTTTACTTTTAAGGAAGTATTTTTCCAGAGTTATTCACTATTTATTCTAGTAAACTAAAACAAATATCAGTGCAAATTCTTATCATAAAAAACAATATCACAAAGCTATTTATACAATTTTACAACAGGCACACTGAAAGGCACTCGAGGTTAAGATAATATCCGATCATAAAGTCATCTTAAGATATCGTATATGTTACATGTTTCACCTGCCTCAGGTAAACGTGGTCAATAATGTAAGTAGGTAACGATACGTCTTTTGAGTTGAATCTATGCCAAGATACACATTTTACAATATATTGTTACCGCTGTTGTAAAATAGCTCGCATCACAATTTATAGACGATTGACAGCTCGTAAATATTTCCAAAGACGCCATGCATATCAGGAATATATATCAGCGTACAGTTAATCTGGAGTACAGTACATAGTTTACTTACACACCGTGTGTTACAAACCCATGAAACTATAGTAAAATATTTCGTACATATTACGCCCAGTATATATAATTACCTACTTCATATGGATCAATTACAAAGGGATTTTGATATTCACAAATACGGACGGATAATATAATAAAACTGAGTGTAGATAAAAGGAAAATACGTTGAAAATGGACAACGGGCGACAAAGAGCCCATTCGGCGTCTTCTCTGAAGTCGGTACAAATCTACGGACCATCGTCAAAATGGACAAAAAGGAAGGCAAGAAGTACACCAGAACTAAGGCTGTACATGCAACAGTCAATGTTAAGCGGATTAAACACTACAGTGCCGCAAAGTTTAATACCTCAAGATTTTGCGAAAACTCATAGACCAAAATCTCGACCGTCCAAAGGAAATATGTGCTGTAGTGGAAACTTTTGTCGATCGTGTTGTTCACTCAGGTTATTCCTTGTATTTTGGCAGTTAGTTTTAGGAGGAACAATCACTGCAATGTCGCTGTATTTATTCTTCTATGTGACCGATTCTCTTAAAATTAGGGATACACCATTCTGGGCAGGTATACCGGTAAGTGATAAAATGCGAGGTTAAAAAGGCATCGATCATTACTTTCCTGGGTCTTCATATTTTTCATTTTTTTTCTTAAAAGATCGGAAAGAAAACCATATAGAAAAGAATTTCACATATTGATCTACGCTGTGAGAAATATGCTAGCCTAAATATGTTATAGGTATATTATGTACGCAAGTTTAATAATCGCTTCTATAGTATTTTAAAGGTTATTGACCATTTTCGGACAAAGGACATAGTCACAATAACGATGGGAAAAGAAAGGCTTCATCAAGTTTAGTATTTGCCATATAGATGTATATCCAGGAATTTACAAAAAGATTTTTAAAACCTGCAAAAAAAAAAATATGTTTGTACCATGGGTCACGAAATTAATCTTATTTCGAGATACATTTGCATATTTTACAAATATATGGATGATTGAAGAGTTTAACGTCCATTGGCAACCATTTAGTGTATATCAGGACGAGAACATGTTGATATAATATGAATATGAATCCTGCTTTGTACTAGACCGACACGCTAAGCCAGATTTTGAACGTGCTAGTTCACGAGGTACGCAGGAAGACATAGCACCACACCCGGACACATTATACTGACTCCGGGCCAACCAGTACTTTGCTCTTACTCCTATTCCCCGTTTAGTGGATGCCTCGCGGATAATCAGCAAATACCAGTTTTAATGTCTTTGGTTAAAACGGCCGGTGATCTAACCCGTGACCTTCCACACTCGAGGCGGGCACGCTACCACGAGACCACCAAGGCGATTTAAATTACACCTTTCCAATTAAAAATCAAGCAGAAACTTTATAGGTCTGTGGTTTGAGCTGTTTTTAGACCGTTTTAAAGTCAATAACGCTGAAGTATATCAAACATATTCATCTGCACGTTTCTTAAATAAATTAATTAGCACAGAATTGCAAGTAATCTCAATTCCGTGTTTGATCTATTGGTATTATACAGTTGTTATAGAAGTTATCAAAATCGTAAATAACATATGGCATAATTTATTGCACAAAATGTACTAGAATTATATAATAACACGGATTCCATTCGAAAATCACAATGTTATCTGTGTCATAATTTTGACGCCTTACCAATAAAATATGTACCGGTCAATTAACCTCTGAGATGATGTTGCATAGTTTTACGCATGACAAATAGTATGGAAAAAAAGCACCCGGAAATATTATCCTTCCCCTAATTAACCTTATAATTAACACAAGAAAACAGTGCAAGGAAAACTTGACATTAGGCCAATTCTACATGGATTTTTCTAAGTTGACCGAGGCCGAAGTATCATTGTGCGATGTAATTCAAATGAATCATCATAAACATATTTAGAATTAAGTGTTTTATATATCAGGTGATTTGTAATGGAGGGGGGGGGGGGGGGAGAGAACTGACGTAATCTTTTTCGAGACCAGTTGAAAACAGTTTCGCATAGTTCGCATAAAATTTAATTTCGGCTGATTTTAGGGGAATGTCCTTACTGATTGCCCTTGAACAGAATGTACAATACTAATATTCATATCGATTCATATGAAGTGTAGGGTCACGATAATATTCACTGTTGTTTCATTTCCCCTTTAGCTTGTCCCGAAAACGTTTTGATAATAACCGCTTCTGAGGCATGAAAGCAATCCTGTCTTATCGACAGCTTTTTGAAGTAGTTTGAAGGGGTAGCTGTACATAATATACAAACGCCTTATTGTTAGGTAAACCTTTGATAGTTCCTATCTGTCAGGAAACTGATATTTAAAGGTTATCAGCGCTCATTACTTCCTTATCGGAGTTCTATTCGTGACTGAGGCTGATTCCTATGCATGTATCTTTTTTAGAAGAAAGAAACTTTTTTATCCGAGATCAAGGCTGCTCTTGTTCTGGCATAAAATAAACTAGTTGGCTTGAGTTCATTGGGGAGGCTTGTTTCTTATCACCGTGTTTCAAAAATGATCTTGCTGTTTGTATTTTCATTAAACATAATTGCCAGTAAAATGAACACGGTATTTTGTAAAAAAAAGTCTAATTGTGTTCATATGATGAAAAGCTCTAAACACGCAAAGATTTTGTCCTTTCCTTTCTCTCTGTGTGTATCTCTCTCTCCCTCTGTGGTGGTTAAATCATAAATAGAAATGGGCTACGCGATTAGGTTAACAACTAGCTGTTTGACTTCTCCCTGTAGTCCGACTAATTCTTAGACCGCACGGTTCGTTCAGTTATAATTTTAGTAGTGAAACTAATTAAGTTTTGTAACTTCCCTAGATGCTCAATTTTGAAGAAAAAAAGTTAAATTTCTTATTTTATAACAAAAGGACTTTTCTGTCCATTGAATGTATCCGCATGTGTACACGCGGAATGGGGGGGGGATGGGGGTGGGGGTGGCACCTTGTCAAAAAGTTGACAGGTGGGTTCTTCCATCACATTTGAACCCCGACCCCTTTCCAGAAAAAAATTGACCATGTTACATACCTCATTACACATGTTACAGACACTCTGTGTTTAAAATAATACCTCTTTTTAACCAGTAATCCAAATGTAGCACATTGACATCCGGATTTGGCTTCAACTACTTGTCTTATGTTTGTTTTCCCCATGTATGTTAGTAAGTTTCTTTTTTAAATGTGAGAGTGACCCCATTCCAGGGTTCTTGACATATAACCCCATTCCAGATAGTCAGATATTACACCTTTGTAGCAAAGAGAAAAAAATATATCCTTTTACAGTCGTTTTGCGAAAAAAAAAACGGCCCCTTTTGTCAGAACAGACCTAGCACCTCATATATAGTAAGTGACACCCCCCACCTCAGGGTGTGTACATCATCTTTTTTGGGGGGGGGGGATACAAAACCCCAATCCCCATTTTCAGAATTGTAAATTTTAAATTTTCTGATTAACAAAATGTTTAATATAACATTTAGATTAATGCTAACATTTTCTCAATTTGAATGTACACTTTAGTCTTAGACAAGCTTGTGACAAGAAAGGAGTGACGTCACGGAGTCCAAAAATTAACCAACAATCATGATAAATTATATTCGATCAGTTTTCTACATGGCAAAATATGCAGAAGACGCCTGTATTTAAAACTAGAGTCAATAAATTGAAACGGTTCAAAAAAGTTCACCCTCTGTTTTGTATCAAAGGCATAAACAAGGCCATGTGCGATCTTCATTACAAATCTTTTATTTAAAGTGTCTGAAAACGACTTTGTTGATAACGTCTATTAAAACACAGTAGGAATTGACCCTTTATATTATATAAACTTCTTGAAAAGTAAGTTTCTTGTAAATTTTGGCGTCAGTATTGTCTATTGAGAAAGAAATTCACACAGTCGTGTTTAATAATCTACTAAATCTGAAATATAAAATTTGTGCAGAAATGAAAAATTGGGAGGGAACTATATGTTCGCAAGTTCCCACTCGTGAAATTTAGATTTAGTTATCACATGCATAAAAGCAACATGCAGTTTTAACGATAATTTATGTGAAATCCTGTACGGATTTATAGGCCGTTACTTAACAATAGATCTAAAGATGTCGGACAGTAGATTGCATCATACTTCAACTAATGGCATAAAATTTGTACTTCAATCATACTATGTAAGATGTAATACTATTAGGCGACAAAGTTATCATACAAACACGTACTGAAACCTGATAACTTTCAATATACTGAAATGTCAAAATCCAACAGTTTATTCTTTCACACCAGTTTCTGAAGAGGATTGATAGGAAGATGAAAATTAAATGAAAACAATTGGGAAATGTCTGCATCATATAGTTTAAATCCTTATATAACCTAAAATAGATTTCAACATTTAGTAAAACGGTCCTTAATAATGAATATATAAATATAAACCGAGATGCGCAGTGTCTAATATTTTTTTAATTTTATTACCATATCTTGACTAGTATTTTTTGTAAGTTATTGAATATTTACTTTACGTCTTTAATTTGCGCCACTAGTTCATGGAAACTTGGAACTAGCTGGGACTTTGGAATATTGAAAATTGAAAGTTTGAAATCAGTCTGGGAATGACTCGCCTTAGAATTCGAATGCTTGAATATGAATTCACCCATACAAGCCGGGGATTTTCGCTGAAAGCCCAGGCTTTGTCTGAAAGTATTTTCTAAAGCCTAATAATTATTCCATTGAGATTCGTAATCGAACCATCCCTTTTGCATACTGTCCTATCCTTCGTTTTAGACTCACTCGATCAATGAAGGGTCATATGTAAGCTATAATCTTAGCTCGTTTGTGGTCCGTTGTTCGTATAGAATAGAGAATGGAAACGGGGAATGTGTCAAAGAGACAACAAACCCGACCAAAGAGCAGAAAACAGCTCAAGGCTACCTATGGGTCTTCAACGCAGCGAGAAAATTCCGCACCAGGAGGCGGGCTTCAGCTGGCCCCTCAACAATAATCACGGTATACTAGTTCAGCAAAATGGACGGCACACTAAACTCCGAAACATAAAAATGAACCAAAATTTAAAAAAAAACACAAGACTAACAAAGGCTAGAGGTTCCTGACATAGGACAGGCGCAAAAATGTGGCGGGTTAAACATGTTTTGTGAGATCTCAACCCTCCCTCTATACCTCTAGCCAATGTGGTATAAACAAACACACAGCGATACACATAGTAAAACTCAGTTCAAAAGATGTCCGAGTCCAATGTTAAAAAAGGTAACAGAAGAAACTAAGCAAAATGACAATGATCAATATATATTAACAAAGGACTACTAGCAGTTACCGACATGCCAGCTCCAGACCTCAATTAAACTGATCGAAAGATTATGTCTATATCATATAGAAAATCAGCCACAATCCCTTCCGTCATAACTTATACGAGAAGAACATAACACGTATCATGCCAAAAACTGGTTTCGGAATAAATGTGTTTATTTCCGATGCAAAGATCAATATGAATTCCAAAAAATGCCAACTTTAATGACTTGACAACAGTATCGTAACTATATCCCTTGTTGATAAGTCAGTTTAAAAGTTTGATTAGCTTTTCAGGTGAATGACGACATTATTGTGTTTTGTTTAGAATATTACCATAAAAGATGGGATGTGAAATACCTGAACATATAAGATGTTTGCACGTTGATTTACGAATGAGGTCCTTATACCGATGATAAAATTTAGTAAACGTTTTTACTAGTTTGTGATATCGAACTCCCTGGCGTAATAATTTTTCAGTAATACAGAGATTTCTTTCGTTAAAATCAAATACGTTGATACATACACGAGCGAATCGAACAAGTTGAGATATATAAACACCATACGATGTTGCCAAGGGAATGTCGCCATCTAAAAACGGATAATTAACAATAGGAAATGAAAAATCATATCTCTTATCGTAAATTTTAGTATTAAGCTTAAGCTTCCCGTAAGAGATATAGATATCAAGATCCAGGAAAGAACAGTGTTCAATGTTAGTATAAGCTTTATTTAAAGTAAGTTCAACAGGATAAATCTCTTTAGCGTACATACTGAAGTCGTCATAATTGATAGCCAAAATATCATCCAAATAACGTTCTAAACGTGTTATTAAATTTTTGTATCAAATGTTGTTTCGTTGGGTCTTTGCTGATTTTAGATATAAATTGTGATTCGTAACAATACAGAAACAGGCCCCCAATAGGTAGTGCACAGTTACTCCCCATTGGAATTCCGATAACTTGGCAATATACAGAATCTTCATAGCGAACAGAAATGTTATCTAGTAAAAATTCCATATTGCAGTTGTCATATCAAAGCAGGTCAATTGACATAGTTCTTTTGTTTGTCGTTACTAAAAAATGACCTAAAAGAGTTTGAACATATGTATTGTATATTCACATTCTGACTTTTTAAATGCCCATTTAATTAGGTATGTGAATTTTTTCTTAGTGAGATTATGAGGCAACGTGATATATAGGGTAGAAAAATCAAAACTTTGAACAGATTCGAAATCACCAATATGAGCATGTAATTTATCAAGTACTTCCAACAAATTTTTCACTCTCCAAATGGAATTAATACCACTATTTTCGTATACATTATTTGAAAAAAATTATTACCAGGTTTTTGATTGTGCCAAGTGTACTAGTAAGTAGAATAGACAGTTTAGTGGTGGAACAATGGCTTGAAGACGAAATATGTAACACGTTCATGACCATGCTGATATAAGCCTTTTCAGTTTGCTAGAATCTATATCTGATATATCTGAGTTTTATTTATCCAAGACGTATATTTTAAGTATATTTCCCCTTCTTTTAAACTCCTTTTTTTGTTCATTGCAGCTGTTTCTTGCGGGAGCTATAGGAATATACGTGTGTGCAAATGACTACGAGAACTATATAGGCAGTGCCAAGAACTTTATACTGAAGGTAAGATAAACTTTATATCTTTATTTGCCCCCCCCTCCCCTTTCTGCTATGAAGAAATCTGAGACTTGTTATAATAGCCCCAGTGAAATGTAGCAACGCATAGTACTAGTAAGTGTCAATGAGACAATGTCCCAAAGGACTTTAAAAAACAGAAAAAGATGGATTTATATATCTAATTAATTTTGGTATTTTTAAGATAAAGATCACGTTGTAGTATTTTTGTTTATTTTGATGATGATAAGCAATGAATTTGTTCATGAAGCGTGTCTTTTTTTCAAACTTGGTCATTTTTGGTTGTTCAGTGAAATTTTTATTGATTTGAGTATAACCAAACCGCATTGTTGGTGGTTCTTTGGATTCACCCTGGCCTGAAAACAGATGAAGTGAAACATTTCACGTTTTCACATTAACATAGTGGCAAAAAGAGAGTACTAGAGAAACATTTTGTCGCTTGACGTTTGATCTTTTTATGCTTAAAAATAAAACATAACAAAATAAAAAGAAATAAATGTAGGATAGCGCTCGCTTAGATCTATATTTCAATATTGAGCAAACAAGCCGAAGAAAATGAAATCCGTTGGAGCGGACGGCATATTATTTTACTTTATCATAAAGGAGGATACTTCATCTTGTCATCTTTTAACACAAGAGAATTAATCTACTTGTCCTAGTTTCTCAAGATAAATCTACGCATTTTTTTAAAACATACTGCGCATGAACTATGCAGTTATATTTATTACTATCATATTATTTTATATTTTCAGGGAATATGTTTTGTTCTGGCAGTTATCTGTATTTTTGTGTGTTTAGTTGCGAGTACATTCCCTGTAATACACATTGTAAAGATGTACGGATACAACCACTGCCAAGTAACAAACAATGACTGTGTATGTTACGGGTCAACAGACCCTCTATCAAAACAGTATACCTACAGAGACCTGGCAAATTGTGATATTCTATATTGTCTGGTCAAAATATTTTTTATTGTACAAAGTGGTCTCTGTGCGATAGGAAGTGGTATTTCATTTTGGTTTGCTATTTTATTGTGGAAATCTCAATACGGAGGTATATATTCGGGAATAAGGTACTCGTTTAGTTCCCAAAATCATGGCATGAATACAGACCACGTATAGCAACGATCCGGATTAGTTTGACATTCAATCACATCTCACATGCAATATGTACCTCAAGAATATAATAATAAGCAGCCTATATCTTCCAGACAATCTGTGATCTTCAGTGTTCAAAATATTTTCTCGGGAAATTCATTGAAAACAAGATTATTGAAAAAAAATGTGTTTCTTACGTTCTTCTTATGCAAGTTTAGTAATAGAGATTGCCAAAGGTCCCTAACTCTACGCTGTCAGTGTGATAAATTTTACAGAACCTGAAAAGCAATATCAGTTTTGGTACGTTCTCTTAATCCGTCTGGCCCGAGCCAAAATTAATCCACATCGACTCGTCCACGGATACAGTTCCCCATATTTTATAGTGTATTTTTCCATTTTAATTTCCCCTACTTTCTGTTTGCATTTTTTCAAGTATCCTAGTTAAAATATAAGCACAAGGGTCAAATTACTTAATTTTAAACAGTTTTTTAATGAGAAGTATGTAAAAGTTTTAATTTGGTGACTGTCAAAATGGCCCAAGTTCTGTGAATGATATATAACTATACCCCTTAAAGACATTTTGGGGATTTTTTTTTTCATTTTGCAATGGTAGGATTTTCTATAATTTTGATGTATTTTCCAGCTACGAGTGTACATTGAATAAAAGAAAGATTATAAAGTTTGAACTGGTGCAGTATTTTCAATTTGACTTAATGCTAATATGAAAATGCACTATGAAATAATTGTGGTCTCGGGTCTTCTTCCCATCACTTGCATAAGTTTTATTTCTATTGAAATCGCCTGAAACAATAATTATATTTTAGTTACCGCGACCCTCTGACGTACTGACCTAATGGTTCATCGGGTTCTGAATGTAGGATCTCAAATCTTTATATTTTTTTACCTTAATTTCCCTTTTTAATTAAAATACCTATCCATAAAATATTTCGAGGTTAAACTTTTTTAGGTCAGAAACGTAAAATTGAAAAAAAATGTAGGTTTGTTCGGGTATAAGGCGCAAAAGCCGTGCGTCAATGAGACAGCATCCTGAACACGTACGACAGGAGAATACATACATGCCAATGCCCCGGATTTCTCCCGGAACCTCCGGAAATTTGACCCCATTACCGGGATACCGGGTGGACTGTAATATTCTCTGGGATTTCTAAATTTCCCAGGGATTTTTTCAGTGCTTATACTTATAACAATGTAAGACAGACAAAATCCCTGCTCTTAATGAAGACACGTTTCAGAAGACACCGAAAGGTCTTCATCACAGTGGATACCCATATGCATTTGCATGTTGTGTTTTCATTACTGCTGTTCCAGTCAAACTATCAAGAATTAAGATAATATTTTACACAAAAATAAAGTAATATTCATAAACATTTATTCACATTTTTGCACTCTGGGAACAGCTTCCAAATACCATAAAATCGTTTTCGGCCGGGGCTTCGCCATGGATTCTTGCCGATTTTATCAGGGATTCTAGCAAAAGTATGTTGGCAAGTATGGAGAATATAATAATAATGATAATGAATTGGGTAACAACATTTAGTCTACAATACTTATCTCCCCTGTGGCCTTGATTATAAATACAACAAATTAATTAGCTCGGTATTAAATGTGCATATTTACAACATAAACATGTTATATTATAAATTGTAGTCACACATATTTCTTTTGGATTAACATAAGAATCGAAATATTTACATGTCTAGCTCGGGTGCAGTTTTATTCATTTTGCTTTGTGAAAAAGACGTTCAATTAAGTTTAGCGTAATGAATACTTTTATAATCCGGAGGAATACTATATATATAGATTTATACATTAATACCCCTTTATGGCACAGAACTCTGTTTACTATGGTGTTTTCGTATGATCCATTTGATAGCCACCACAACTCTTTAAAGAAAGGTTTAAATGACGCATCATTTTTGCACGAGAAGCTTTTTTATTCGAGTGTACATAATTCATCCATTTCCTTTCAATTGGAGGTTTCACCCCATATAGACAACAATAGTTAAACAGTGGAAGGATATAACCATTATAAAATAAACAAAATCCTTCTTTTGGTTATTATGATGAAATTTTAAAAAGTAAAGGTAGACATCGTGTTTCAACAATGAACAAGAGATGTAAGAAAATTGTAGTAATGAATTTACATACTTATACCTGTTCGACTCCGATCTTACTTGACAAGGATTACCAATTTTCCTTCCGAAGGTCGGTGGTTTTCTCTGGGTATTCCGGCTTCCTCCACCAATAAAAACTGGCGGCCGCGAAGTAGCCAAAAGTGCTGAAAACGACGTAAAACCCAAACTGAATATATAAATAAAACATACTTGTGCGACCTTGAGACGTGAACCTGACTAAAAATTAATCAGAATCACCCAGGTGTGAAATATAGGTCGAAGTTACTGAAATGTTATTCTAATGCGCATATATTTGTTCTCTGTGTGGGTTTTTGGTCATTTTCAGTCATTGGTTCTACTATATGTTTTGGTAGGTTTCAGATTTCCACAATGAGACATAAATTAATGAAATGTGCGCATACAGTGTATCAACATTAGCAGTATTTGTTCTACATTATAAATGCATCGCAGTGATACTTCTAAATAGGTTCTGAGAAATCGGTGGACTGAAAACTCTCGCGTTATATTAAACCTAAAAACTTTCCTTACGCAAACATAACATATGCAAAAACACGAATGTTTTTATGTGTACATCACAAAGGAAAGACTTTTAAAACTTTCATACGTCTGTCAAATTACAGTTAGACCTCTGATACCATGGAACTTTCCCTAATAAAAGAATATTTACCAAAGTTTATCCTTTGTAAGTACCGGAATTAACCAATAATTATTCAATATGTTTAATCCTTTATACCATACTATTCTAAGTGCTACATTAAAATATTTGAATATTAAATCGTTTGTAAATATTACATGGAAAATGTAGGTCAAAGCGGATACATCTGAATTACATGTCATGCAGCATTCCACCTATGGACCACATGACTGTTTGATCTGAATTGCAAAGTAGTTGTAGTGGGCTAAGGGTCGATATGGAGGTTTTGGGTACCCGTAAAACCCGTTTAAACGACCACTGCTAACTGTCTGTACCATGATCTGTTGAATTTGTTTTGTGCTTTTTTCACGTTGATTACTTCTGACGGTCTGTGTATTGGAAGATGGTAATTGATTGTAATGTTGGCCATTCGTGTTACCCTGGGATGATTTTTACGAGCAGAGGAAATAACTGAAAATTGCTAAAAATAACTGAAATAGGGAGGTTAGGTGTGCAAAAATATCATTTTCTGGCAGCTTCTGCCCAGTTTGACAACTTTTCAAATAAATTTTGCAATACCCAATAACTGAAATCAGCTAAATAACTGACTAAAATCATGCCTGGTTACCGTTTTAATAAATGTGTTAATCAGATATTTTTTGACTGATTTTTCCTACAAGTTTAATAACGGCGGACATGTGTTGGAGGTCTGAACCTCCATCCATTGTGTTGAAAGGGGACCACCAAAGGAGAATATCCCAAAATTGCTCCAAATTCATCAGAATTTGGAATATTGAGCAAAAAGTTAAGGGAAATTGGGGAAAATTCAGCAAAAATATAGGTAATTTGGAAGAAGGGCAAACATTTTAATGAATTGGAGAAAAATGGATTTTTTTTTAGGGAATTTGGAAAATCACACCCAGGATCTTTATCATCTGCCCTATGTGTAACAACAGACTCCTGATTTACAGATATTCAGTACTCATTAGATATTTAACACCACCAAATCTATAAAAAAAAAATAAATTTCCAATCACAGGGTATATGAGGGAGCAGATTGTGGTATAAGAAAGTATTTCAAATCAGACATACATGTTTATTAGAAATATTATTATAGTTGCTTAAAGGTGGATGGCAAAAAGTGGATATGACTTGGCAAGTATGGATTGGCAAAAGTAAGAGTTGTTCTGCACCAACTAGCTGTTGCTTCTTAATAAGACCACACCACAACCTCTAGGTGCTATTACTAATTCCTATGTAATGTTGTCAGACTTGTGCCAGATAACCTTTCAGTTTTAAATACCAAAGAAAAATTCAGTGGATAAATTATCAACAAATATATTTCCTTATGTTCAAGCTGGTAGTCATTTTGTTGGTAATCATGGTCCTTTTAGTGTTTGTACAAAGTCAGGAAATCCTTTATTTAGCTCTTTACATATTTTTCTTTCTGGCTGATGTTGTTTATTGAGTGGTGTGTCATTATTGACCTTTCCAAGGATCACTTATTCTGAACAACTGTGTAAGAATATATATTTATACATTTATTTAATTAGTTCAGGTTTTACGCCATTTTCAGCACAGTTTGCTATTCGGCCAGTTTTTATTGGTGGAGGAAGCCAGAGTTCCCAGAATGAACCACCAACCTTCGGTAGGAAAATTGGCAATCCATGTCAGTTTAGATCAAAGTTGAACACACCCTGTCACAGATGCGAATTCACCACCTCAGTGTTGACAGGCTAGTGATCATTAGTAGTCATGACAAACTACCTAGACCATATGGCCACGGAGGCCCCTGTAAGAATATATAAAATCTAGAATAATCTACATATATTTCAACAACAGCAGAGTAAATTATCACTTTGTTTATTCAACAAACATTACAGATCATTACTCAGATACAGAAGAAAGTGGAATACAGGTTAGATAGTAAACAAGACATAATTATGTTGATAATTTAACAGTGAATTAAAATCAAAATTACTGAGATAGTACATAACAACACATAACAGTTCACAATTCTCATTTAATTCAACTCTACATGGTTCTTATGATAAAAATATTTATCAATACTACCATTTGGGAAATTTTTTCTCCAGTGTAATGACAGGATTTTAAGCCTACTGTGTAAACAGTCCTACTGCTAGTACCTATCTCCTTTTAACATAAAAAGAAGTCATTAGAACTGAGGACGGGAGACCCAAAACTTTAATGACTGATGATTTAATATTATATTGATTAATTTGATGTATATTTGATTTATTTGTTTTGTTTGTCACAAATCATATATTTGATTTCTATGACAATAAAGTATTTGATTGATTGATTTATATATTCAGTAAAAACAAAATTCAGAGATATTTCATTATGTTTTATTTGGAAAGCTACCTGAATGATCTTCCATATGTCATATTAGTTTTAGTATATAAAGTCACGTATTATGAGTACTGTGACCTTGAAAACCTACAAAGTTTTCAATAAAGGGCTAAGAGCTGAAGCATGCTTAACCAAATAAAATGTTATAAGTATACTCCGATCATTTGTTCCAGACAAGATCTGTAGCCCTTTCCAGACATACGATGACTCCTATCCATTAATGGCCCTTCGAGCTATTAGATCCATTAACACTTGGACAACACCTGCATTTGTGGAACCTTTATTCAGGTTTCTATGCCAACAAGAAGGCTGAATAAATCATCAAATACATTTTTTTATTAGATGGGCTCTCTGTGTGGTTTCACTGA
This sequence comes from Mytilisepta virgata, assembly GCA_028015205.1. Classification (NCBI taxonomy): domain Eukaryota; kingdom Metazoa; phylum Mollusca; class Bivalvia; order Mytilida; family Mytilidae; genus Mytilisepta; species Mytilisepta virgata. The sequence goes on along the minus strand of CM051519.1, from coordinate 93,832,391 downwards.
ATCCAATAAAAGATTCCTTGAATAACAAACAGACAGATGGACAGAATGATCTTGTATTCTTCCAAAACTTTGGGTTTTTTTTACCTTAGATGGCCTGAAAATTCCAAAAGACTCATTTAGCACTTTTTAAGCAGAAAATATAAAAAATGATGTTCTTTCTGAAGCAAATTTTCACTTGGAATATTATTAAACTAATTAATGGGTCCTACTGGCTAGAAGGACAGATCATCAAATACAATTCTGAAAGTCAAACATGGTTCTTATCAGTCTGGTGGTTTTAAGCAACAATAGTGAAAATGAGAATCGGTGGATAACACTAGTTAATACTCATCTGAAAATCAATTTAACCTGCTTTACACAGAGAAAACAAAACACATGTACTAAAATTATGCAAGACTTCCTGCTATAAAAATTCTAACAAGAAAAACAATTCAAACATTAATTCTGTAAATGGTATGATTAACTGGCAAGGTATTTTTGTTTCACATGATATAAATGTATCAAAAATAAGAAATGAGTTAAACATTGTGACTTGACTACACGTTAAAGGGAAAGCTTTTGGCCTGGTATAAATAATTACATAAATCTAAGCACCATTACTTTTACAACAAATATTTTTATAGCAACACAATAACATATAATATTGACTGAATATAACAAGCTGTAAATTAACAATTTTTGTAGTGTGTCATTATGGTTGTCCTTGGTCAACTTGACTGTCCTCAGACGTCTATAAACAATTTACCTTAATAACTACCCAGAAAACAGGTTATTATTTGAAAAAGTTGATTTACCGGTACATTTTTCTACAGGAACATTTGATATATTTGCTATGCAGCAGAATTGGTGTTTTCTTGAAGTAAAGTCTGCCTGGCTCCATAAATTATTGGAACCCTCCCAAATAGTACACATTTACTAGTTCAATTTTAAGATTTTTCACTTGTGTTATGAAAAATAAACAGTTATATATATATATATATATTTGATATAAAAATAATTAATTTAAAGCACCATTATGTCACAAGATCAAGTATTAAACATATCAGATATATACATGTATATAAAAAGATTTAAAAATTGATTATGTCTACATAAATAGTAAATATAAAAGAATTATATCTTTCTTATACAATATAACTAAAATATTTATATATAATATAATATTGCCAATTAGTGAGGATTTTATTTGAATTTGTTCCAATAAACAGAATATATATTAATTTAAATATAGTTGATACTTGAAAAATGGCTGCCAACAAGTAATTTTCCACATATCACTTGATTTAGAATTTTATCCGTTGAAGGCAGGTAGTTTGTTCTATATTAAACATGACATTAGATATAATAACAATTAAATGGACCTATGGAAAAATCCAAACGATTTAATTTAACACAACAGACAAACACACGAAAACAAATGAACAAATACATAAATAAGCACAGAAAAATGAAAACTATGAAGTGAACCCAGGTGTTTCTGAAGGGTAGAACTGATACTCCCTCACCAGCTATTATCTAGGTGTTTACAGTTGTAGTGTATCTGTGTTTATAAACTGACAAAGCCTTGTGAAAACTCCAAACTGATATGAATACAAAGAAAAATCAACGAAAATTCAGTTGATTCTGATTATCTAAAAAATTTATCACCAAATTTTCCCTTTCCCATACATTAAACTATGTTTGGCTCTGTTAGTCAACTTGGATGGTAGTTGGAATAATTAGATACCATGTTAAAAGCGGTCCACTCAATGATCGTATCATTAAAGTTTGATTCTATACAGAGAACACATACATGTATATACTATATGATTTTCTGTTTGCTGATAGTCACATTGTACACAGAAATACATTTATTATACACAAAACACATATTACTCAAAACTATTGGTTAATAGTTCAATGGTGTAAATGAAATATAAAAAAACTATAAATGGCAGATAAAAGTAAAGGACACGTAGTCACTATATCAAGTGAGGACAAAGCCTTCAATTCTAGTTCTTACATTTACTCTAAAAGTAAAACAGCACTCAATACCTATGGTTAGATTAGATTGTAGACCACTTAGTTTTATGTAAATAATTTATATACCAATACATGTGAAGATTGGAAATCTATTCAAATATTTTAAAATGATTGCTTTATATTTCATTAACTGGTATATAGACAACTGGTCCACTAAATATTAGAAAAGATACAACTATGAACATAAAAATATAACATTGATCTTGAGGAACAATTAAAAATGAATTTCTTCTGTGCTTTTCTGTGAAGAAAAGTCCATAAATCTTTTATAATCACATCACATAGGCATCACACTTGGAACAGTTGCAGAATGCAAGAAACCTTTCCTTTGTTTCTGCTTTCTTTGTTCAGTCATCTAAAAAACAAGAATTTTAAATGAAAATATTTGAATTAGTTGCTTTTTTTTCCCTAAAAAATATAATCAACCATAAAAGTTTAGCAACCTAAAAATGTTATAGGAACACACTAACTTAAGCAGAAAACTTAACATTTGCAAATTCCTAATTAATTGAAAGTCGCTGGACCATGACCTAGGGGGGCAGGGCCTTGAAATGGTCAACAAACTGAGATGTACTGATAGTAATGCAACTTTATACAAAATATCATTGATCTCTCAAAGAAATCAAGAAGTCCTCAAAGAAATATACTCAAGTTAGAATAGCAATATTTACAATTCTATTGCATGTATTACAATCAATTGCCATATCACAGTTCCTCGGTACTTTCCCATAAATTAAGGGTCTGAGAGTCTTCCACTATATTTACCACAATTGGAATTGCAATGGCTAAAATTTAATTAGGCCATTCAGAATTACAAGACATAATTGTCTCTGACTGAAAACAAAATCAATAGGGTTTTGAGTTTCATATTGCTTAGCAACATATTCAAATGATAAAAGAGATATTTAATTAATATTTTTCCATTTATATGTATAACCATTTCTCCTATTCCTGACGTGTTTAATCGATGGGATAAAAATACATAATATTTTTAACCACTCGCAGTGATTAAATTTCTATGTGGGAATTACTGCCATTTTTTCTACAGCTATTGGAACGATAAGCCAGAAAGTCCCGAAATGACTACATAGCAACGACATTTTCTTGACATTTTTGTCAAAAATCATAGGAGAAACATATTCTCCTTCAATTTGCTCGTGAGTTGTGGAATTTCTCCACCCTCGATAGTTAAATTTTGGAGAGATTCCATAACTCACTCGTACCTGAACGAGAATCTATATATACATGTGCTGAAGTTTGAGATAACTTGTGCTATCACCCAGAAACCATGCACTACAAAATATCAGTTTAATATTCTACCTTAAACAAAGTTACCTAAAATATATAGAAGATGGAAAATACATATACCTGTTCTCTGAGTTCTGTAAGTTGTTTTGTAAGAGTTTTAACTAGTCTGTTTGTACTATCTAACTGTATCTGAAGACTATGCATTTCATTCTGTTCTCCTTCACTTTCCTCAGCCTGTAGAGACATTGCTCTCATCCTTGGAAACCAGTCTAGTTTCTTATCCTACAAAAAGTTTATTTTTTCTGTTTTCAAAAATATCTCCAATTATATTCAGTATTCATATATATTGTCAAATTCAAGGAAACTGCACTAATTCTTATACGATGCCCCCATTCCCTGGTAATCAGTCAAAATGTTAACAGAGTCAGACAAATGCTAAATGATTAGTTGTATACACAAAGATCCAGATATTCTTAATAATGAAGAATTAACAATCAGTATAGTAAATAAACACTTTTTGGAAAGTTTAAAATTTTCCCTTGGAGTCTGTTAGAAGACAGAAATGACTTTATCCAGAAGAAAAGGGGATGTTGAAAAACATTCTTGAGCCTACATAAAATTATAAATAACTTCAATATATTTCATTGACTTTGCCAGTAATAGTATAGTGTTATTAAATGGGTATTTTCATATAAAGCCTGTATTATGTCCAAGTCAGTCGTATTGGGTCAAGGTCAACTGTATAGGCCAGAGGCAATGCCGAGGGCCTATACAGCTGATCGAGACCCAATACAACTGTATGAGGACATTATTAATACAGGCTTTATATAAAAATACCCATTTTATGACACCTTTATTAACTACTGAATTAAAATTACAGTACTTTTATTAACCAATAATGCATTATAAATTGTCTATTAATACAATCCAATGTGTCTGAAACGGGTCATTAAGACAGGTTTTATAAAGAAAAACCGGAATTTGTCATTAATACAGATCTAATACAGAAAATCCTGTATTAGACCTGTATTAATGACCAGTTCCGGTTTTGTATTAACTGGGCAGTTTTTACTGTATTTTCAACATTAGTTAATAATACACTGATATTTCTCAATTGTTATTACTGTTCAAAAAATTTCTTTCTTTATATTGTTATTTTGTTTATATCAAGCATTATTAATTTTTCCATAAACAACAAATTGTAACTGTTTGTAAACAGTGACAGTACTGAAAAATGTCAAAATTCAAATCCAATGACTGAATTTTTATGCTGCAACCTCAATTACAAATAAAGGATATGAGATGTTTGCCCATAGACAAATGACCATGATTATCCCATTATAAAGTTACCTTCACTAAGTCATACACATAACTCTCTGGTCCAGTAAATTCTGTGTTTTTCTTCACTTTAACCAGGACAATAAAGTTCAAATAATGCCACATGTTATGCTCTCTGGTGATGTGATCCTCAAATGAAACAGCTTTGTTATCAAAGGCAGCTCTATTCAGACCTGAAACCACATATTTATCAAAATATTATTTGTCCATTTTATATCAACACATAAGACCGAGATATGGTAATACTAATGTTATTCCTTTTTCTGTTAATCGGTTTGCAAGCCCATTAAATTGGCATCAAAGTAACAAGACATTGGTAGTACTTCATTCAATCATGACAAGTTTCAGTTGAATTGGTTAAGTAGTTATTGAGTGGATCTTTGAAATGCAACCAATTAGAAAAGCCCCATAGAAACATATCTGTTTGGATTTAAATCAGGTAACGTATTTCTTTAAAAGTTTTTCAGTTTCAACCAATCAGAAATTAAAATAGCCTCAACAGTCATTTATCTTAAAGAATATGTAAAAACCTTAAAAAAACTTGGAAAGGACCTTATAATGAAAACTGCTGCCAACTTTAAAATTATGTTCACTGGTTCTCAAGATCAAAATGTAAAAGTTTACAGACAATGAACACCAAGTGAATTGGCAATATAAAAGACAAGTAAGTGCTACAAATATTCTTGCCAGTTATGATCACATGATTAATTATGAGTGCTAGGTGATATGTAGTAAATCTTCAAGTGAATATCACATATTCCAAAACTTTTACTAAATAGTTACTGACCACAGACAAAGCAAGTATTCTTCAAAATTTCTTCTTTAGTCTGTTTTTCACTTCTGAGATCAGCAAATGTGTCAATGATAACACCAAAGATGAGATTTAACACAATAATAATAATGATGAAGAAGAATGTCAAATCATATACCACTCTTGCAAGAAACAAAGGTTCCTGAAAAAAAATATATGGGGTCATGTGATGATTGTAAAACCAATAAAATCGTTTAAAAAATACACCTTATTTAAACCAATGACGTAAAGAAAAGTCCTGTGTTTTTGCATCAAAATTTAAGTTTTAAGGGGCAAACTGAATAATTTCCTTGAAATTGCGATGTTCCAATGTTAATATAAAAACAAACCAAATGTAATGCAAAATTTCAATGATTTTTATTTTATGTGTACACAACCCAAAAAATTGTATTTTTTATTCTGTGTTTTTTCCTAGTCCAGAATTTCAAAAACTTTCACTACCAGATCTTGTATATGTAAATTTCAATATCAGTACGTCAAAACTACTTTACCTACTAGTATTTTTTCAATAAAAATACACATTTACTCACTGACTAGATATCAAACTGCAAACATCTTTTTTATGATTTTGATCAAGGCTAGTTAGCTGAAATTTGGAGCCTTTTTCATTTGACTTTTTTTGGTACTTTATTTGTGTCATATCTATATTTGTTTATTTACTTTTCAGCCATCCAACACATCACTGTTCCCTTTGTGATTTGTTTTTTGACATTCTTTACATTTAAATTTAACAGGTGACCTATCAAAAATTACTCCACTACAGGAATTTCTACCAGACTGATCTTCTACTTGAAATTTACTAAGCAGGTTTTTGCTTGAAATATTTGTTTTTGCTGTTTCATTATTCAACTTTTCTTTCTAATATTTATATCTTTAATTATCAAAAGAAAAATTGAAAAAATTCTCAAAAAACGTTCATGATGTCACTGTTGCATCATGAGAAGGAATTTTGTACAATGATTGATAGATTGTTAAAGTTTGATCATTACACGATAAAATTTTGTATGGGTTCCATGGAACCAAGTGTCTCACCTGTTTTCGTCGTTGTCTACGTTTTCAGTGTATTAGCTGAATTTACATAATTTTCCCCAAATGTTATTTACTGATCATGGAGAAGCTTATGTAAAAATTTGGTAAAAATCCAGAGTGGTTTAAGAAAGTAATTAATGTTTAAAAAACTTTAGCTGCAGACTGTATATAATGTTAACTGGGAGAAAAACTAAGTCCATTTATAAGTAAAATACAGAAAAATGGGAAAAATATTATTACAAAATTTTCTTCTGGATACTATCTTTTGATCATGAACAAGCTTCTGTCCAAGTTTGGTAGAAACCAAGGATGGTCTAAGAAAGTAATACATGTTTTAAAAACTTTAACTGCAGCCTGTCTGTAATGTTAACTGGGAGAAAAATTATAAAAATTTATAAGTAAAATACGGAAAAACGGAAATGAAATTATTACAAAATATTCTTCTGGATACTATCTGTTGACCACGAACAAGCTTCTATCCAAGTTTGGTAAAAATCTAGGATGGTTTTAGAAAGTTATAAATGTTTAAAAAACTTTAACCACAGGGTGAATGTAAATGTTGACACCGCTGCCGACACCGATGATGGAATGTAGGATTGCTATGTCTCGCTTCTGCAACAAAGTCGCAGGCTCAACAAAAATGTTACAAATTTGAATCTGAAATCTTACTTTTAATTTTTCATGTCAGATTGGGCCTAATAATGACTGAAAACATACATTCTCCTTTTGTACTAATAAAGTCAAAGATGAGAAGAATTTTCTTTTAGATTGCTCTAAATATAACAAACTTAGAGAAAACTATTTTAACAAACTATTAAAGTATTATCCTAACTTTTTTTATTTGGATCATATAAACAAACTTAATATGATACTAAATTCTACTTCGTGTGGTCTTGTTAAAATAATTTTCCTTTTTCATTAGAACCGAAAACTTTTAATTTATATATGTGAGTGTGTTCATATACAGTATTTGTGTCTTTTTTTTCTTTTTGTTTACTTGTCAAAAATTGTTTTGTTTTTATAGTTTATATGACAATAAAAGTTTGAATTGAATGTTGACAATATTCTCACCTTTACATCTGGTTTTCTAAGAACATCCCCAATACCACCACCATTTCTAAGACCTTCATTAACAGCTGTGATGATACACATCATCAATGAATCACATACCCTTCTTTCAACAGATTCTGCTTTTTCTGCTACACCTAAAAAATTATTATTCCTTTTACAGGAAAGTGAGGAACTATGAATATTAGCTACTGCTGAAGAAAGTTTGTTAAATGATTGTCCTGTACATATTCATCTGAACAAAACAGACATTCAGTTTTTCCACTTAGCCAAATTCCATACAACATTAGCACTTAAGGTTCCAAAAACACCACAGTAAACATCCAACTAAGATTGCCAGATATCAGTTATCTCCCCTTTATCTAGATTATTTATAGGTAATTAAGTGATAAAATACTAGCATTACTACTGGTACTTCTAATATCAAAACTGAGACTACAACATTTCTAATTTCTAATTTCTAACATTTTTCCTAGGTGATTAAAAATGTTCTGAACTACTTATTTCATATGAAACTAGAAAATAAAATCTGCCAAATGAAGACAAATTATGGCACTAACTTGTAACAGTAGTCACTGTCTCAGCTTCTGTACAGTTCTGATCGCTGGAACAACTTCCAGTTATAGTTTCTACTGTAATAAAACAATTTATGGAGGTAAATAACAAAGAAATGAACTATTTATGTTTAATTATATGGGCAGTGAGAAAACCAGAAATAATATCATATTTCTAGTCGGCAACACCTAAGGCAAATACAATTTCCTTTTAATGAATAAATCTAAATTTTTTTTTCTAGTTATGTAGTTAGAAGGGCATGGCAAGTAGTGGATAATTAGTATGTCAAGATTCGGACTGGCCAGGTTTCAATGGACAAGATTTTTAAATTTCAGGGCTTGGTGGTCATGTGGTGTAGGTTGTTAGACCTAACTACTAATTGATTATGAGGTTGTATGTTAAAATTTTGATCTTTATTGAAAAGGATTGCCAATTTTCTTACCAAAGGTCAGTCGTTCTTTCTGACTTCCTTCATCATTAAAAAGTGACAAAAATGATATAACTAATGACATCTATCTACCTCTAACTGGGAAAGATTATAAGCTGGGGGAATGTATTCATTTAGTGCATTAGTAAAATGCACAACCCAGATAATGGCTGATTATTTTAAAATTAAACTGGAAAATGTTTAATGTATTCTGAGTAGACATAAAAACAATTGCAAATATGTGTTTGGGGCCTACACAGGGTATTATTAGTTTTTTAATACATGCATGTAGGTAAAAGCCAAATTTTCACCTAACTCTGATGCCAAAAACTGTATACATAGTCTTACCCGTTTTTTCTACTATTTTGACTGGTTCTATCTCCATCAGGAAATCATCTTGGAAGAACAAAAATCCCAGTATTGAAAACAAGTATATGAGAATAACTGCTAAAAGTGCTGTTAAAGCAATGGAACGGAAATTTCTGGTGACTGATTTAATCACATTTAACAATGTTTCTTCTCTGTATACAACATCTAATAACTGAAATTACAAAATCAAATACATCCTAAATTTACTATTAAATCATTTTTGCTCTGGATATTTAACTTTTATGTCTTCTTGAGCACTTAATTAAAATAAAAAAAAGTTAAACAAAAAAACTCATTAATTTTACAATTTATAAAATATCAAATTAAGCAAAAGATTTTTACTCTTGATACAATTTTTAAAATAATTTTTCAAAGACCTGCCATCCTGAATCTAAACATTCTTCTAACTACAATATTTTTTGTTTTTTTTATGAAATTGTTGGTTATTTTTAAAAACCAAGTTATCTTTTAGCTCTATAAGTAGTAAGTATTAGAAATAAAAACAATTTTTGATCCTTTCTTCAAAATAATAAAAATATCAAAAGTGCTGCAATTTACCAATATTATCTCACATATGTACTATAGAATTTAGTCAATAAACGGTCTTTACTCCAACTACCTTTGGAGACAAGTATATGTATTAAATCAAAGACAGATAATTAATGTTCTTAATATAGAATATGGTGCACAAATAATTTGAAAAGATCCTCACTACTCATTTACAATAATATTCAGTAATTAAAACTTACCAAAAGACTATATGCAAATTCATGAATGCATAAGCCAAACACACATAACAGTAGATATAAAATATTGTACATAAACTCAAAATCTGTTAAAACTTGCTGCCATGGTTTTGTAAATGTTCCTCTGTTTCCCATCAAACTGATTAAAAATATTCCTTTATTTATCACCTGAAATTCAAATGAAATTTTTTAATGCCTCAAAAGAACAAAATAAAACAAAACAAAGTTCTCTTATTTGCTTTAATTTTTTTATCTACCTTCTTTTTGGTAGAAAAAAATTAAAATTAACGACGTGTCAATCTTTGACAACAAAAAAAGATAGAGAGAGCAATTTAATGATGGATGATGAAATGAATCATGCTTTATATATCAGAACATGTTCAACTCTGGTTTTGATGGTGATTGAAGATCAGAGTAAAAAACAGATATAAATATGTATGTGCACATACTTTTGGGTAAATTTTGATAGCTATACAAACAAATGTCTTTTTAGTGGACATAATTTGATCCTGAACCAAAAATATCCCTTATCAAATGTATAACCACTCATCAGTAGTTATTACTATAAATTGTAGTGTATGGATGCAACATTTCAGCTCAGAAATCCTTGCAATTTTGGCCCAGTTCCAGTTTGATGGTCAAAATTACCCTAAAACAGCAATTTTGGAAGCAGGACATGCTGGTGGGGTTGTCCTCATAGCAGTCTTACAGGAAAATTGAAGTTACTGTTCTCTGATATTGCTACAAAGCTCTGATTTTCAAAAAGGCTTGATTGTGTCAGTTGCAATTATTCCCAGTGGATTACATAAAATTATAACATGATACACTATGAAGGTCAAACAGAAAAAATCAGTAATTAAGTTTACTTACATTTAAGGCACCTAACAACCATAAAGTTGGCTCTAATCCAAACGAGAAAATAAATCTTAAAATAGTTGATGCTATGAGAGTTCTTATGGCTGATGGATTTACTCCCACTGTAATTACTAATGTCAGGGATCCAAACATTGCTGTCCATACTAACCATGACAACCTAGGATCTAATTCTAAATAGAAAAATACAAATATAACATTACTTGTAATACATCTTTCAAATCTTTCATTGTATTTCAAAGACCTGTCTTAAAGAGTTCTAATGTTCCTCCAATAAACTGCTATGCTCAAGGTTCTTCTTCTGCTAGTCTCGCACATATTATCACAGAGATTTGTACAATTACAGTAGTATCATAAGGTGGTAAAATGAAAATGATCATTAAAGATGCAAAAGCCCATTTGCAAAAATAATTTGACTGTATTATTAATGGATGTTACTATGACAACAGTAGTGTTGAAGAAATGTAGTCTTGTAGAGGAAATGTCATTTGGGAAGGCAGTTCCATCTTTAGGAATGACAGCAATATTGGTCTGAGGTCCAATTTTTAAAGGGAGTCACCATTTCATAACAGTTTGGTCTCATTTGCTGAAGTATTTTCAGAGGAGATTTTTTAAATATTTTTCTCTGATTTTTTCTATTTTTAGTAACAGTGGTTAAATTGGTTCAAGGTCCAGTGTTTAAGAACTATGTCCCATAATTCTGATAAGGCAGAAATGAAACCATCAAAAGGAATACAGATCCTCAAACCACCACTGCAATAATGTGGTAAAGATCGATAAAATCTGTCAAGGCATTCTCATTTTAGAGCACAACAGGTTTACACCAGACAGATGAAAGAACAATGGTATACCATAATATGCCTATAAAACAAGAAAGAATATGTATCAAAATGTTGATACCAAAGTCACTCAAATGAACAAAACAAGTTTAGTTTTATTATAGAAAGTATGGTATTGGTGAAGATCTCAAACATTTTCCAGATATAAATAGATCAGGGAATTACCTTAGGTTCTACTGGTAAAAGCATTTCACTGAATTTTTCTTGTGATGATTGAGAAGAATATATATTGTTTAGGGGTGGAGATTATTACCCCAATGACTAATAAAATATGTAAAATTTTTAATTCATCTTATAAAAAATGAAAATATTGAAATTTGGTACAAATCAGCTAATTCAAACTAAAGATATAGTTTGGAAATCAGTGAATTCTCGAAATCTGATTTTCCTCTAATAACTGTTTCTAGTTTTGACACAAAAATCATTAGAGTTTGAGAAACAAACTTTGGATATCCGCTTGCCAGCAATTCATTCATTATAACCAAAAGTCAAAAAGCTTAAGTGATAGGGGAAAAAAGTGCATGGTCCATTTCCTCTAATTCAATCACAAAAAAATTGTAATCCTGCTTCACATTTATATGAGAAAAGATCAAAGAATCTATAAAAAGGAAAAACTCAGGAAGATACATATACCTTTTCTACTGCAAAATGATTTTGTAATATTCATTTTAACTTATGAACACTTTATATCTATCCTTATTATTGTATTTTGATATCCTTTTATAAGTTGGTCATAGAGTTTGTTAGAAGATAAATTGCTTATAAGAATCATTATAGTATTAAAAAAAATTATTAATTATCTCAGGGTCACTGTGCTTGTTCAACTCTGCACTTATATAAAACAAAATATCATATGTACACATTTATTATTACTGTTTGTTCATTTGTTTAAATTCTGTATTCTGCTCAGTCATGGGCATCAAATTGACAACAATAAAATATTCTTATTCTTATTCAACCTGCAGTCACTTATATTCATTAAATCAACCAATCAACACAATTTAAAGGAAAATTTACACAACATTTATATCAGCAAAATTCAAACATTGTTCCTGATGCATTAAATAACTCACCATTCTTTTTCATGTCATCAAATGGATAGAAAAATGCTACAAGCAGGTTGATCAGGACAGCAAAGTTAAATGTGATACTACTCCATAGTGACATATGGCTACTGAACCAGGAAAGATATGGATTTGCTGTAAAATAAATCTTTGTCAATTTAGCCCTTTCTGAACACATTGTTTATCAAAAATTTAATAAATGTCTGCTTGCCGATAATCTGTCAATGATTCGTTGAGACTTTTAATGACATTACGTTCAAATTTCTCTGAATCAACAAATAACACCACAGCAACACATAAATGTATTGTGCAAATATATGACATAAAAATCAAGGATGTTGGGGCATTTTAGTTACAAATAACACCACAGCAACACATAAATGTATTGTGCGAATATACGACGTAAAAATCAAGGATGTTGGGGCATTTTAGTTACAAACTAGATGTACTGTGAGCAAAGCTCACAAAGGATACCCCCCGCTTTGCCTTGCCCAGGGTAAAGTTTCATAAGATATTTGCATCAATTTAAGCATATAGTCAGTTATAATGGAAATGATTATATACATGTAGGTTGACTGGAAAAATTTAAGTCCAATTATCTCCCTTGTGTAATATCGGAAAGCAAAAATTTTCCTTCATGCACATCTTTGGATGATGTACTTCCTTTGTGTAAAGTTTCGTTGAAATTCACTGAGCGGTCTAGGAGGAGTTGCGCTTACGAGGTTCATATAATGTATAAGGCAAAAAAAATACAAGTCGAATTACCTCCCTTGTGTGATATCGGAAAGCAAAAATTTCCCTTCATGCACATCTTTGGATGATGTACTTCCTTTGTGTAAAGTTTCGTTGAAATCCATTGAGCGGTCTAGGAGGAGTTGCGCTTACGAGGTTCATATAATGTATAAGGCAAAAAAAATACAAGTCGAATTATCTCCCTTGTGTGATATCGGAAAGCAAAAATTTTCCTTCATGCACATCTTTGGATGATGTACTTCCTTTCTGTAAAGTTTCGTTGAAATCCATTGAGCAGTCTAGGAGGAGTTGCGCTTACAAGATATATGGACAGACGGACAGACGGACGGACAGACGGACAGACGGACGGACAGATGGACGGACAAGGTGATTCCTATATACCCCCCCAAACTTTGTTTGCGGGGGGTATAATAACACCACAGCAACACATAAATGTATTGTGCGAATATACGACGTAAAAATCAAGGATGTTGGGGCATTTTAGTTACAAATAACACCACAGCAACACATAAATGTATTGTGCGAATATACGACGTAAAAACCAAGGATGTTGGGGCATTTTAGTTTATCCAGTATGAAAATTTATTTGATAATCTTTAGAGAAACAGAATTTTTAATTGTTACTCAAGGATTATCAGATTTATCAAATCTCTGTAGTTAATTTATTGAATTTTAAAATTCAAGACTCGGACTTTAAAATAAATCTGATAATCCACTGGTAATAATACCAGAGGCTCTCAAGAGCCTGTTATCGCTCACCTGGATTACCACGAACAATTGATGAAAATCATGTTTTGTTGAATGAGTGAGTGCATGTTGTTTAACGCCAAGTGAACAATCGGCTCTATCTTGAGAACTAGACCATTGTGTACGGATGCTTTCATGTGTATAGACCTGCTTTATAGTAGACCAACATTTTCGGATGGTTTTTTGAAATAGCTGTCTACAGTTAGACATGAAAACTAACTTAAGACACAGTATTTTGACACCAAGGTGATCTGTCTCCTTAATGCTGCATGCTTAGTAGAAAAAAAGCAAGTACCAATTTTAAAGTTCTTTTAAGGCTTGAACCTGTGATTTTCCTCACTCAACATGGTCCAGGTGAGCACTAACCAGGACGCAGTTTTTTTTTGTTGACAATATATTCCAATTAAGAAAAGTGAGGAAAATGCAAAAATTGGTTAAAATGAAAATCGTTCAACTTAGTTTACCATGTAAATACAATAAAAATCAGATGCTGCTAAGAGACTGTTGCAAGATAACAAGCTTGGTAAAACACTATCCTATGATCATTTAGAAATGTAGTTTTATGTATACTTTGTTGTTCGTTAAATATGTTTTAAGATAATGTTCAGCAGTACTTCAACTAAATACGTACATCAGGACTTATGCTTGTATGTGCAGTTCTGTTTTGTACCAGTCTAGTAACAGTTCGACTTTAAGTGCTAATTCACTTAGTAATATACTCAAAAATAAAACTTTATTACTTACATTGACATTATTTTTGAGATGGGCTCTTTATTTCATTGTTCTAGCCCATGAATTCTAGGTGTAAAATAAGCACAATATCAATTCAATCTGTCATACAGTGAACTGAGAAGAAGTCGTTTGTATGTACTTCCCATAGGGTCGTATGTTAATTATGTGTTGTGGTGGCATCCATCTTGGATTTACGATTAGCATAAAAATTACTAACTTGGTAGAGGACCATCATATGATCATTCAGGCAAATATTATGCATTCAATCTGTTTCTGAGAAGATCTTTTTTCCCCATTGGGTCCTGTGTTAACTATGTTCTGCACTGGCAGCCATCTTGGATTTCTGATTGGCATCAAAATTACAAATTTGGTACAGGACCTTCATACAATCATCCAGGCATATTATCAATTCAATCTGTCAAACCGTTTCGAAGAAGAAGTTGTCTGTATGTATTTCCCATAAGTTCCTATGTTAACTATGTCTCACGGTGGCGGCCATCTTGGATTTCCAATCGACACCAAAATTACAAATCTGGTAGAGGACCATCTAAGGAACATTCCAGTAAAGTAGAACTTCATTTAATCTTGTGGTTTCTGACAAGAAGATTTTTGAAATTTCAGCCAATCAGAACACATTATTGGGCCTGGCAGCCATGTTGAATATTCGATCAGCACCAAAATTTCAAATTCTGTAAAGGACCTTCACAGGAACATTGCTGCCAAGTTTGGTTCCATTTGGTTCAGTGGTTTTTTAGAAGAAGATTGAAATGTGAAAAGTTAACGGACGGACGACAGACGACGGACGGACGACGGACGCAAAGTGATGGCAAAAGCTCACCCTGGCTTTTAGCCAGGTGAGCTAATAAGAACCTATATATCTCTGCTATAACAGAACTTTGCATATTGAGAGCAATTCAGTTCCGATTCATATCATATGTAGAAGAAGCATATAACTTCAGCATTTACCTGTACCTTTGTTGGTCAAGGTGAGCTAAAAGATAACATCTTTAGTTATTGCTCTGTTTTACGGAATAATAGTTTGTATTCTACGTGTATAAGAAGTCTCAAAAAGAAAATCTTCTCAAATATTGAGAAATCATAAAATCTTTAAATGTGTGCCAAATTGAACTAGAACTGTGAGGGGACCTCACTAAATATACGCCCCACTGCTGTTAATTTGATCGACTAGTGCATCCTTATCATGGTGAATTGTCTCACAATTTGTAAGTCCAACTTGGTATAACTGAGGGAACAAAAGGGTATAAAATTATTGGAAAAAGTATTGGACCAGGACATGCGCACTTCTACGTACTAGGATCTAACAGTAAGCAAAGTTTCATTTACCTGTGATCAGGCATGTCTGAGAAACTTCGGGTACAAAAAAATTCTGGACAGACAGACAGACAGACGAACAGGCTGATTCCTATATATTATTAAATGCATCACTAAGCAATTTTCTCTCAATTTCTATATAAATACCACAGTTCTGAGTTTCATGAATCTTATTATGTATCATGATGTACATTTTCAGTTATAATTTGGAAATTCTGTAAACCAGCAATTGTTTTTATGGCCCTATGTGTCATTACTTTTTGTTAGTCCCTAAACTATTAAGTGAATCTGCACTTTAAATGAAATATTCTGTAGTCTGTAATTTTACAAGCCACTTAAAAATTCATAAAAAAAAATTCATTCAATTTTCTAAAAAGCATTTTGTACCTCTGAGTTTCTTTTGCCATTTCATTTCAGCAAACATATCATCATGCCTTTCAAAGAAATCGGAAACTTTACTGCCCTGGTCATCTCTTTCTGCTGTTTGGTAAACCTTTGTTTTTGTCTCCTCTGTTAGGTATTCACATATTTCTGGTATAGGGAATACAATTCTCTCCATGGTTCTATCCTGTCTACAAATCTACAGAAATAATCACATGTTAATACTACAGCCATTAATATACATGTATATTTGAAGACAAGTTCTAATTGTGTCTCAATATGTATTGATCAAATTACATCAAGACATTCTTTCTTTAAAATGAAAGAAAATTTAAAAACTAATTTTATGCATTAGGTTAAATGAATTGTTAGGATTTCATGCTGGTCCAATGCTAAAATTTAACCCTGCTCAATTTTTAAAAATTTCATACTTTATCCAGTAAAAGATAAAAATGGTCATTTTTGACTAATAAAAACTCTGAAACAGTAAAAAAATTTAATAAATTAATCGATTAATTAAATCATTTTTATAGTCTTTAAAAATCTTATTAGTAAAAATATTCAATACAATTTCAATAAAATATAATTTTTTTTGCATTCAATTTATTACCTCAATTTGTGCTGTATGTTTTTGATAGAATTCTAAAGCTTGATCACCCCACAAATCATCACTTTGTTTCAGATGACTGGCTAGTTCTTTGTTGTGCAAAGCCAGCTAAAAATTAAGAAATGGATTACAATTTATATCTTCATATCAACCACAAAAAAAGACTGGGAGGGATGTTTTTAAAAGGCAGTTTAAGATTTTAATCCTGCTGCAATTTAAAATATTTATAGTCACCTGACATATCAACATTAAAGAATGCACCTACACTACTAAATATATCTTTAATAATGAGTAATATTTCTTACTGAAACTAAAAGAATCGTGCTGACTTTTATGATCAATAATACTCATTTGAAAATAAAGAGATATGTTTTAAAATCAGAAACAACCAATTTCAAATGGGTGAGACAGACAGATTGCTAAATGGGCCACTATATGCTCCCCAGAAATTCAGGACAAGAAACTTGTTGTTGTAATATGAAAATGGACCCTCTTTGAACTAGATGTACTGTGAGCAAAGCTCACAAAGGATACCCCCCGCTTTGAAGTCCAATTACCTCCCTTGTGTGATATCGGAAAGCAAAGATTTTTCTTCATGCACATCTTTGGATGATGTACTTCCTTTCTGTAGAGTTTCGTTGAAATCCATTGAGTGGTCTAGGAGGAGTTGCGCTTACGAGGTTCATATATAATGTATAAGCCAAAAAAAATAGAAGTCCAATTATCTCCCTTGTGTGAAATCGGAAAGCTAAGATTTTTCTTCATGCACATCTCTGGATGATGTACTTCCTTTCTGTAAAGTTTCGTTGAAATCCATTGAGCGGTCTAGGAGTAGTTGCGCTTACGAGGTTCATATATAATGTATAAGCCAAAAAAATAGAAGTCCAATTATCTCCCTTGTGTGATATCGGAAAGCAAAGATTTTTCTTCATGCACATCTTTGGATGATGTACTTCCTTTCTGTAAAGTTTCGTCGAAATCCATTGAGCGGTCTAGGAGGAGTTGCGCTTACGAGGTTCATATATAATGTATAAGCCAAAAAAATAGAAGTCCAATTATCTCCCTTGTGTGATATCTTCATGCACATCTTCGGATGATGTACTTCCTTTCTGTAATGTATCGTTGAATTCCATTGAGCGGTCTAGGAGGAGTTGCGCTTACGAGGTTCATATATAATGTATAAGCCAAAAAAATAGAAGTCCAATTATCTCCCTTGTGTGATATCGGAAAGCAAAGATTTTTCTTCATGCACATCTTTGGATGATGTACTTCCTTTCTGTAAAGTTTCGTCGAAATCCATTGAGCGGTCTAGGAGGAGTTGCGCTTACAAGATATATGGACAGACGGACAGACGGACAGACGGACGGACAAGGTGATTCCTATATACCCCCCCAAACTTTGTTTGCGGGGGGTATAACTAGACCAACCAATTGAGCAAGATTTTTAATGTGCTTGCTCAAAAAGTAAACAGTCCTAAGGAAGAATATCACCCCATCAGGTCACATTATTCGGACTCCGAGGTGACCAGTCTTTGCTTTTACTCTTTAAGTCTATGTGCTTAGTGGAGGAGTAGCAAATAACAATTTTAATGATCCTAACTGAACTCACAACCAACAATGAGGGAAGAGTCTATAATGACCCATTAGTACACTGGTTTTTCTATGAACTTTTTCCCAATTTTGTAAAATCAAAATCATCAAAGGTTTTGATCAGTCGAAACCTTCATTCAAATTTAAATGAGGTATAAAAAATCTACATTCTAGTCATTAATTAGAAGATCTTTCACCTGAGTAGCCAGAATATAAATATTATGACCGACAGCTTTTGGTGATGCTTCATGTTCTTCATCATCCTCTTCATCATCACTGATAGAATCTTCTTGATGGAAGGCATTTTTGGCAATGTCAACCTGATGGAGAAAATTATAATAATATTTAAGTTCAGCCATCTACTGTTATGTAAAATAAAACACAGGAAAATGGTGTGGTTCCTAAATGAAATAATCTATTAAACAATAATAAAATATTTTTCTACCAAATTTTTCATGGCATTACAGTACCTTAAAATTGGATAATAAACATGGAAGTTAACAAATGATAATGTATCATAAAACATTACAACATATAAATTATCTGTCATTTAATTTGGTTTCAAAATTTTGACTGAATAATCTATTGTCAAACTAGAATCCTTAATTTTGTAGAACAGGTAGACAGCACAAATTTCTGTGACTCCTGACATTACTATATGTTTACGGAAGGAAAGTTGTCTTGCTGTCAATGATTTATGGCTAACTAAAATACTATTTAACAAGTTTGACTGCTGTAAGTCTCTTAAAAAGTATGGTATAACATATTATCCAGTAAATTGAGTTTGTGTTCTGCAAGTGAATTATAATTATTGGTAAGGAAAATCATCCATTTTGTACTAGCTGTAATAGATAAAAGATAAAGAAAAAACAGCTGTATAAAAAAAAATTTGTTGAAAAAATTTAGAGTTCAAAGAAGAATTCCTATCTAATTAAAAAAAACAAGTCAATAAATGGTCATAAACAAAACATCTGAAAAGTGACAGTAAATGTTGATGGTAATGGTATCATGAACAAATTATAATATTGAGTACATATGTACACATAACAACAACATATAACCATAAAAACAATTATTACTCTTCAAGTAAGAATCAATTGTATAAATAATGCAGATTTTTACAGGGAACAAATACTGTTATTGTTAAAATGACATGGCAATATGCCTTTTGAGTGGGACTTAGATTAGCACGTGATTTCTTTTGTGGAACAGTAATCATGTCATATGCATTGGCATACAACATGAGCATGGCAAATTATTTTTTACCTTGATTGGCCACAACTGACAGTGTTTTTCATATATTGCAATTTTATTCATTAAATAGAATACTATTTTAAATGAATTATTCCATCTTTTATTGTATGCTATCTACATGGTAAGACAACATTCTGAGTAATAATAATAGTAATATTGTGTCGTCTATGTAATATGTTAAAATATGTCCTGCAGTTACAACACATAATGCATTATAATTGGGTTGTGCATTAAGGCCTTGGGACATATTTTTCCATATTACATAGAATTATCAGATACAATATCAATGTATAAATAATACATAATCTATATTTACAACATTAATCAAATTAAAAATTCACAATAAAATTATTTTGAAGCAAAGTCAATTTTATCATAGATCTGAATGCAAATAACAGAATACTAAAAATGAATCGTACAGTGGAACTTTAGTTACTTTAAACCACAAGGGACTAAAAAAGAGTACATTTTGGACAATCTGAACAACATAAATTTTAATGAAAGAACTAAAATATTAGTCTGTAATATTAATAAAGTTATTCCAGTATAACAGACTAAGGTTCCACTGAAAATTATTTGAGAAGAATTATTGTTCAAAGATAAAATTTCAAAAGATGCATTCAACCATGACAAAAATAATTCAAAAATAAAGATTTCAACTTGCTGATTTTATTTATTCATTTACAGTCAAACCTGCTTTTAGCGGCCACAATCGGGACAAAAGTATTGTGGCCGCATAAGACAGGTGACTGTTTAGTGAAGTTTTACACTGAGCGGCAAATCCGGATTTTGCTTTATGGTCGGGAACAATCAAGATATTATCGTTGTCTAACAAAATAAGACAGTTCGACTAAGGTGAAATGATGTTTTTTTGATGAGATTGATAATTAAGTTCTACCATTAATTAAAGATGATTTGAAAGTCAATTAACGATGATTTTAACATGTATAGAAAGGTAAATGACCGCTTAATTTAGGTAAATTTCAAGCTTGGATACCATTTTTTGTGACTGCTGGCTGTCTAAGACAGGTGACCGCTTATTCAAATTAAATTAACACGTAAAACTCTTATGGCAGACTCCAGGACGACCGCTGAAGGCAGGTGGCTGCTTAATTAAGGTGATCGTTAGGGCAGGTTTGACTGTAGTTAGTTTTTTATTTATCACAAGCAAAATAGAACATGTTCATAATGCAATGAAACTAAATCATTGTTTTCCTATACTAGTCAACAAAAACAACGATACAAAGCAGTGATTTGACATATACATAAAAGTTCAGTAATAAACCTGTCCTTTTGTTTGAAATATGTTACTTTTATGTTAAAAAGTTTTGTTCTATGCAAATATCTTGAAATCAATATACTAATATTCTGGCATTTCTTAAAGTATAATTTTTACCAACAATCACCTTTTTTTAAGCATAATAATCAACTGAACAATAGGTTCAGAGTTTTCCACAAAATCTACTGTCCAAATTTTAAATTAAAAATCACGTTACAATTGATTCTGATTTTTCTAATTTTTAATTTTGCCCCTTTTGTTAAAAATTTTCATAATTTACCATTTTCCAAAAAATTCTGTACTTGCAACAGAAGTGTGATTTTACTTTGAAAATGAACTGACTATCAATATCCATTATCATATTAAACAAATTTTATATTGTTTTACAAAACTGTGTATCGTTACTTTAGTTGACTAGTATGTCTAACAATGGACATGCATAAATTAAACCTTGTTATTAAAATTTTGTATTAGTCCATCATCCACAGCCTGTTTAAATACCACACCTAAAGCTTCAACCTATTAATACAATCCAGTACATTTAAATAATACACAAATTATATTAAAAAAAATAAAATTAGGACATATTTGAAAGCAATTTTATTAAATTTATTTTTCATTTAATTTGAATGTTGTTGCTCTGTAAGGTTGTTTATATTGAAATAATATTGTATTTCAAAAATCAAATTTTCCATATTCTTAACAGTTATAATGGTTAAGAATAAAAGACACAACTGATCACTTAAATAAATGCATGAAATGCCTAATGCACTGAGAAGTGGAATACTCTAGATATATGCAGAGAGTATAAAAAAAATTTTAATTTTTCACAAGTATGTAAAAAACATTTTCAGAAGATACGCCATAACAAATTACTGTAAATTGTTTCCTCCATTCATTATTGTTAACTTTCAACAATCAACACAAACGTGATATTAATTAATGCAATTCCTGTGCATGTTAGCAAAAGTTAAAATGAGAGGCTTGACTATTGTAATCTTCACCTTGTCACATTTTTCACAAAAACACATTAAAGTTCTGAATCACAGTAAAGGTTAAAATTAATTCCCTTACCAACTATATTTTCCTGCTCATGATTATTTTCATGCTTTATAAATATTTAATACATTTTTAAATAAATTTTAGCAAATACTACTTAATTTCTTTAACCACATTTCGACCAAATCTACATTTACTTACTAATTGTTTAGAATTCATGCTATAGAGAATTCTCTCAGCATTTTCACTATCATGGCGGCTTTCCATTATAGCCAAAAGAAGTTTGGAAGCATTGTTCTGCAACAAATACATGTATATACTGTCATCAACAACATAAATTACACAGTTCAATAAATATCATTTCTTCACTGACAAAAATTTTTCTTTCACTCTTTGCTTTACTTGTTAAAAGGTACACACATCTTTGTTTTTTTTTTTCTTCATGTATATGAAACTTGCATACATAATATGTTGGTTACTGTTGTATGTAATAAAATAGGCATAAATCATTTTTATACAAATTTCTAATGCAGCTCAATGATCTATTTTTTTTTAATTTAGTGTGTCAAAAACGTATTTTAAAGGTCAAAAGAAATATGCAGTTGATATGACTTAATTGCAAACCTTTTTACATTTACCTGAATTGAATAGTAATAACCATAATCTATCCAGATTCCCTTGTTTGTCTTTATAAACAAGATTGGTTTCATCTTATTCAGTGGTCTCAGACAGGAGAAAAAAATAATTTGAAAAAGATGTACAATCAAGAAAAATGTTCACAGTACCAATTGGGTAAGTTACTTAAAATATGCAGTTTTTTTTTTTTAGAAATTTAATCTCTCATGAAAAAGTAAAAAATTTACCTTCAATTCCAAAACTAAATCCATCCTATGCTTCCCCAAAGGCAAAATATCATTTAACAGTAATGCTATTATGATGTCTATACCATTACTCTCATGTAAAGCAATTGCATTCTGGAAAAAAAAACATATAACCCCTGTAGAGAAAAAAATGAATGATTGGCAAAATAAACTTGCTATATCCTGTCATACTGGTCTAAGTTCAGTCCATCTAGTAAAAATTTTTTAAAGGGAAACACCAAAGAACATTCCACGAAGTCTGGCCCCAGTTTGCCCTCTGACAATTTTTTTTTATGTTTTGGCAAGATAAGCAAGTTTCCAAGGTCCTGATCCCTAAATTTTCTGAAAAGGAGACAACTAATAACTATTATGTCAAATAATTGAATAGTTCCATTAAATGTAAAATATTAAAAAAGAAAAACCAGATAACCTTTCAACTTACAGTTTTAAATATTCTTCGTCAGATTTCTTTACCAGTGATAGCAGCAACCATATTAGTTCAAGATCCATACCCTTCAAAGTCTCAATTGTCCCAGCAGTTCAGAGGAACATATTTTTCTGAACAGTAAGGTATTTTTGCGTATTTTGAAATGTTATTTAAAATTAAACAGTTAAGTTTAGTGAGCCAAACCTTATTTACATATGTATGAAGGTCATTAAAGTGTATTACAACATAATGAATGTAATCTCTTATTTAATCATACCTGGTTTTCATGACAAGGTCCCTGACAGTATTCTGTCAAACTGGACAGTGCCTGGTTGATAAGGTCTACGTTATTCTCATTGATATAAAGACCCAACAGACCGAGTCCTCCAGTTGTACTGCCACATATACAGTCTAAGAATTGTAATGTTTCACATACTAAGTTAACTGTCTTGTTACTATGCTGGTGTCTTAGGAGATTCTGAAAATGATGTGCATATAGTAATATAGATGGATGGATGAATTATTGTTTAACGTCCAATGGCAATTATAAATGCATATCAGCACAAGAACATGTTGATATGATATGAATATGAGCCCTGCTTTGTACTTATATGACACCCTGAGCCGGATTTTTAACATGCTAGCTCACGAGACTACCAAGGCGGTAAATATAGTAATATAAGGTTATTGCATAAATAGTGGTTATCACTGTCCCAAGCAGAATATAATATTGCATGAACATACAGTACATATAATATGGTGCGAGGAACAAATTTCATCAAAATTCATGCAATAACCATTTTATAGCAATATACTTTAAATGACAAATATACTTTCAACGTTAATAAAACCTCTTTTTCCAACAGATCAAATTGCACAAGGTGTAATGTCGAAAAATATCAAATGTTAGCTTCTGGTTAAGTTTTACATGAAATAAAATATGCCTTAGAATAACAACTATTCAAAGTTATCTTTAAAACATACAAAAACTTGACCAATTACATGTCTGGACCATCATATGATTGTCAGGCTAAGTTCAACATGCAAAAATTTATAGTAAAAATTTGTCAAATTAGCCCCAAATAGGAGGTGCACATCTTCACTATGTATATATAAACACTATGCAAAGTTAAGAAAATATTGGTTCAATACAGTCCGAGATTCAGATTACACAAAGTATGCACTGTTCATAGCATGTTTTGCTGAAAAATGAAAAATTCAACATGCAAAAATTCATAGCAAAAATTTGTCAAATTAGCCCCAAATAGGAGGTGCACATCTTCAATATGTATATATAAACACTATGCAAAGTTAAGAAAATATTGGTTCAATACAGTCCGAGATTCAGATTACACAAAGTATGCACTGTTCATAGCATGTATTGCTGAAAAATGGCTAAGTTCAACATACAAAAATCCATAGCAAAAATTTGTCAAATTAGCCCCAAATAGGAGGTGCACATCTTCAATATGTATATAAACAATATGCAGAGTTTGAAAAATATTAGTTCAATACAGTCCAAGTTTCAGATTACACAAAGTATGCACCGTTCATAGCATGTTTTGCTGAAAAATTCCAAATTCAACATACAAAAATTCATAGTAAAAATTTGTCAAATTAGCCCCAAATAGGAGGTGCACATCTTCACTATGTATATATAAATACTATGCAAAGTTAAGAAAATATTGGTTCAATACAGTCCGAGATTCAGATTACACAAAGTATGCACCGTTCATAGCATGTTTTGCTGAAAAATTCCAAATTCAACATACAAAATTTCATAGTAAAATTTGTCCCCAAAATAGGAGGTGCACATCTTCAATATGTATATAAACAATATGCAAAGTTTGAAAAATATTAGTTCAATACAGTCCAAGTTTCAGATTACACAAAGTATGTACCCCTAAGCGTGACGGACGGACGAACGTATGGACAGATGGTTGGACGGGCGGAGTTGAGCGGTTACTAGACCTGCTTTCACCATTGGTGATGCAGGTAAACATAACAAAATTTTGTACACTTTAAGTTTCAAAATTCTATTATGATTAATTTAAAAAACCATCAAAATCAAAGGGCACTCCCTTTTATAAGCTCAAATAAACTGCTTTTAGTTGAAATTTTGAAAATTCATAACTTTTATACCTGAAGGTCTCTGTTGTGATTTTCACATAAGAGTTGTAAGAATCTCAGAATGGGTTTCATCATTGCAACATATGGTGTTAATCTTTTGTCTTCTTTCTCCTTGGTATGCTTATCAACTACATCATCTTGACTTCTTTGTGTGTCATCAACATCATCAGTAGGTCTATTTTGTCTTAACCTAAACTTACTGCTACTAAGGTCATCATCAAAATCCTGTCTGCGTCCTGTAAAATAAATTGTTTACTATCTTAAAACCAATAAAAAGTTCTTATAAATCTTTTTACATTTAACCATTCCATAAAAATGAAAGTAGATCTGAAGTAAATGTCTGAACAACCACCTTGAAATGCAATCTGGAAACTACAAAAAGAGGTAATGAAGCCTTCAAAATGGGATATGTCCAAAATTGAAAAACAAACTTTTATTCTTCAATATCAAAACACAGAAAAGAAAATCTATTGTAACCACTAAATATTTGAAATAACAAAATCTCTGGAGCCTGTATAATAATTTTTTGTTCACTTGAACATAATCTGCCCATGGGACTGAGAACTATATGTTGTATTAACTGATATAATTCTGAAAGAGGACAGTCTTAAATTGAAATCAACTTATGTAATTATCATTTATTTCTAATTATTTATTGTTTTTTATTTTTATGTCACAAACTTTTCAATGTTTAATGACAAATAAAAGTATTATTTACCTAAAACTCTTGCTGCCATATTTGGTTGCTTTTGGCTTAGGGCTTTTAAACTGTCAGTACAAATGTTAAAAGTTTTAAAAGATTTTTATGAATAAAGTTAGCTGTATAAGCAAGGTATAAATCTCTTAATAGATTATTGCATAGTTTAGGTTCCCCTGTTTTGTTATCTGTCCCCAATTCATTTTCAAATCACTAAAGTAAAAAATATTTTCAGTTAAAAACACTGTTATTTGCAGGTACACTTAGAACTCTGGGTGACCTCAGAGCGTGATACCCCCTGCTTGCAATACCCTTAAGTTGGATTATCTCCCTTTGCAACCATCTGGCGATAATTACCTTGATTCATGCGCGTCTACATATGATGCCCAACCTTCATACAAGGTTTCATCAAAATCAATTGAACGGTTTAGGAGGAGTTACACCACATATAAAACCCTTAAGATGGATTATCTCCCTTTGCAAAGCATCAAGCGATAATTTACTTCATGCACATTTATATATGATGCCCAACTTTCATATAAAGTTTTATCAAAATCCACTGAACGGTATAGGAGGAGTTGCGTTTACAAGGTACATGGACAAACGGAAGAACAGACAGACAGACAGACGGAAGGACAGGGTGATTCCTCTATACCCCCCCCAAAAAAAACTTTGATTGCGGGGGGTGTAATAACATATACATATATGGTAAAAGTGATTTGACCTTTCAAAATATTTTTCCCCCAAAATACTGAACATGTAAAGCAAATTAGGGTACAATGTTAACTGTCATTAAATGCTGTATACCTCTTACTCTTTTCAGACCTCCTGCAGCATCCTTATGTTGTAAATCTTTTTGTTCATCAGTCTTTTTCTCTCCATCACTGGTATTTACCATAACTATAGATTTGATCTCCTCAGTTGCTTTCTCCATTTTATCATAGAACACTTTGAAGAACAGTTCAGAGTTCTTATCTTTCATTAATCGATTGTATATAGATCTCTGGAAAATAAGAATTAAATCTGCATACAATCTTGTTACTACTATACACTTCGAAAATAACCTGATTTTTCATCCAATCAAATAAAAGAAACTGGTCTATTAAGGATCATTTATTGATTCACTTAATAATTAAGGATTTATGGATACAAAACAAGACGTCAGGTGATCACATTGATGCTATTTTCTGAATATTTAAATCTAAAGCACAATTATCTGCATTCTTTCTCCAGCTGGAATCATCAGTGCTTTTTTTCTGTTTGTTTCAAAGGCTAAATTGCTATTTTCAAGTTCCATTCCTCCCTTACCACTTGCCAAAAGTCTTTGGTGCAATTTTCATGTAAGCATTTTAAAATATTTTTATGCTGCTTTTTCTATTCTCTATTTTGTCCATATTGGTTAAAGGTGAGACAATAACATTGATCTTTGTTACTATCAAAAGTGTAATTCTGACAACAAATCTTCAATATACATGTAGTTGTTTAGATCTGGACCTTTACATAAAACATGACCAAGGCAAGGGCTGGGGTAAATACTTAGTTCATATACTAACCTGAATAACTGGATTACCACCTTCCAACAAAGCTATACCAAGTTCTACTGTCTCATGGAAAATCTTGTGGTTTGTCTCCTTCATTATCAAATCTACTATCAAATCTGCAGCACCTTCCTTTGCCAGATGACACTACTCAACAAAAAGAGTTGGTAAATCAAATTATTTTTATGCCTTACTTCTACAGTCTGGAATCCATAATAACATTTTCTGGTAAAATGTAAGATATTAAAGATGTTCCCTGCTCAGTTTCAAAATAAAAAGCTTTTCATAACACTGGTAAATATTGATACTGGATTAACTAGATGTACTGTGAGCAAAGCTCACAAAGGATACCCCCGCTTTGAAGTCCAATTATCTCCCTTGTGTGATATCGGAAGATTTTTCTTCGTGCACATCTTTGGATGATGTACTTCCTTTCTGTAAAGTTTTGTTGAAATCCATTGAGCGGTCTAGGAGGAGTTGCGCTTTCGAGGTTCATATATAATGTATAAGCCAAAAAAAAATAGAAGTCCAATTATCTCCCTTGTGCGATATCGGAAAGCAAAGATTTTTCTTCATGGACATCTTTGGATGATGTAATTTCTTTCTGTAAAGTTTCGTTGAAATCCATTGAGCGGTCTAGGAGGAGTTGCGCTTACAAGATATATGGACAGACGGACAGACAGACAGACAGACGGAGGGGGACAAGGTGATTCCTTTGCGGGGGGTATAATAAAGGAACTAAATGAGCGATTATAGGTCCGTGTGCTTGTTTTTGAGATATAAGCCATTGAAAATTCGGCAGGCAAAATATGCTCTCTTGATTTTACATAGCTTTATCATTGACAAGTTTTATATCTCAAAAACTATTAAATAATAACAAGGATTTTATAAAATCTTTACAAATGGCTTATTATTCTGCATGTAAAAGTTTTATGAAAAGAAAATTGGGTGTTAGTGGGAAAAATAATTTATGGCATTCAAATGGATAAAACCAGATGATTCTGAACATTTGACAAACATTCAAAAACATGACCAGCGAACATCCTTAAGTACAATGCATATGCTATGAAATAAAACCCCACTCTTTATGCCATTTCTTTGGTTTTTATATAATGGTTTCTAATCAAAGCATCTGTATTAAAGAGGTTAAAATTGATTTTACAAGCAAGCAATGATCTAAGGGTCAGTAACATCTTTTATCCCTGCCAAGGGCATACTTTTCTCAAAATTCAGGTTTTAATGTGATCTCAGCCTTTTTTGTTGAAGATAAAAACCTGAGGCACAATAAATTTGCATATATGGTATATGATAATTATGTCTTTTGGAAATAGAATCTGATTAGTTAACATAAGTGAGGAACAGGTCATGATATATTATAATATTTTAAGATAAAAACTCAATTATAATTTCATGCATGAAACTTTGGCTTCAGTAAATAAATACCAACCTGAATATCATAAAGATTCATTCTCTCCCTACCAAACAAATTGGATCTAGAATTTGAATCAGAACCAGGTCTTCCTGCCAATGCCAATTTGTTCCCACCATCCCTCTGTCCTCTCATTGGGGCCTTCTCATAATACTTGGTTAATAAACACTGTCGTAATGCTTCTCCCTAAAAAAAAATTTACTTAAACAGTATATCATTTCAATTGTAAATATGGAATATTCGGAACTGCATCTAAATATTGACAAAAAATTATATTTAGCTCTTATAATTTTTTGATAAGGTAAATTTAAAATCCTTAAAATAAAGGTCTTTTACCGTAGAAGTCATACAAAAACTGCTGAAAATTTTTTATATTTTCACTTTAAATAGTAATTTCTCAAAAACTAATCCCTAAAATTTTCTATAAAAATAATATGTTATTGCTGTCAACTTTTCTGTTTCATTGATACTAAGTAAATATAGGTCACCTCAGCTTGGTTTTCGCTGTGGAAATCATGCAACACTATGTCCTGTCTGTAAAAACACTAAAAATCGACATTTTTCATCGTGACGTCATGGTGATGTTATGCTTATTTTGGCTTTTTGACGCTTTTTTTTCACTCTATATATAGTACTCAATTCAATATATTGAAAAAACGAATCCGGTGAGACCCAAAATACAAAATAATTTATATCAATAAAAAGAGAATAATATATCTTTTTTTTTTTTAAATCCTAGGGATTTTGAGAAATCATAATTTAAAGTCTTAAATTTTTGTAGCAACATCAACGAAATTTTTTATATTCAGATGCAGTTCAACATGCTTTAGTTGCATGCAAAATTATAAAATCTGAAATATAGCCCAATTGGGTACCTCCTACCTTAATTTACTCAATAGGTATATCTATTATCCTTGGAATTTGAAGATTTTGGTCATAAATCTCCATTAAATCAGTCGATGGAGGTTTTAGAATCAATACAAACTCATTGTGCAATTATAAATTTCAGTGATTCTGATATCTAACCCAAAAGAAATATTATCTGATAATTTGAATTGATCTGTGTGTTTTAAGTTGATATCAATTTTATGACAAAACTAGAAGCTTACCTAGCTTCTATTAAACCATTTGAAAATGTAAGCTCTGTTACAAGGCTGTTCAAGAAACCCAAATGGAAACTTTTAACAGCAGCAGCAATCTGGTAAGACGATGAATCTCAACCAAAAGTGGATCATTTGTAAAGAGGGTATTGCTGTCATCAATCCTTCAAATTTTCAAAACATTTCATAATGTCGCTTCATAGGAGAAGATTTTTGAATATTTGGCAAATCAAAATCAAAGATGGCCTCTTACAGCCATATAGTTCATCCAACCAGAACCAAAGGTGGACAGTTTGTAGAGGTCCTTCCATACATCATTGCTACCAGCTTTGGTAACAATCATCCAAGCAGTTTCAGAGAAGATCAAAATGTTGAAAATTTACAGATGACGGATGCCAACAAGGATGACAGACGTAAAAGTGATGACATAAGCTCACATGGCCTAAAGGCCAGTTGAGCTAATAAGAGAATATGATATCCAATACATGAAGAAAATTGATGAAATTAGTCTTAATCATATTGTGTAAATCAAATATAAAATACAAGAATATAATTACAATACATGCTGAAAATTGCTTAAATGTATCAATTGAGACTTCAAATCAATCACATGACATTTTTAGAAATTTTATTTTTTCCCCGTAATTTTTATATTTTGAGTAATGGTGGTCATACATATCCAAGATCTGAACCCTTGTAAACATTTTGTAAGAGGACAACCAAAAGTATTATCCAACAAACTTTGGTTCCAATTGGACAACTGGTTTTAGAAGAAAAAGCATTTTGTGATGATCAAGTGATGGCAATAGTTTATTTGGCCCTTTTAGCTTATTGAGATAAAAAACGAGGCTCCAAAGAGCCTGAATCGCTCACCTGTTATCTTTTGTGTACCAGTAGATCTTGCATAAATGATTATTTTTGCTATTTAATGTATACCGTCACAATTTTCTCCTTAATATTGACCTGTATAGCAAAAATATAGAATCCTGAACCAAAATAGATAAGGTTGCTAGGGACTTTTTCATTGGTTGCTATGGACTTTTTCAATGGCATTGACTCTTGACCTTCAATTTTGACTTAACAGGTAAATTGTGGGGTCCTTAACCGAAATATATATGGTTGCTAGGGACTTTTTCATCTGTTGCTATGGACTTTTTCAATGACCTTGACCCTTGACCTTTCTTTTTGACTTGTAAAGGTAAATTATAAGGTCCTTAATCAAAATATATATGGTTGCTAGGGACTTTTTCATCGGTTGCTATGGAATCTATTATTATATTCAAGATAACAACCTAAAACTGCAAAATTTCCTTAAAATTAAAAATTCAGGGGCAATAACCCAACAAAGGGTTGTCGGATTCATCTGTAAATTTGACGGCTAGTAGATCTTGACCTGTTGAACATTTTTACCCATGTCAGATTTGCTCTAAATGCTTTGGTTTTTGAGATATAAACCAAAAACTGCATTTGACCCCTATGTTCTAATTTTAGCAACAGTGGCCATGTTTGTTGATAGATCAAAACTTCAGATATAATTTATAAACTAGATACCCTAAGGAACATTCAGTTAAAGTTTGAAGGTATTTTACCCAGTAGTTTCAGAGGAGAAGATTCTTGAAATAGTTTACAACGACGACAACCGACGACAGACTGACTGACAACAACAGACAATCATGATGGCATAAGCTCACATGGCCCTTTGGGCCAGGTGAGTTAACGAAAATGAAGCACATCAATTTTTCTTTTCTTTCTAAAAATACTTGCTAACTAGAATACTTTGGCAGATTTATTTAAGTATAGCTAAGCTTACAAATAAACAATTTATAATGACATATGACTAGCATAAGCAACATGGAAAGAAGCAGGTTATTGTCACTAGAAAATATTTTCTTTATGAAGTATACACTTTATCAGTAACCAACATAAGCTCCTAGTATCTTTGGACCCATTTCTGCTATTGTTATGATTTGCCTAAGTTTTGAATACATTTCTGTAAACAAATAATAATTGAAAATTTAGATAAATTAATATATGATGCATATATACAAAACATCCATGAAGAGTTATTCAATTGCTTTTGAAGTACATTTCAGCATTTTACTGGTTAATTTCATTTGCACAGTAAAGTTAAGATTAAAAAAAAACCTACTCCTATTTTTCTAACCTACCCAAATCATTTTATAGAATTTTTCAGTAAACACAATGCCTGCCCCCCACAAAAACCAGTTAAAATTTCTAGCAAACTTAACTAGAGGCTCCCACAAGCCAGCATTAATCATATGATTTAATTTGCCATTCAAAAAAAACTAAACAACATCATTAAACATGGGTGAAGGTAAAAGGTGGTCAAAAACTGGAAATCTACTAGTATTTTTTCTTGTGTTTTCTTAAGGAATGTATTGATGCAAATTTTACAAAAACAAAATTTTGAAAGGGACCACTTATGGAACAATC
Organism: Mytilisepta virgata; assembly: GCA_028015205.1. Classification (NCBI taxonomy): domain Eukaryota; kingdom Metazoa; phylum Mollusca; class Bivalvia; order Mytilida; family Mytilidae; genus Mytilisepta; species Mytilisepta virgata. The sequence goes on along the minus strand of CM051519.1, from coordinate 93,799,694 downwards.
CTTTTATTTGGTATACCTGCTTCAGTAATTAAAAACAGATTTTTAAAATATTATCCAAGGTCTGGACCATGTTATACAATTTGAAAGATGACCAACTAAGGACAATTATACTTAAATAGAGTCTCAGTTCCCAATTAATTTCACCAGAGAAAATTTAAAATTTCACCATTATTATAATCAATAACAGTTGCCATATTGGTTCAAGTTCTGAATCCCTGGACAAAATTTTGAAGGGTGACCACATAAAGATCTTTTCTCCAAATTTTGATTTCATTTTCCCCAAGTAGTTTCAGAGGAGAAGATTAAATATTACTTTGCTGATTTTTTTTTTAACCATGACATACTGTTCAATGTCTGACCCTTGGACATCATTTTATAGGGGACCATTCCACCAAACTTTGTTGTATCACAGAAGTTTTTTCAATACTTTATGCTAATTTTTCTATTGAAAGATAGCATGATGTCACAACTGCTATTATACATGTACTTTATACCCTTAAACAAATACATTTCATTCAATTTTCTATAGAGCAGTCCTCATTTTTTTCTAAAAGTAATCTCTGTTTACACAGCCATATTGTTTCAACATTTAATTGCATCATCCCACGTAGAAGATAACACAATTTGGGTCAAAGAATTACTTTTGCATTTTCAAAATATGAGCAATCTGATGACTATGGACATATGAAATGAGAAGTTGACATGAGGTTTTAACATGCAAATCATATTTGTTAAAATAATTTTTTTCAGGACCCACAAAATGTCATCTTCATCTAAATTTGCATGTTAAATACCTTACATGCAACTCAGTTTTCCATGCTGAATCTAATGTCAGGATCTATATGTTACCTGTTTGAACCATTTGGGATAGGAATCTATCTAAATTGATTGAAATCATGCATAAAGCTTCTTTAACCATGCTAACTATATTTTTTGTTTTCAAGTCACTTCTATTTGAGAATAGCAAAATTTTAATTTTCAGTTTTATATTTTTTTATATTTGGATAAATTTTGAAATGGGACCACCTAAGGACCATTCTGCCAAACTATGGCTTCAATTGGTGCAGTGCTTTCTGATAAAAAAAATTTTAAAGGAACGTTTACAACAATTTTGACACCAAGTACTTGGCCGATTGGGACACCGTCAACTGTATTGAAAAATTCTAATGATCTTAAAAACAGTTGTGTTCTCTTGTTCCCTAACAAACATACTTCACCCAACTTTGGTTTCCATATAGCAAATATTTCTTAAGTTATTATCCATAAACTACCTGTTTCAGGCAGCATAAAAACCGTTTTTAAAAGCTCACCACAGCTTGTGTTGTACTATTTTATAATGCATGGTCTATAATTAAAACTTTGAATTTGAATTTTAAAGTGATTTTGTCATAGTTGAAACAAAAATTATCAGAAAAAGCAGATTTTAAAAAATAAGAGACTGCAGCTCTAAGATAATTTTATTTCATTAAAAAATGATTAGACATCATACCAAATGTAACAAAATCTGATAAAAGAATACATATGATAAGCTGAATGTTGAATGAAAATACATACCCATCTTTGAGTGGGGATATAAAAAATTTGGCAAGGTTTGAGATAAACAATATTTAAGGCCAATTTCCAATCAGAAATTTTTACAAGTTAAGAACTCGTGTGTTGCTTACCTATGAGTATTTTACAGCAGTAACAGCAAAAGGAAAGAACGATTAGATTAAACTTAACATTAGATGCTTTGCAAAAATGTCTACTTCCTTAACCTAGGGAAGATTTAGGAAAAACCTTTTAGCCAGTCACAGTGAGCCAAGTCATTCAAATATCAGACAAACTCTTTGGCCCATGTTGGCTAAGAAGAATTCTTATTAATTATAACATTAAGCCAAGCTATATCAAATATCCTCTAAAATAAAAAATGTACTACAAACAATACATAATGCATTAAAGTTGATAAACATGCTAAACAAGTAAATTGCTAATAACTTTGGAAACATGCATCTTACCCGTCGTTGATCATCTTGTTCTTTTTTACCCAACGTTTTCACGTCAACCTTCAAGTGCCGCAGCAAACAGAATGTTTTATATTATACATGGAAGAGCATATACAAATTATAAGCTTAAATCCACAGCATCAATAAATAAACTTAGATGATAGCAAAACTTCATGCTTATTGATCTTAGCAGAAAATAGCAAACATGAAAAAATAAAATTCTATCTTCCACATATAAGCTGTTCCAGAATAATTGGAAGTACACAAGTACATATGAATTGACAACTTTATCCCAAACTACATTCATCAAAAACTTTAACCTGAGAAAGAACTGTTTTCACACAATCATATTTCTATGTTCAGTGAATCATGAAAATGGGGTCAAATTTTGACTGTCAAAACCCTAATTTGGCATGCAAATTAGAAAGACCACATTATAAGGAACATGTGTACTAAGTTTCAAGTTTATGTGACTACTTCACCCTAAACTACCTTCACCAAAAACTTTAACATGAGAATGTACGGTTTCCACACTATCATATTTCTATGTTCAGTGAACCATGAAAATGGGGTAAAAACCCTAATCTGGCATGCAAATTAGAAAGACAACATTATAAAGAACCTGTACTAGTTGATGTGACTACAACTTCACCCTAAACTACCATCACCAAAAACTTTAAGCTGATTCGGGACGGATGGACGGATGCACGGACTGAATAACCTAATGCCCCTCTACTATCGTAGGTGGGGCATAAAACAAAATTAACAAAGAACGTGTCTGACACGAATGCCCCCTCTCGAGCTGGCTTTAAAATTATTTTTGAGAGCATTTGATGTCACTGCTAGTTTTTAAAGAGTTCTATTGTTCTAGTCTTAGGTATTTGCAATTTTCCAAGTTATTAAGGGGCATAACTCTAGAAATGGAAATTGACTCACTGCCAAAATTCATTGTGCATGAGTTTCATAAAATTTTGATGAGGCAAACTAAAGTTAGAGTGTGGAAACCAAAATTGGACGGACGGTCAAGGGTAACACTTAATGCCCCCTTCGCCAACAAACAGCTCCTGGAAACCTTGACAAAAGCACATATAGAATGTCATGGGATTGAGCATGAGTAATAAATTTGCAACAAATGCCCCTAAATTTAATTTTGCATTCAAAGGAAATAAAAAAGGAACTACTGATACATTATTTTTTGAAATTGTGGCCATATGGGTGCCAGACCCAATTCTGAAAGGCACCACTCAAGGGCCATTGTACCAAAATTTGGCCTGAATTAGTCTAGTTTGATATAATTTTTCTTTTTCATTTTGTGTAGTAATGGTGGCTATATTGGTCTAAGGTCTGCACTCTAGATTTTGAAAGAAGATCACCATTAGTGCAGAAAACAGTATATAATTTTAGCTTTATATAAAAAATAAAGCCAATTAAAAACAAGGTAAAAATACATAGGCTATACCATTTTTAAGACAGATTTGAGATAACAAAGTTTATGAAAACATTTCTTTTAACCTTATATTCTGGAACAGCACATTATTAAGAATCAATGTATGCACATAAAAAAACAATATATTGTTCTAAAAAGAATCTTTTATTTTCCTCTCAAATTTGAAGATTTTAAAAAATAGTTAAAAAATTATCTTTTCATGTTTTCTTTTGCCAAAATTGATTAGTTCCATGAAAAAATGCTCTTCTATGAGTGCTGATTTGCAGTGTAGCAAGATTAGCAGCTGAAAACATTGCAATGATTTCATCTTGTGTATTCCTCACATTTCTCAATTCATTTTCCTCACATTTATCAAATCATTTTCCTACTCACTCTATCTGATATATATATCTTTGACATGACAACTTAAAAAAGCCTTAATTCATCCTTTGGTAAAGATCTATTCTAAAGATGCAAGGAAAACCCAAGTGAGGATTTAAAAAAATCAAATTACGCATATTAAGCTTTAACAAATTAAACTAGAGTACTGTCGGAGACGACAGTTATACCAGCACCCCCACATTTGTTTCATCCAAGTGATGATTTTGATGCAGATTTATTGTTAATGACAAAACTTACCCCGAATTAAAATAAACCATGCAAAGTTTATTTTAGGATCAAAGATCTTTATCTTGATCCCCAACATTCTTTAATTGACTTTGTCAATTTCTTTGTCGGGAGTTTACATTTAATGACAATGTTCTCAAATTTCAGGACAGTGTTGTTACTTTTTATCACAATGTTGTTATTTTAAAACAAAATCACAAGTTTACAGAAAATAGTTTTAAAACACTTTTTCTCCCATAGGTGTGCGTATTTTCATACCGTTCAGCCCATTGAATAAAAATAATTTAATGCTCTAGAGCAATTAAAAAGCCTCGTGGGGAAACGGAATTTTATTGGCCATCCTAAAGGTAGCGACCTCGCACTAAACAAATCGTCAAGCGATATCCGGTCGAGCGTAAACGATTACACAAAAAACAAATGTCGGGGTACAATTAGGGATGACCTAGATTCTTTGGTACAAGCGTATTGTGAGAAACAAATTCTACTTCAATTTCTCGTGAATTACAAGATTTCTACACTCTCGAGAGTTAAAATTAAGATTTAACATGCTCGCCAAGGCTCGCATGTTAAAATCTTAATTTTAACTCTCGAGAGTGTAGAAATCTTGTAATTCACTCGAAACTGAAATAGAATCTATATTTAAATAACAAATTCAAAAGGAATTTAGCAGAATCCAGTGCCACATCTGCATTACCTGTTTTCATTTTTTTTTTTTAGAAAAAACCATTTCAGTCCATCCAACATAACCCAATAAGGGGATGACCATTTGAATTTGAGGGGAGAGGGTGTGGGGTGCTGGCAGATTTGAGGAGGTCAGAAAATTTATTTACATTTTTGCTTTAAATGGAAAAAAAAATCAACAGCATATTTTGATGTACTTCCTATATGCCATGGTCTAAAAAAGTGTGTGTGAGTTGAGCATCTTTTTTTGCACATGTCCATCATGGACAATCTACCTATGAAGAAACCAGAAGTCTAGCATAAAAAATGCCTCAGAAATTAACATTTTAAGCATATTTTGAAAATTCGCTCATTTTCGGTCCCAATTTTTGCTCCATGAATGAAATAAAAATTTTAAAACCTTATTGTGCATTTACATCATATGTACATATGTATTCTATAATCAAAGTAGAAGCCTAGCATCAATAATCAATAAGGAGTTGATGTCACATTCATATTTTGACAATTTGTTGATTTTGTCCATTAAGCGAAAATTTTGAAACTGTCTTTCCATCTTTACACCATGGACAATTTACCTATAAAGAAACCAGAAGCCTGGAATAAAAAAATGCTTCAAAAATTGATGCTTAAACATGTTTTGAAAATTCGCTCATTTTCGGTCCCAAATTTTGCTCCACGAAAGAAATCAAAATTTTAAAACCTTATTGCACATCTACATCACATGTACAATCATTCTATAATAAATGTAGAAGTCTTGCATCAATAATGAATGAGGAGTTGATATCACAAGCATATTATGATAATTCGCTCATTTTCGGTCCCACATTTCACCCGTTGAGCAAAATCAAAAAATTTAAAACCTTATTACGCATCTACAGGATATATGCAACACTACTGTGAAGGAATTAAAATGTTATACCCAAAAATGAATGAGGAGTTGATGCCACAAGAAAGTGTGAAGGACGGATGGACGGATAACGGCAATATACCCGCAATGCGGGTATAATGAAAGACCTTACAGGTATGATCTTACAACTACCCCTCTCTAAGACATTTTAGACTAGGTGCAACTAAACTCATCAATGTCATTCTTCACAACAGCTATGAATTAAATGTGACCTACAACAAAATTAATGTAAATTTCCAATGATTTAATAGAATTATATTATGTTTATTATTGTAAGTTTCTTGAATTCATACCTTGTCACCATAATCATTGTCTACTGTCATCATTTCTCTTAATGTTTGTAGAACTTTTATGCACAATTTCTCCTCTTTTTCTTCTAAAAGACATTTTGTATGTCCGATTAATCTACAAAAAGTAACAAAAACTTTTAAGTTTGACAAGTTATGCACACTGAAACACTGACATAATTTATGTTTTAAAGAGGCTCCAGGAGCCTGAATTGCTCACCTGGATCTTATTGAATGAATGATAATGCATTTGTTGTTGTGCTTCTATACCCCAACTCGCTACCCATCAATCAAAATGTGAAGTCCACCAAAAAAAAGATGAATGACTATTCTTATAACTCGTAGAAACATCGATCAACCATGAAATCAGTAAAAATATGAGCATGTTCAGGTAATGGTCATCCACCATACCAAATATGAACAAAATCTACCAAAACATGATTGACTAGAAGCTTACACAAGGTATTCAGACAAAAAATTTGCAAATTAACTCTTAGAAAAATTAACTAGACTGAGGCAGTCGGAAATGACAGCTATCCCCGCACTCCCCATATTTGTATCCCTATGCACCTTTTTCACAATTATATCTTGAATACAGGCCCAAATTTTGGAAAATTAAAAATTCTAAAACCTTATTGCACATCTGCATACAGTGTATGACAATACTGTACAGAAATTAATGTATAAAATGAAAAATGAAAGAAAGCTTTCAGTCACCCACTTATAATTCCCAATTTCTGAAATTCAACCCTGAAAGGCCCCAATTTTTGAAAATCAAAATTCTAAAACCTAATTGCACATCTATATACAGTGTGTGACAATACCGTAAAGAAATTAAATACATAAAACGAAAAATAAAAGTGGAGTTTAGCTCACAAGCTTAAATTCCCAATTTTCAAAATTCAACACCTGTGGTCCCCCGAAATCTGAAAATCAAAATTCTAAAACCTTATTGAACATCTACATACAGTATGTGACAATACTGTATAGAAATCAAATGCATAAAATGAATCAAATCACTGCAAGTGCTGTGGGGCAGTTTTTAACTATTTGCCATATCTATATGTGATTCCTTCATCAACTATATATACATTATCATGGCTCTACCGGTATTCGTTGGAAATACTTGTGACCTTGCAAGTATGATTTCTTACAACTTTTGTAATATGCATGTTTAGATTTTGTGTCAGGGTCATGTTCATATTCTTTCTTACACATTTTTTCTTCGATCAGTGGTATCAGTGCCTAGTTTAAGAGCATTATTTACAAATCCCGCAAATACAAAATTTCATGATTTAACTACCTTAGTTTGCATAAAAGAGAGCATTAAATTATGAAAAATGATACTATAACAATCATAGATGACTGTTTCATGCATTGCAGCAAGGCATGTTGTTGTTTATGAGCTCCAAAGCCAAACCATGACCAAACTGAGTGGTAGCATAAGGGCAGATAAAACTGTCCTAAAAATGAACGCATAGTTTAGGTCACAAGCTTAAATTGCCAATTAAGAAATTCGACCCCTGTGGGCCCCAATTTTTGAAAATCAAAATTTTAAAACCTTATTGCACATCTAGATACAGTATGTGATAATATTGTATAGAAATTAAATGCATGAAGTCGAAAATGAAAGAGGAGTTTAGGTCACAAGCTTCAATTCCTGATTTTCAAAATTTGACACCTGTGGGCCCCAATTTTTGAAAATCAAAATTTTAAAACCTTATTGCGCATCTATATACAGTATAAGAAAATACCGTATAGAAATTAGATGCATAAAATAAAAAATAAAAGAGGAGTTCAGGTCACAAGCTTAAACCAAATTTTCAAAATTCGACCCCTGTGAGCCCCAATTTTTGAAAATGAAAATTCTAAAACCTTATTGCGTATCTACATACCATATGTGACAATACTGTATAGAAATTAAATGCTTGAAGTTAAAAATGAATGAGTTTAGGTCACAAAAAAGTGTGATTGATGGACAGACTGACTGACGGACAGACAGACGGACAGAAAGACGGACAGGGGCCATAACAATATCCCCAAACTTCTTCAAAGTAGGGGGATAATTAACAATGAAATAGGCATAATATGCACTTTTCCAGTCATACCTAACCATACCAAATATGAAAATAATCTGCCAAAACTGACATCACTAGTTGTGTAGACAAGGTTTTCAGACCAAAAAAAATATATGAAAAGGGCAATAACTCTTGAAAAAAAATTTGGCTCTTGCGGCCATCTTGGATGGCAGGCAGGGTCATCGGATATAATTATGACAGAGGACCACCTAAGGACCATTGCTGCCAAGTTTTGTTCCAATTGGCCAAGTGGTTTCAGACAAGCAAGATCTTTAAATAATTTCGTATAGGGTCCTATGGCAGCCATCTTGGATGACTGGGTGGATCACCTAAGATGTAACAACACATCTATTACAAAAAACACTATTCCATAAGTGAATTTTTTGTGCTGTGTGGTCAGAACAATCAGAATTTTGGTATTTAAGTTTAAAGATTAATTATATATATTTCAATCTAATTATAATCCTTAAATCCCAGATCTCAAAAATTGAAAATCCAGTATATTTTATCCTGATATATGACCCAGGAAGGGAATTATAATTATAGCCTTTTAAAAATAAGTTTACTCTTATATGTCTTATAGACAATATTACAGAAAATTTTTGGGTCAGAAACCCTTAATGTTCTTAATGAAGGTCAAGGTAACCCATACTTTAGAAAATCTTCCATCAAAATAAAAATATTTCTCAATATAACTATAAAAAGAAGCATAAAATGTCATTTAAACAGACAAAAATTACCACCCATTATGTATGTGTTTAATTTTCTTTAACACCAAATTTAATTAGTATTTTGTGATAAACTACCTAGAAATAAATCCTCCAATTTCACATTTAGTTCCAGCAGGAAACAGGTGTTCTGGAAAATGGAGCACATCTACAAGTACAGACAACTCTGCCTGAACAAGTGGTTTAAGGCGATCTTCCAACAATTCTACAATTTCCTGCAAAATAACCAGTTGGACAATGTTATCTTTATACACATTTATATTCAGGTGACAGTGCCATAGCCTTAGGTTCATACAGATACAAGAACTAGTTTCATGTAAAAAAAAAAGGGGGGTTATTGTTAAAATAATTCAAGCTGACTGACTTTTGATTGATATTATAAATAATAAACTGCATATATCATAATTTATTATACCTCAGTGTATTAGTTTCATTAGAAAATTACAGATAATAAAAATACTATTGTCCATACAATTTCCATTGTTTCTGTTTAAGTACTACTGACCGGTCAATAGTACTTTCATAAAAAACTATTGGACCGGCGGTATTATATTCTTTCGTGTGATTTTTAAACAATATGCATTTTCCCGCAAAATTTCTTACAAATGTGTCTAGTTTTTTGTTATCGTAAAGTAAACGTCCGAAAACATTAAAAATATTGATTTGTCAGACGACAATGGAGGCATCCAGTTGGGATTTGTCTCCCTATAACCGAGGAGAATTAACAAGATATATAAGACAACACTGATGCGAAAAATACCAAAAATGTATTATGCATCAGTAAATTTTCTTTCGGTATAATAAAACACTTACTGACTCTATATTATTGGAAAAATAAGTTTATTGTCCCCTCGATACCAACTATTGCCCCTTGGTTATGCCTTGGGGCAATAGTTGGTATCTCGAAGACAATAAACTTACTATTCCCCTCATACCAAGTCAATAAGTATATAATATAAATGATGATTAAAATTCTATGTTGCCCTTTAAGCATTTATAGTTTCTTTTCTTTCAGCAGTCTTAGGAATTTCTCTTCATCTATGTGGCTGATTGCTCAGTTCAGTTACCATTCATTATTCTCATTTGAAAATTTAGATATAAAATATGGAAACACCTTTTTGTATTTTACGAATCTCATGAGGTTAATATGACATTTCACTATCATCATATGGAAGATTAAATTAACATGTGAAAGAAATTGCATTCATAAAGTTCTATACATAAATTTTACAATTTTTAGTTTCACATACTGGTTCAAATTCAAGTACTCCAAACATAATTTAGAAAGAGGACTACTTATAGACCAATTTCACAAAATATTTGTATCGACAGCAAAAGTAGTTACAAGGGAGTTTTTAAGTTTTAGTAACAGCATGGATGTAGTTCAAGACTTATGTCCTATTATAGATCGTAATACATTGTATATAAAAACATAAAATATGTATAATACATTACTACTATTGTCTAAATGAGGATTGGGTTAATTTTTCTACAAGTTACATCATAAATAAGGTATACTGGTAGTATAAATCAATTATGAGAACAACTAAATATAAAAGCATTTCTATAAATCTCTATCAAACTGTTTTTAATTATATGCTGTTAATTCTGAACAAAACAAATCATAACATACTATACATTTGTGCAACAAAATTATTTAAACTGCAATATAATGACGAAGTACATTTATTGTGAAAAAAATAGCTGAAATGATAAAGTCACAAAATTTATTCACCAGATCTGTCAATCTGATTAATCATTTTAAGAAAAAAACATTGTCCTTTATTTTTTGTCATTTTAATCAAGAAATTTGCTGAATTTATTAAGCAGGCAAAAAAAACTGGTTAACAGTTTGGCAATGAATGGCACAGCAACTGGATTTTCCAATGCCTAGTACCATTAATTTTCTAAAACAACACATTTAAAAATGTTTGTGCCCGACCTTATCTAAACAGAATTATTGTTACACTATGTGTAATGTCCACAAAGTTAGTGGACTTTATAAAAAAAAAAAATAGGCTTAGTGTTAGATATCTGAACATCTTCCAAGATTGTAAAATAATTTGATAAAAGGACACACATATCCTATAAAAATTTATTTTGTATAAAAAGGATTGACAGATCTGTTGGATCCACACGATACCTGGATGACCTCTTCTACCTCCTCCTCTGGTAAACAAATTATTCCCTGATTTAAATAAACTACTTTTGTAAGGTAGGAATTAATTATCAGTTCATAGAATGAGCTTAAGAATACAAACAGTAGATATATTAACAATATTATGAGATTGAAACAACTGAATGAATTCTATTTTAGTCAAGCAATCAACTTCTGTGTGTACATCTACATGTACCTTGTTTATAACTAGTCCAACATGTGGAAGTTGCCTTAATATTGTTAGTAATTCACTGGAAATACTGCATGGAGACATAATTCTATAATGCATTCATAGTACAGAAGCAGCATACAATATATTTTGAGCCTTCAGCCTTGTAAATCAGATATGCCTTTAATTCTTCGGCCTACAATTGAACAAAGCATGGCTGATTTATAGAAAATATTTACCTGAAGGCCTTCAATAATATTTCTGTAATCTCTGGAAACAGATGCTACAGATTCACGTTTATTTGATCTAACAGACATCCACTGTTTAGCCTGTTTGGCTACAATCTGTACTTTCTCAAACATGATGCTCACTTGACTGTCTAAATCAACAGGAATAGCTATACCTCTAGTCTTTGCTGTAAATTGAGAGATTTATTATTTAATTAAACCATAAATTCGTACCTTAAATCACTTTCTTCTTAAGCTGACATAATCTTTGATAGCTCTCATTTAAAAAAGTATCACTCGAAAACTACATAAGGAGGCAAATTACAGCCTTTGATCAGATTGATCATATTATTTTCTACTTGATACACTGGGAAAAATGATTGACTGTTAGCTAGTTTGTAAATTTGCCCTATCCATGTCATCACCATTTAATTTACTTTCACTGGGCTATTTACTGAAAATATATGTCATCAAATTTTAACACTGGGCTATATACTGAAAATATATGTCATAAAATTTTTAAAATGGGCAATATACTGAAAATATATGTCATAAAATTCTAATAATTTATACATTAATTTTTATAATATACATTATCACACAATTTCATGAATTAATTCATATTCCTTTTAATATTAATGGAAACAAGGTAATCTTTGTCTTGAGCTACACTCACTATTTTCAGCTTTGGAAATAAGTTCCTTACTGAGGTACAACCATTTATTATGTTATAAATATCATACAAAATGTACATATAATTGCTGCTTATTTCATTTAAGATCTAATGTCAAAAATTGATTTTTGTTGAAATTTGGTCATGTACCAATCTGTCATCAGCTATTTCTATCACTATGTATATGTATGTCCAAGACACGATGTAGTTTCGATATCAACATGCACCTTTTACTATGCACAATGATTTACTCTAATTTTGTTTACTTGGTATACATTCAAAACCAGTGTCGATATCAAATCGATATCGAAATTTGAATTTTCCCTCAGAATGTGTTGCATTGATTTCTTACTTTGTATACATGTTGAAACAAGTGTCGATATCAACGATATCAACAATATCGATTCAATATGGACAATCTTATTTTTGCAAGCAGCAAACAAGCATAGATCTGCGGGAATTTGCTGCGCTGTTTATAATTGTGGAATAGTGGTTGGAATCAACGAACTATTTGGATGTGAATCACTATCACAAGTGTATGTCTTTCTTTGGCACACGATTTTACTTTTCCCCAAACTTCTAGCATATGATGATGCATGTCACTTAAAAAGATTTGTAAACAGCCGAAAAAGCATGATCTCCGGGAAGTTCTTAGGGAGTGTAATAATGGTTGTACACAAAATGCACTTCAAACACAATATCAATAAATGGTGCAAACAAAATGTGAATCCACACAAAGTTGCCGATATCGACATCTAGGTATGTCTTGGACAGGTATGGTTTTTAACCATCAACCAACTTTTACTTGTTTAAAGATTCTTGGTTTCTTCAAAGAAATAAAGTTAAGGAAGTTCGCTTCTGAAGTTCAAAATAACAATGTTTTCCTAAATTATACAGTTTTTACAAGTGAATGTGAAATGCTTTATAATTATAAAAAAAAGTATATGTTGGTGTACTTGTTTTTGAGATACTATCAATTGAAACATTAAAATTTTTGGCAGGATAATTTGTTCTCAGGATTTTTCATAAGAAATACATTGGGAAAATAATATTGAAAGACGTTTAAAACGTATGGAAGGACTAACTACATTTTTGAAATATTTTACAAACTGAACATTTGAAAGAAGTTCTTTGAGAAAATTAAAATAAATATAGGAGTTACTGGGCAAAAAAATCCAATGTATTTCCTATGAACATTCCAGAGGAGCTACAAAATTTTTATCAATAGTCAGAAACGTCACAAGCAAACATCCTTAATAACTTATGAAGCTTGAATTATTATACCTATGTCTGCTAAAGTCTTGATACATGTTTCCACATGATATTTCTGAGATCCACTCAGCCATGGACAGTCTGATACTCTGAATGCACCTTGCAACAGTTTTACAAATACTGGCTGACGAGCCTTCACAAAAAGATAATAAAATTAATGAAAGTACAAGTACATACTCCATATTGAATTTATGTTCATTTAAAGTTCAGTTTAAAAGAATAAATTGCTTCGCTGAGCGACAGCTGGATACGACTGCAGAGCTCCAACCCTGAACAATTGGGGGAAAAAAGGACACAATATTCGCACTTGATACAGGTCTGAATTTGGATTGTAATTAAATATTTGACACATAATAGGTTTCTGACACAGAATAACTGTAATCAAAGAACTTAGAATTGGTCATATGATTTGAATTTATATTCAATTTTTTGCTTTTTGTGCAATACAATATGCTGTGGCGAATTGCCCCCCCCCCCTCCCCCCCCAAAAAAAATTTACCCCTATTTTTGCTTTTGTGGAATACACTATGAAGTTGCACATTGACCCTCCCCCCCCAAAAAAAAACAAAACAAAAAACAATAAAAATTATTGTAACCCCCCTTTTTTTGGCAAAAAAAAAATTGAAATTTTCTTTTTAATTTCTGAAATCTGAAATGAGAAAAAAATTGCCCCCCCCCCCCAATTTCTTATTTACCCCCCTAAATTTTGTTTTAACCCCCCCCCCCCCCTCCTTTTTTATACATAATTTACGACTTCTAAGGGAGGTAATCGAATCAGACACAAATTTTACTTTAAATGTGTTTGGATTACCTCCTTTACACCAAGATAATAACCAAAAATGCTTATTGGGCCCTTTTTTGGCCCCTAATTCTTAAACTGTTGGGACCAAAACTCCCAAAATCAATCCCAACCTTCCTTTTGTGGTCATAAACCTTGTGTTTAAATTTCATAGATTTCTATTAACTTATACTAAAGTTATAGTGCGAAAACCAAATGTCTTCAGATGACAAAGCCGCCGTCATACCAATATACGACCGCAAAAATTTGCTGAAAACCATTGCTGATATATTGACTATCAAGTAAATTATTCTTTTAATCAACTGACTGTTCAGTAAAAAAAGTAAAATATTTACATACACATTCTCCTTCAGGTACATGAGCTTTTCCGAGTGTGTTAAAATCTAAAATTTTACTATTGAGGGTGGAGAAATTCCATAACTCACGATTAAATTGAAGGAGAATCTCCTTCTCCTACACTTTTTGACAAAAACCTCAAAAAAATGTCGTTGCCATGTAGTTTGTTTACATAGACGTCATTTCGAGAATTTTCTAGTTTATCATTCCAATAACTGTAGAAAAACAGCAGTAATTCCCACGTAGAAATCACCAGGAAGTGGTTAAAAATATTAAGTATTTTTATCCCACCGATTAAACACGCCAAGAACAGGAAGAAATTAAGTAAGTGTCACTTTTGGAGTCTACATATGTTTGTAATGGCTAGATTGCTATAGAAATATACCTGTAATGTAGTTGTCTGATCGGAGAATGGCGAGCTAAAAAATGTGTATATAACATTCATTACTGTCACTGTAACATAATTTTCCAGGGCAGTGTCTGCATGTTTACGATCTGTTGTAGCTGTCGAAACCTAGAAACAATACAACAAGTTTACAGCATAAAATGACCAAAAAAAATTTAATATGCTAATAAAATTGTTATTTAAAAATCAACATTTATACAAATTTTTTCAATTTATACAAAAACAAAATCCATATATTCAAATTTTCAAAAATAAACTATGCATTTCCTGAGAAGAAATTTATAAAAGAATAGAATTTACCCTTCCCATATCCTCTAAGAAGTTTTGAAACAAGTTCCACATGTGAGGACTGGCATAAATTTCTTTCATTTCTACTTCTGTATCAATGTAACAGTGGTTCAAAAAGTTTATATATGCAGCCTTAACCTAAAAAAAAAAAAAGAAACTAAATTTAAACTATATTTACAAAAGTGAATATCTGAATGCAGAGCAGTAAAACTTTTTGAGTTCTCATATATATTCTACAAAACATATATATTCTACAAAATTTATCATTTTCATAACAGTAAATATAAAGTATCAATTTCAAGCTAGTATTGAAACAATAGCAACTAAGCTGGTAATAACCTCAGGACTTAGAGCCCATCAGCAGAGGTATCGATTCAGTGGTAATAAATATTCCATGTTAACAATTTTGATGACAATAAACAAAATCAAGTATTCCAAAACTTTTTTAATTACAATCCACAAATTTATCTGTCACACGAAATGTCTTTTTACCTCAATGCACAAAAATTGGTATCCATGAAAAGAAATGAGAGATACATATCTTCAATCTCTTTGGAATCACTGTGCATAGTTTATATCATACTGAATAAAAACTTTTTATATTACAGATGACACAATATGTACCTTCAAAAAGTTTTGGATGGGCATTACTATACTTGCTTTCACCTCTCACAGTAGAGGTAAAAGAGTGTACATTGCTTAAAATTTTCATCACAGGTCAAAACTGTACTTTTGATACTGTGAATCAGTTCAGGAAATAACAGCTGCTTAAATACATTCAAAATTTCCAAACTAACCTCTGGAATACAATCTGGATGTGTAACTACTCTGACAATATCATCTAAAGGTAACAACGAGTGACATTTGATTTCTGTATACACGTTCTTCCCCTCTGTACATAATGCCAGGAGTTGTACCAAGTTTATATGATATACTAAAGGGCTGGCAGCATCAGTTCTGTGTCGCTCTGATCTCATCAACTCAATGAAAGTTTGAAATGATGATCTGTCATTGTAGAATAGCAACACTTCTTCTCCAACATTGACTAACTGAAATAATATGATTATATTACTTATGAGACTTACAGTTAGCAAGAAATAAATTCTCCCTAATGATAAAGATGCAAAATGTCAATGACCCTGCTGTGAATCTGGAATGAATCCTGTTATGATATTGTATTATTATATTTATTTTGATATGGTATTGTAATTATTATATTATTTATCTTGGCCTAATTTGTTTTGTGTGGCCTTATAACATGTATAATATGCTTACATAATACTTATAGTTGTTTACCAAATAATGTTATAACTGAACAGTTTAGAAATCACTGGAACAATAATAGATACTGATGGAATGACTAGAACTTTCTATTTGACTTGCGTAATAATTCTTGTGTAATTCAAACTTCTACCGTATTCTAGAAGGATTCTATGGATTTCCGTGGTGGTTATATATACGGACGAAGGTTGGACTTTCAGAACATAACATATCGGACCAGACATTAACATTCTTGTGTTCTTGTGTTCTCAGCTGTAGGATTGACACACTTTTATTTACGTTACATCATACTAGATTGTGACTGATTGGATGTAATATTCCGTTTGGATTCCCGCAACAGTGACGAGAAGAATTCCGGATAAAGAAAATACAAAGGATTTTGAACAGTTAAGTTGACATTTTAGTTTGTGTAATACTTTTTTGTAAACTTGTATATAATAAATCTTGTTAAATTTTATTATTGATTTGTGTCTTTTGTTGGCTACAATTTAAAGGTGATTTCGGCCGTAACAATCCTACCAATAACCAAAATTTAATGTTAAGTAGTTAAAGTTTATGAATATAACTTCGTTCTGGACGGCATGACAATAATACATTGTATGTTTATTGCACATCATTGCAAAATGATATATTTACCTCTGCCATAACCATATCCTGACATTTCTTAATATATTTGTCCTCAGCCTTAACAATGGTTTGTAGATACTTCAGATAAGGAACATGCCTTCCATGTGTCTCTATACAATGTACAAAGTGTTGGACAACTCCTTCAGATATATCATTACACAACACTGCATTGTCTTGAAAAATGGCAGTCATCGTTTCAGCTTCCAAAAGCTACAATTGTAACACTCAATGCTCATTAAAGGTGGAAATAAAGATGGATAGATAGGTTTGTGTGTGTGTTTTATGGTTGGTTTTTTTTTACCATTTATTCCCATTCCACCTTGAGAATACTGAAATTATACTTAGTCATGCCAATGTAGACTTTAAACTATTCTTTTTCATAAATCAACACTTATGTGTCTTTGCATTCCATTCAACTCTCCAAATAAATTTAAATACAAATAATATTCAAACAAAACATTCTTCAAAAATTAACACCAGTTCTCACTGAGATTTTAAGCTACGTATATGCTTAAGAAAAACACAATTGTAATGTACAAATTTTATTTTAAATCATACTAAAACTGACAGTGATTTGGCATTTGCTTATATATTTATACTTTTCTATAGTTATTATGTAGAATATTTTTCTCCACAACTAAGCATGTTGACAAGAACTCATGTGGAGTAATCTGAGATAAATTGTAGAGTTGGTGATTTATGATGATCAGAAATTTAAAGGGAGATGAGAAAAACAGCATTTTGTAATTTATATAACAAACAGTACTTCTGAAAAGGATAATACTGAAAATTATTGGTCAGACATTAAAGATTTTCTAAAAAGATAGTCATAATAATATACTGTAATTTACCCCTGGTGTCATAAATAATTCTAAGTTCTGATGTAGTAAAGCTTGATTCTGTTGATTTTTCAGACAGAAAGACTGCAAAAACTGGTGTGCAAATCTCATGACTTCATGCATTCTGATATCATCATTCTGAAAAACAATACTTATTTGGAATACTAAACACTGTATTGAATTTTATATGTATGTTGCAAGTCAGTAGCCTTCATCAGTGGTTGTATCTTTCTATACATGTATATTGTTTATGTATTTTGAAGTATATTTTTTACCTAAAGTATTTTTGTATTTTGGTTCATATTGTTTTACATATTGGCCAACTGAGAGCTTTTTGTGCAGTGTTTGGTCTTGTACCCTTTGTTAACAATGTACAACAACCTCTTTTGGTACTTTAGGGCTTCTCTTTCAGGATGGTTCTTCTCTCATCAATATTTACTCCATATAAAGAAACAACAAAATGG
Organism: Mytilisepta virgata; assembly: GCA_028015205.1. NCBI lineage: Eukaryota > Metazoa > Mollusca > Bivalvia > Mytilida > Mytilidae > Mytilisepta > Mytilisepta virgata. Next base: position 93,781,436 of record CM051519.1, on the reverse strand, counting down.
ATAATAGGAATGGTTAACAATGACATACCAATCAATCAAACCACACAACTGAGGAACCCCGGACAAAAAAAGAACATAAAAGAGTACAAAACACTAACATGAACATAAGAGTCCGGATAGTATCCATTCATTTCTACTGTCTACATTTGTTTCCTTTGATTCTTCTTACTATTTTTTTTAAAATAAAACCATCTAATCTGAACATATTCTACTTCGATTGTAATTTCTACTTACAGTTTCATAAGGTATCTGTAACAACTCCAACACAACCTGATATGCACTCATATTTCTCAGTAACCTTTGTTCATGTGTTCTAGGTTTCTTTACATTAGGATCTCCAGTCTCTTGGACACATAATCTTGTCAGTCTTTGTAAAATCTATTCAAAATGTAAAAAAAAATACATGCAAATCATTTTTAATAAGCTGTTGGCGTGGCCAATGATGCAAGCACAGCAATATTACTCCTTTCTAGAAACTCATTTCCGCTATCATGATTCTGACTAATTATAATTTGAAGCAAGTTATTTCCCTTACTTTCCTTACTTCCGGCAAACAAAACTTTTTCTAGCCTTAATATGGCTGCCCCCATTAAACAAAGACTTTTCTAAATGACCCATATGTAGAAAATGCATATGCTCCCATAGCGCTTGCAATACTGTTCTGATAACTTAATTTTTAACATACAAACAAATTATTTCATGATTTTAATCAAATTTCCGTTACTTCCCAGATGAATAAAGTCAGATAATGATAGCCATCTCAGATTTCAGAATGAAACCTAATGCCTAACCCTACCACCTAACCCTAACCCTAACCATAACCCTAACACTAACCATGACCAATAACAAACCAGTCAAAATATATGTATCTTCACAATCAGCTACACAAATAATATTAACATTTTTAAGCTGATATATAATTATCAGAAATGCACATAAATTGTGCTAGAACATATGAGTGTGAAAAAAATACTGCAAAAAGTCACCCGAGTAAGGTACCAAGTTTGGCTTGCAATTAAGATTACTATAAAAGGGTTGTTGAATATAGCACTTCCTGTTTACTATCCATGCTTCTATCAAAGCTTTGGTTACTCACCTGTGAAATATTCAATACAGTACAACAAGGCATTACATTGTACAGATAAATGGAAAATAATAAACAACAGGTGCTAATATGATTTTGTCATAAATGCAGATCTCCAAAAATAAAATTAACTTTGGCAGATAGCAGCTAATTTTTGCTTGATTATAAAATAAATTAACTTGAATGTATTTTTAAAATAAAGATTCCTTAAAACTGAACCATGTAACTTTACCTCTTTAATTTTCTTGTAGTTTCTGACAGATTGAGATTCAATGTGTGGTCCAAGATCCAATTCTATTGCTGATCCTTGGTCTGATGAGATATTCTGGAAAATAAACAATATGTTTCCTAGCATAAAGAAAAGTATCAATGTTTGGTGTAAATTCTTTCTTGTATGATATATCAAACAATGAATGAAAATAACCATCATTGAAATGGAAAACATTTCTGTGTGCCATGCCAAATCCAACTTTGTGAAATGCAACTTAATGGTTTGCACAATGAATTTTGTGCAATTTCTAGGGGTTGTAACCATATAAATCATCATCATTTAACTTGACGAAGTGGCAATAAAGAAGGAGAACAAGATATGAACATCAAACTTCTTCATGACACACCTTCTAATAATAGAGAAAATTTGTACAAAGTATCACTACTTCATGACTGAATATAAAGAACAGACAAAAAAGTTAAACTAAGATTGTGACATTTTTTTTTGAAGTAGAAATTTAAACACAATTCATGACACAATTTTTGTGGAGAAAAATCATACCAATTATCAACTACAAATTGTCTTTGACTAATTTCTGTACAACACCTATAGTATGTCAAGTTAAAATAAATTTGTGACCTTGACCTTCAGGGTAGATATTACAACATTTTTCAGATGCACATTCTGATGGTATAAATTTATTATACAAAATATCATCTCTGAATTCATTGGTTGGGCTATTCAATCATGTTCATTCATAATGTTAGCATATATATTTGAATACCTACCCAAATTGAAGGTTGTTTGTTTTTCTTTTTACCATCACCATCCCCCTTATCTTCTTTGCTACCCTGAAATTGAACTTATACATGTAACTAAAAAAGTTAAGAATCCATATATTTTAGAAATTTCCCAAAAGTATGCTTTGGAGAGCCTTGCTTTTGTTGGACATGTATCATCAAAATTTTATTTATTTGTTTAAGAAAAGAATATGAAACTAGAGGCTCCCAGGAGCCTGTATCCCTCACCTGGATTTTATCTGCCATTTAAGGTATCCGGACCATAAATGAACACGTGATTATTCAAAAGTTCCCGGATGTTCCATACAACACAACTGAAATGACTTCGGTAATTATCGGCAAACTTCGGAAATGCCAATATAACGAACTTATTTTTACAGACTCTGCATATAATCAACAAAGTGTGTTTCAACTTGAGAAAAATAAATATACAATATTCCAGCTTTAAATTGTTTTGTTCGGCCATCCATGGTCAAAAAGAGATACCATTTTCGATCATGATCTATTATTGTCCGAATACCTTAAGTGAATATTTGGTGTCAATGGACACAATTTTAAAAGAGAAAAACCTATGGTTAATGTTAATTAAGTTCAGTTGAAGGGTCAGTCATCTTGGATTTCCAATCAGTAATAAAGTCTTGGATAGTATTAGTACCAGGAAATGATCATTCATGATAAGTTACAATCCCATAGGATAAGTCAGTTGATAGAAGAAGATCTAGAAAATTTAACCAAACAGAAAAAATGATTTTGAGAATGGCTGCCATGTTTGTTAGCAAAATATCAGAACGGGTCTTGATCGGTATAACATCCACTAAGTATGGTATCAATCTATTTTTAAATAAATCTTCAAAAGAAGAATTCTAAATATGTTTCCCATCGTGCTTAACATTGAGAAAGTCTGACACTGGCAGCCATCTTTGATTTCTGATGCATCAACTTTAATCCCATTAAAAGTAATGAATCCACAGTACTAAATTCTGTTTCTGAAATAAGTACTACTAAGGATTGTTTTCAATTTTGTAAAAGGTTATACGATATAACCTACTTTGGTAACAATCTAATTAATCATTCACTGTCAAAAAAATTTTAAATACGTTTTCCCTGGGGGTGCAATGATAACAAAATCCAACACTGGCATCCATCTTCTATCTTGGATCAGCATCAAAATAACAACCCTTGCCAGTCTTGGTTAGTACCTTGTAAATGATCATTCATGTTTAAAATTCATGTGTCAAGTAGTTTCAGATAAGAACATTTTTGAAATTTTACCAATCAAAGAAGCCTCTTTTGGGGTCTTACAGACATATTTGTTGGTAAATACTAAATAGTACCAAAGTAATAAGAATTATCAATTAATGTCCTTAAAGGTATCAAATCAACCAAGCCTGGTATCAATCTATTCAACTGTTCTTCAGAACAAAAATTTTTTATACATTTTTCATCTGTCCACTAAGTTGGATGTTGGTGGCCGGCCATCTAGGATTTCTGATTGGCACCAAAGTATTAATATTTGTTGAGGACCTTTATAAAAACATATTTGTAAAGTTTGGGTCAGGTAAATTATTTTAGAGAAGAATTAAAGTTCAACCAATCAAAAATTAGAAGAGATTATCATACCTCAGTATGTTTTTTCTATATAAAAATCGATACACTAATTTTACTATTTGTTTACTGGTGAGTAATAATAATAAAACAGTTATTTAACAGTCATTTCGGGATATAACCATATTATTTGTCCCTTAACACACTGACATAATAGTCAGTGTCTCAGGACAAATAAAATGGCTATATCAGAGTTTGGGAAAATCGTCGGTCCTATCGGTCCCAACCACCAAAATTTCTTAGGTCAGGTATTTGAGTGTCTTGCGCCGGCCCGATTGTCCAACAGCTTTAGAATTTCCTGGAAAAATGTATTTTTCAAAATCTCTAATTTTTCAATTCGAGATTGTTGTGAAAATTATTCATCAACTGAATTAGTTTTTGTCATCTTCTAGTCTGCCATTCCTCAAAAAAAATAAGTTTATTCATCCAAAACATGAAAATAAATGTTATAAATACAAAATTTGTAACAAATTCAATCGATTTTTTGCACCTGGAAGTTTGGTAAAGATATCAACAACAAAATCAAGTTTGGTATAACTACGCTTCCATTTTCGTGTTAGACAAGAAGATGAAATTTAAATTAATATTACAAAATTAAACATATTCTACTTCACAGAGTTCACAATTCCTTTTCTCTAACCTATAAATTGAATTGACATTGATCTTATACGAAGATGAAAGAAACATATCAAATAAATATTCACATTAGGTTCCATTCCGAATCCGGATTACGACCACGTTGCCCACATTCCATACAGTGGTTTAGGAGGAGTTGCGGATGGCATCATGGTAAACCCTATCACATTGAAAGTCAAAGTCCATGTTTTCTATGGGAAACCAAAAAATTGATCCGATCAAATTCTAAAATAGGACATGCACAATGCCATCATGGGATGAAGATTCTCTGAAAGTTTCATCAAATTCCATTCAGTAGTTTAGGAAGAGTTACGGATACAAAGGTCGAACGAACGGACGGACGAATGGACGGACAGACTAACAGACAGACGGACGGAAACAACGAATACTATATACCCCGCTTTTTTTCAAAAGCAAGGGTATACTAACTGTATACTATTGCAGCCATGTTTCTTATATAGACTGTTTTATACATCAGAGTTTCAGGATAGATTAGAGGGAGGTTTGGATACCCATAAAACCAGTTTAACCCCACCACTGTTCAGTGTCTGTACCAAGTCAGACTTTTTATTTGAGATTTCTGATATTTTGAGATAAAGAATTTGAAAAAATTTGAGATAAGAGTAAACTGTAGTTTTACTAAGAATTGCTAATATATGTCACATCTGATCTGTCAGTATAATATGTAATATATAGAATTACCTTGCTTTCTGCTTCATCTGAGTGTTTTTTACTCTTCTTTTCATTTGTCTGTTTAACTTTGTAAACCCAAAGTTCTGATTTCTCAACTAAATTTCTTAATTCATCCAGATCTGTTTTTATTTGTTTGTAGTTCTCAACATCACTGCTTGTAACCAAAAGTTGTACCTGAAAGTATATTATTTCTATGATGTGTTAAGGTCACCTTCATTGATAAATTTCTGAGGTTTTTTGGGGGTGGGGGAGTTAGGTTGAAAGCAAAGCAAAAATAGATAAAACCTGGCTACATGCTTTCAATGATTTTGTAATTTTAAACTCCTTTTAAGATTAAAGTTAAATCTTGATATATCACCTCTTCAAATGTTATGTTCTCTTTCTCTGCAAACTTTTCAATTATATTATTTCCTTTTCATTTGTTACTTCAAAGTAGTACATCAATTAATAAAAGAAAGTAAATCTGTTTCACATGCATTTCTCATAAATATATATATCAACAAAATTATGTTAATTCATATATAAGTGCCAAGGATAAAAATATTTACTGTTGTTAGGACAGAATATTTTAAGGTACAACAATACTAATATTTTTGGCACATAGATTTTCCTGATTATTTCCAGACAGGATGTTGGATCGATAATTTTTCAATCAAAACATAGATTACCACTCTTGATTTTGAGATAATTGAGTCTTAATGTTGGTAAATTTTATATAGATTATAAATTGAAAATTCAAATTTCTCATAAAATAAAACTAGAGGCTCTCAAGAGCCTGTATCACCCACCTGGATTTAACTTGTCCACCTTCAGCAGGACTGATAGTTTAAGTGTAGCAGTTATCTTGGCTAGTTTTCCCATAGGTTCAATGTTAAACAAAGTTAGGGTGTGGTGGCCATCTTAGATGACATTCAAGGTTATCAAACACAATTCTGAAATAGGTATTGCTGGTATCAGTTTGGTGTCCAAATGGCCAAGTTTAAGGTATGGTGACTGTAAATTAAATTTTCCCATAGGGTCCTATGTTAAACTAAGTTTGGCTTTGGTGGCCATCTTGATTGACAGGCCAGGTCAGCAGACATAATTATGAAAGGGGAACATCTAATGATCATTTTTGTCAAGTCTGGTCCCAATTGATCTCAGATCAGAATATTTTTTAATGAATTTTCCCAAAGGGTCTATGTTTAAAAAAGTTCAGCTGTGATGACCAGCTTTGTTGACATTCCGGGTCATAGGACATAATTCTGAAAGAGGAACACCTAAGGACCATTTCTGCCAAGTGTGGTTCCAATTGGCTAAGTGGTTTCAAACAAGAAGATTTTTTAATGAATTTTCCCATAGGGTCCTTTGTTTAACTAAGTACGGCTGTGGCAGCCATCTGGGTTGACATTCTGGGCCATGCTGAATTTCGGATCGGCACCAAAAACATCTGGACCATTATCTGACCATTCAGGCATAATATTACTTCCATCTGTCAAACGGTTTCTGACAAGAAGATGTTTGTATGTATTTCTCATAGGATCCTATGTTAAATGTATCTGTGCTGCTGGCCATCTTGGATTTCAGATTGGCACAAAAAACATATACTTGATAGAGGACCATGTAAGGATCATTCCTGCAATATAACAATTTAATTGCTTTTGTAGTTTCAGAGAAGAAGATTTTTTAAATTTCAGCCAATCAGAGTGCTTAAATTGCCCTGGCAGACATGCAACAAAAACATACTTTGTAGAGGACCATCCAATGAACATCCCCACCAACTTTGGTTTCAATTGGCCATAGGGTTTTGGAGAAGATTGAAATGTGAAAAGTCAATGGATGGATGACGGACGTTGGACGCAAAGTGATGGCAATAGCTCACATGGCCTTTTAGGCCAGTTGAGCTAAAAACTGGTAGATAGAATTTTTTATAAAATTGTGAAAAGATCACATCTGACATGCTTTCATATTCTTAAAAGAAACATTGGGGTCACCGTTCATTTTTTCTTGCTATTTCCAAATAACTAAAATTTCCTTTACATTTCATCAGAAAAATTTTCCACCAATTATCTCCCCCAAAAAGGGTTCTTTTCAGAATAAAATTTTGTAATTTTGCTGTTTATGCATTTTTGACAATATATTTATTTAAACAAACTTAAGATGTAAATTTTACATTATATCCAATACTATTTGCTTGTTGAAAATATAAATTTACATACAAACATGCAAGATGCCCGAAAAAGATGCTCAGTGTATGATCTACCTTAAATGCATGTGGATAACAAAATAATATTATACATTAGATAGAAAACTGAAGCTTAAAATTTGTGATCATTAAAAAAAAAAAATTCAATTTTTTTCGCTATCAATCACTCCAAACCTGTTTAAAGGCTTGTAAAACTTCTTGTCTTTGGCTGAAATGTCTGAACAACAACTGGAGGGCTCCAGACACAAGTGTAGGGTAATTATGCATCACCAGGTTCAGCAAAACTCTGAGGAACATTTTCCCTCCCTGTCCATCCAAATCCAAGTCTTGGGTTTCTGAACTGTAAATACATGTACATTCAAACTTTGGTTGCTTAAACTCACCTCACTCAAAAACCTCTAATTTCTCAAACTGACATGAAACTTCGCAATTTTTCCTTTTCTGTTCTTGTCAAAATGCATCAGATTCTCAAACAATGATTTCTTGAAAAATCCAACTGAAAGTTTGGTCTTGTCATAATAAATATACAATACATAGTCATTGTCAGAAAATATATAAAATTTATTTGGGCAAGCTTTAGTGAGCCTTTTTCCCATGTTTCACAGCGAGCCCTAATAAATTTTATATTTTCCAACAATGACCTTGTATTGTCTTTATTCTGTAAACCCCTTTCAGATGAGTAAAATTCCATAAAATTAGGTTTGAAACCGAAATCCAACTACCGTAAAAACACTGGAAACACCAGGACGTCATCTGGTACATTTAGTATGCTCCTTGCGCTCTTCATGTAAACAAGTACCAGTAGACCCTATTAAGGTCATTGACCTAATACGACTAAAGTTTATTTTACCAGAAATGGCTAGATTGCAGGATAAAACAATGAAAATTACCTCCGATATCTACCAACAACTTGAACAAATGTTTTCAGTTCCTTGAAGTTAAAGCCATTATCTACTCTTTACATCACGATTCAGTATTCACAATTCAAATTTTCTTTTTTTGTTGTCACTAAAAATAGGCTCGTCTCTAAAATACTATTTTTCGTTATAAGAACAACTGGAAGCAGACAAACCACGAATGACTCATTAAATGTCTGCTTAAAAGATTTCCAAAATATCACATTTCATAATACACCATTGGTCAATATTTCTATCAGAACATTTTCAGTTATCTGCTCATTACTAAAAATGTTTTGACAATGAATCTATCACCACTGTACCCAAGATCAATACCCAAGATTTTAATCTTTCTGCCAAACTTGTTAACACATTAATTATACAACTACATAACCCAAGTCATTGGGATTCAAACTCACCTTCCGTCAAATATTCCCTCTGCATGAGTACTTATAGCCTCTAAATCCAAGCCTAAATAGGTATAAATAATAAATTTCTTGAAGCCATTAGTATATTTTCCATGCATTATATAGTACGACATAAGATTTATTTACCTGTTTTATTGTGTGTAATTTGTTTATTACCCCTGCAGCTGGTTATTCCAAAGTGAATTAATCGGCATTTAACAAAGACTTCAGCACAAAAGTGTTTGGTGTCATCTTAAACTTTTTTCCGGAATGCATGATTTTTTTGTCAATACTGAAGCTCTCAATACAACTTTATAATATGAATAACTTTCAGAGGAAAAGATTTTCAATATATTTTAGTGGCTTTCTCTATTTTCAGTAACGGTGGCTATATTGGCCAGTAACTAAAGCACTAATTTTGACCTGTTCTTTATAGTCAGTAATTTTCATTAAATAGTATGAAATAGGTATGTAAATTAACTAGAGGCTCTAAAGAGCCTGTATTGCTCACCTGTATTGAACTTTTCATCTTGAGCAGGACTAAATATTTGGCTGGTTTTTCTATAAGGTTCTATGTTAAACTAAATTCGGCTGTGACAGCCAAGATATTTGACAGTCAATGGACACATTTCTAAAAGAGGACCATCTAAGGACCATTGCTACCAAGTCTAGTTCTAATTGGCTTAGTGGTTTAAGACCAGAAGATTTCTGTGTGAATTTCTCATAGGGTCCTATGCTAAACTAAGTTCGGCTGTGTAGGCCATCTTGGTTCACGGTCCATGAAATCAGACAATTCTCAAAGAGGACCTCCTAAGCACCATTGCTGCAAATTCTGGTTCCAATTGGTCAAGTGGTTTCAGACAAGAAGATTTTTCAATGAATTTTCCCATGGGGCCTTATGTTAAACTAAGTTCGGTTGTGGCAGCCATCTCGGTTGACAGTCCAGGTCATGGGACACAATTCTGAAGAGGAGACCATAAAGTCGGGTTCCAATTGGTAAAGTGGTTTCAGACAATAAGATTTGTCGGTTGGAAGTCGGGGATGCCAGACATAAGTTTGGAAAGGGGCCAACCAAGAACAATTCCACAAAAGTTTGGTTCAAATTGGCCCAGTGGTTTCCGGGGAGTTGATGAAAAAGTAAAATTCCCATAGGCTCAATGTTAAACTATGTCCAACCATGGTGGTCATGTTGGATGGCATTCGGGGGAAACCGAACACATATTTTAAAAGGGCCACCCAAGCACCATTCCACCAAAGTTTGGTTCAAATTGGCCCAATGGTCTCAGAGAAGATAACGAAAATGTTAAAATTATCATAGGGTCCAAGGATAAACTATGTCCAACCATGGCAGCCATATTGGATGGCACCCCGGAAAACCAAACATAAATTTTAAAGGGGACCATCCAAGGACCATTCCACTTAAGTTTGGTTTAAATTTGTTCAATGGTTTCAGAAGAGATGACCTATTGAGAATCCTCAGGTTTTATCCTTAGGCTAATGCCTTCAAAATCATGAAAGCTGAAATCTGATTGGCTGATTGGAAAGGTCATCAAAACAGAAAGTAAAATGAAGAATTGTTAGATCTATATGCAGTGACTGAAAGGAGCAATTAGTAGATCTAATTTTAATTAGATTGTAAATATATCTACAGAGCTTTTGATCAATACTTTAGTGTAGATGTAAATTTTCATGCATAAATAATATTTCAGTAGATAATATCATATATGATATAACATTCAAACAACATTCTTTATAGGAAACAATCAAATGGAGAATAGTTTAGTGTAATAGCACACATCTAACAGGGTTTTAGGGATATAGTACAACGCCAAGCAAACCCACTGATAGAAGCATCAGGCTTTGTATCTGTCTGTTCATCTATCTGGTATTTGAAAATCGACAAAATCCATGTCAAACGGTAGTCCATCCGAACATACATTAAATACTGAAATGCAATTACACATTATTTGTTCCATTTTTAAGTAAATTTTGTTCAGCTTTGAGATTTGGAAATTTAAAAGAAAATCAAACCAAGTGACCTTTTACCAGGACTCCAAATCAAAATAACCAAATCAAAACAACATCTCAGTCTTCACTGCCCAAACATATCACCTCTTTTTGATGATCATGTTTACTAACTACATTTATATCATTTAAAATTTGATTGGTTTTTAAGCCTAATGAATTTGTGCCACCTAGGCATGTTTAATAAACATAATGTAGGGGATGTAAATATGTATGGCATCATCTTAGAGGGGGGGGGATATAAATATTCAGAGTTACGGAAACCAGACTTGTTTATATTTAACATGCCACTTCACTGCAGTATGTAGAAAACATCAAACAAATTTATACATCTCCAATTTACTGACTAAGTCAAAACAGTACAAGCAAACAATGCAAAGCAGTAATAAATCAAACACATGCATGAGTGTAAAATAGAATATCTTGCAGGTTACTAAAAATGAAAGTTAAAACATGCTTAGATGTGTAATAAATAAGTTTCATCAAAGCAAGTATTACCATTATCCAGGTCTTTGATATCTTCAAATTCACGTTTGAATATTGATAAAAGACATGTGATACGATAGTCCAACCGAACATCTAATATAAACTGAAAGTAAAAAGCACAACACATAAGACACCTAAAACTAAAATAGTAATGACAGATGGAGAGATGTCAGCAAATTATAAATATACAAAAGCTTGAAAACTAAGACATCAATAAAGTAAAAATAGCAAGTGGATAAAAAAATAAAATTTCCCAATTGATGATCAAATTCTTTAAAAAAAAATGTTTTCAAATGAAACCTCAGTCCACGGAATACATTTTTTAAAAATTTAAGTCCGTTAATTCATGTAAATTAAGCTAAACAAGATTAATTAACTATCCAAAAACTGTCTTATAATTAAACTTTAAAAAGGCCAAAAATCCATTTCACAAACTGAAGTTTAAAAACAGTAAGGAGCATAAAACTATTGGTATCTTATTCTTCTTCAAGAAACACCTGTTATGTCAGTGTGAGACAAGGTCATAGATAAAAAGAAATAAACAAGGATATGGTTATAAGAAAACATACTATAAGCATGAACAAATATATTTCAGCAATATACATGTAAGTTCACCTGAATTACATGTATACCTACCTGTAAATGACAAGGAATTTTCGTATCACTAACAGGTGATGATATTGTTATGATCGAGATTTATATAACTGTAAATTGATCTCTTGATCTTTAATCACTATAAGGCAGATGATGGTACACTAGTTTGACATTATAAAGGGGTTATTATTAGGCCAAAAAAAAATATATGTCTGTTTCCTGTTGCCCGGCCAACCTGGACTCAAAACCCCCTGACCTGGATTTTTTCTTTAAATTCCGGAAAAAAAATCATTTCCGGTCCGATCTGGATCCATATCTTACTATGCCCAAACAATCAAAATGGCTGCTCCCAGCACAAGTGTGCTACAATTAAGGTTTAAAAAATGTCAGCACTGGGAGAAGAAGTCAATTATAGCTTCTTATAACAATTCACGCATATTCTCAGACATTTATTCTGATCATCACGAGGGTGGAAAGTCGAATGAGTGTATTATTACCACTGAATTTGGACACAAAGTGCATGTTGAAAAACGTACAAAAAAAAAAAAAAAAAAAAAAGAAAATCCCTACCTACCTACCTGGATTTATTTGCCTTGGCAACAGGAAACAGACATATATTTTTTTTGGCCTTACATAAAAAAAATAGGACTTAAGAATATTTGGCACTGAACAACTCTGGTAATGAATCAAGGGGCAATAAATCAAGGTTTTACTGTGTATCAAATTTCAGAAGTTTTTGTACTGTAACCATGGATTCACTATCAAATAATTAAGTTTTTTTTCAATAAAATAGAAGAAAAAATCAAGTTTTATCATTATCACATTAATATGTTGTTAAGTTGTATCTTTAAGCAACTGAACACATTAATATTTTATTTCCTTCTTTCTTGTAATTGATCAACATTGTTTTTGTTAGCTCATAATTATTCAAAATTCTAGTTTTTCTCTTCCTAATCTATTGATTTTTGGTTATTTCTACAATAACAATTTCTGAAACATTTCATGAAAGGATTATCTACAGTACACACGATTTATTACCGTTCTCATCTGAAGTTAACAGTTTTCATTTTTGCAGATAAGCTAAATCTTATGTTCCTGCGCAAAATTCAAAATTTGACGACTTCTGGTTTCAAAACTCATTATATACATTAATGAAATTACTATAGACAGGATATTGTTACATACAGGTAAAATTAGACAGAAAATATCAAGCAGGAATAAATAAGGTCATAATAGCAGGCGATCACTGTATAAAAAAAGGTCACTTATACAGGTTTTTAAGGACTCAATATATCTAGATCACTGGTACTTTCCTCGCTGGTAAATTAAATTGAATTTACCATGGACTCCTTGAGGCTTTCATTTTCATACACTTAATTTTATATGACTAAATATGCATCCTTCTTTAAAATCCTGTGTTGTCACTACTTTGCACTGCTATTATTCCATAAACCTTTCAATCCAAATTACAGCACTGCTGCAGTAAAAACAAGAAAAGAAAAATGTTTTTAAAACAAACTTTGTGAGTGGAAATCTACCTTCAAAATTTCTATTATTTTAAGTTTGGTATCCATGACAACTGTATCAACTTCTTCCTCTGATTTTTTGGGTGTCATTACTTCTGATACTGGTAAAACAGATTTATCTTGGTCTGAAATAAAATTCATCATATAAATGTAGTGTAATAATGTAAAATCACCACAACAGTATTAAGGTGGTAGCTAACACTACAGGGAGATAACTCTGTAAAATCAGCTAAACGTTTTAATAACGTTGTGTTGTTAAGGGAATATTAAGCTTTTCAATGATCAATATTAGTGTTTGTCAAACTGCTATACAATCAGTGTAATTTTTCTGATGAATTGGTTGGTTCAAATGTTTTGAAATTTTAAAATTTTTGTCAATGGGTCAAAGTAAATACTTTGTCAAAATTTTATGAAAATTAAACAAGCCAAATTAATTTTAGTGAAAGTGTTGGGTCCCACCTTAAGTTGACATTAATATCACATTAACACAAATCAATCAAGACATCAAAAATAACTGAAGACAGTACAAATTTTTAGATATATGGATAAATTAGTGCTGGGCTTATAAATTACTTTGCAACATCATGAGTTTGAAATAAAAGATATTGAGGTAACTATGGTAAGAGTAGCCAAACAAAAATATGCATTTGCAACTGTGGCTATTGAAGCATTTTTTTGTATCCACACTCAACAATTGTTAGCCATGTGAAACCATCACACAGATTCAAGCTGTCCATTATAATCTACATTGTCACTGTGAGTATACAAAGGGAATTCATTTAATGGTATGTGACCATACATCTAAGACTGATTTTAATCCAACGTAAACTGTTAAAGTGCAAGTAGTATCCATTAGACAAGACTGCTATAGAGTAGCCGATGTCCAATGCTGATAAAGGTAAATTAACATTAATAACAGGCAGAATGTTTCAAAATCACTGACCTAAACCTGTCGAAGACCATACTAATCTAAAGCTTTGACATACATTTCATGAAAATCTGGGGATACATGTAGTTTTGAGATCACTTACAAAGTATACCGGATGGACCTCAGCATTTCTATATTGCCCAGTCTGCATTACAGCTGGGTGCAATCTACAGCTTAATCACTTTTACGTAAGAAATTCCTTTCTAAAGGTCTTAAAAAAGTAAAACTTATGTATTTACTAGTCCAGATAAGCGACCGAGTTGAAACTGGACTGATTGACACAAAAAATGACCAATTATTTCCGCCAATGTGTAATATGAAAACTTTGAAGCATGTTGCCTTGATTTGAAATCTGTTTAAGCAAACTATGTTATTGTAATGTAACTATTCATAAACATAGGAAAGCCTTCTATTAACTTACCATCTCCAGATGTAGAAGGTATTGCTGCTTCAGGTGTAAATACAGAGGAAAGCCTACTATTAACTTACCATCTCCAGATGTAGAAGGTATTGCTGCTACAGGTGTAAATACAGAGGAAAGCCTACTATTAACTTACCATCTCCAGATGTAGAAGGTATTGCTGCTACAGGTGTAAATACAGAGGAAAGCCTACTATTAACTTACCATCTCCAGATGTAGACGGTAATGTTGCTACAGGTGTAATATGTTTCTCTGGAACATAGTCTAAAATACTTAGCAAGGTTTTGGTCAGTCTTAACAGATCACTGAATGAGTAAAATCCAAAATATATCAACTGCTTGGCAAGATTAACGACCTGTAAAAATATCAAGATATTGATACATAAATAAATATATATACTTTATAAAATTTCTTATTGGAACATCATGATTTCAATACCATAAAATAAAAAGAATAAAATGATACAGTTTACTTAAGTGTTGGTGTCAACTTATTGATGCTATTTAATTCAAAGTGACAATCCAGCATACCAATAGTATCCGCTCAGGATACTCTACCCACAGAAGAGGAAACAGTTGGTGGAGTTTGCATTGTAACATATTTATCAAATAACAGCTAAAGCAGGAAACTTGATAATTTATTTACCTCAAATGTCAATTTATTCTGTTTCATGTCAGAGAATGACCATTTCTCCTCTACAACTTTGGTCAGATAGTCTTCGACAAACATAATTGTCTGTGAAAATCTAGGTTTAACTTTCTCTTTTTCTGGATCTTTACTTGCATTGGATTCATAGCTGAAATTAAACTCTAAAAATAGCAACTCAAACAAGATAAATGTTTGAAATTTGCTGAATTTGTTATTTAAAATAAAAAGGAAATCAGAGCTCTGATGACCTACTTATCTACATAAGAAATAAATTGTAAGGCTATTTATTGAAAGGAAAAAGGACAAATAAAAAATTAATTGGCATAACATGCCCTCGCTCTGTATAAAGTCTCATTGCAAAAGTTCTCTATGTGTAAATGAACTTACTCCTCTATAGATATTTGTGTTGGAATCTCTGACCATAGTCTGGCATATTTAACTGGCTTAATGATTTCCTGTGGGTCTCTGTCAACATGCATGTGTAACATTAATCGACAAAACGATGCACGAAGGTCATACGGTAACACATCATCTGACATACATCTAAAATGAAGAAAAAAATTGTTTAGGTCCTGAAAAGAAAGAAAAATATGATGGATTTTGCACTTATTCAAAACTGATATCAAATGAAAATAATTATAATCTGATAAATTACGAAAGTCTTGTAAAACCTTTATTTGACCATATAATCTTGGTAAATCTACCATACTGAAAACTTCAAAATAACTAATGATTAAATATTCAAATTTCTTTTATCAAATGGATCAAATGTGCCAAAAAGCTACATATACATGTACACGTATGTTACATAATCTGAAAAACTACTTTGGTCAGTTTACACTTAAAATAAATCGTTTTTTTATGAAGCATAATCTGCCTCAAAGTAGGTTATATCATATAATCTGTTCCAAAATTGAAAACAATCCTTCAATAACTCCTATTTTTTGGTTAATTTTGCTGAAAGAATTTTTTTAATACTCGAACAGGTCCAATCATCATAACAAAATAGATCTGATAATAAATATGGCATTTGAGGTTCCAACTCCAAATTTTTAATGACTTTTGATCATCATCAAGATCCCTATAATTATATTCTTATACACATACATTTTCTGAACTTCAAACAGACCAAACAATATTCATAAGGTTTTTTTTACCTAAGAATCAGATCAATATGAAGCTGTGGTGACAGTTTGTTGATGGCCAGATATTGTCTCTCCAAGCACATGTGTGAAAACAGATCAAGCTGATGTCTGCAATATAAATCTAATCAATATTTCAGGAAAAAACTCCAATGGACAAATATTCCCTATCTATGTAGAACATTTCACAGTTTCAAATTATTATATACATGTATATTGTGAACTAGAAACCACAGGTTTTATATCTCTTAACTTAGCAACTCTGCTAATAATGGCAATTAGTTTTCTCACTATACCAGGTTTGGTATTCGATGAGCCCATTATTCTCTTTATCGGTAATTTTTACCAAAATTGTTAAGAGGTGAATTTTTAGAGAAATAAATTAGAATGAATAATACAACAGAAATCAAGCAACTCGAACAGCTAACTACGGAGCTATGTTTTAGGATGAAATATTTCCTGAGTGATCTCTTGAAAAGGTTAACTCTTTTAACTAATTTCCATATGGTCTTAATATGTATGGTATTCCACTCTTCATACTGTCTTAAACATATTTTGATATATCATTATTTTTCAAGTATTTCAAATAAGGATATTCCTGTTAATGTAAATTCTGAAATTATTGCGTGCATTTATTATTGCGATATTGTCATTTTAGACCAAAATGCAATTTTAATCTTAGCGATATTGGGAAAAACTCCTCTTCATTCATATAAAAAATTCCAAGATGCGAGTTTAAATTATAGCGATAACAACCCTGTCGCATTTTTCGCAATAATTTCCGAATTTACAGTATCTAATGTACCTATAATATTCCAATATGGCTGTATCATCTGATGTATCTAGTCCTAAATGATGATGTTCAGTTACACTTTTTGCCAGCTCCTCAATACTTTTTTGCTTTTGTCCATTTTCACCATCCTCCCATACAAGAACTACCTCTTCTACTTCCTCTATCGTAACAATGGGTTCTGACGCTGCTGTGCCATCGACATTTTCTACTTCCATTTCCACCTCCATCTGAGTCTTTTCTAACCTAAGAAATCAGAATGAACGTAAGATACATAGACAATTATTTGCTGAGTTTAAAATCATGAATTTTACATTTACAAACTCTGACATGAATGCAAAGGATTTTCCTAAGGGACAAGATCAAAAGTTCAATGTAGGATAAAAAACTTAATACAAATAGTTTGGGGGTGGAGGGTAAAAATCGCTGCAAGTTTTGTTATCCGACATCAATTTTGGGATTGAAAAATACGGATTCAAGTGATGTCCAAGTCAATATACAGAACAAACATGCATTGTTGAGGAAAAACAGGACCCATGATACAAAAAGTATACTCTCAAAGCATATGCCCATATTGATCAATTTTTCCCAAAATAAATTAAGAGATGGGGTGGAGGGGTCAGTGAAAAAACTATGTGAATTAAGTTTTTTATCCTACATTGAACTTTTGATCTCGTCCCTAAGTTCAGTAGGCCATGACAAAAGCATATGGACAGTTGGGAATATAAAGTAAGAGTGGACACACTATATGACTTGACACGATAAAGTGTTGAACCAAAAAAAAAGAGCTCTCAAATAAATTCACAACTAAACGTTTGAATTTTTTAGCTATCTTGGTTGATATATGTTGATCAACAGACAAAATTCTAAGAGAAGGATAAACTAGGGACCATTTTGCTGCCATCCTAGGTTCCAACTGAATCAGCAGTTCAAAAAAATAAAAGTTTTTAAACAAATTTTTCAAGTGGGAAATTCTAGGAGTTAATGTAACTAAAATCTATGTTACTGAGCTGACTTTCAGTTTTCACACAATTTAAGTGTCTACATTCATCAAGTTATCAGTTTTATATTTATATTCAAGTATTTCTGCACTTTAATGAAGTTCCGTAATAAATACTCATCTTTAATGTCAGAAAACTTCTTTTTTTATCAGTAGGTTAGCAAGCATTTTTAGGTTTTGTTATTTACACGTTTACTTGTTGCCCAAGTCCCAAAGCATTAAAGTAAAATGCTGTTATTAATAGATTTTTATTGTATGTATTTATTTGTTCTGTTAATGTCACAGGTGGTTATGGGGGAAGGGTTAAGTATTCCAAAATTAATTTCACTCTGTAACATTTTTATATGTCTGTCCTTGTATGAACTCCATCAATGAATGTATTTACAAATAGATTAAATGTTTACATCCGATTAAATGTTTACCACATATCATACTATCAATTATCACCCTACTTGGGCAATACAAATTGGAAGCCAGAGGCTCCTAGGAGCCTGTATCACTCACCTGGTTTACAATATAGCCCAAAATATCTCATTTAAAGACTAGCCTGTCTATTTTGGCCTTTGAAGATGAAATGATAAATCTTTGTAGAAGACCTCAAACACATCATTTGTACCAATTAACAAAGCTTTGGATTTGTTCAATTTGGAAACAAAAATTGCCAATGGCAATGTTTTAGCCATATCAAGAAGATTTGAGGACACTTTGTGAAGAACTTCACAACAATCATTTGGACCAATTGCCCATGGCAGCCATGAATTTTGCCGGATCAAGTCAAAAAGCGGTATCCTGGTAGAAGATCTAAAAAAAATCACTTGTATCAAGTTACAAATCATTTGCACTTGTAGTTTGAGAGGAGATGATTTTTCAAATTACAGTCCATCAGAAACAAGAACTGCCCATGGCAACCATGTTTTTCTACCAATCAAGATAAAATGAGGAAAATTTGTAGAGGACTTCATTAACATCATTTGTACCAAGTTACAAATCAGTTGCACCTGTGGTTTCAGAGGAGATGATTTTTAAAGTTTCAACCAATCAGAAACCAGAATTGCCCATGGTGGCCATGTTTTTCGTCTACTCAAAATGAAATGAGGAAATTTCATAGAGGACCTTTAGTATATCATTAATGCAAAGTTTGGTTGCAATTGGCCAAGTAGTTTCAGAGGAGATGATCAAAATCTGAAACGTTAACGACAACGACGGATGGACAGACAACAGACAATGTAGGCAAAGTGATGGGAACAGCTCATATGGCTTTGCCAGGTGAGCTAAAAAGCCATTTTAAAATATCTAAAGATATGTCTATGGCACTGATCTATATATTATTATTCATATAAACGTTTTCTTTTTCACTTAAAATTGAAATTTCCAGCACACCCATGAGAAAAAAACATTCCACAACACAGAAAATAAATAAATAGAATAGACTTACCTTGTTTCTATGAGAATGTCAAGATTTTCATCACTTAATAAACAGTTACAAATCAAGTCTTGTGTTGCTGGAATTGCTGACCCATTAGACACACACAAAACATACAGATAATCCAGAAATCTGAAATGAGAACAAGTTGTTCCTACAAACCCGTATATCTTAACTTGAACCTTCATATAAATCTCTTTTTTATATTTACACATATATCATCTCCAGAAAGAATTCAAGAAATTTATATTTCTATTTTTAGTGAAGGCAGCTTTGATAAGGAGGGGATATAATAAATTGAGGTTACACATGTTCTATAGTTGAATTAATGTTTTCTTGGTCTTTGTGAACTGACATTCAGTTACCAGTATAACTGTTGATTAATGTGGTCTAAGAACTTAAAAATTTTTAATTTACCTATTCAAACCATATCAGTATTATTTGCTTTTATATATAAATCAGAAATAACCAATTTAAAATGGAAAATTTTAAAGAAGTTTCATTTTGGACCCTTTGGACCTTAATGTAGACCAATTTGAAAACGGGACCAAAAATTAAGAATCTAAATACACAGTTAGATTCGGCATATCAAAGAACCCCAATAGTTCAATTTTTGATGATTCAATTTTTGATGAAATCAAATAAAGTTCAATTTTGGACCCTTTAAACCTCAATGTGGACCAATTTGATAACTGGGCCCAAATATCAATTTCTTGCTATTGCGCAATACTGTGCAATTGAAGATTTCTTGCTATTGCACAATACTGTGCAATTGAAAATTTCTTGCTATTGCACAATACTTATTATAATAATTTACACATCCTGTTTGGTGGGTATCTCTTGCCTTATTATTATTATTTTCTTATATATATATAAATCAGAAATTTAATAATAAAGTTTTTGGCAGTTTAGGTGAGATATTCAAATGAGTTTCAATTACCAACCTTACACTGCCTTTTAAATTATGTTTTGTACTTAAGTAATTGTCCATTAACCTTTTCCCCCCTTTTTTGCACCTTATTCCTTAACGGTTTGAGCCATAACTACCAAAGACAATTCTTACCATCCCTTTGTGGTATTCCAATATCCAAAATCTAAATACATGGTTAGATTCAGCATATCAAAGAACCCCAAGAATTCAATTTTTGATGAAATCAAACAAAGTTTAATTTTGGACCCCGATTTGGACCAACTTGAAAACTGGGCCCAAAATAAAAAAACTAAGTACATGTTTAGATTCAGCATATCAAAGAACCCCAAGATTTCAATTTTTGATGAATTCAAATAAAGTTCAATTTTGGACCCTCTAAACCTCAATGTGGACCAATTTGATAACCGGGCCTATATATCAAAAATCTAAATACATGGTTAGATTCAGCATATCGAAGAACCCCATATATTCAATTTTTGTTAAAATCAAACAAAGTTTAACTTGAAAACTGGGCCCAAAATAAAAAAACTAAGTACATGTTTAGATTCAGCATATAAAAGAACCCCAAGAATTCAATTTTTGTTAAAATCAAACTAAGTTTAATTTTGGACCCTAATGTAGACCAATTTGAAAACGGGACCAAAAATTAAGAATCTAAATACACAGTTAGATTCAGCAAATCAAAGAACCCCAGTAGCTCAATTTTCGATAAAATCAAACAAAGTTTAATTTTGGACCCTTTTGGCCCCTAATTCCTAAACTGTTGGGACCAAAACTCCCAAAATCAATCCCAACCTTCCTTTTGTGGTCATAAACCTTGTGTTTAATTTTCATAGATTTCTATTTACTTATACTAAAGTTATTGTGCAAAACCCAGAAAAATGCTTATTTGGGTCCTTTTTTAGCCCCTAATTCCTAAACTGTTGGGACCAAAACTCCCAAAAACAATCCCAACCTTCCTTTTGTGGTCACAAACCTTGTGTTAAAATTTCATAGTTTCTATTTACTTATACTAGAGTTATTGTGCGAAAACCAAGAAAAATGCTTATTGGGCCCTTTTTTGGCCCCTAATTCTTAAACTGTTGGGACCAAAACTCCCAAAATCAATCCCAACCTTCCTTTTGTGGTCATAATCCTTGTGTTTAAATTTCTTAGATTTCTATTAACTTATACTAATTTTATAGTGCGAAAACCAAATGTCTTAGGACGACGACGATGCCAACGTCATACCAATGTACGACCGCAAAAATTTTGCGGTCGTATAAAAACCAATTCCATTTCACTGACCTTTAACCTTCAAGAATTTAGCATGTCAATTTGAAGGATGCAACTAAGCAAAACAAGATTACTATAGAAGGATAATGTCCCAACCCATAACAGTAAAATAACATTACAAGAGCTGAAATGTATAACATGCTTCCTTTTCAGTCCTAATGAATTAGATGTGTATCACCAGTGTTTATGTGATAATTAAGTCAAGTGATATCTTCTTTCCATTGATTGTACAGACAGAACATGGTTGCTAAGTAAAAATGTTTTTGAATGAAAATCCATACAAAGTGCAAAATTTTTTCACGAGTCATTGTTCAATGCCCAGCATAGAGACTGACATACAATTGTATACTTCATGAAAAATCTTGTTTTTGCTGTCAAAATTACCTTGGCTTCTTGTTTTTTCTAACTAGACTGACAAATGTTTCAATCTCTTGTTTTGTGATGTGAGCTTCCAGTAGTTTACGGTTATTGTTCAGTAATGCTGTGATAGTTTCTTCTGCCAATACATCATATCCAATTTGTCTTTGCATAAAGGCAAAATGTTTGGCAATGTATTCCTGTAAAAATAAGAAATCATCCACCCAGTTAGTACTTTAGTCTTATTGGTTTGAGACCACAATAAATTCACAGTGCATTTTATACCAAATAAATTACATATAAAAATCATTTTAACTCCGACATGCAAATTTTTTTCATGTGCAAAGTATACTTACATACTTCCTGTCATAATGTCAGAATTTTAAAACTTGATCAGACTTTACTTAAAATATTGGAAAAAATAGAGGTGACAAAATTGATGCTGACAGCAAAGAACAACCTAAATATTGACACTTTTACATTTGATTGCTTTCTAACTGCCCACTTTACAGAATCCTATTTGCGGTTATGCAAAAAAGAAATAACTCACATGGATCTTAGCTCAAGGTGAGCTAAAAATTGGATACAAAAATCCATCAACCATGGAATCATTATGGTGAAGTATACATGTCACACTAATAAAAGCTATTAATTATTTACCTACAGGCTACACATTATTGTCATTTTAGGTACATGCATATATTTTTTATTTTTGAGAAAAGAACCGTATCATGAAAACTAAAGGCAGACTTTAATGAGTCAACTATTAATGAAAGTAAAATCAAGGTCAATAGTGAAATTAAAGTTTGCTTTTTGACAAAAACATAGTCTCAAAAAAAAAAAATTTTCCTGCACAACTGTTAGAGGTGTTTACCCCTTTCTGGTGTTTTCAGTAATGTTAATGAATTTTGTCAGTAATCTCAAATTTCAACATGAAAACTACCATAGAGACATGCCATCAAAGAATGTTATATTGTGTTAAGTCTAGAAACCATCTGAGTTTTTATCATCAATCTCGTTAATTGGAGGTAAATCCATATTTTGAATCTAAAATCTGAGACAATTACGAAAATTCCATAATAGTAAACACCTCTGAACTACACATGGTATCCTGTTAATTTTCATTTTACTTCAATGTTTGTGTAGGATAATTGTTCTCACAAACTTTTGTGACAGACAGACAATCAGACAGAGACAGACTGACAAACAAGGAGACAGGAAAGAGGAGAGACATACAGTTGTGTAGTGACTATCCAAACACATCTCTGACAATGGAAAATTATAACCATGTCTCACTTCTTGAGGTATTTCCTGCAGACAAGAACAAAAATAAAATAATGTTAAGTTACCTGATTTTTTCTGTAATCTTGCTGTGATAATCTTAAAATATGGTAACAAAGTTTACAGATTTGTCTAAATGGTGCATGTCTTTGATTTGCTAATTCTTCCATCTCTATGACTGGTCTCTGTCCACTAAATGGTGCTTTCAAGATTTGGAAAACCTGATAACAAAATTAATTATGCAAATAAGTTATAGTGGACATGCCATATAACAAATTCCAGTAAAGCTTTAAAAAAACAACTGGTACTTAGAGGCCACATTGAGCACATATTTCTTATATTAGTCCAAAGACTATATTCAATTCATGTCTTGTTGTAGGTTATTGAAACAAATATTTTTGACTATCATATTTAGATCCAATTTTACTTTATAACTTACTTTAACTCTTTTGGTAAGTTTAGTAAAATTATACCCAGAATGCATAAAAATTTATACATTTATCAAAGATAAACTACTTACTTGTTTCAGAATATTTTGCTCCCTGAGAAGTTTTTGCCGTTCCCTACAATCTTTAGATTTTAACATTTCTACTTTTAATGGATCTCCACCAGTGTTGTGAGATTCTTGCATAGTTACAAAGTATATCAAATCTGATAACAGTTGTGTCAGGACCCTACAAAAATAAAAGTGACAATAGTATTGTTAAAAATTTTGAACTTAACAGTCAAAATAAATTGTATACATGTAGTTTGTCTGGTTTAATCTTGTACTAACATATACAACATATTACTGCAATTCAATATACCATTTTCAACTTAAAGTTAATTCTAACAAAGAAATTAGGCAGTCACAAATGAAAAAGCTGTATAATACCGCATCTTAAAGACTTTAGAAAGGTCCATTGTTAAACAAGATTAGACTATGCCACAATTATGAAATCAGTAACTACATCGTCATAATTCACACTTACTATGAATAAGTTATGGCTCATAGTCTCATAGTTTCTATAACCCATAAAGTGCAAAATGTGAGGCAGCATAATTAAATAGGAAGTAGCTGTGTCACAGGCACAATTTGTTAGCACCCTTTCAACTCATCATGGTCATGCTTCACAACAACTATGAATTAGTTTTGGCCTACAGTTGCTGAGAATTTTGCAACCAAAAAATTCCCATAGTCCCTATAGTGCAAAATGTAAGGCTGCATTACCAAACAGGAAGAAGATGTAGCTGTACTGCATATAAACTAAATGCTCATAGGAAGCGATATCACTCAACTGGATTTAATTTCCGATCCAAAGGCCATAAAAAAAAAATTAAACAGCATTATCAAAACTTTTTGCTGCTTTTTGTTTTAGTATAAGTGGACATATTGGACCTTAGTCTAGACCCAGGGACACAATTTTGAAAGGGGATAACCTCAAAACCATTTGATTAATGTTTGGTCTGAATTGCCCAAGTCCTTTTCTTTGGAGAAAACTTTTTAATATTGTTCTGCTGATTTTTTAACAATGTCAATAAACAATTTTGAAAGGGAATAACCTTAGGAACACTTCATTAATGTTTATTCTCTAATGCCTCAGTACTTCCAGAGACAATTTTCAAATATTATTTGCTGATTTTTATATTTTTAGCAGCCATATTGGTCCAAGGTTTAGACTGTTCAGGTAAAATAAACGATTCTGAAAAAGGAAAACTTCAAGGCCATTTCATCAGTATTTAGTCTCAATTCCCCTAGTAGTTTCAGAGGGGAAAATTTCTAAATATTATTTACTGTTTTTTTTTTGGCATTTTTAATAAATTTTAACCAAGGTCAAGACTAATGGACAAAATTTGAAAAGGGGACCACCCAAGAACCATTTCACCAGTGTTTGGTCTAATCTGCCCCTAAATTCTTAAAAACAGTAATTTTTGAACTACCTCCTCTCATTCTGGGTAATGGACTCTTTCTCCAACTTCTGGGCAATTTCTGCCAGAACTTTGCTAGCATCGTTTGCAAAATCTAGATCTCTGACTTCTTGTGGAGACACAGGAACTATAGCAAAGGCTTCCCTGTCATCTTTTACCTGGGCACATCCTACCTACAAAGATCAAACAGCAACGCTCATTTCTGGTGTCAAATATTGATCATACATGTTATGTACAAAAACAATATGACCTACGTTTTACTAAACCTCTAGTACAGCATGAGTGCACTATGAAATTCCATAAATGAGTCTTTCATATACCAATCATTGGTTCCATGATGCATTAAAGAAAAATATTTGACATTTGAACTGCTCCTAGCCTTTGTTCAAATAAGCCACTGACATTAATTTCATTGAAATCTTCGGACACATGTGTACATGACAGCACTTAAAAAGTCAATTTTCCATAAGTTTACTATTCCAAGGGACCCAAATCAAGAAACCCAATTGTTCAGTGCTTGTATCCAAACTCATCAGAGTCATTGCAGATATAAAACTTTGATATAAATTTCATTAAAATCTGTTCAGATATATGGATATGAGAGTACCTACAAAGTCAATTTTCCATATTTTCACTGTTCCAAGAAATGTTACTAAAATAAATTAATTTCCAGATGCTGATTTTCAATTTGTCTGAGATACTGATGATATAAATCTTTGATCTGCTTTATTTATTGATATTTTCTGCTGTGGTATTATATACGCATTTATTGATTGTCTATTCTAAAATACTTTAAAATAGTATTTTATATGAATTCAGAACAAGTAAACAATAATAAAAAGCTTCAAACCTTCTTTCTAATTGGTTTATCTTCTTCTTTATCTACAAAAATAGTTGTACTATGTATCCATGTGTTGGTACACAGATGATGCAGTCTTACATAGGAACTTCTGTAAAGAAATATTAGTAATAAAAACTACAAATAAAGTGCTGTTATTTTTGCCTAGCTGCATATCAATTTCTGAAGGTGAATGTTATATAAATTGTAACTCAGTGTTTACATAATGACAAAATGTAGTTTCCATTTGCAAGTCTATATAGAATTAGCATATCCACAAAAGAAAAAGACAAAATTTGGGACATAATATATTGGAGTACAAAGCTGGTCATGACTTGGTCTTTGTGTTTCAGTGGTAGGATATGTATGAACAAGATGCTATTCATAGTTTCAAACTAGTTGTTACAGAGGGGAAGATTTAAAAATAATTTACAATTTCCTCTTTTTAATAAAGGTTGCTGTGTATTTCTGAAGGAAAGAACAACAGACACAACTTGGAAAAAAAAATAAGCCTGACCCTTACTGGTTTACTTGTCTCAGAAAGATGACTGAAACACAAGCTGGCCAAATAAACTAAGCACTGAATTTATGTGCTGTACATAAAATAAAACTCATGCAAATCCACTATTTAATATAAATGACTGACAAAAATCTTTAGTCATACCTTGGTACATGTGAATCTTTGGTCATTGATGTGGGATCTAGTTCAAAGATGGTAGCCACATCATGTCCATGAGGTACAGACACCAAACAATAAACAGGAGAAGTTGAACTTCCTCTTAGTTTGCTACGCATACTATCTGTAGTGGGATCTTTATCAATCTATAGGTTAAAAAGATAAGCTGTACAGTAATATTACATTGTAACCTGTGATTTACCATAGTATCTGAGTGAAAGAAAATCTAGAAATGCTAGACTCTGTACAATTTAATGAAAAGTTTAACTAATTGTTGAATTGAAATACCAGAAATAAACTTATGACCAAACTACAGCTGTAAATAACTTGTGTGCCTAGTGCCCTCATGATTTACTGTTTAGTTCGGTCACGCATTGTTTATTTCTAGAATTTGAATTAAGCAATTACTTATATTATAAGTAATCTCTCTTTCTTCTCAAATAAAAGGTCCTAGGTTCTCAGGCATCGCCACATCCGAAAAAACCTCACACGTTGACGTTTTTTATTCTTAGTAAAATCGTCTCTGGAAACAGTTGATACTTATTATTTCATACCTACGCTTGTAGAAACAAGTATATCAGAAAAAGCTTTTCTGAACAGGTTTAGAATGTCACATTTAAAAAAAAAATCATTTCTTAAAACATGTAGACTTCTGTTATGTAAAATATAACTGTGAGGGGACCTCACTAACTATACCCGCTGCTGCTGTTAATTTAATGGACTAGGGCATCCTTATCATGGTGAATTGTCTCACAATTTCTAAGTCCAACTGGGTATAACTGAGGAAACAAAAGGGTATAAAATTATGGGAAAAAGTATTGGACCAGGACAACTTCGCATGCGCACATCTACGTACTAGGATCTAACAGTACGCAAAGTTTAATTAACCTCTGATAAGGCATATTTGAGAAAGTGTGGGTACAAAAAAAATTGGGGGATAGACATAATTTCTATTAAAGTCTAAAAGAGTATAAAATTATGGAAAAAAGTATTGGACCAGGATAATACTTCGCATGCGCACATCTACGTACTAGGATCTAACAGTATGCAAAGTTTCATTAACCTCTGATAAGGCATGTTGAGTACTTTGGGTACAAAAAAATTCTGGACAGACAGACAGGCTGATTCCTATATACTCCCCCCCCCCCCCCCCCCCCAAACTCTAGCTGGCCCTAAACAAATGGAATGGTTGGTCGCCCCTGATGCCCTTAGAGTCCCATAAATATGCCCTTTCTTTTAGAACATGTTTTATTGTCATTAATTGAACTAATTAAGTTCAAAGCTTTTAAAGTATCTTTTGTGGTTACAAAAAAAATATGCACAGTTGCTCCCCTTTGATAAGCAATTTTCTTTTCAATTTTTTTCTGACAAGGAAAACATAAAATATATATCTAATTGTTGAATAACAAATAAAAAATGAATTTTGAGAAAACATTGTAATCTTCTTTTGATGTGTTTCCCAAACTTTTTTTACATATAATTTTATGTTAAACCTTTGGAATTTTTTTATGATTTGGGCTATATTTGTGCAATCAGTAGAATGAGTCATGAAAAACGTTTAATAGTTGTAAAGTATTTGTTTCATTTGGAAATCTATGACGACACCCAGGAATGATTTAAATCACATATTTGATGTTTTTCTTTTTTTTTTTTTTTTTTAGCTCAAACAAAAATTCTATCTCAAAAAAAAAAAAGAGAAAAAAAGCCTCCCTCCCTCATCTATTTTTTTTCAAAAGTGGCTGGAGAACCTTAGCATCTTTTTTGCATGGCCTAAACATAGAACCAAAGTAAATAGTGATCTTCCTGAGATTTTTATATTTCATCATTTTCTACTATGAAAAATGTTTTATTCAGTCACTTAAGGCTGATCTGATACAACCTTTAAATTCAGTCCAAAAAAAAAGATGAGAAAAATATAAAATTTGAAGAGAACATGATCGCTTTTATTCAACACAGAAGTTACTGAAAGTTTGGCAGCTTCAATCAATGAGAACCAAAATGTTTGGAGTAATCTTAATACAATTTCAATATACTGTGAATTCAGTAATTTTTGTGGATTTAAAATTTCAACAAAAAAATAAAAATAAAATCAGGCAATAAAATTCTTTGTAACCAATTTTGAAGCACAAGATGTGCACATTTCATCGATTTACAAATAGATGAATAATTTCTAAAATCGAATGTTAAACTCCAACCAGTGCAATAAATGTTTGCTGTCCAAAGCAAACAAAACACCCAAAGAAATTACTTGTTAACTATACATATATTCATTATTTATTTGAAACTTATACTTTACTACATTACATTATTTGAAGTATTTATTTATTTCAATAATTCATCTTGGCCCAAATCTCTTCCTTAAGTCATTCTTCCTTGTCAACATTGTTATTCATACTCATCCGTTTGAGATGTATTTACTTAAGATCAAACGGTGATATTATATTCTTGGGAAGTATCTCGAGCTTGTTTTATTTTCCTCTTGATCAAACAATTGAAACTATATATTTTGTTGGGTTTTTAAATTCGTGGATTGTGTTGTCCACGAAATCCATGAAAATTGGTGTACCATAAATAATAAGTGTTTCACAGTACATTTAAGCAATTTTTATTAAATAAAGCACATCTCTGTTGATAAATATCAATGAAATATCATACTATCACTTTTTTTCAGTAATTACCAGAAATAGCTTTGCCCAAGTTGTCCTAGATGTTACCAATATTTTTTTGTTTTGTTTGCATGTTCATGGATAAGTTCATGTATCAATCTGTTTATAATATACTGTAAAAGTTTCTGAACATACCCGTACTGATATGGCAATACATAAAAGATGTGTTTTGTTAATAAAAATAACCCTTTATAAAGTGATCTGCCATATTTGTTGTGTGTTCATAAAGAATAGTATTTCGTATCAAATACCAACAAAGTTTCATTCACTTATTTGAACACTATAACATATAGCAGAAACATTATTTCATACAAACATTAATATTAAACAACATCAAACTACATTTCTTCTAACAGGTGAACTATTAAAAGTGAAAATCTTGACATCTGACTTGCTGGTCTGTGCCTTAGAGAAAGACTGTAATACAATATTTATTTTCCTAATACCTCTGCTGCTAAATACTGTCCTGTAGCCAAATGCTTGAACCTGAACAAACTCATCCACTGTCCAGCACCACCTCTACATGGATCATGATGAACGACCTGTAAAATATTCCAATAAAATATATATATATTCCACAAAATACATGTATGTTAAAATAGTCTGTGAAATATGGACAATTATCAAATAAAAATAAATAATCAAAGGAAACAAGATGCTCATGAGTCAAACCAACTAATCAGATCAAAGGAAGAATATTTTTTTTTAAATTTGACCAATAAAAACTAAAATTGCCCATCAAAGGCCCATGATAGAATATGCAAACTCTAAAGAC
Source organism: Mytilisepta virgata (assembly GCA_028015205.1). Taxonomy (NCBI): domain Eukaryota; kingdom Metazoa; phylum Mollusca; class Bivalvia; order Mytilida; family Mytilidae; genus Mytilisepta; species Mytilisepta virgata. Next base: position 93,751,229 of record CM051519.1, on the reverse strand, counting down.
AACCTCCCAAAGATGTCCAATATCTAGTTTCAGTTCATATGGCATAATAAGTTTTGATAGTATTTCTGAGGTTCATCTAATCAATCATAAGATACTGCCCGTGGCCACCATATTACAGAGTCTATCCAATAAACCCAGACACAAAAAAAACTTCATACAACATTTAAATTTTCAAAAATTACTGAAATCCTTACATAAATGTATCATAAGAAAACATAAGAATAGGGGGTAGCGTAAATCAGACATAAGTTTAGTAAGAAAGATGAAAATGTAAAACATCTCAAATAAAATTACAAAACAGGTGATCTAAAACTTAAATGGCAACCATACTGACTTGTTTGAGGATTTCCATGGGTCTTTCAGTACAAGATTAAAATGTGAAAAATACAAGAATGGACAGATGCACAATGGATGCCAAATATACACGAAAGCTCATCTAAACTAAAGGTCCATATCAGCTTACATAAAAACAAACAAAAAATTAAAATCTAATGACAAATCAATATATCAGTTTATTACTGATGCAAAAACATGACTCACTAATTCAGCACATCCCGAGCACAGGCAAGCATACCTTTCCATAATTATAAACTAATGGACATTCCCAACTGATATCTTATTAAGCACACAATTCAATTATGCTAAACAGACATATTGAGATAAAAAGTCAATTTTTTTTTAAAAGGTGCATTAATACTAGAAGTTAATCATTGAGTGCTGATTTCTGAACTTATCAAATAAATTGTTGATATAAACCTTTGACATCAATTAAAATAAAGTCCAATTTAAAAAAAAAAGGTCAATTTTTTTTTTTCAAGGGGAAACCCGAAAATATCTTGTATAATTAAACTTAAGGTGAGGCTGTTTCTTTAAAATTCATTTAAACTTCTTTTTTGTTGAAAGAAATCCTACAACTTTGTGACAGACTGAAAATGGAAAGAAGGAGATCCTTATTAAACCTGATCTGTTTCTTTTTACTTTCCATGCAACACATCAAACAGCAAAAACTACATCTCAAACAAAACTTTCCAAACAATATATACCCTTCTATTACTGACTTCTGCAGATCTAATAACCTTTAAACATTAAAAAAATCATAAATTTATACAAGCATTCTGAAAGGGTAAAAAAATAAACGAAGTCATCAAACAGGAAGTTTATGTTGCCTTCCTCTGAAGATGAATCTCACAATACGGCATACCTATAGAAGGCTTGTGACAAAAAATAAGGCAGCTGTGAAGAGTAGTTGCTGAGAAAAGTGTAACAAAAATTTTTGTTCCAAACGGACGCACCCACACATGCACGGACATATACCCACTCTCCTTTCGAGAGGGGGTATAATAATCATTTTTTCACAGCAAAAGAAAAATTGTTCTGATGTGCTTGTCAAGTTCTTCGTCCAAAACAAATGATGTGCGTCAATAATGCTTAACACAGATCCCAATGCAGCCTTTTATTAATTCTTGCATTTTATGCGCAATAACCTAACATTTAGTACATATAGTGAAGAAGAGACTCACCAGAGCCTGTATCGCTCACCTGGAGTCTGGTTTTCATTGGACAATTAATCAACTATTTGACCAAGTTTGTTGCAATTGGTTCAATTGTTCAGGGAAAATTTGTTGAAGATTTATTTTTCATAAGGTTTAATGTTAAAATTGGTTAAATGACGAAAAATGTTAAATTTTGAAAATTTGACGAAAAAAGGACAATAACTCCTAAATGGGTTTTGGGATTTCCTTCAAAATTTCAGTGTAAGTAGATCTTGTCATGCTGATCAATTTTACCGATTTTGTCAGATTTTTGATATCTGTAACGGTTTTTAAGTTATAAGCCAAAAACAACACATGCACCCCTATATTCTATTTTTAGCTACGACAGCCATGTTTTAAGTCAGATCAAAATAAATTGAGGATTGTTTGTAGAGGATATGTCGTAGATCATTCCTATTAAGTTTCAAACCAATCGGCCCAGCAGTTTAGAGGAGAAGATTTTTGAATGAAAAAATTTTGAAAATTTGACAAAAAAAGGGCAACAACTCCTAAATGGGTTTTGGGATTTCCTTTAAAATTGCAGGGTAGGTAGATCTCAACATGGCAAACATTTTTCAAATTTACATTTCACTTCTATCTCAAATAGTTTTGGAGATAAATGACCAATAAAATGCTCCGGGGGGCGCAGAAGTTCATTAAACTAAAGTTATTGGCAAATTTCAAATGGAATTTGTTAATAATAAAGTTTTGATAACAGGGCACACATATCAATTTCTTGCTATTGCGCAATACTGTGCAATTGAAGATTAATTGCTATTGCACAATACTGTGCAATTGAAAATTTCTTTAAATATTTGACACATAATAGGTTTCTGACACAGAATAACTGAAATCAAAGAACTTAGAATTAGTCATATGATTTGAATTTATATTCAATTTTTCGCTTCTTGTGCAATACAATATGCTGTGGAGAATTGCCCCCCTCCCCCCCCCCCAAAAAAAATAATTTACCACTTTTTTAGCTTTTGTGCAATACACTATAAGGTGCACATTAACCCCCCATCCCAAAAAAAAAAACCCCAAAAAACAATAAAATTTATTGTAACCCCCCCCTCACCCTTTTCTTCCTAAAAAAAATTTGAAATCTTCTTTTTAATTTATGAAATATGAAATGAGAAAAAAAATACACTATGCTATTGCGTATTGACCCCCCCCCCCCCCCCAAAATAAAAAAAAAAAAAAAAAAAACTTCTTGTACCCCCCCCCCCCCCCAACCCTTTTTTGCAAAAAAAAAATGTTTGAAGAAATTTTCTTTTTAATTTCTGAAATCTGAAATGAGAAAAAAATTGTCCCCCCCACAATTTATTATTTACCCCCTAAATTTTCACCCCCCCCCCCCCCGACCTTTCCCTTTTTCCAAAAAAAAAATTCTTTCCCTCAAGATAAGGTCATAATCCCTATTCAAATTTCTCATGGAGTTTGCAAACATAATTACTCATTTAAATACACCATTGAAGTCTTAAAATAGAAAATGACATATGGCTAAAATTAATATTAATTAATAGTAACTTCTAAAAATAAATTGACAGCTATAAATCACCCCAAGACAATCTACATTTCTTTATACATAATTGAATCATACACAATATTTTACTTTAAATGTGTTTGGATTACCTCCCTTACACCAAGATAATATCATAGATTCCTATTTACTTATACTAAAGTTATTGTGCAAAAACCAAGAAAAATCCTTATTTGGGCCCTAATTCTTAAACTGTTGGGACCAAAACTCCCAAAATCAATCCCAACCTTCCTTTTGTGGTCATAAACCTTGTGTTTAAATTTCATAAATTTCTATTAACTTATACTAAAGTTATAGTGCGAAAACCAAATGTCTTCGGACGACGACGCCGACGACGACAACGGACGACAACGACGCCAACGTCATACCAATATACGACCGCAAAAATTTTGCGGTCGTATAAAAATGTTAAAATTTTGAAAATTTTTGAAAATTTGATGAAAAAAGGGCAATAACTCCTAAATGGGTTTTGGAATTTCCTTCAAAATTTCAGGGTAGGTAGATCTTGTCATGCTGATCAATTTTACCCTGTCTTTGATATCTGTAACGGTTTTTAAGTTATAAGCCAAAAACAACACATGCACCCCTATATTCTATTTTTAGCTACGACAGCCATGTTTTTTGTCAGATCAAAATAAATTGAGGATCGTTTGTAGAGGACATGTCATAGATCATTCCTATTAAGTTTCAAACCAATCAGCCCAGCGGTTTCAGAGAAGATTTTTGAATGAAAAGTTTATGACAGACGGATTGACAATGTACCCAAAGTGATGGCAAAAGCTCACCCTGGCATAGCCAGGTGAGCTAAAAATATTATTAAGATCTAAACTCAAATTACTACAAAATTAAATAAAATGCCTGATAATATTTACCTCAACTTCCCACAAAGCTTTAGAACTAGTAGCTGTAGTTGCAGTTGCTCTAGCTGTCATTCTCAGGAAAACATATTGTTTCTTCTTGTAATCATCTCCTGTGAGAAACATCTGCTCTTCTGCATGAAATAATCTTACGACATCACCCTAAAAGAATATAAATTCACAAACACTTATTTCTTGAATTCGTGGGTGGTAAACATTTCTCTATTTTTATTTTCATCTGATATTTGTAAAACTAAAATGAAAATTGCCTATAGCAAGTTCCATTTACTGGAAACAAGATTTTTAGAACTGCTTTAAACAAAGATAACACACAATAAACATAGGCACATAACAAAAGTCTATAAGAAACAATATCCCTCCTTGACTTCAATACCAACCACAACAAAAAAAAAAACCTTCCAGCTTATAACTGTTTTATGACCTAAAATTCAACTCAATATGACAATATGGATTTTTTAACCTATTATTTAGTTGGGTAAAACCTCATTATGCCTGATTTCAGTACAAGTCTTTTCATTTCATAACAAATGATGCAATTTTTCCTAAATTTCTCTTCCAATCTGTAAAATTAGCAGCCTGGGAAAATTGAAAAATTATCTGATGATTGAATACTCAATTCATGGTATGAATATTTTATAATTTAGGCCACAATACACTGATTTTGAGTTCTTTGGAAGGCAAAAATAGGTGCAAGCGAACTGGATTTAAATTCATTTGTTTTCTTGATAAGTTTTTTTTTGGGTGAAGATCAAATTTACAGGCAGCTCACATTTTTTTTAATTAAAATATTGCAAAAAGTGTGAGGAAATCCCAAAATTTTAGGAGTTGATGAACAATTTTTATTTTTTATGTCTTTAAAAATGAAAAATTTGGGGCAAAGTTTCTGCATTTTCGCAAAATGAAGAGGCAGAAAAAAAATTTGGCATTGACTTAAGTATCAAATCAATTTGATTTGTCTTATCACTTGGTTGTCAGGTGCAATTAGCTCAGTCATAGCTAAAACAATTAAAGTTACTCATGATTTTGTTCAGGTCTTCAAGAGAAACAAAAATATCTGCCATAGTAATTTTTCACTTCTAATACTTTCAATTTTTCAAGTGCATTTATTTTACTATATGAAATCCCAAACAAAGAATCATATTCTGGGTTTAAAAAATAACCTGAACAGACAATGATAAAAATTTTCATGCTTCCTTGGATGATTCAACAAGATTAATGCCACTACAGGGGCTGCTCTCTACCCACCAAGGGCATAGGGATTAGAATAAGTTGGTAAAAATTGTTTCCCATTTCACTATAATTAAACAAGTTTAAATAAATTGTCTTTTTTGGTCTGTTAACTTCAGAGTGAAATGTTATCCTGACATTTAACCCATATCTCTTCTTTTTCCTATACAGAAAAGCAATACTGTCACGTTTCAATTATAGATCTGACAATGTTTACTTGTTATTTATTCTAGCCAAATTAAAATATGGTAAAAATTTGAGACAGACATGGGCAAACAAGGAATATTTGGATTTATGTCTAAATACTTTGATATATACAAAGTTATTCTATATTCTGCAATAGCAAACATATTTATTTCATCATTAAAATAGTAAATAAATACAAACTCCTTTTAATACATTCTCCACGTTTTCTCTGTAATCCATAAATAATGTTAGTCTCCATGATGTAGAAGAGTTTACTGAGTTCACCTGGAAACAAATATATATTCTATGTTACATAATATATATATATTATTTCAGGAACACATCCAAAAGATTAATTTCTAGTAAGTACAATATTCAATGATGCAATTCTGTTGTCTGGCACTTTTGAATCAAAAAGGAACCTAGGGGTTTCCCTTGGTCATTTTAGCATGGCGCTGCATCATGCCTTCATCTTTGAGTACCATGCTGCCCTCTGAAGCCTTTTTAGAAAGTGCCTTGAGAATACTTTAATTGCCGTCTAAAATACCATTCAGAAGACCCTTTCAGGTACCCCATTTCTATCAAATTAAGTTGTTTTATTTTCTTTAAACAGATTTATAGCAGTTTTTTTAACCTAATTTAGGAATAAAGGGGTTAAATATTCTTAAGTGTTTGATTGCAGGGCTAACAGTGATTTATTGTTTAATCAATTAAGAAATTTTCCCCATCCTGTGAAATAGGATGTCCTAATATTTAACATTGACATGCTAAATTGCCACTACTAGGGAAAAGATACCATGCCTTCACATATTTCTGGGGAAAACTCTAGAACCTTTTAACTTAATGAACACTTGTTAGAATGTAGGTATTCAAATGAATAAAAAGTAGTAAATATAAACTTCTAAACACCAGATTATGTACAAAGAATGTATCATTAATAATACTCAATAAAAATGCACATTTCTGCTTTAGTTCTACTGAAGAGAATAAAAGATAAGTTTCTCTCTGGGTCTGACCCACCTGACATAATTGTCAACACCTAGTAGGTCAGGTAGCTATTATTATATTACTTGGAAGGAGACCAGGAATGGAAAACATTTCCCTTATGTTTAATGTATTATTTCAGCTCAATTTGTCTTTAGTGGTAAAAAAAAAACATTTCCAAATAATATAATGAAACAATACTCAAGTTACTGAACAGGAACCTACATTTTTGCTATTATTCATATTAAAAGGGGATATAACTCAACAAGACAAACTGGGAAAAGATAACCATACCCAAATTCAAACTTGTAATAAATATTGTGTAAGACAATTTGTGTAAGATTTGATTAACATTGGGCCAAAGCAAAGTCAAGTAAGAAAAGTACATAAATTTTCGATTTATACATTTTTGGCAGATGAATAATAAAAATAATCACAACTATATTACTGGACTTTCCACAGAAAGATGGAAACCCCCTACATAATAATAATTAGAACAATCTATATAGGTCTTTCCATGTAGTGATTGAAAGACCTAAACATTTCTATTTAAACTGGTAATATTTCACCTATTTACCTCTTTGCAGCCAGGATTGTCAGTTAACTCACAGTTGCTCACATGGAGAGGTTGGACTGCATTCACTGGACTTAATACAACCTTGTCTCCAACTACAACCTAAAATAAATTTCATTATATTGTAGCAAATATTCTGAAAGTATTAAAATGTCTCCTGCAGGCTTGAAAAATTCATTCAATACATTTGTATCAATAAAATTTGTCTCACTTAATTGAGATTGGAAATGTTTTTGTCTTATATTCTGCAATCAGAGATGATTTTCCCAGCAAAGAAAAAACAAGAGTGGACACACTACATGTCTCGCCTGAGTATGCACATGGACACACAATAATGATTATCTGATACCCGACATTTTGCAAGTCAAAGGAAAATGCGTTAAAAGAAATTGAGGTCAAGGTCAAAAGGCAGGTGTCATACTGACATGTATCCACTAATATTATCTATTGACCAAATATGGTGGGTCTAGGTATTAAAGTTGCTGAGAAATGGACCTAATCTCGAAAATGTGATAAAGTTACAAAGTCCAGAGACAGGTGTCAGACTTGCATACACCCACCAACTATCTATAGACCAAACACGGATGGGTCTAGGTATTAAGGTTGCTGAGAAAGGACTTAATCAAGAAATTTGGATGAAAGTCACTCAAGCATGAAATTGAGGTTAAGGTCCAGAGACAAGTGTCAGATTGGCATGTACCAACCAAGAACTATGAATAGTCCAAACACGAAAAAGTGACAAAGTCACTCAAGCATGAAATTGAGGTCAAGGTCCCCAGCCAGGTGTCAGACTGATATGTACCCACCAAGAACTATCTATTGACTAAATATGGTGGGTCTAGGTATTCTAGTTTCTGAGTAATGGACTTATCCACGAAAATGTGACGTAGATCACTCAAGCATGAAATTGAGGTCAAGGTCAAAAGGCAGGTGTCAGACTGACAAGTACCCACCAAGAACTATCTATTGACCATATACGTTGGGTCTAGGTATTAGTTTCTGAGAAATGGACTTAACCACGAAAAAGTGATGTAGATCACTCAAGCATGAAATTGAGGTCAACATCAAAAGGCAAGTGTCAGACTGACATGTACCCACCAAGAACTATCTAAAGACCAAATATGGTTGGCCTAGGTATTACAGTTGCTGAGAAATGGATTTAACCATGAAACTTGGAATCAGATTTTAAATTCATGTTTATGAAGTCAGAGAACCATGAAAATGAGGTCAGGGTCACAAGACAAGTATACTTGTGGCAAACCTTATACGATAAACTACCTTGTGGATAATAAATCTTAATTGTAGGTATTACATGTGTAAAGTGATTAAAGTTTTAAAAAACTTTACGTTGTCGTCGCCGGCGGAAAGCAATATCTATATCTCGTATCCACGACTTTTTGTCGCAGGAGAGACAAAAACGGAAATACTGTCCCAGAAGCCATATTGCTATGTAAAATAAAGTACCCATCACAGAAAAATTAGAATTGCAAAAACCGGAAATTCGCTAAAAAACGGAATAAAATTATCCCTGTACTATACTGAACAGGGTTTAGCATACTATGTACTAACAAGGTTATGTACAGTCTGTAGGGATTTTGCCCTTGGTCTGTAACCATATAAGACAACTCAATAAACATCTTAAGTAATTTTGGAAAACTGAAATGTTACAATAATTATGTCAGTCCAAGGATCAAAATGCTGCCAAAACTCATTAGACTGAACAAATTTGGAACTTGATCTGTATTTCTCACAATGTAACTATATAACAATAAGAAGCTTGTAGGAGCCGTTATTGCTGAAATGGATTTTTTGGTCATTTTAGCTGGTAGTTGGTGTCAGTGGACAAAATTCTAAAAGAGAAATACCTAAGGTCAATGTTAAGTTGTGCCAATATAAAACTGAGGCTTTTGTATGGAATGTTTGTTCTGCCTGCTACAATAAATCAATATTTTAATAGAGTTGCAAATGGAGATTTTCAACCCCTCAGTGGGGGGTGATTTTAATTATACTTTATGCATGTTTACATATTTACAATTAATGTAAATGAGTTCCTGTCTTACTGATGACTACAACAAATAGCCTTTCATTTTCCTACCGTCTTTTCTACTTCATCTTATACTTAATAATTTTATAATTGGAACAAGGTTATGAATGATATTTGTCTATTTTATTAAACAACCTATTCATTCTCTCATACCATCATTCTGATACTACCATAGTTTTCATATGCTGCTCCAACTTACAGTATCACCAGATTGTCTAAGTTTATAGAAAGGTGAGATGTAGAACCAAGATCCTTCATTTCCTGCCACATCTAAAGAAACCCTCATAGCATTCTTTTCCAATAAGGCAGGGAGCCTCTTGTTAACTGTAAGGTATTTGTTGCTCTTAAGATGTAATAACTGTAGAAACAATAAATAAAAACATCTTTAGTTGCCAAAGAATTCAAATACTTATCTAGTTCTCAATTACCCACTTCATACTTTTTACTTCAAAAGAAAATGTTAAAAGTTATCTGGTTGAACAAGATTTACATTTTCAAGAAATCTAAATGGCTACCCATTCCTTTTTTTCAGTTTTAATATCTGTACTTTTCAGAAACATTTGAACCTTTTGTTAAAATATTTTACAAAAAATGCCATGTAGCTGATGATTTTTTAAATCTACATTTAGTAACTACTAACATAAAATTGATGCAACCGTAATTTCTCATAAAAATTTCATAGAAACATGAAACCACAGGTTCCCCAGGTTTCAATCAATCACCAGGTATAATTAGAAATACTGAAAGTCATGCAATAATTCCACTTAACTTTGAATTCAATTTGCCAACTAGAAGATAAGATGTTGCTGCTTGTAGAAAATACACCTGGTTGTATACAAAACTTATATTGTTGGATGTACTTATTTTTAAAATGGGGACATTAAACACTATTTCATCAGAGTTTAGCAAAATTCATAGAAGACTTCTGAATATTTTTTGTTGAATTTCCTTCCTTTTTTAAAGCAGTCATATTGATCCAAGACTGAAACACTCAGACAAAGTAGAGAGAGCCATTTAAGGACTATTCCACCAATGAAATGTATTGGTTATTTCAAAAAAAAATTATTTGTTTCCTGAGTTTCCTATTTTCTACATCAAGCAATTTTCTCAAAGTAAAATTAGTTTTAAAATTCACATGTATTTTGTAATTTTGGTTTCCTTTATCTGTTTACCTCCATAATATAGAATAAAAATTTTTTCACCACACAGGAAGGCTATTTCATTCTGCAATTTTCTTTGAAAACAACAAATATCTACCTGGACATTATTTCCGTATTGAATTTCACAACCAAGTTGTTTCTTGTACTCTTGTTCATTCTGTTTCTTCTCTAGTTCTGCAGCATGCTGTAATAAAATACAGTGTTAATGTATTACCTTAAAATCTAAACTTTAACCTAAAAGGAAATCATGGTCAGTCAACCATAACACTGAGGTCACACAACCCAATTGACCTCAATTTTGAATAAATCCCATCTTCAGGTATTTAGTGACAAAGTATCATGTTGATATGACATCTACTTCACATTAAACTACATTCAATCTAAAATTAAACCTAAAGCGGGATGTTCCTACTTATATATGCGCTCAGGTTATCTGGAATACGGAACTGTAAGTTGGCTCAGTAAATGCCCAGCCAATATAGATTGTGCCAAAGGTTTCGGAATTTGAAAAGTGCCCCTGGGTGCAACTCCCCTCATGTTATTTGGAATACGGAACTGAAAGTTGGCTTAGTAATTGTACACCACTAATGTAGATTGTGCTAAAGGTTTCAGTATTGTTTTAAGATGCAGCTCCAACTTTGGTAAATTTCCTGGAAGTCTCAAAGACCATTATTTTTTTTTATTTGACAAGAAACCATGTATTTTCTAGATCACATCAGCAGTAATACATATTGGGATCATCTAGATGTCAAAAATATGAGATTCCAATCTCAATAAATTTCCTGAAAGACTATTATTTTTTTAATTTTACTTAGCAACAATAGATTTTTTTTTATCATATCAGCTTTAACACATTTCAGGATCATTTGGATTTCAAAAATATCTGATTCCAATTTTGGTAAATTTCCTAAAAGACTCAAAGACTAGTTCATTTGTGATTTCTACTTAGCAACAATATATATTTGGAATCACTATACCAACAGCACTAGTTTGGATTTTATGGATTTAAAAAATATGTGATTCCAATTTTGGTAAATTTCCTGAAAGTGTCTAAGACTATTATTTTTTTAATTTTACTTAGTAACTATAGATTTTTTTGGATCATATTAGGACTTACCAAGCTCATTTGGATTTCAAAAATATGTGATTCCAATTTTGGTAAATTTCCAGAAAGACTCAAAGACTAGTTTATTTGTGATTTCTACTTAGCAACCATATATATTTGGAATCACTATACCAACAGCACTAGTTGGGATTTTATGGATTTCAAAAATATGTGATTCCAACTTTGGTAAATTTCCTGAAAGTGTCTAAAACTATTATTTTTGAATTTTACTTAGCAACTATAGATTTTTTGGATCATATTAGCTTTAAGACCATATGAAGACTAATCTAGATTAGTTGAATTTCAAAATATGTGATTCCAATTTTAGTGAATTTCCTGAAAGACAACTTTATTTGTGATTTCAACTTAGCAACCATTTGGAATCACTATAGGAACAGCACTTGTTTGGATTGTATGGATTTAAAAAACACAAAAGTAGCACGGGGATATGCAGTGGAGCTGCTTCGACTAGTTAGAGATGGTATAGCATTCAACTTACTGACTATACCATAGGGTTGTTAAAATAATATATGTAATTAGCCGCATGGAAAAAACACTAAACAGCCTTGACAAAAAAAAAAAAATCTGTTGTATCAACAACCTTCTTTATAATCAACTAAACATAAAATTAGTGTATCATGTAACTGCTGGCACAGTATTGATAAACAATATATAATTTACAGGTAGAAACAGATGACATATCTCCTGGCAGACTTTATAATGATATATCATTATTATATCACATACAACTGGAAAAAAATTGAAAAATCAGCCTATACAGCACTGATTATATTTCAGTATTATCTACATTGCAGTATGGTAGGTTTGTTGAACATACTTTTATGTAGCAGAAAAAATATCTTTAATAAAATTTTGACGTAAGGTTGAAAAATTTGATCCTGAATACATTTTAGCCTTATTCATCGCACGCAAAGTGTTGGTTGGCAAAAATACACTACTGTTAAGTTTCATTCATTATCTTAAAAAAAAAAAAAAAAACTTTACTTCAGATATTAATATTTGGGAGAATTACGCTTGGGACCTCGACCTTTCAGACATTCCTAATTTATTCATAAACTAAAAATTGTGTCTGTAAGACATGGATGCCCTGCCTAAAATGTAGGTCATCATGTATGACTGCTCAGTAATATCCAAGGCACATCCACTGACGAAGTTTCGTTGATACACTATGCTTAGTTCCAAAGAAATGAACCTAAACGCAAAATTAACAAGAGTCGCTCAAGCATAAAATGTAGGTCATAATGACCCAATTATTGTATGACTGCTCAGCACTACCAAAGTGCCAATCCACTGATGAAGTTTCATTGATACACTATACCTAGTTCTAAAGAAATGAACCTAAACTTAAACAGGGTTCCCACAAAAAAAATCATCTCAAATTCAAGGACTTTTCAAGGTGTTTTCCAGTGCTTTCTCATGATTTTCAAGGTCCCTTTTGTGGTCAAATGTCCTGCCATTTTGTCGGTTTTAAACATAAAACAAAACATGCTTACAAGATACTGTTACTTAAAACGCTCAAAAGATTACATACAAGAGACGTAGCCGGATTCAATTCGAAATTGCGTTTTGTGTTACCCTTTATAAAGCAACAGTAAGGCAATCAAATAATGATTTCTGCATGGTCACAGTAACAATGCAAAAAGGATCGAAATAATGATTAATGAGAAAAAAACAAATCCGGTAAAATCCTGGTTTTTTCCCGGATTTTTGCGATTTTTCCGAATTTCAAGGACTTTTCAAGGCCTGGAAAATTCGAAATGGAATTCCAGGTCTTTTCCCGTTTTCCAGGTCGTGTGGGAACCCTGCTTAAAACTTAACCAGAGTTCCACAAGCATAAAATGTAGGTCGTAATGACCCAATTATCATATGACTGGTCAGTACTAGCCAAGGCACATCCACTGATGAAGTTTCATTGATACATTATGCTTAGTTCCAAAGAAATGAACCTAAACACAAAACTTAACCAAAGTCACTGAAGCATGAAATGTAGGTCATAGCAACCCAAGTGTTGTTGAACTGTATTGTACTATACAAGAGGACTGTAGTAGTGAAATATCATTGATATACATGTATTACTATTGGACACAGGTTACAATAGGTTTCTGAGAAATGGAGCTTAATGCAAAACAACCGAATCGGGGCGTACGGACGTATGGACGGACAGGGGTAAATCTATATGCTCTGGCCACATTTGTGGCGGGGCAAAAAAACATTGAAATTTTAGGTAGCAGTTATACAAGGTTATAATATGCATAAAGGCATCCAAAAGTTTCAAGCTGGATACCACATGAAATGACAACTCAATTTGTATATTATCTATTCCTATTCTATTAAAATACATTCTGTTTCTTATTGTTGAATTTTTGAAATCATTGTTTTTCTGGCCACTTATTACTTGTGCTGGTCACTGTTGTTCCTTGTTGAAGGCCACACTACGACCTCTATATTTAATTAGATGACAGTAGAGAACAGAATCTCACACCACAAATCTGTTTTGATGCAGAAATGCCTAAAGAACGAAGCCCCTATATATCTCACTGAAAAATTTAAAGAAATGCCAGAAATAAACCAATATTGTTTGAGGAATGCGTCTTGCAAAAATTTACAAGTTCCAAAAGCCAAAACAGAGCTATATAAGATATCTTTTATATATTCAGGATCTATCTTATGGAATAAGTTACCAATATCCCTGAAAAAATCAATCTCAAGTACAAGATCATTCAAAAAAGATTAAAAAAATTACTTGTTGGAACATCAAGCTGTGTAATTTTATATGTATAACAATTTTCACACAATTACTCAAACTTAACTTCTTAAGATATTGTTGAGGTAATTTGAATGATGCCAATACTATATGAATTTGTAATTTTTACCTGTTTTGAAAATTGTATATTTCATAACAATTTTTTATTTCATTTATTCATATATGTGTGTTTGTTTGATATTTCGTAATTGTTTGTTATATCCCATTGTATTTCATGAGGGTCTCAGGGAAGATTAGTTTTATAGCTAACTGTGTAACCCTCTTTAAATAAAGAATTATTATTATTATTATTATTATTATTTATTAATCTTTCCTTGTTGAAGGCCACACTACGACCCCTAGATGTAACTAATCTTTTCCTTGTTTAAGGCTACACTACGACCCCTAAATAGAACTCTTTTCCTTGTTGAAGGCCACACTATGACCCCTAGATGTAATTAATCTTATCTTTGTTGAAGGTCACAGTACAACCCCTAGATGTAATTAATCTTTTCCTTGTTGAAGGCCACTGTACAACCCCTAGATGTAATTAATTTTTTCCTTGTTAGCCTCATTCACCTTACCCCATATTTTTCTCCAACCATATGTTTATCTTTTTTAGGGGAAATGTAAATTTTATCTTAAAATTGTGATCTTTACCAGCATATTAATTTTCTGATACTAGGCAAAGATAATGGTACATGTATCATTATTCAACCTCCTAGAACAGTTAACAGTAATGTTTGTCATATATTTTGTGACCTGACAATGCAGCATAAAAGCTATGAAAGAAAATAATTTGCTAATATTTGATCTTTGTAACTGTGCAGTGTCTAACTAAACTTGTAATGTTGACCTTCAAAATACCAGTACAGTCAAACCTGTCTTATGTGACCTTCCAAGGGAGAGCAAATTTATTATTGCTAAAGACAGGTGGTCTTTATATACAAGTTAATTTTATATCAAATGCAGTACAAAGGGAATTTATAATGATGGTCTTTTAAGACAGGCTATGGCTTAATACAGGAGGTCGCTAAAGCAGTTTTAATTGTATATATAACAAGAATACTGTGATGTGATCATCACAAAGGGCCCCGCTGCATATATATTGTTATAGAGAACAGAAAAATATTTCAATTGACTGATAGGGCATTGTCAATATACAACTTCCATATAAACTTGGTTAAAACAAATGTAGAACTGAGACGCTAACAAGAATTTGATAGGGAAAATCTAAGACAAGGGCAGTAACTCCAAAGAGTAGAATAGAGAGCGCTAACGACAATTGTTGATGGACAGACGGACCCAGTGAAAACTATAGGGTCCAGCATGTCCGGAACAGGGCCCTAATTATAAAATTTTTCTTGAGGAGGGAAACAATCATATCAATTCAAGTATCATCATTTGTTTCTGGGAGAGAAAAAATTTGAAGCAAAAGTCTAAACTTAGCCTAAGTTTATTGTCTGGAAGTTCAATTAATTTTGAACAATGTTTTGAACAGTATGTATAAGTTTTGATTTGGTGTGTGTTAAAGCTATTAGGACTATTGATAATATACAAGTTTTATTAAAAGACATTTTGCATTAATATAAAAATGGATGGCCAAGTTGCATGACAGAACTGTTTAAAATCTATCAAAGGATTACAATCAATATTGTAAAGTTATGGTGTCATATAATTTAAAGCACTTCAGCTGCGGTAATGGATGCATCAATGTTTTACAGAAAGTTACACTAAGAATGTATCCAGCAAAGTTATGATGCCTACATAACAGTTACAACATAATTAAATGGTATCTTTCTCTTTCATGGACATCTTTAATACGTCTATAAGAGTTCTACACATCTGGATTAAAACTAAGGGCTTAAGTTAGCCTTAGTCACTAACCTGGATAATTAAGCTGATAAAAGTGACAGTGACTGCATATTTAATTATGTTTATAGACTTAAACTGACTAACTTAAAAGATAAATTATCAATCTGCCCAAAAATTAAAGCATATGTCATCAGGAAAATAATTATATTTGAAGCTGAGCCTGAGGATGAAAATAACAAGAAACTAAAAAATCCATATTTATACCAAAAGTTGTCTCTTTGAGACATTTAACTATTACATGATATTTATATATAACCCTTCCTGATTAGCTTATCAAAAGCTGAACATGAAAAGAGGATGAAGTTATGAATTTTGTAGCCTTATATACAACAATTCCATGTACTCAGGATATGAAATGTGAAAACCAACTTTAAAACACGAAATAACTAACTGCCTAGGGTCTGCAACTCTGAAATAAAACAGCTGTGTTAACATATTAGTATTTAATATAGCCTGATAAATTTCATGCTTTCTTTACAGTATATCTGCACATTAATCTATGATATATATGATTCAAAAATATGTCTGTTTTAAACTTTATACCATGGGTTCTTTTTGAAGTGCATATCTAAATCATATCTAGCTGGTTAATTACTCTACAATACATTATACAAAAATACATGTACTGAGCCAAGAAAGCTTTAACTGACAAATATGAAAATTGCATGAAATGAAAAGTTTTTTTAAAGTACCTTCCATAAACTTCCTGGCACATTTTGTTAATAATATTATTGGCTTTGTAGTTTACAACAGGAGATAAGAAACTTTTTTCCTGTAGGCTTCAATGTAAATTTATGTGCCACCATAGCTGCCATGTATGCTACCTGACTGACACCAAATTAAGATTTTTTGTAGAGGGAAGAATTTGAAAATCTGACCAATCACAATCAAGAATTGCCTGCAGCTGCCATGTTTTTCCACGTGTTCCAAAGGAAATGACAAACGTTTATACAGGATCTTCCATACATTTTTCCTAATTATTATCAGAATCAAGAATTGCTTCCATATTTTTTATCTGGTATGAATGAAATGAGCACTTTTCATAGCTGGCATTCCATATATCATTTTCCTACAAAATTTGGTTCAAATTGGCCTAGTGGTTTCAGAGTAGATGATGAATTGTCTAACAACAGATGGACAGACAATGGATGCAGGGATAACAATAGCTCACATGTTTGGGAAAGGCGAGATAAAAAGTAAAGAGTGACGAGGCAGATACAAAGTCTAGAGTCCCTTTTGGTTTCCTTTATAAGAAATCGGAAGATGCATTATTAATACCTTTAATGCTTGGCCTTTGTAGCAACGAGAACTGTTGTGGAACATTTACTTACATGAAGCTTCTTTAACAGAACTGTATCTGGACAAGTAGTTGTTGCCCCTGATCGATGTGCTACCCAGAATTGTTTCTGAGCTGAATATCTGTTACTTGGACATATTTTAAACAAACAATCTAAAATTCAAAAAGGAAATCATAACTCAAAATACTGTTGAAACACGGCTACATGTATAAGCTTTAGGACATGTTATACATAACAACTGTATCTATATTTCTAATCTACAATGTATTACAACATTTGGGATTTTTTTCCCCATGTCATGAACTAATTCTGGATATCAAATGATGTATTTTTTTTCAACATGGAAAATTTATATATTTATTGATAAACAAACAAAATTATCTCTTTCAAGGTATCATTTAGCCAAGGATTATTGTTTTATTGACCATGTTAATTTAGATTTAGTAACCATAATGGTCTTCATATATAATCTAATACTATAATGAATAGAAAATAAAGAATAATCTCCATGGAAATAATCTCTAAGATTGAGAAATAATTTCTTTTCAAAAAAAAAAAAAACAGACTGCATTAGTTGTCTTGGATTCTTTTAAAATGTTATTTTAACCTAGTACTGCCAGCTATATTTATATTATCAGTACAGTAAAATGTTACTTTAATACATTTGATATACAAATACTATGATATTATTAATTGACAATTTGCATATTGGCTTAGTTATTGGTCCGAGGCTTGCTGTATTTTCATTCCGCCGTGTATTTATTCCGGGTAACTGTTTTTCACTAGGGAATATTGGATGTAAATAGTGTGAAAACGTCGATATTGATTTCGTTGTTTTGTTTACATTAGACCGGTTTTTTGTTTACTTTCTTTTCATACTTCATTGACCTCGCAATATATATTTTAATGAATTTAATATTTTGGTACTTTTTGTACATAGGACTGATTAAGGACTCTCTTTTGTTTGTTACAAACAATACATGATTTTAGCTGATTTGAATACGCTCCCTTTATTCGGTCTTGATAAATTTTTTTCAGAATAAGATGTTCAAAATAAGTTGAAACCTTTAATACAAATAAAAATATAAATGAGCATTAGTTATCTAACTGTAAACCTTTTTTATTTTAAAATGCGTTCAGTATGTTATTAAAATTTGTAATTTATTTTATTTTTTAATATCTTTTCTTTAAATTCACATGGGAACCATATTAGAATTTAAATTGAACGGAGACCTACATAGGTAGTCGTCGTGGACGTTAAAAATTTCCCAGTTAGTCATTACTGAATAGTAAATTTATTGTTTTAATACATAGATACTTTATTGTAAATAGGATGAAATTACCTAGTATATTTCTGCCGCATATTGAACTATGGGTGGTTATTTACATGTCGCTGTGTATTTTATAAATATGATTTGTGTGGATTAGCATTATCTCCCTTTAATAGGTTCGGATTCATTTTTCTTAATAAGATGTTATTTATAAGTTTGATTTGGCTTAAAACAAACTAAAATATTAAGAAGCTTTGATTATCTAAGTGTTAAAATATTTAAATTTTGATATGCATTCACTATTTATGAATATTCCATTGTTCAATATAAATTATTTGAAATACCTTATTTTTGATTTCACCTGATAAAGTTATAACAATTAAATCAGGAGATGTTGCGGTGGAGAGAATACCAGTCTTTCTTATGTTCCCTATACGTTCAATGTAGAATTTTTTAAATTTTAAATTGTCAAATGTGAGACAGATTATTTTTTTCAATACAAATGCAGACCAGAAATATTTTTTTTTGCCAAAATCAGGGTCAGGATTTTTTTTTCTAAAAAAACTCACCCCCTCACTTATTTAAAATGAGTACTTAAACACTTCATCATTGTCTGGATCTAAAGCACTAGTGTAATCATTCCGGGTACAAAAGCACTAGTGTAATCATTCCTGGATAAAAAACACTAGTTTATTTTGTCCATTTATCACATAAATCATTTATGGGACACGCAGGTATAAATTCCTTGTTCTAGGTAGAGAAAAGTCTTATTTCGTGAAGAACCACTCTGATTCTGACAAAAAGTATTCTGAAGATGAAATTACAAACATGTTAGATTTTCTCATAGACAACATATTCGTTGAATTTGGCGGTCTAATTTTTCAACAAACAATCGGCATTCCAATGGGAACCAACTGTGCTCCTCTCCTCGCCGATCTGTTTCTGTACTCATATGAAGCGGACTTCATTCAAGGGTTACTACGTGAAAACAAAAAGAAACTAGCCCAATCCTTTAATTTCACTTTTCGTTATATAGATGATGTGTTGTCGTTAAATAACGACAAATTCCAAGACTTTCTGCATCTTATCTACCCCAGTGAACTTGAAATTAAGGATACTACAGATACACCAAAGTCCGCTTCATATTTGGATTTGTTTCTTGAAATAGACTATGAGGGACGTTTGAAGACAAAACTTTATGACAAACGTGATGACTTCAACTTTCCTATTGTTAATTTTCCCTTCTTAAGTAGCAATATACCAGCATCGCCTGCATATGGCGTCTACGTTTCTCAGCTTATCCGATTTTCAAGGGCATGCGTGAGTTACCCTGACTTTCGACAAAGAGGATTACTGCTGTCACAAAAGCTTCTTAACCAGGGTTTTATCAGGGATAAGTTGATGTCATCACTTAAGAAATTTTACGGTCGTCATCATGAATTGATTGACCATTACAGTGTTCCAATATCTAAGATGATGTTGGGCCTGTTCCCACCGTCGTAACCTTTCATGTGCCTCCTACGATTTGTGACTTCCACCGGATTGACTTTGTTGAACTTCACGACGGGTGCCGTATACGGAGCAGGAACTGCTTACCCTTCCGGAGCACCTGGGTTCACTCCTGGTTTTTATAGGAGTTCGTGTTGTTCATTGTTTTTAGTTTTCTGTGTTTATTTGTTGTGCTTGTGGTTGTTCGTTTGTCTTCCCGGGTTTGTCTGTCCAATGGATTACGTTTTATTGATTGCTCCTTAGGTATATTTGTCCTTTTTATGCAAGTTTCAGTATATTCAAATACCCCCAAAAAATACCAAGCCCCATTTTTTATATAGTTCCCCTTCAAAAAAACCCTCTTTAGAATGTTGGGATGTGTGATGGATATTTTACACTGGATCCGGAGAAAAAAACCTAGGGATATTTTGTTGGTGGATAAAAAACACTAGGGGTTTTCATCCGCCGGATAAAGTACACTGGCGGAATCAAACCACTGTTACATATTGGCCTGAGGCGAAGCCGAATGCCAATACAGCAGGCCGAGGACCAATAACTCAGCCAATACGCAAATTGTCAATTAATAATATCTTTTTTAATTTACTTTTCATAAACTTTACATAGAATTATCTTTTAACCACAATTCTCTAAGAGCTCAAGGAAATCTTACGCATGAACGTGAAGTTACGAAAGTATACTGTTTGTAAGAATGAAAAAAAAAACCCTTCTATTTTCTAGTTAAACTTTTTGAGACAAGTAAAATGAATGGTCACAAGTGGGGTAAAAAATGAATAGTTAAAAAAATCTAAGTAGCTTTTTGCACAATCATCCAACAGTGCGACGTCCCATTGCATGTGTGAAAAATCCCGGATGTCGGCCAATACGGGAAAACTCGGCCAATACAGACCGGAAGTTCGTATTGGCCGAGTTTTTCTATATTGGCCTTGTTCGATTATCTGTATTGTATAGACAGATTAGCTGTTATTTAAGCAAATAACACAGTAGTTAATTAATAATCTAAAATAAAAAGTTACAAAATACTCTAGAATTAAAATTAAAATGTCTTAAACCTAAAATTATGAAACAATTTTTTTTAAGCACAGCAAAATCAAGTCTAATTTAATCAAGTATACAGGGATGGTTTTGTTTATTTCTGAAAAAATGTTTTAACAAATAGCTAAATGGAAATGGGCATTGAGGGTAGTAAATATAAATAAAAATATTGACAACACTAAATGGTCTTGTTATTACATTGATGATGGTGATTTATTGTAATATCCAGTGAAAATAAATTCGATATTTACTCAGTGAAAGATCGGTTTTTATTTAACATTGTCAAGGGCGTAACTAACAAATGACATTTGTGACGTCCAAAGATTCAGGAATGGATCTAAGGAAAATATAACACTTTTGAAGCATTTTTGGCCTATTTTATCAATGTAATAAACAGTATAACGAATTCAAGAATTTGAATATCGAAAATATTCAACTCATGACCGGAAAACACTAATAATTCCCTCATGCGCTGCGCGTATTCGTGAATTAAGGTGTTTTTCGGTCACTCATTAAATATTTTGCGATATTCAAATTCTTGAATTAGTTATCCTATAATTATTTGGATAGCAACAAAACATAGCTTTCTTGCATTATAGAAGAGTAACATTTAAGAATTCCCAGTAGATGCTAAAAAGTGTAGACTAAAATGATACCAATAGGCCTCCCTCATACACGGAAGTGGAGATGATCAGTGTAAATTGGTACAAATGTATTAATGTTTCCCAAATAAGTTTAAATTAAAAGTCGGACCAACACTACTTGCCAACTGTATAGATCAATCACAATTCTGATCAACCAAGTCAGAAAAAAATTCTGAAATTCTCAGAAAAATCTGGAGATTGTGTCTGTCCTCCTGGCTTAAATTCAATAGAGTCAAGACAAGCGTGAAATGTATGTCTGTTGGCTAAAATGTGGCCGATCTGTACTAAAAAAAGACTTTTTCCTGCAACTCTGCTATATGAACAACCAAAATGCATTGACTATATATTTAAAAGTGACATACATTCACTCACTGTATATCACTGTTACAAATTAGCCGCAATACAGAGACACTAACTTATATTGTTAACGTAACCTATTGTAACGTCATATGATTATTACGCTTTGTACAAATGCATTCATAACGTCTCTAGTCAGTATAGTAAACAGAGTTTGAAATATACACACGTCTTTCTATAATTCACAAATGCGAAGTACTACCACTAAACCCAAACAATCACTTTTCCTGTGACATCACAGTATAAAAATGACGTCATGAAATGCCACGGTTTTTGTGGTCTTTTAATGTTGCTCGTTTTAATGAAGAAATTCACTGTTTTTTCAGCAATTTTTAACAGATTAAAATATCATTGCCATATCATCATTTTTGAGAAATGGACTAGAATTTAACAAAATTCATTCAAGCATAAACTGTAACTTATGACTCAAATAAGTCATAATGAACCAATTGTTTGAGAAATCGCTTATAAATGTATGAGGATATTGGTATACATGTAACATGGATTCCCTGGATATGAAATTATATGCATAACTTTTTAAGAGTCACTCATGTGTTAACTGTAAGTCAACATGACCCAAATGCTGATAAACTGTGTTCAGTGTTATAAGGGGATTGTTTGTGATACAATATCATTGATGTATCTCAATATATAGGTTTCTGAGAAATGAACCTAAACCCAAAACGGTAACCAAACCAGATGGACAAGGGTAAATATATATATGCCCTGATCACATTCGTGCAACTTAGTAAACATTGTGTGATCCTAATTTCAAGCTAATTAAAATCAGTTCTCTGCAGTTGCTCCTTTTTTTTTGGTTGTTTATATGTCACAGGTGGGAGATCTAACAACAGTCGCTAGAGGGTCATGTCTAGGGTCAAATTTGCTTTAGCAGAGGTGTTTACCCCTTTCTGGTGTTTTCAGTAATGTTAAAGATTTTTGTCAGCAATTTGGGCTCTTTGTCAGTAATCTCAAATTTCAGCATGAAAACTACCATAGAGAACCTCCATCAAAGCATTTTATATTGTGTTATGTCTAGAAACAATCCAAGTTTTTATCATCAATCTTGTTTAAAAACTTTTCATAACTGGAAAATCAAGCGCAATTACAAAGTATTTACAAGACCGGAAATAAAAAAATTGGTAATTTATACCTGTACATGTGAACAACTGAACAAAAATAAGGAGCAAGTGCAAAGAACTCATTTTAATTAGATTGTACTAATTTAAACATTTCAACTTATTAGCAGTGCTCAAGCATAAAAATGTGAAAATCAGAAATAAAAATATGGAGGGATTCAAAGGCCAAAATAACCAAAACTCCCTATGGCTGCATGAGAATAATATTCCTTTCTAAATATTTCCATGCAGTCAAATTTTATGTACATTCATGAAATTCAAGGCCAATATATAGAGAGTAATAATTGACTTAGCATTAAATAAAATATATTTCATTCATTTTTTTCAATACTGATGAATTTAAGAGATCAAATGACTGAAGCATAAAATGAGAAAACTTTGTGAAATTGCAAATATACATATATTTAAATTTGTATATATGTATATAGAGACCAATTATCCTTGCAAGCTATGAATTCATCTGGGATATTAATGTCATGTATACAACGTAAATCACAGCTGGCTCTCATTGTCTCAAACTTTTCAATCTAATATAATAGTACCTCTAAACTTTTTTGGAGGATTATTCAAATCACCTGCCTCAGGTTGTACAACACATCTGTCATCAACCAAGCTGTAAAACAAATAATTTTATTACTAAACCTCATATAATATGTTAAGAGAATTGTTGACAATATACCTGTAGACTTTATCAATTTTATCTGCTACAAATACAGTGTAAGTTAAAATCATAAACTCAGTTAAATGATAGGTGGAAGTAAGCAAATATTCACGAACAATTTTCTGACCATGATTTGGACACAACAAATGCATCTTAAAGGATTCCTATACCTAACACACTTCTGCAAAAATCTCTGCCTTGCACATGTATAAATTTTCCAAAAATTCCCCTTCATCAATTTGAAAACCATCAGTGCAATCTATAATTAATTTGCAATTCAAAGGCCATAAAAAGAAATTTAAACAATAACTTTAATTTCATAAAAAAACAAGCCTCATCAGTACTTTTTGGTGACTTGCAGCAACAGGTGCCATATAGATCTAATACCTAAACAAAATTTAAAAGTGGAACACATCGATCCGTTCTAACCAGTAGTCTCAATTTCTCCAGTGATTTCGAGGATAGATTTTTAATATCAAATCATTTATTTTAAATACATTATCAAAATATACATGTATCAAAATATTTTTTTTTTGATTTTTTTATTCTTTGTAATAGTTACTTTACTGGACAATTCTGAAAGGTGACTACAAGATACAAGATATTTGATTTCCAAATTAGGTTCCCAGGGGGGCATCTACATTTAACAATAATGATTTTTTCACTAACCCAGTAGCTTCAAAAAAAGATTGTTTTTATTATTATTTGATTACTTTTCTTCTTCCAGAAATTCACCATATGGTCCAAGGTCCAGATATAATTTTGAAATTAGGTCACATAAGGACCATTTCAACAAATTCAGGTATCAATAACACTAACACTAGCCATATTGGTTAGAGGTATGTATCCCAGATACAGTTTAAAAGATGACCACCAAAGGATCATTTCATATATATTTAGTCTTAACTGTACAAGCATTGGTTTTGCTTCTTCGACTCCTTTTATTTCAAAAATATTAAAGCATAAAAGAAATGGGTTTTTTTTTCTTTTCATAAGGTGCTCATTTCATCAATAAATTTTTTTTTAAATGCAGCCATTAAAAATGAATTATCTTAATTACAAGAACTCTCACAAAGGAAAATGCAAGTGTGACTAGTATTATGTACAGTTGACTCTCGTTATCTCGAACATATTTAATTCGAAATTTCGTGAAACTCGAATAATCTGTTTGGACCCTCAACAGCAGTAACTATACAGAATTACAGATATCTCAAATTTTCACATAAGCTGAACTAGATTTTCAGGTCCCAATGGATTTGACATAAGGAGAATTGACTCTATAAAATATGGTGATGAACAATATCAGTGGTTAGTTCTTTTGAAATTCATTTCTTATTAAAACTGATTAATTACAATATCTTATAGGATCATTTCTGTTTCTGTCAGACCCTTTATCAATCTGTCACAGCATTAAAAACCAGCATAGAAAATCTGCTATTAGCAGATCATAGACAGTTTGATAGATGACATAATTATGATGGAGAAACTTCCTAGATACAGATCTCATTAATTAGAACCATACAACAGATCAATAATACTCAGATAGTAAATGTCAATTAAAATCTTCTGATTCATCTAATAATACACAATATACATATCTATAATGAGATTACATGATAATGTTAATATTTCCATTTGACAAACTACTCGTATGAAAATCAAATCTAAATTCCACTGCAATATAAAGGTTTTATTGAGGACCTTTGGTAAGGTCCTTGGATGTTTAATACATAGGGTATCTACAGAAGATTTCAAAATCTTGAAATTTGGAAATCTTCTATTTTTTCTATGTACCTTAAGGAATGTGATGATGTAGTACTTACCAATATCCACAAAATTGGCATATTCCAGAAATCTTTTAATTACTATACAATGCACTGTGCACACATGGAAATAATTTGTGCAGATCATGTTTTACATAAAATTTCCATAAAAACCATTTGATTTTCAAAACACAGCAAACCCAATAACATAATGAAACTTCATGCATCATTGAAACTCCACAGTTATTTTAATTTACTTTAACTGCAATAATTTTAAGATTGATGATGGGAGTTTAATTAAAGAGATATGTTACCATATATAACATATTTACATGAAACTTCAGGTTTGCTCCAGAAATAAATGGTTAAACTTTAGCAAATTGTTAATCTTCAGTAGTAAAATGTTTATTGTAGTTCTAAATAAATATAATATCTATTTTTCAGTTGAAAACATGTCTGCTATCAAAATAAATTTTGACAGTAAAAACTATATGACCCCAAAAATAATGCTTTTTAAAAAGATTATTATTTAATTTCTCTGTAAGTTTTATTTTGATTATTTACTAAATCTTTAGCAAAAATATAAGTACTAAAGGTAAACAATTATAAAACTCTATTATAGATAATAATATCATTATTCAGGACAGGTACAAGATCTAGGGTTGATCCCACTTAACTACAAATGTCCCGTATTGATTTATGTATAAAAGTATACCCCATATACTGCCCACAAATGGTATGTTTACCATGGTTAAACATGTGGTAGTGATCACTTCCCTAAATTTATTAACAGTAATACTTATATTCCACTACATATAATTATGTACCTGTACAATGAATTAAATAATACTAAATGAAATACATACATTTTGTACCTGGTAAAAAATACTGTATGATAGGAAACATGTGCACACTGAAAGATTGCAACAAATATAGAGATTCAGGAAAGGGAAGATTTTATAATGTTAAAATAAACAAGTATTTTCTAGAAACCTATTAGGCCAATTAAAAAGATATGCATGTTTAAGGGCTTAAAAAGGTCAAAGTGCTTTTTAAGAACTTTTACATGATGGTGGCCTGGTAATAAAATTTACTAGCCAAAAGTAGACTTATCAGAATAAATGGCTTCAAGTACAATCAATGTTTTTTTTATGCAAAAACATATGTCTTCCCCCTTTCCTCCTGTCATCATTCTTCATCAGATGGAAGGGAGAGTCCCTAGCCTATAGAAGAATTGAGAAATAATTCACTGTGGCTTAAAAATATCCTGATTTTATCACGGATAGGCCCTTTATGCCAAATACTTTACCAAGGGCATAAGCTGATGATAAGCAAGTGGTTAAATATCGGCATAAAGGGCAAAAAAACATGATATATTCAAGCAGTGAATTATTTCTATTCTAACATGACAATTTTTATATATTTTGAAATGCCTCAACATGCATGTAGCTATTCAGACATGAATTATACCGTTAAAGTATGTGGGAAACTTTCTTCCAATTTTATTTTTATTTTGGAAAGACTTCCATATGGCACCCCCAATTGTGTATATCTTAGACGGAATAAGCATATAGATGTACTTATGGGGGTGCCAAATGGAAATCTTGCCTTTATTTTTTCTGACATTTCCGAAAATTAAATAAAT
Source organism: Mytilisepta virgata (assembly GCA_028015205.1). NCBI lineage: Eukaryota > Metazoa > Mollusca > Bivalvia > Mytilida > Mytilidae > Mytilisepta > Mytilisepta virgata. The sequence continues at coordinate 93,724,038 of CM051519.1, read as the reverse complement.
AATGATTTTATAAATAAAAATTTTATACATTGTAATTTCAAAATATAATTATTCAGTTATAAAAATTTTATATTAATTTTCCATGAACATTTTCTACTTTCACCTCCATCTATACTATATATATATACAGGGCAAACGGACTTGATGGGCAAACGAACCCTGGGCGAATATGTTATTAGGGTGAACGGACCCAATACCGTTGCTCTATGCTGTTCAGCATATCAAAATGCAGTACTCAAATCAAATTAAATTATTATTAAATGATTTATAAAGCTGGCCGCATTAAATTTTAACTTAGGAAAATTCAACATCTATATAGTGTTTTAAAGTAGTGTCAAACTTGGGAGGTTATTAGTGTTAGGTCCATTGATTAATCAAATATTTATTTTGGGGCTCAATGAAGGTTTTTTTAGCCATAATCAATCAATATTTATTATAATCAACTATCAGAACAATACTACTTTCAGTTAATTCAAGTAAAGTCACCTAGCCTCAAGTGTGTAGCAAAATTTGGGTTTTTGTCAGACAAACCGTAAAACTATTTTGTTAAGACTGCCACTGAGACTACCAAAACAAATTTTTTTCTTGCCCAGGTTAAATTTTAGTGCTAATTTTCATCCCTGTGCAAGATTTATCCTGGCCAACACGTACCTAACTTGTAATCAAACATTTAAATACTGCAAACTATTCACTCTTTCAGGAATAGTGTCAAGACAGTTTGGTACCTGGACAGTTCGCTACTTGAATAAAAAGACATTTCGGACTGGGACATTTTGGCACTCAAATTTGGACAGTTCGGTACCTTATATATAAAAAACTAAAACAACCTTTTAATTAATAAATTTAATCACATGAAAGGTGCATTTAATGAAAACAATTTGAAAATTTTCCTTAATAATTAACAAAAAATTATCATTGATCTTCTATACTATCAAATCAAACATCAAAGAATAAAGCCGGCATATACAAGCTGAATTTTATTTTGAGAAAATAGTAGAAACCGAGGAACGGTATTAAAATGGGAACTTTGAGTCGTTGGTTTCATAACCATAATGTCAGACAACGTATGTTGTAACCCACTGCCAAAAATGTACGACCTAGGCAAAAAGCTGTAGAGTGACCGGTGTTCCAGATGGCAACACTGAATTTGTAACACTGGTATTCGAACAGCCTACCAATACCAGAGAATAATCAAAAATTAAATTTCACGGACATGGCTGTTTTGATATTTCTAGGATCATCATACAAGTTAATAAAAGAGTTTAAATTTTATTATAGTCACAAAACCGAGCATAATAATAGTGGTTTTCACACCTTTAATTGGCTAACTAAGATCAACTTTACTTTATTCAATAAATGCACAATTATATCGGAGTACTCTCTTTAAAACAAAACTTTTTAGTTGGTTAAAAAGTTTTAAACATTGAATAACAAAGTAATACCTGTTCAAGTATAAAATTTCTTTTTTCTTTAACAAGAAAACATGATTAGTTTTGATGCAAAACGTAGTTTCGTATTACCTAATTGTCCATATTTGGGTCCCGAAATGTCCTACTGCCGAAATGTCGAGGTACTGAACTGTCCAAATCGGTACCGAAATGTCCAGGTACCAAACTGTCTAGAATTCTTCAGGAACCTATGTCATATAGTAAGACAATAAATTATATATCATCTATCATCTTGAAAGTTGTGTGAAATGATATAAAATCAATCACTGTCGAAGAAGACAAAATTTCGTAAAAAAGCAATGGATTTAATATTTAAATAATATCCTATAGAAACTATCTTGTACCAAAAAAAATTTTCTGCTGGAAAAAATTTCACCCAGAAAGAATTATGGCTTACAAGTTACGCGTACAGTTGGACCCTTCAGCCTGTAAATAAGGGCAGTCATATTTAGGGGTGGATCCACTGCCAAGTACAGTAGTACGGAACCGTAGCTCTAATTGTTTTTTGTTGATGACAGATTAGGAAATAAAGGTACTACATAGTACATACACCCCGAGGAGCCTGAGGTCAGTGGGGAGGTAACTGTTCGATCGATGGAGAACTGTTCTACAGCTAGCAGAACAGGAATTATTTTTTTTAAAATTGTCAATGAATTATATTCTTACCCAAGTGTCGAAATAAATCCGTTTACGCTGCCCTCTGCATATAACGATACAATGTCTCCAAAATGTAAAACAGTTGCAGACATTTTCAGATATCGTCTGCTCCAAATCACTTCAGAAACTTGCAGTACACAGTTTTCATCTAACTGAAACAAAAAGCCCACAGAAAAAATAAAGAGGTAAAAATCTGGAAACGGTTTATATTTAGATGCTTATTTGATTACTGATCTGCACGCATCTTCCATCGTTTTTGACTTTCATGACATTCTACATCTCTAGAACTCTTCCGCATTATGAAGCGCTACCTGGCGGAAATACCTGTAATGGTAATGATAAATTAAGTGCCGATGAACCGTTGTATAACATTCAATATTGTATTTTTCATGCGTTGCGCCTTATGTTGGATTTATTCAATCCTGGTCCAGTTAATTCTTTACAAACTAGGTAAACAAATGTATTTCAAGTCGTACTTATACAAATAGGATTTTTTTTACACCAGGTACTGCGGACATATCGGCCCGCAGACTGCTCGGCCCTGTACAACCTTGACCGTAGCATCGGACATCTCGTCCCGACTTAAGGGTTACTCCAACCCTACCCGGACGAGTTTTTCGGTGAGACAGTTCGAGTGGTCCGCGAGCCGATTTGTCTGTTTAACGTTTTTTTTTTTTTTTTTTTTTTTTTTTTTAGTGTTGTATTTATGTATTTTGGAACACAGAGAGGTAGGTTTTCAGAATAATGAAAAATTATATTAGTTCCATAGCAGCGTGTAAAATTTCATAAATATTGATAATTTAGCGTAATCAAATACCCCCCCTTCCTACCTTCATCTTTTACTTTGTGTGAATTTTTACAATTTCAGGGGGAATAGCTGAAATCTTTTTATGCATGGTTTTTGTGATCCGTCAACCAAATGGTATCCCTGGCTTTGCTATAATTTTATCCCATAACCATAAAAAATATGAAAAGGTTAGTTTTATAAGTTGTAGTTATATTGTACTTACTTTTATTCGAACAGTCTGAATTTTACGTAGGTTGGCTTGACCGTTAATTAATATGAAAAATTTCTCTTGTACTTAAAAAATTTTCCTCGACCTATTCTGATGGGGTCTGGACTTAATTCTGTTGCAACCTACATATAATATACAAATTATATTGTAACTTTCATTCAAATTTTATAAGTTTTGATAATATCATATGTTAGATCTTTGTAGAATATACAAACTAAATACATTTGAACTATCTTCTATAGCTACCGTGACCTTAAATGACAAGGATTGTCAGTTTTCCTCTGCAGTAGCCCCGGTGTTTTACGTTTCCAGAAATTGGCAATTACTTTTCCAGTAATATAACGTTTCCATAAAAAAATATATATATTACGTTTCCGTAAAACAAATAATTAAGTTTCCAAAATCTTCCGTAGAACAAGCACCAATAAAAAGATTCCACATTTTGTTGTAACATTCCTCGGTCTTTAACCGAAGTAACGCAAAGACAAAGGGTGTGTAGTTACCATTTTTGTACCCATGAATTGATTTAAGTTGAAAGAAGAATTTTGGACAATATTTAAAAGGCATTTCAATTTATTATTACATGAAAATATCACAATTCCTGACTCCGTATCATTATAACTTAAGTGAAGCTTTCAGTTTTATTGGTCTGCAAATTTAATCCTTCCAAAGCCTCGTGAACTTCGAGTCTACTTTTGGGCAATTTCGGAAACCGTTTTCCGTAAAGCTGTGTACTTGGACATTGCTACATTTTTCAAGTCCCGACAATTCAATATATTTTCATTAATTTTTTTAAAGCTTACCTCGAATGACTTTTGACGGACGTCTAGATATATCACCTGAGTTGGATCTATAGCTTTCCGGGTTCATCGGCTTAAAAACTAGCAGCCAAGATATTCCCAAGTGTCGTAAAAACCAACAAAACCTATAGTTACTGAGAAGGGGACATAACCACGAAACTTGAACGCAGATTTCCAAAGTCAATGAACCGTGAAAATGAGATTAAAGTTTGTAGTGACATATTTCAGACTGACATGGCCCTTCAACGAAACATCATAGATGTATCTTTTATCAACAGACTCACAAAATCTCATTAAATGATAAGGTGAACATGTAGTAATGAAAACAAATTAACCAGTGATACTGACGTGTGCAGAGGTAAACCTTCGCTGAGTTTGGATTCCTGCTTGTTTTAATTATTTTGCGTTTTGATGGTTGTGCTTATTAATTCATCATTATATCCTTAACTGGATTTCCAACATTTTGATCTCGAGCGCTGCTGATGAGTTGTCAGTCAACGAAATGCCCATACAGTGCATCAAATTTTTTTGATATGGCCAGAAAATATTTTGACAGAAAACATAGAAGATAATATAAACAGTTAGGTCTGGATATTGCAAGTTTTTACCAATTTTATGATCATACAGTGACATGAGAAAATAATAAATCCAACAATAAGGACAAGATATGATAAGCTGTTGTAAATCGCCCCCAAATTTAGTCGAAAATAAAGTTGGAATAATATAGGACTTTTTTCATTATTTTGATAGATAAGTACTTGCCCTTATTTGTACATTACACCCATATGGATCATAATAATAATAATAATAATAATAGTTTCTAGTCACATAAGCTAAAAGAAAATACAACTTGTGACAAATTTCAAACACAAAACATAATAATAATAAAATAACACAATCACGACACTATGTTACACAATTAATTCTCCTATCCTCAGTTCAATTACTGTTTTAAAAAGAAAGACAATTAACTCAAGTATTTGCCGCGAGTTTTTTGGATTAAATATTGATAAAATTAGATTTTTCTGACCCCAGCTTGGTAAAAATAACCATTCTTAAGATTTGAATTTAATGAACATTTAAGTGATGCTCATCACTCACATCATTTAATGTGCAAAAATTATATAACCTAAGAGAGCGAGGTACTTTTTGTACCTGCCCACCTCGATTTCAAGATTATGATCTGATATTTTTAACTTTGTAATTAATTTTCTTATTTCTTTTTTGACTCCGTTAGATAATATTTCTTTCCATTTTTCACTTTTGTATTTTTCTAAAAGACAATTTACTTTAGTCAGTGAGATTACTCAATGATCTGTTATTTATATTATCATATTTATTATTAAGGAGATTCTTAATCTCTGGTTTCAAAAATTTAACATTTTTAATAGTTTTACAGGAAATCCTTTCCTCTGGGCATGATCATCTGATGACACATCTTTAATGAACGTAACCAATGAACACATTCTTTAAGAAATGGGTTTATATCTGCAGTATGAAGTTTAGCAAAATATAGAACGCTTTGAGTCTTGATGTGACTTTCTAAAGGTAATCTACCTAATTTTAACTTTTAAAGAAGTTTTCCGGACTCCCAATAAATATTTGCAAAAAGACAGGTGGACCTTTTCTAGAGGTGACTTATCTATAAAGTTGAACGGTTCAACTTTACGGTTACTCTGACTTGCACGTTTGTTTTTTGTGTGTGTTGTTTTTTTTCCACATTATAATAAGGAAGATGGCTATGTACATATTATCAGGTTTTCTGCAAACGTATATCGTAAAATATCAGCCGCGAGACACAATGTGAAGCTTTTTCGGCGAGTGAGCGTAGCGAACGAGCCAAAACGCTTCATATTGTGTCGGGCGGCTTATATTTTACAATATTTGTTTGAAGAAAACTTGATGATAAATTTATCGTATTGTCAACTAGCAATCTTGATGGAATTTCTTACTTTTCAATTGCCATCCGGGGGCCTCGGTGGCCGTGTGGTCTAGGTAGTTCGTCATGACTACTACTGATCACTAGCCTGTCAACGCTGGGGTTGTGAGTTCGAATCTCACCTGTGGCGGGGTGGGTTCGACTCCGATCTTAATTGACATGGATTGCCAATTTTCCTACCGAAGGTTGGTGGTTCTCTCCGGGTACTCCGGCTTCCTCCACCAATAAAAACTGGCCGCCGCGAAATGGCCAAAATGTGCTGAAAACGGCGTTAAACCCCAACTAAATAAATAAATAAATTGCCATCCGCCTATAACCGGATGTTTTCCTGATATATTCGGGTCAACGTTGGGTCAAACATTATGACGTCGCTGATATATTCGGGTGAGCTCATATTAGGGTCGGGTCAACTCTTTATGACGTCACAGTGCCGGAAGTACCGGAAGTTGTTTGCGCGCATGCGCAACCGGAAGTAGTGGATTTTCCCCTATTTCTTTACGGAAGTAGGGTGTTTTTCACACGATTTGTTGACGGAAGTGACGCAAGTCACGTGCTGGGACACGGATGTGTGGTCTTCGCATGTTCAGGAACCGGAAGTGGTTGGTGCAACCGGAAGAAGAGTGTTTTCTCACCATTTGTTGACGGAAGTGACGTAAGTCACAAGCTGGGACCTGGATGTGCCATGCTTGACCAGAATTAAGATTGAATTATCTCCCCTTTTCCCGTGCTTCTCGGTCGTCTATGGGTCTTTCATCGGTCTCTAGGGACTGATGCCCTCACTGTAATGTCGAAGTCCGAGAGTATACGAAGTACACTATTGGATTATCTCCCCATATCCCGCTCTTTTCATCTGTGGGTGAAGTTTTCTGTGAGGACCACAGGAAAGATTGGATTATGTCCCTTACCTCCAAGTGATGCTGTCACCAATAGATCAAGGGAGGGGTGTCCTTAGCAACCGCCTTAGCTACGGCGGTCCATTTCATTGCTCTATGATGCACTTCGTTTCTCTTCTCTTGCTCCACCCCGCTCTTCGCTGCTCTTTGCTGCTCATCGCTAATCATGACCTTACTCGCGTGCTCATTTCGCTCCTGTTGCTTGTTGCTGTTCGTCATCGCTGCTCTTCTCTTGCTCTTTGCTGTTCATCTCTACTCAGGACCTTACTCGCGTGCTCATTTCGCTCCTGTTGCTTGTTGCTGTTCGTCATCGCTTATCTTCTCTTGCTTTTTGTTGCTCATCGTTACTCAGGACCTTACTCGCGTGCTCATTTCGCTCCTGTTGCTGGTTGCTGTTCGTCATCGCTGCTCTTCTCTTGCTCTTTGCTGCTCATCGCTACTCAGGACCTTACTCGCATGCTCATTTCGCTCCTGTTGCTTGTTGCTGTTCGTCATCGCTTATCTTCTCTTGCTCTTTGCTGTTCATCTCTACTCAGGACCTTACTCGCGTGCTCATTTCGCTCCTGCTGTTTGTTGCTGTTCGTCATCGCTGCTCTTTTCTTGCTCTTTGCTGCTCATCGCTACTCAGGACCTTACTCGCGTGCTCATTTCGCTCCTGTTGCCTGTTGCTGTTCGTCATCGCTTATCTTCTCTTGCTCTGCTGCTCATCGCTACTCAGGACCTTACTCGCGTGCTCATTTCGCTCCTGCTGTTTGTTGCTGTTCGTCATCGCTGCTCTTCTCTTGCTCTTTGCTGCTCATCGCTACTCAGGACCTTACTCGCGTGCTCATTTCGCTCCTGCTGCTTGTTGACGTTCGTCATCGCTGCTATTCTCTTGCTCTTTGCTGCTCATCGCTTCTCAGGACCTTACTCGCGAGCTCATTTTAATTTTGGGGCTACTGCTGCTAGTGGTGGTCGATTGTCGTTATTCAAAGATTGGATCTGTGCGAGAGCACCCTTACATTCGGGTCATTTGAAAGGCCACTCTGCATTTATCCAGGCTTGTGACTGGATATCATAAGATAGGCTGCATTAATCCTCCTCAATTTTTTAAGGCCACTCTGCATTTGTCCAGGCTTGTGACTGGCTATATATATGTTTAAACATATATAGGCTGCATTACCCTCCTTCCCTTTTTTTAAATTTTTTAAATTTTTTATTTTTTTTATATATATTTCTTTTGGTTTTTTTTGTAATATGTTCCAACTTCACATAGAGTCATTGCTGTCTTCAGCTGATAATGGGTCGTAGTCGTTCAATACACGTTTAAGCAAATATTTTCGTTTTTCTACGGCATATTCCCATGATTCTTTTGATTCGTAGTCTTCCTCTTCTCTCAGGCGTTTAGCAGTTTTCTTGATCTTTCTATGTACGGGGTCTTTATTCATGTCTTGATGCCAGGACAATAGTCCGAGGTAATGCTTTCGTATTTCGTCTCTGTATGTGTCAAACATGTCTCTATATGCTGCCAAGCGTGCCTCGTCTTCTTCCATTCTGGCTTCGACTAGTTCGTTTACTTTCTGTGAGTATTCCGATTGATGTACTTGAAATGACTTCCCATGGGGGCTCGGTTTATTGGTTTCTGCTAGATACTTAATACCTGTGGATCTTTCAAAGACCAAAGCAAAACCAGAAATGAAAAGGAAAATACTTCCAACTAGAGTGGAGAGAACCAAACGGCTGGAAAACACAAGTGGAGGACCCAGCAAAGTGGATCCAAACAAGAAATGTACAAAGTGTCAAATGAACAAGAGTTTTGGGGAATTCTACAAAAACATGAACGTCCGCAAGGGGTGTAGAAGGATTGACGAGTGGACAAGACTTAATAGAGACCTCATCAGAAAAGTGAAATCTGAACTGGAACAATCTCGAAACGAATACTTTGCCAAACGTTTGTGTATGAATCAACAAGCTGTTGAGGAACCTGTAGCTAATATAAGCACTTGCAGGATGACCGGAGCTCATTCTACTATTGAATCCCAGGAAAGAAAGACGTCTTAAATGTATACCTGTGACATATGTGCATACCAGTCCAAGCGGAACTTCAACCTAGTGCGACACAAAAAGATTACACACGGTATGGAAGAGGATTCAACAGGCTATAGTGATTCAGTCTCAGACACCACCACAGAAGCCGATAACGAGGAATCGGAACAAAGCAGTGACCATGAATCCAACGAAGACTCCGAAGAGCAATGCGAACAGTCCCCATGGGAAGTCATTTTGAATAGAACATTTCAAGTACATCAATTGGAATACTCACAGAAAGTAAACGAACTAGTCGAAGCCGGAATGGAAGAAGACGAGGCACGCTTGGCAGCATATAGAGACATGTTTGACACATACAGAGACGAAATACGAAAGCATGACCTCGGACTATTGTCCTGGCATCAAGACATGAATAAAGACCCCGTACATAGAAAGATCAAGAAAACGGCTAAACGCCTGAGAGAAGAGGAAGACTACGAATCAAAAGAATCATGGGAATATGCCGTAGAAAAACGAAAATATCTGCTTAACCGTTTATTGAACGACTACGACCCATTATCAGCTGAAGACAGCAATGACTCTATGTGAAGTTGGAACATATTACAAAAAAAAAAACCAAAAAAAAAAATATATATATATATAAAAAAATAAAAAATTTAAAAAATTTAAAAAAAGGGAAGGAGGGTAATGCAGCCTATATATGTTTAAGCATATATATAGCCAGTCACAAGCCTGGACAAATGCAGAGTGGCCTTAAAAAATTGAGGAGGATTAATGCAGCCTATCTTATGATATCCAGTCACAAGCCTGGATAAATGCAGAGTGGCCTTTCAAATGAACTGAATGTAAGGGTGCTCTCGCACAGATCCAATCTTTGAATAACGACAATCGACCACCACTAGCAGCAGTAGCCCCAAAATTGAAATGAGCACGCGTGTAAGGTCCTGAGAAGCGATGAGCAGCAAAGAGCAAGAGAATAGCAGCGATGACGAACATCAACAAGCAGCAGGAGTGAAATGAGCACGCGAGTAAGGTCCTGAGTAGCGATGAGAGCAGCAAAGAGCAAGAGAAGAGCAGCGATGACGAACAGCAACAAACAGCAGGAGCAAAATGAGCACGCGAGTAAGGTCCTGAGTAGCGATGAGCAGCAGAGCAAGAGAAGAGCAGCGATGACGAACAGCAACAAACAGCAGGAGCGAAATGAGCACGCGAGTAAGGTCCAGAGTAGAGATGAACAGCAAAGAGCAAGAGAAGATAAGCAATGACGAACAGCAACAAGCAACAGGAGCGAAATGAGCACGCGAGTAAGGTCCTCAGTAGAGATGAACAGCAAAGAGCAAGAGAAGAGCAGCGATGACGAACAGCAACAGGCAACAGGAGCGAAATTAGCACGCGAGTAAGGTCCTGAGTAGCGATGAGCAGCAAAGAGCAAGAGAAGAGCAGCGATGACGAACAGCAACAAACAGCAGGAGCGAAATGAGCACGCGAGTAAGGTCCTAAGTAGAGATGAACAGTAAAGAGCAAGAGAAGATAAGCCATGACGAACAGCAACAAGCAACAGGAGCGAAATGAGCATGCGAGTAAGGTCATGAGTAGAGATGAACAGCAAAGAGCAAGAGAAGAGCAGCGATGACGAACACCAACAAGCAACAGGAGCGAAATGAGCACGCGAGTAAGGTCCTGAGTAGAGATGAACAGCAAAGAGCAAGAGAAGAGCAGCGATGACGAACAGCAACAAGCAACAGGAGCGAAATGAGCACGCGAGTAAGGTCATGATTAGCGATAAGCAGCAAAGAGCAGCGAAGAGCGGGGTGGATCAAGAGAAGAGATACGAAGTGCATCATAGAGCAATGAAATGGACCGCCGTAGCTAAGGCGGTTGCTAAGGACACCCCTCCTTTGATCTATTGGTGACAGCATCACTTGAAGGTAAGGGACATAATCCAATCTTTCCTGTGGTCCTCACAGAAAACTTCACCCACAGATGAAAAGAGCGGGATATGGGGAGATAATCCAATAGTGTACTTCGTATACTCTCGGACTTCGACATAACAGTGAGGGCATCAGTCCCTAGAGACCGATGAAAGATCCATAGACGACCGAGAAGCACGGGAAGAGGGGAGATAATTCAATCTTAATTCTGGTCAAGCATGGCACATCCAGGTCCCAGCTTGTGACTTACTTCACTTCCGTCAACAAATGGTGAGAAAACACTCTTCTTCCGGTTGCACCAACGACTTCCGGTTCGTAAACATGCGCAGACCACACATCCGTGTCCCAGCACGTCACTTCCGTCAACAAATCGTGTGAAAAACACCCTACTTCCGTAAAGAAATGGCGGGAAAATCCACTACTTCCGGTTGCGCATGCGCGCAAACCACTTCCGTACCTCCGGTTCCGGTCACGTGACTTCTGGTTCCGGTGACGTCACTTCCTGTGACGTCATTTCTGGTTCCGGTGACGTCACCTCCGGATCCTCATGATCCTCCACCACACCCACCACCTCAAATCATAACTGAACTGTGCCCATATACTACTGGCCTCAGCAGGTCGATATAGCCATAGGGAAATACGATAAACTGAAATATGATGTACTGCCATTTTTAAATCTCAATTCCGCCGCGAAATGGCCAAATGTGCTGAAAACGGCGTTAAACCCCAACTAAACAAACAAACAATAAATCTCAAGTTAAAATGATGTATTAGATAATATTGTTTTATAGCACTATACATAGTTTTAACAATACCCTTGTTTCGCTAATTTGAAAAGGATACCAATGAATTTATCTAAACAGAATAAATATCACCCTTCAAACCAACAAAACAGGAAAATATTTCCTTTCCTTGTTGATCTAGGTATTTATTTATTGAGGACAAACAAGCTAACTAGAAATCGGAAAATTTGTTTTCCATAATCTTTAGAAGCCCATTGTTGAAAATAATACTATATTATAAATTTTTGAGAGACAATTTATCAAAATTATCCCTCTATAGTTATAGGGTAGGCTTCTGTCACCTGACTGATGTATTAATGTGGTAAAAGATTCATTCCAATCTTTAGGATGAAATCCTGTCTAAAGAAGTCTTAAATTGAAAAGATTAGCATACAAATTAAGTCACTGGAATGCTATATTTGATTCATTCATAAAGAATATTGTCAGGACCAGAATACTTTCACTTTTTTAATTTTGATAAATCTTCCTTATTTTCCGTACATGTGATTGTTTAATCAGTATAGCAGTTAAAAGTCGAATTCAATTCTAAATTTTCCAATTCTTCCTTGATTTTCAATTTAAATTTACTATTTCTTCACAACTTCCTTGAGATCAGGCTTGGGCGCCATAAAAGTTGAGAATATTCTTAAGTCTGAGAATTTTCTTAAATACTGGGATACTCGAATGTGATTGATTGAGAATGGGAATTTGAGTAAAATTTTCTTTGCTCAGCAAAAATAGTTCTTTATGGCGCCCAAGCCAGATTGAATGTTTTACTATACTGGAATTATGTTATGAAATTCTTTACCAAAAGACCTAAGATTGAATAAAAATAGAGAAACCTTCAAAAGAAATTATACAGATTAAAATTAATAATGTCATTTCTATTAAATTTGTTCTTCTTTTAAAATCGTTCATTAGATGTTATATTTATATATTTTTAATTTTAACCATTTATTTGATTTATAATCAATAAAATATATGAAATATAAAAGTTGTAATAGGAAAATGGAGTTGTAGAAGTAGCATTAATAAATTAATCCAGCGGGTCGAACCTACAAAGGGACGAAAGGCAAAACGCCCCGTATTGACAAAGGGAGATAACAGTTTACCTAAGCGCAACAAAGAAGACATGGCGTCGTCTGACATTATTATAAATGCATCTTCCTTGAAAAGATGGTAAACAAATAACCTGTTCTGAATCATCATGTCACTGTCGAAATTTCAAATTATCAAACCCTGTTTATAGTGTGTCATTCATATTTAAATATCTTCATAAGCGCACTCACCCTCACAGGGACACATGCCCACAAGGCCACAGCACAGGTCCAAAATTTACATGTTAACACTGAACATAACCAAAGATGTGTGTTTAAGGTTGCATGCATATAAAAATGACTTTTTTTTAATTTGCAATTTTTTACCTTAAATCTCAAAATAATTGTTGATACCTGATCTGGATTGCCCATGAAAGCCGAATTCTAGTCAAATCGGCACCTGGTTAAATCGGCACCCAATGTAGTCATTTCGGCACCCATGATAAATATGTTGAACATATATATATTTTTCTTGAAGCAAAGCACTATATTAAACAAAGTATTCATGTATTCATTAAATAAGAACTATTAAGCACTAATTCATTGAGCATTTTCACTTTCGTGGCATAAGTATTAAAGACAGTATACATAATATAGCAAGTACTATGTCAATTACTAAGATTGTCACTTTGCCGGTGGACCATAAATGGCAGCACATAAATACAGCTGTCGTCTGACATTGTGATAGTGATGAAAGGGACTCATAGTTTTCCCTTTTATTGCTTCTAATTTTCTCATGATTAAACAACAGCTTGGGTAATGGCTTCATTGTTTTTTATTTAAGTTTTTGAAGAAAAAAACAGCAATAACTACCTGTATAGAGTTAAAACAACAAACAAGTTAATTATTTAATTGATAAAAGTTATTAATTAATTAATTGAAAAGAAAACTTATCAAAACATCATTCTAGAATGTTGAGAAAACTTCAAACAATTAACTTATATATTCTAACTGCTTAGTAACATGTGATGATTTTTAAAGATGTAATGAATGATAAAATTCAACCCCAAAATTTAGAATTATTTATATATATTATATCAAATATTTATACTTATTTATATATATTATATCAAATATTTATACTTATTTATACATATTTAGAATTATTTATATATATTATTTCAAATATTATTGGATGCCGAATTGACCAAGTAAATGCTGAATTGACTATTAATAGGTGCCGATTTGACTTTTTCTATAGGTGCCGATTTAACCAGGTGCCGATTTGACTTGTACCCTGAAAGCCATGCAGCTTAATTCCAATGGGGTCCATTTATGTTACATATAGCCATTTCAGGTAATTCTGTGCATCGTCCTATTCGGCGCATTAACATGAAATATGATTTAAATGCGCCTAATTAAACAGTGCCGAATTACCCGACAACATAGTACTTAAAAATATCAAAAGATATAATGATAAGAAATCAGGCAGGTTTTATACTATATTATGTTAAGAGTATAATTGAAGATGACCTTGACTAGAATATTCGAGCAATTCAATAAACTAAAAATTGACTATTAAATTGTTTGCTTTCCTTTTTTGGCAGAAAATCTTTAACATCAGATTTTAAGATTCAAAATTTTTGTTGCTCCTTAAATCATTTGGCAACAAGTTCCAATCCTTTGTAGCATTATAATAAAATGTTAAAGTCTGTTGCCCTTTTCTAGGTGGTATAAAAAATTGTATTCACTAGATCTTGTTGAATAATTATGACAATCTTTGATCTTAGTAAAATTGCATTGCATGTAGTAAGGGCTTTTGTTGTAAAATATTTTATATACATGGTTGAGTCTTAGTTGTTTGACTCTATTTTCTACATTAAAAAAGCAATACTATTTAGTATATAAAAATTTACAGAAGGTATAAGGCACAAAAAATTAGGGTACCTGGGATTGGTAGGAAACCATGAACCAGTGTTTTTGGTATTTTTTTTTTTTATGGAAGGGGTTACAATGACCCTTTTGGATATTTTCTAGGGGTCATTTTTTTTAAATGTGCTAGAAAATATCATAATAAATTACTTTGTATTTTTGCACCATTTTTGTAAAGGTGTGTTTTTTTAGGGACTCCGAGCTCAGTGTGGTATTCCCCACCTGTTAAATACCATATGATACTCTGACCTGTTCAGAATAACAATTTCAAAGTAAATTTTTATTCAGATTTCCTTTTCACTTTGGACTTTGTGTGAATAGTGAGTCTGATCATTGATGGAAACATCTGCCTGTGACAGAGACACTTGTTTATATCAATTTGGAGGTCCACTGTTGTCAATATTAAAAATAGTATAGTTGAACCTAAAACAGACTGATGTCACCCTCTGTTCATAAACCAATTTCTTGGTGGAAAAAATGTGTCTGTCTGCACATAAGATTCCATGATACAGGCATGGTTCAAACTTTGAGATGTTATTTGAATTAATCAACTGTTTCACATGTTCCACATTTTAAGTTAGATACCATTAATTTTCTGTTGTAGTTATTAATTCTACAATTTTTATTTTAAAAATTATTTAGCATTGGAGGAAGTGAACAGGCATTCTATGAAGCTGTTCAGAATGCAGCCAGCGTGAATACTCGATTGTGTGTGGAAAGCAAAATGAGGCTTCCATTTCTTGACTCGCAGACAGGTGTAGCACAGAATCATACAACATTATGGCATCCCTACAAAGATAGACAGCAAGGTGTTATATAGTCATTTACAAACTGTTCAGATAATTTAAGGCCATACCAAATTGATTTTTAGTTCTTTGGATTTTGCTGCTACGATTTTCTGATGTTGTACATTTTAGAAAAAATGAAGAAAAAAATTTGTTGCCACTTCATTTTGCAAAAATGCTGAAAATTCGCCCCAAATTCTTCATTTTTCAAGAAATTAAAAATAAAAAATATTCACTTGCTCCTAAAATTTGATAAAAAAGTGGGATTTTTATGATTTTTTGCAATTTTTTTGTTAAAAAAATTATGCTGCATGTAAATTTGATCTTTGGATGAAAAAAATAGTCCCGAAGAAAAAAAATTAAAATTTCACTCACTCGCACCTATTTTTGCCAAAAAAAATCCAATTTAGTGTGGCCTAAGTTAATTCCTGACAAATTTATTTACTCATTGGTTGCACCGGCATTCACAAATTTGTTGCCCCAAAAAATTGTCAAAGAGTAATTCTTGTTGCCAGTTTCAAAATTTGTCCACCAAAGTATGGTCTTTTTTTAAATGTATATCATTACTCTTTATTCATTATGTTTCCCCTTCGTAGAAGGAGACATATTTTTTTTGTAGTATTTCTTCTTCTTATTATGTCGCCCCCAGACGTAGTTGGGACGACATATTGTTATTGTTCTGTTTTTTTGGGTTCTTTTTTTGTTTTTAAAAAAAAATTTGTTTATTCTTCCACCTAATTTTGTCCAGACAAGTTCTCAGAGATCGGTGGAACAATCTTTATGAAACTTCACAGTATTGATGATCACGGAGTCTAGTTGTGCATGTAACATTAAAATTTTCAAAATTGCCACTGTTGCCATGGAAACGGAAAAAGTATGAAAAATTTTGAAAATTTCATATCTCAAAAACTGCACCATAGAATTTCATGAAACTTTTTACTTTAGTAGAACATTTTCATGAAAAAAAATTGCGATTGGTTGGAGACGTTTGGTGGCCATTTTTAAAAATGTTGTAAAAATGACGAAAAACTGAACATTGTCAGATTTCAAAGAAAATTGATATCTAGGCTAAGTTTGGGATGGCAAACAAGGTTCCATCATCAAAATACGTAGTTTTCAAAAGGCTGCCATGGGCGACATCTGCTAGGTCAAATTATGACTAAAATTATAGTATTTCCTTCTTTGGGTAGTAATTTTTTTGTCTTTTGACCTAGGCTTATACCCTTTGGTATGTTGGTGTATCACAATGAAGTGGTATGTCGCGTACCATCATGACTCCATTTGACCTTGAACTTTGACCTTAAGGTAAAATTGTAGTATGTCCTTGCCCTTTGGTATGTTGGTGTATCACCTCAAGGTCAAACTATAGTATTTCCTTGCCCGGGTTGTAACTTTTTTGTCTTTTGACCTAGGCTTAAACCCTTTGGTATGTAGGTGTATTACCACGAGGGTGTGTCGCGTACCATTATGACTTTCATTTCACCCTGACCTTTGACCCCAGCCTTTGGTATGTATGTGTATTACCATTAGGGTGTGTGTCACATACCATTATGACCTTCATTTGACCTTGACCTTTGACCTCAAGATAAACTATTATTTTTATCCTAGAGGTAGACAAGATTGTTCTAGAATAAAGTGAAGGGGAGACATGTTTTGGTTTACTAAAACAGTTCCACCTAGTAAAGTATTTGAAATAACCTGACCTCAAAAGTATTTTTATAAAATAAAGTTTTAATGACAATTATCTTTATTTGAAATGACTCCTTACATTTGATAGCAAGCCTAATAAAACAATTACAATGTGTGTTTGTTTACATTGAAACTGGAAGTGACAATCCTTGCAGAAATGGAATTTCACTCTTTTAAAAGTAATAAATGCATGCACATTTATTTTCATTACCAATAAATTACCTTATCAAAATTTTATTTTATAAGTATTATTAAGCAATTGTCCCAAAAGGCTGGCCAATCAGTTGTGCCGTCAACAGTGCCACGTGCAAGTTATTGATTATGTGTTTGTTTACTTTGAAACACCTGAAGTTAACTGTTCAATTATCATAGCTAATTATATAAATCTTACAAATATTGTTCACTTATGTGGCAGATTTTTTAAAAAAATAGGTTGAAAAATTTTGTCTTCAAAAATATTACCAAGTATAGAATTCTGTTGACATTGGCGAAGCCTAGGACAACCCCAGTGACTGTACTTGTCCATCCATATCTATGTTTATATTAGGTAGATCCACTTTAGTGCCATACAACCTTTCGATGCCAATAAACAGATTTTCTTTGAGCCATTCATTGAAGGATTGGTACATATATTTACTCGCGTCAGTACATGCCTAGAAACTGATTAGGTTTGTGTATCTAAGAAACTATTCAGTGTATAATTTATGATATTGTACCCCTATTCCATGGTGATATTTCATTGTAGTTTATTTGTTTTAAGGACATTGTAAAGGACAGTTATACAGCTATCCTGCAAAAAGATGGAGAAAGAAGAAAAGATTGGCTTTCATGAATGCTGAATGTAAAAAGTCATCAGATATTGAGACGGGTGAAGCTGGTATGTAATCATAGAGCATT
Source organism: Mytilisepta virgata (assembly GCA_028015205.1). Lineage (NCBI taxonomy): Eukaryota > Metazoa > Mollusca > Bivalvia > Mytilida > Mytilidae > Mytilisepta > Mytilisepta virgata. The sequence goes on along the minus strand of CM051519.1, from coordinate 93,706,204 downwards.
AGAAAAACATTTTTTATCATTCTTTGGAGTTTTCTTATATGTTACAAAAGTCAAAACAGGTATGCTATGTTTTTAGGCTCATTTGGATTGATACCTATAGTATTACCATATTTCCATCAGTTAATAAAATTATTAATAAGACATTATACTTATTGAGTCTGTAAGCTAGATTAAATAGAATGCCATTGTTGGAAATGAAAGTTATCCTTGAACTCCAGAAGTACACTAGGCCATTTATTTTTAATTAGTTGGTTTACGGATCCGCCGACCCGATTTTGCCGATTTGAAGAAAAAAAATAAAATTGAAAATTTTGGTTTTTTATTACCGCCGACCCTCTGAAATCAGCCATCCCAAAAATGAAAATAAATTAAAATCCTTTTTTGCATCAAAATTTCATAAAAGATTATATTCCAATTCGTCTAAAAATAGATTATCCATCAATAAAATACTTGTAAACATGATCCTTCCAAAAAATCTATTTATAGACGTTAGTTGATGCCAATTTCCGAAACACGTTTTATGAAACGAATTTCTTAATAGAATCCATGCGGCTTTTAAGTTCGTTTTGTATGAATATCTTGATTCCATAAGATATCGAATCCACTCATTTAATGTTGTAGTTGACGAGTCGGTCCCTTAAAAGGGGAACGGTCTACTGAACAACACCTTTCAAGATAGATGTTCTGATATTTGGGTTTCAAAAGAGGGAATTAACTGATCATTTGCAACCTTTGTACATTTGGCAATATAACCAAGATTGTTCAAAAGTACATGATTTTCCCTCTTTTTTTTTCTTTTTTTTCCCGACCGACCGACCCTATTTTAAAAAAAAAAATCCGTAAACCAATTAAATAAAAATAAAAGGCCTTACTTCATAAACATGTAATATTTATAATTTTTGATTTTTGAAAATGATATGTTTATTGTTTCTACTTGCTTATAAGACAAATTTTTGGTACCAAATTTCAATTTTATCAAAAGGGAGGTAACCGCCTCGGTGGTCTTGTGGTACCGTGCTCGCCCCGAGTGCGGAAGGTCGCGGGTTCGATCCCCGGCCGGGTCAAACCAAAGACATTAAAATTGGTATTTGCTGCTTCTCCCCCAAGCACGCGGCATCTAAGAGTAAGAGCAAAGACTGGTCGGCTCGGAGTCAGTATAATGTGTCCGAGTGAGGTGATATGTCTTCCTGCGGACAATTACCTCGTGAGCTAGCACATTAAAAATCCGATTGAGCGTGTCGGTCTAGTACAAAGCAGGGATCATATTCATTATCATATCAACATGTTCTCGTCCTGATATGCACCTGGTTGCCACTGGACGTTAAACTATAATCATCCATCCATCCATCAAAAGGGAGGTCGTCTTACAGGACAGGCCACTCGCCAAGGAAAAGAAATCTTAACAAATCTAAAAAGTTGGGTCAGTAAATTTAAAGATATTGCGTAATTTCTCAAATTTTTTGTCACTAAAAACACATATTTTTTACTAAATTTGAAAAACTGATGAAAAAATAGATTTTTTGTTGATATGGGATCGTTGTTGACTTCCAGTAGATTGATTTGTTTAATGAATTGTAAATATAACAACACAATATTAAAGCCCATACCCTCCGAGTTGTTACTTCATCTGTTTTTCATGAAATCATCATCAATATTCATAAAAATTCACATTTTAAATCCAAAAACAAAAACGATGACAAACTTCAAATGACCCACCATGTTTTGAGATGTTGGCAACACATGGTTGTAATCTGGATTTGGAATTGAACCTAATGAATAATTATTTGATTTGTTTCTTTCGTCTTCGTATAAGATTAATGTCAATTCATTTTGTAGGTTAAATAAAAGGAATTATGAAGTAGAATATGTTTAATTTTGCAATATTAATTTAAATTTCATCCTCGTTATCTAACGCGAAATCGGAAGCGTAGTTATTACCGAAATTCACTTTTAACCTAACTTCCAGGTGAAAAAAAACAATTAAATTTGTTTAAAATATTGTATTTATAACAATTATTTTCATGTTTTGCCAACTTTGGGTGAAAAAACTTATTTTTTGAGGAATTGAAGACTCCACACTGGCAAGGTTTTCTTCATTTTAGGATAAAACTTCAGCCTTTGCCAGATCATTGATATGATTGGTCATCGTCTTATACGAGGGTCATGGCAAAAGTACTGCCCAAATTTTCCAAGAAAGGGCCCTCGTCTTATAGGACACGTAGCCTTAAGGGCAAGAATCAACGGTAATTTTGGGAATTTTAAAAATGAAAGAGGAGTTCAGGTTACAAGCTTTAAAGTTTTTGAATTTTTTCCCCTGTTTGCCCAATTTTTTAAATAATAAAAATTCTAATGCTTTATTGCAAATTTACACACAAGGTATGGCAATACTGTATAGAAATAAAATCCTTAAATTTTAATTTTAAAAACTTTAGGTTAAAAGCTTAAAATCACAATTTTCAAAACTCCACTGTTGTGGGCCCCAATTTTTGGAATTCAGAGTTCTAAATTTTTTAATTTTTTTTTGGCAAGATGTGGCCATGTCCATAAATTTAAGTCAGCATGATATATTTATTGAAACATGTTATTGACAAGAATACAGTTATTTGAATGTTTTCTTATTCCCATCACAAAACATGTTTGTTTGCATACCAGATATGCATCAAATAAGCACAGTAGAGAATCCTGCCATCCGACTTGAAGAGGAAAAGAATGAGTTGAGCAAAGATGCATGGTATGATGACTATGATGAAATTGATGAACCGCCCGATGCAGGAGAAATGGTAGATGACCAATCTGACATCAGCGATTTTGAAGAAACCTACATAAAAAGACGTAAGAAGAAGGTAAAATTATAAAAAAAACCTTAGAAATATTGTTCTCTTTTTCTGATGTGAGTGGGTTATAATATTTCTAGACTTGGGATAGTTAAAGTTAAAATTGTTCATCATGTAAGCTTAACTTTCTTTTTCAAATGGGTACAGTAGTGAAACATACAAGCTTTTGTTGGCAGAAAATTAACTTGAATATTTCCAAGCTGTATGTATATGGAATATCAAAATACAGTTGACTTTTGTTATCTCGAACACATTTAAATCGAAAATCCGGATAAGTCAAATTATCTGTTTGGACCCTCAACAGCAGTAACTATACAAATTTACTCCTGATTCGAGGTATTCATATCCAACAATGTCACATAAATTTGTGATGACTTCATAATTAATGCAGAAAACTGCTCTTGCAGAAATTTTGCAGTATTTTAGCATCAGAAATGACAGTAATTAATTTTTACTAGAGTAAACAAAGATAAAGTAACACATTTACTAATATTTTAAACAAATCTTTTAAGATATTCCTGAAAAACAACTTGCAGTTGAAAAAAGAAGCACAGTAAACCATGAAATATTTGAACTGATTTTACAAGGAATTACGTTTTACTAGTATTTAAAATTCAGAACAAAAAAAAATGCTTTTGACAGAAATATTTTTAATTTTATATACAGGGACCTGGAAGAGGACGGAAGAAAAATGTTGACAAAGATAAAGATTTAAATCCAGAGGAAAGAGAGAAGCCATATGCTTGTGAAGTTTGTAATGCTCGTTACAAGACACGGCCAGGATTGTCATATCATTACAACCATTTCCATAATGGGGTCATGGATGATCAAGAGCTATCCCAGTCTCCTAAACCTCAAAGATCTACTCGTAATGGTAGATAAACATATTGTCATCAAACGCTTTCTTTAAAAAACACTTAAAAACTTATTAGTGTGAAAATTGTACTTTCCAATGTTTTGACAACAATAATACTTTGGTCAGACATCATGCATTGTCTAAACTAATATGCTATCTGTGACTAATAATAGAAACTGGTGGAACAATATAGACTTTACCTTGGTATAATGGTCCTTTGGTGGTCCGCTTTCAAAATTCTCCAGATCTTGGACCCACATGGCTGCCATTACTGAAAATAGAAATCCACAAAATATTTTAAAATCTCATCTTTAACTACCGGGATAGTTGAGACCAGAGTGGAATTGTCCTTAGATAGTCCCCTGCAAAATTATGTCCAGACCTTGTATGAACATAATAGACATTACTAAAAATAGAAGTACATGTATCTGCCAAAAATTTAAGGCTTTTTGCTTAATGTTCCTTGACGGTTGAGATCAAACTTTGCTGGAATGGTCCTTAGGGGGTCTGGGCCTTGGAACAATATGCCTTCCATATACAAAAAATAAAAAATCAGCAAAAATATTTTGAAATATTCTCCTCTTAAACTACTTGGGCATTTGTTACCAAAATTTAGTGAAACTGTCCATAGGTGGTTCCCTTTCCATATTGTGTCTGGGATTGTGGACCATTGAACAGTGTGTTTCTGAAACAAAAATCAGCAAAAAGTACTGATGAAACTTTCCTTTATTTAGTTCCTTTGAATGGCAAATTTAAGCCAAGTGAACAATACAGGCTGATGATAGATAGCCTCTAGTTATTGTTTTGATTGACATGTTTTACATAACTTCTTGCATATTGGGTACAGACACACCAGCAAACTATTATAAGAACAAACCTGAGATTTAAAAAAAATTTACACATGCAAAAAACCTGGAAAGCCATAAAAATATAAAATTGTTTACTTACCAGTTTGATATGTGTACATGTATGTTTTGTTTACATTTTCAGCTTCCAAAACTGCAACCGTAGATGATAAGATATCTGCTAATAATTATTGTGACTTCTGTCTTGGTGATTCTACTGAGAACAAGAAAACAGAGCAGCCAGAAGATCTGGTTTCCTGCAGTGATTGTGGAAGATCTGGTAATTAGTCACCTATTAACAAAGTCAAAAGGGATTAGGTTTACACTCCATCACAACCTTAAGTACCATAGTAGTTTAACCTAAACCTAGAAAAATAAATTTCATACTAATAAATTTTTGGTTTTTGAAATTGAAATGTGTTTAATTTTTGGTATATTTTGTGATAGTTTTATAAAAAATGAAAGTACGTTATTGTAATAATTATCCATAAGACAAGAAACTCTTTCTTAGATGTATAGGAAGATTCTACAAAATATTAATTGTATGTGTCTCTAATATTAAGCATGTATATTTGACACCTACATAATGAGATATTTCTATTGTTTTTAAAGGACATCCCACATGTTTACAGTTTACACAAAACATGATAATATCGGTGAAGAAATATCCGTGGCAATGTATAGAATGCAAGTCTTGTGGTCTTTGTGGAACATCTGATAATGACGTAAGTTTTTTATTCAGGTACAAATTCGGGTTAAATGTGGTTTTTAGTATGTAAAGTCAAGAAATACCAAGTATACTGTACCTTTTGTTAAAAAGAAAATCTCTAATCCGTTAAATTTGTACAGTGAACACTTTTCACAAATAATTCCATGATCTGTTCATATATGGGTTAGATTGTCAAAATACTGAAATATTGGTGATATGTTCTATATTCAGATGGGAGTGCAGCTTTTATGCACCCCCTAAAGTTCTAGAATGTGGAAAAAGGGTCATGTTAGATACATGTACTTCAAAATTTCAAACATCAATATGCTTGGCGAAAATATTTTAATGTTATGCCTCCTCTAAAATCCTATATCTGCTCTTCCAAGCTTCTCATATTAAAGAGGCAGATTTTCATGACACAATATACTGATACAACCTTGAGAATATTTGTGGTAAAAGAACACAGCTTTCATTACTGCTCTTCATCTAATTGTTACTATTTCATCTTGAACAACCCTATTTATATAAAATTCTACAGGCTGAACAGATTTCAAAATTTTATGGAGTCACCCTGACATTTGTTACTGAAATATTTATGCATTCTCCCACTTAACAAAAATATGAAATTATCCTTTAAAAGTGAGAAAACTAGCTATCAATCTGTCAATATAGTAGTTACTGCCAGATAGCAAATAGGCCAGAGGCAAGACTACAAACACTCTTAAGCCTGTGCAGTATGATATTCTCTATTTAAATCAAAATATTCTGAGTTGAAATTCATAATAAATCCAGATTGGCGACACAATTGACAGTTATTTGTAGAGAAAATGAGAATGATGAAGATTATTAAACGAATATTTTGTAGGATCAGCTTCTGTTTTGTGACGATTGTGACAGGGGTTACCACATGTACTGTTTGAATCCTCCCTTGACATCACCCCCAGAAGGTATGTTGAGTGTTAGACTTTATACCTAGTACAGTATGTTATTATTGGACTGTATATTCTTTATGTAGTGGTTATCTTTTCATAGAAGAACTTGATTTAATTTTGTCCACACAACACTTATATTTCACTCATGTGATTTTATCTATTCATATTTGAAGATAAGTTGTACTATAATTAACATTGATCAGCAGGTCAAAATATTTATACAGATAAAAGGAAGAACAATGTAATTTTATGTGGTATATTTATTTTCTAGGGAACTGGAGTTGTCATCTGTGTATAGAAGAGTTCCATGGTGGGAAGAAGCCTGAAGGAATGCAGTAAAATTCATTCAGTATATGTCTTTGATGAATTACAATTTTACTGTAATTTTTAGAAGATTCAGTGTTGTAAACAATATACTTCATATACACACATTGTTAATCTTTATTTCTGTTAAATAACAATATAGGGGGAAGTTATATTATGTACCATTTTATCCCCAAAACTGTAATGAACATATAATTGTAAATGTTATACTAGAAATTTCAAGCATTATTAAATATAAGTGTATTGAAATAGAAATCAGGATTAATATCAAATAAAACTGAAATTTATCAGAATCTTAACTTGTCATGGCATTTTGTATCTTTTATATCTCTTTAACGTCTATAGAAAATACCTTTCATAAACCACTGTGCCAGTTTGCACTAAATTTTATTAAAGTTTGTTTTGGGTGGTCCATTTCCAAATTTTATGTCTGAAACTGAGGTTAGTTGGGCAGGATATACAAAATGTAGAAAGTTCAGCAGAAAATTTAAAATCATGTCTGAAATCACACTATTGTCTTTTGCAACTGTTGTTTTGTATCTGTATTAGGACATCTCAAATGTTTGACTCCCTCAAAAGCCTGGTGTGTAAAATAACAAGTGTCTACTTAAAGTGATAGTTTTTTAAAAAACAAAAAGATCATATTGTAATAATTACACCAAAGTGATCTCAGTTCTAGTGTTTCGATACTAGCATGAAATTGATACATTCATAAAAATGTTAAATATATGAATTCTAAGGAGTATCCCTCATACATAACTTTGTCCTTGTATAGTTTTGACTTTACCTCTTTGGTCATTTTGGAATTTGAATTTTGATCTGCAACATGTATTGGATTGTTTTGGATTTCAATATTTTAGATCTTGTGCACAACTAATGAGTCAAAAAGACAAAATGTGCATTTAAATCTGCAACATGCATGTAATTTGTACCAAAGAATATTAATCTTTAATTTTGGGTTAGATCAGGTCAGCTTTCTCGTGTTTTCCAAATTTTCAAGAGGGGCCTCGGTGGCCGAGTGGTCTAGGTAGTTCGTCATGACTACTAATGATCACTAGCCTGTCAATGCTGGGATTGTGTGTTTGAATCTCACCTGTGGCGGGATGTGTTCGACTCCGATTTTAATTGACAAGGATTGCCAATTTTCCTACCGAAGGTCGGTGGTTCTCTCTAGGTATGCCTGCTTCCTCCACCAATAACTGGCCACTGCGAAATGGCCAAATGTGCTGAAAACGGTGTTAAACCCCAACTAAACAAACAAACAAACAAATTTCAAGAAATCCAAAAAGGCTTTTGTGGCCATGCTTCTTTACCAATTGGCACCAAATTTCTGGTAACAGCTTTGAAAAGGACCTCGTACAGAACATGTCAAGTTTTGTTAAATTCTGTTCAGTGCTTCTCAGTATTAAGAACAAAATGAGAAAAGCTGATAAAGAATGGCCCCAAATAATTACAAAAGATCACACTAGACTTTGGCCAAGAGAGCTTAAAAGGTGAACCTTGGTCTGCACAATCATGAGTTGATACATGTACACGACAAAAATATCCTAAACTCAACAATGATAATTTTATAATTTTCAGAAATAAAGGGAAATTTAATTGATCAATCAAAGCACTGTTTGAAAAATATTCAAAGCATTTTTGATTTATTAATTACCTTATATTAACAACAAGCTTCAATACCCATGAATGACAAATCGGAATTCATCAACTGGAGGCTCCATTGAGCCTGTATCACTCACCTGGAGTTCATCTAGAAAAGAAAACCACTTGAGATATCTAGACAATAATAGACAGTAATCTGTAATTATATTTCTTTCTGATGGAAAGTTATTTGAATCAAAAGTATAAAGCTGGAATTGTGATGGACTCCCAACTGATGGCAGTAGCTCAGATGGACCTTTCGTTCAGTTGAGCTTACAATGAAAGGGAGCTCTGATCAATCCCAAAAACAATTGTGTAAAAAAAAATAACAATCTGTCTTGTATGGGTTAAAAAACTAATTTATTTAGTTGGGGTTTAACGCCGTTTTCAGCACATTTTGGCCATTTCGCGGCAGCCAGTTTTTATTGGTGGAGGAAGCCGGAGTACCCGGAGAGAACCACCGACCTTCAGTAGGAAAATTGGCAATCCTTGTCAATTAAGATCGGAGTCGAACCCACCCCACCACAGGTGAGATTCGAACTCACAACCCCAGCGTTGACAGGCTAGTGATCAGTAGTAGTCATGACGAACTACCTAGACCACACAGCCACCGAGGCCCCTAAAAAACTAAGTATGTTTCGAAACAGTTCATACGACAATAGAAAACAAGGAAGATAAATGGAAATTTTGAGCAGTCAAAAGGGGCATAAAACGATTTAAATGTATAAAATACACAAGTCGCACAAAACCAAATATAAAATCGTAAAAAACAACAATCAAAATAAATGTTAAAAATACCCAACGTTTCGACCAATATGGTCTTGATCACGAAGTTGTTGACTCTTTAAAACCAAGAGCAAGACTGAGTCCGTACATAAAATGTAAAGAAAATTTTTTCTTCTGGTGTCGATCAGTAAACGTACTTAATATAAAATACATAGATGGCAGGTTAGATAGTAAAAATAAGTAAAATAATATCTTTGACTTTATGATGGGTAGAAAAAGTACCATATATAAGATAACTGTACCGCAAAAAGTTAGTGTGCATACTTAGTAAATGAATTGAAATTAAGAATTTTTTACATTAATTCCATGGGGTCTGAGTGTCCCCAGGCTAAAAATTATTTTCTGCTCAAGGCATTGTCTGTATTATCTTCCTCCGTTAATGGTCCTTGAAATGGTTACGCAGACGTCTTACAAGCTGTGACCAGGCAATAGAAAGTGATTGCCAACTGGACAATCAGTTCAATTCTTTATTGAACGCAAGTGTTCCGCAAAGCGGTCACCAAGGCGACGACATATCTCTCCGATATATACCTTGTCACAATTCGTACAGACAATTGTGTAAACCAAATTTATATCAGTACAGATATAACCATTTTGAATGATGTATTTGTTGTCAGGGCCCCAAGATCTCTTTAGTCTCCATGGTGTAGGGGCATGTCACACATCTGGATCTTTTACCTGGCCTGGTTCCCTGGTAGTGTTTTTACTAAGGAAATTTTTTACTTGATCAAGATACTAAGAGGTTTTTTAGACTTTTCCCCTTACGGTAAGAAGTGATGGGAACAGCCTCAAAAATTTTGCACATCAACGGATCAATCATCACTATGTTTTTAGAATTATTCATAAGGATGTTACAGATGGCGACATTATGGGGATGGTAGGTAAGGACCAATGGAACACTTTTGTTGTTAGATTTCTGACCAGACTTTAAAGCGTTGGGTCTGATCACCTTGGAAATAGATTCAAAAGTTCAAAAGCCCTGTCAATGGTTGTTTTGGGTTAACCTCTCCTTTGGAAAAAGGTGGACATCTTGTCACACTGCTGTCTTAAATCCTCATTGCTGCAGATGCATCTAAGTCTAAGAAACTGAGATTTAGGGATGGCATCTTTGCAAGACAGGATGACAAGAGTAGCAGCAGAGATTGAAGTTTCGATGCTGCAGTCAACCAATTTACAAATTCCGACTCACTAACAGAGAATGTGTATTTACTTGGATGGTAAGAAGATAGGAAATGGATGAAAGACGAGTTCCTCAGAGTCTTCAGACACTCCAAAGACACCGTCTATATACCTTTTAAATAGGCGAGGAATGGGTCCATGCATAAACATCTTTTCCTCCAGATAGCCAACAAACAGACAAGCAAAACTCTGTCCCATTTTTTTACCCATTGCCACCCCTCCCGTCTGTGAGAAGTAATGTACATTGAATTGGAAGGTGTTGAGTTTGAGTACCAATTCAGTCAGCCTGAGAATTATATCAGTATTAACTCTTGTCCAAAAAGTGTTTAACTGCAATAATGGCATCGCTATTAGGGATGCTGGTGTATAAAGCTGTTATATCCATGGTGAACATTTTCGGATGTAGCGAGACAGCTTTATAGTTATCGAAAATATTGAGTGCATGAGAAGTGTCCTTGACATATGTAGGTAGATTCTCCACAATGGGCATAAATATTTTGTGCAGAAAGCTAGAAATATTTTCTGTAGGACAGCTACATGCAGAAACTTAAAGAATTCCTAGATTCTCTGTTTTATGAAGTTTAGGTAACATATAAAATCTTGAAGTGCGTGGTTCAGATGTGTTGAGATTTTTGGCCAACGATTGTAAGATTCCTTATAATGCCCTTCACATGTTTTTGATTATCCTTAGAGATTTTTTTATCTCGCCCAAAGAAGTAGTGATGTAATGGTCAGGAGTAGGAAAATTAGGTGTAGAACTTGAATTACTCTTGTGAAATTTAGCAAGGAGTCCATCAACCCATCAGGTGATGATAGATCATGTTAGCTATCCTTACCAAAGACAAGAGGCTCCCACGAGCCTAAATCGTTCACCTGTTATCTTGCATCAATGATTATTTTTGCTATTTAATGTATACCGTCGCAATTTTCTTAAAATTGATCTGTACAGCTAAAATATAGAATCCTGAACCCAAATAGATATGGTTGCTATGGACTTGTCATCCATTGCTATGGACTGACTCTTGACATTCCATTTTGACTTGAACAGGTAAATTGTAGGGTTCTGAACTCAAATATATATGGTTGCTATGGAATTTTTCAATGATGGTCCATTTTACTTGTACAGCTACCATTTAATTTATTTCAAGTTATGACTTAAACATCTGTGACAATCTGTCGGACCGTTATTTTCTGTTTACATGTAAATAATCTTTCAAGGGCAAAAACTCCTATAAGGAGTGAATTGATGATTTTGGTCATGTTGACTTATTTGTAGATCTTACTTTGCTAAACATTTTTGCTGTTTACAGTTTGTCTTTATCTATAATAATATTCAAGCTAATAACCTAAAACTGCAAATTTTTTTTTAAAATTAACAATTAAGCCAAAAATGGGTTGACTGATTCGTCTGAAAATTTCAAGGCAGGTAGATCTTGACCTGATGAACATTTTCACAACTTGTCAGTTTTGCCCTAACTGCTTTAGTTTTCGAGATATGAGCCAAACAGTGCATTTTCACCTATTTTCTATTTGCCAGGGCAGCCATGTTTCTCAATGGACAAGAAAATAAAACAGAAACTATTCTAGATACCCTAAGGATCATTCAGACTAAGTATGGCTGTAATTGGTTCAGTGGTTCCAGAGGAGAAGATCTTTGAAAAAGTTTACAATGGACGGACGACGGACGCCAAGTGATGGCAAAAGCTCACATGTCCTATTAGGACAGGCTTTCAGAAGTCGGCGGAAAAATGCCTCTACATCAATGTGGTTCTGAAAACGGTCGGCAGTAGAGGTTATAGGTACGAAATCTAAACCTTTGGACAAGAGACTCTTTTCAGCAGGGGAAAGATTGACTGAAGATGGCACACACCGGAGTTTCTTCAGTAAGTGAACTGGATTTGGATGCATTTTGAGTAGCTGGCTAGTTATACACAGTGGATGCTGTTTTGTGTGCAAATGGATGGTCAGAAAGATAGAAGAGTAGACAGTTTGTACTACAGGACATATGGCAAAGGTTCTGTTTGACATGAAAACTTTTAACTGCACATTACAGTAAAACCTTTTACAGACTTTTCATGAATGTATCACATCTACACTTAAAACCTCATTTCATAAAACCTTCAGACTTTTCATGACTGTATCACATCTATACTGAAAAAAAAACACAAGACAGGTTTTGGGAAAGTCATTTACTTTTTGAAAAGGATTTTTACACTGATAAATAAAAGTTTCTACAGAAATATTTAACAAGAAACCATTATACATGTCTATTTTGATATTGATGATTTAATATTCAATTTAAAAAAAAATGTTAAAATACATGTACAATTTCAAAATCTTTGGTATAATAAAACACTCATAATCAACCTTGCTACAAAAAATGTTATTCAAAAGATAATTCACCTGGATTTTTTTCAGCAACAAAATTTTCTACAAATATCAGGGTATTATAAATGCTTATGACAATCATTATCTGGTACTTGAGTGATTTGGAGCACTGCAATTAGCTGACAGATTTCATATAAATCGTCAAATCCTACTTTTTAAATATTTTTTAGAAAGCTTTTGAGGTTATCCAATCATAGTAGGATGTTTGTTGCCACTTATTTGAGGTTGATAAAAAAGTTTGTTTACTTGGGGTTTTACGCCGTTTTCAGCACATCAGCCAGTTTTTATTGGTGGAGGAAGCCGGAGTACCTGGAGAGAACCACCGACCTTCGGTAGGAAAATTGGCAATCCTTGTCTATTAAGATCAGAGTCGAACACACCCCGCTACAGGTGAGATTCGAACTCACAACCTCAGCGTTGACAGGCTAGTGATCATTAGTAGTCATGACGAACCACTCAGCCACCGCGGCCCCCTGATAAAAAAGAGATGTATCTCAAGTACCAGGCAGGATATTATCAGGCAATATAGGGCTTGCAATGACAATTTTGAAGTCTAGAGAACGATTAGTATGTTCGTACTAAATTGGTATGAGCCTCTCGACATCCAAATCATCATGGCATGCTCTTGGTTGCCTGTTGATGAAACAATTAAAACATAAACACTAAAAAAGAGATTCTGTCTAATATCATAAACTGGTTCTATATAGGTTCTTAAAGGGGAAGCTGAAATTTTGTTCAATATTCTACACTGAAGCCACCCTTGCTTTTATCTGTACAAATTATCATTCTGTTAACACACAAATAACTTTACATTTTAAAAAATAGTTATACAAAGTTATATTTAATGAAGTGCCTCACTGTAGGCGATTTTGTAGACATGATCATTCTATAATAAAATGCTATCATTTACACATACATGTTTGTTTCATCATCATAAGTCAATCATATTTGTTTTGTACTGTTACTAGGCCCTCAATAGTTAATAATAAAATCATCTTCTATATATTCACTATATGGTATAAATTAGTTGGTTCTTTTACATTATGTTTGATTATTGACAAATCATTTTGTCTATTATGTAATTAATTTCCTACCTTGTGATATATATATATAATCATTTAGAAAAGTCAGATTATTGTACTCAATTCATAACTAAACCAGAGGCTCTAGAGAGCCTGTAATCGCTCACCTGGCAAACTGGGCCTATTGTAACGTTCTTTATATCACTGAATGGTCACTCGAAATATCATGAAAATTAGAAAGTAATCAATTTGTGGGAGTCATAATCTGGGCCAGATCGCGGAACCGGATTGAAGTGGGTCAAAACTATGTGAGTCAATAAATAGATTAAAATTAATTTCACAGCCCTAAATTATCATTCAGTTACCTATTGTAACGTTCTTTAAACTGATGAACAATAACTCATTATCTAAACTCCGGCAACAATATTGAAAACATTCGTACTGTTCGTACCACGTGGTATCCTTTAAAACGTTTTCCTAACCATGATTTACCTTCAGGGGCACAGTAAAATGCAAACACCAAATCGAAATCGGAATAAACTAAGTTGCGTTTCCGGATACTGCCGGATAATATGTAAACTTTTTTTTTTTTTCAGACCTGCCAAGTTTCGAAAATTGTCCGTCGTGAAATTGGTTAAAATTTGCAAAGATCAAAGAAAAAAATTACAGGAATTTGTCTCAAATCTGAATAAAATATGCATGCACCTCACAGGTCTGCATATGGTTCAATGTTTTAAAACTAAGCTGCATGGTGGACATTTTGAATTTCCAATTATTGAAAACAATTCTCACTTTGAAAACAGGGCTATCTAAAAACCTTTTCTGTAAAGTAACAATTCAATACACATTGTAGTGTTTCTGACAAGAACATTTTTGAAATTTGGAACAATCAGAACACTAAATTAGCCCTGGCGGCCATGTTGAATTTTCGATCGGCACCAATTTCATAAATCTGGTAAAGGACAACCTGCTTAACATTTCTGCCAAGATTTGTTGAAATCTGTTCAGTGGTTTCAGAAAAAAAGATGAAAACGTATAATTCCCATGGGGTACAATGTTAAACTAAGTTTCATCATGGCGTCCATTTTGAATTTCCGATTGGCACCAATTTCACAAATTGAGTACAGGACTTACTAACAATCATTTCTGCAAAGTAAAAATTCGATCCTCCTTGCAGTTTCTGACAAGAAGATTTTTGAAATGTGGACCAATCAGAACACATAATTGGCCCTGGCGGCCATTTTGAATTTTCGATCGGCACCAATTTCACAAATCTGGTAAAGGACCATCTGCTTAACATTTCTGCCAAGTTTGGTTGAAATCTGTTCAGTGGTTCTAGAGAATAAGATTAAAATGTGAAATTCCCATAGGGTCCAATGTTAAACTATGTTTCATCATGGCGGCCATTTTGAATTTCCGATCGGCAAACGATTCACAAGTTGAGTACAGGACTATCTAACAATCATTTCTGCAAAGTAACAATTCAATCCGCATTGTAGTTTCTGACAAGAAGATTTTTGAAATTTGGACCAATCAGAACACATAATTGGCCCTGGCGGCCATTTTGAATTTTCGATCGGCACCAATTTCACAAATCTGGTAAAGGACCACCTGCTTAACATTTCTGCCAAGTTTGGTTGAAATCTGTTCAGTGGTTTCAAAGAAGAAGATCAAAATGTAAAAAGTTAACAGACACGGACGCGGACGCGGACGACGACGACGACGACGACGACGACGACGACGACGGACGCAAAGTGATGACAAAAGCTCACATGGCCTTTTAGGCCAGGTGAGCTAAAAATTATGGGTCAAATTTGTGACATCACAGAGGTAATACAAATATATTTTATACTGTGAACTAGAATTAACAAAATATGTTAAATTATTTACTATTTTAGAAAAAAAACATGAAATAAGACTTAAAATTAACACAGAGGGGTATAAACAGGGGACTTTTATTCTTAGTAAAATTAAAATATATTTTTTTTAGTTGCATCAAACAATTAGATTTCCAACAATACAATATATAATAATATTATCTATATTTTAATTACTTCAAGAACATATCAATTTTCTTGCATCAAAAGAAATCTTTTCTTGTACATGTAATTTAGTGAGTAATGATCATTAACATATTTGTAATAAATTATCTAATGAAATGTTTCAGAAACACATGAAGATTGTCAGTGTGTCAGATTAACTTAGACTAAATAAAAACCAATAATGAAAATTTCCATCCATGTCTAGACTTTAAAATATGAATATGACTTAGTTTTACAGATCTGGCTGAATTATGAATATTCCAAAGTCAAAAAATGCATGGATGTTCTCAATTCCAGTTTTTGAAAACTTCTTAACTTTTAAATTTGGAAATAATATTAAAGTGTGTCTTGTATCAATGTGAAGATGTTTATTTAAGAAAGCTTGAAATAAACATTTTAAGCACCTCAGTGAAATGATAAAGTCATATATTATTTTGTCATGTATGTATATAATAAACATGTCTTGCAGGTGACAGGATGTTGAGTTTTATACACATCTGCTCAATCATAAGCTAATAAAAATCAGCACAACTTTAAAAAAAACTCAGGTCCATTTAAAACAAATATGAGCATCATGAGAAATATTTTTGTAAATAGCACCTTATGAAATAACAAATAGATAAAATGGTATCACATATTATTATATACATAACATTTCTAATGGTTAAAGGATTTCTTTTTTCAGAACAAACGAAACAAGAATTTTAATACATGCAAAACATCTATAGATAAAAAATTCATACCAACTCCTTTACTTCAATTAGTTAAACTAGTCTTGAATTACTAACAAACTAGAGGCTCCCAGGAGCAAGTACAACCTGACTGGAACTTTTGGGCAAATATGTCTATCCTTGACAAAATACATTCATAATAAATTTAAGGAACAAAGAAATGCACCTTAGATTAAGCATTTTTGTTTTCTTTTTGGGATGTTTTCATTAAATTTTCAATTTTAGAAATGGTTAACACACTGGACTGCCATATACAATTTCGAAAATAACTCTTTACATCAAAGATGGTCACAGTTGGCTCAGTAGTTCAGAATATATTTACCTAAGTTTTATTGATTTGTGATTTGGTATTCAAGTGTTTTATGTTTCTTTAAGCACAATCGGCTATATTATCTGTAGCAGAGAATCATTAACCTTTAGCCTCCAAACTGACAGTTCATTATTGATGTGTGACTAAGACAGCAGACTTAAGTAAGGTATTTTTAATTCAAGCAAGATAATGATGAGTGCTACTTGTAGCCTTCAGGGTGTTAGTAATCCTGTTTAAACTAAAACAAACTGGTTATCTGAAAATATTGTTAAGTGTTTTAATCATCTATGCTTATTAATTTGAAGGAAATAAAAGGGCAATTCACAACTATTAACAGAAAATCTTCATTTCAAAACTAAATACATGTGTAGAATATATCCTATATGAAATCCATTATAAATTCCTCTAATAATGTTAAAAATAAAAATTACAAAAATGTCACATATGATCAAATATCAATATACCAATGATTATCACCGTTGTTACAAACTGCTACAAAGACTCGTACTTTTACATACAATGTACATAAAAAAAAAACATTGGCACATCTGTGTATTATCATAACTGAGTATAATATAAATATACAAAAACTAAAAAAGAAACAACCTTTGTTTTATAGAACCCTTTAAAATGCTCTACAAACAAACACGATATAAAAGCTTCAATTATCACTACCCATGCAATAAGCTACCAATTTTTCAACAAATTTATACACAACTTAGGCCCTATAAAAATACTTACATTCCAAAGCATGTGTACAATTGTAAATACAAATTATGTTTTACATTTATAATATTCACGAGATTTTTCTGTTATGGCTTGAAGGAATATTGTCATGTTTTTGTTTAATTCGTCTATGTCATCTGCTAACTGATTCAGCGTCATTTCATTTTTGTTGAAATCTTCTTGCATTTCTGTCAACAAAAAAAAAAAGATATTGTACATGTAAGAAAATACATCAAAGACAAGAATTATATCATGTTAACATATGGCACATTGTCTCATCGCTACATTTTTTTGGTACTTTGCTGTAAGCCAAGAAATAAAACAGATACATATAGAATAATAGGTAGTTTCATATTTTATACAGGCTATATCATGTGTAATACCTGGACAAGCCCGAAGGGCGAGTTTATATATTCCACATGAAATACATGTAGTCAGTATCAAAAACGAAACTACCTATTATTCTGTTTATCGGTAATTCATTTTTTTTTTTTAAAATATCACTTTTTTAACAAATTTTAATGTGCACTATTTTTCATAGCGGAAGAAGCTTGTGAGATCATTTTGAAACATATTCTTGACAGTGAATGGGAAAGGAAAATATTGACTATTTGTGCTAATTGACGACATGTCGTCGATAATTTTTGTAATTCATTTTCATTGGACGATCAGATAATTAGATCCTTCCGCATTATGACCCACAATTTATTGCTTAATATTTTCAGTGATACAGCCTGTATGTGATACTCAAAATTTTAGGCAAAAAGATAAAAGGAAATATGTACAAATTGCCGATAAATTAATATATTGATTGAATTGTAACTGTATATCCTACATCTAAGATATAAACATTATCATTGTAATGCATATGATACAGATTTTGCCATGTATTATCCTCTATGTCATGCAGTGTTGACACATCCCCACTAATAAAGAAATTAGAGTTGATTTCCCGCTGACATTGACACTATGCTAAAACTATGCTAAAACTACTGTGAATTTGTATTATTTCACTGGATAGCAATTCTTGTGGGTACACTGAAACCATGAATTATGATTTTCAAAATGGAAAAAAAAACCATTAAGTATACAGTACATGTATCTTGTTTATTGCTCTAACAAATTCAGTATCTTCTTAACAACAGTATTTCAAAATAATACTAAAACTGATAAACACAACAAGAGTGGACACACAAAAATGTCTCGCCTGTCGTGTATTTCTAATGAAAGTAAATGCTACCAGACATATTGCATACAGTATTCGAAAATAGGCCAAAACACAAAAACTTAACTATAACCACTGAACCATGAAAATGAGGTCAAGGTCAGTTGACACCTGCCAGCTGGACATGTACACCTTACAATCCTTCCATACACCAAATATAGTAGACATATTGCATACAGTATTAAAAAAACAGGCCAAAACACAACAAATTGAGCTGGATACGACCGCAGAGGTCCAACCCTGAACAGTTGGGCAAAAATGGACACAATATTCAAGCTTGATACAGGTCTGAATTTGGATTGTAATTAAATATTTGACACATAATAGGTTTCTGACACAGAATAACTGTAGTCAAAGAACTTAGAATTGGACATATGATTTGAATTTATATTCAATTTTTTGCTTTTTGTACAATACAATATGCTGTTGCGAATTGACCCCTCCCCCCCCCCCCCCCAAAAAGATAATTAAAATTTAACCCCTTTTTTTTCTTTTTTTGCAATACACTATGCTGTTGCGTACTGACCCCCCCCCCCCCCCCAAAAAAAAAAAAAAAAAAAAATTCATTGTACCCCCCTCCCCACCCTTTGTTTTGCAAAATAAAAATTTGAAGACATTTTCTTTTTAATTTCTGAAATCTGAAATGAGAAAAAATTGCCCCCCCCCCACAATTCCTTATTTACCCCCCCTCTTTCCCCTTTTCCCCCAAAAAAATTCTTTCCCTCAAGATATGGTCATAAACCCTATTCAAATTTCTCATGGAGTTTGCAAACACAATTACCCATTTAAATATATCATAAAAGTCTTAAAATAGAAAATGACATATGGACAAAATTAATATAAATTAATAGTAACTTCTAAAAATAAACTGACAGCTATAAATCACCCCAAGACAATCTACATTTCTTTATACATAATTTACAAGCAGTGTGAGGTAGGTAATTGAATCATACACAACATTTTACTTTAAATGTGTTTGGATTACCTCCCTTACACCAAGATAATAACCAAACAAGAAAAATGCTTATTGGGCCCTTTTTTGGAACCTACCGGTAATTCTTAAACTGTTGGGACCAAAACTCCCAAAATCAATCCCAACCTTCCTTTTGTGGTCATAAACCTTGTGTTTAAATTTCATAGATTTCTATTACCTTATACTAAAGTTATAGTGCAAAAATCAAATGTCTTCGGACAACGACGACGACGCCAACATCATACCAATATACGGCCGCAAAAATTTTGCGGTCGTATAAAAAACTTAACTATAACCACTGAACCATGAAAATGAGGTCAAGGTCAGATGACACCTGCCAGTTGGACATGTACACCTTACAATCCTTCCATACACCACATATAGTAGACCTATTGCATACAGTATTCGAAAAACTGCCGCCGGATCACTATCCCTATGTTGGGCTTTCTGCGACTAAAGTGGATAGGGAAACAAGTTATACCAACCTATACCAATCCCTCTCCACTTGGCCAGTGCTAAGTGGCCCCTGTAGTGGCATTTAGACTACTCTTTTTCGACATCTACAGAGGAGTCTTTTGACGTGCTAAGAGTGTTGATCTCCCTTAACACAGGACAGCCATTTTTCATCCTCATCCGACGGACTAGCATAGTTTATTGAGACCATCTTCACAAATGGTGTCAATAGGGCATCGCAAATTTGATCCCTGAAATTTTCATTCTGAACGGGAATCGAACCTGGGACCTTTGGCTTCGTAGTCCAATGCGCTAACCACTACACCATGGCGCCCTTATACATTTTCTAATAAATATTACTTACTTCTGAGCTTGTCAAGTTTGTTAGTAGTTTCCCCTGCCAGTATATTGGCTCTGTCTTTCAGATTCTGTGCTTTAACTCTGGCTGCTCTGGTTAAATTGTATCTGGTGTCAAGTTCAGAAGAAGTTGGATTATATTCTAAAACTAGTTCATTTGCTCTCTATAACAGACAATAACATATTTCATTTTCACAATGATCTTAAGTGTTTTTTTTTTTTGCTCAATTTTTTCAAAGAGTACATTTTTTGAAGACATAAATGGAAATTGAATATTTCGACATACAGCTTTAGTTATATGTGATTAAAAATGGACATGGAGTAAAGTTACAAAGAAAGATAAAATAACAACTACAGTTGACTCTCGTTATCTCAAACTCCTTCAGACGACAAAAATAATTCGAGATAGAAGAAATTTGACTAAAACGGAGATGAAAAATTTTCCAAGTTACGAAGGGGAGGTAATTTACTACTTCCGATAATTCTAAAATCTTTGTAGGTGCTGGTGAAAACGGTAGATGATGATTAACTTGTTAAAAACCTCTATAGGCAAATTGACACTAACTAATCTACTCAAGGTAAATTGTTTTTACAATCATTGTGAATTCTTTATACATCAACAGACACAGATTGTCAATTACAGGAAATAAAACTTACCTGTGAAGACGATAAATCCACAAGGTGAAGTTTTAATGACGATTATTTGACATAACAAATAAAATGTTCATTGTTTTTATAATTTGGAATTCAAAACTTAGTTCGAGATAGAAAAAAATTCCACTCATGCAAATTTGACTAAAAAGGAGTCAAACTAAATACGTTTGAACTGTAAAACATTTGGGACCATATAAAAAATTTGACTCATCCGAAAATTTGACTTAAGTGATTTTTGACATAATGAGAGTTGACTGTATATAATCAAACATCCAGAGATCACAGTAGCATGGGTGAAAATACAGGAGTTGCCAAAATCCGGTTACAAATGGGTAAAAATTTAATATTTTCTATAGGAATATATCATGAAAAAAATTGTCAAAATCTGGAAATCTGGCTAATTCCGGGAAACTTTCAGACATGAAAATGGTCTTCAACAGTGGAAAACCACACCATGTAGCAAGTCCTGAATGGACCAAGAGTAATATGGCTATTATAAGAGTTTTACACCTACCGTTTCAGCAATTAATGCAGTTTCCCTTGCCTGTCTTGCAGCATCCTCAGCTTGTTTTACTTTAATATCATTTTCTATGTATTTTTTCTTTAATGCCTCCAATCGGATTTTTAATAATTCTATTGCCTTTAGGGACATATTAGATTTACTACCAGCAGCTGAAGTTTCAGATTCAATCTGTAAAAAGATAAAGCAGTATTATATAAAATTATAGTATATCGTAAATACTGTAAATTGGGAAATTATTGCGAAAAATGCGACAGGGTTGTAATCGCATTAATTTTAACTCGCATTTTGGAATTTTTCATATGAATGAAGTGTGATTTTTCTCAATATCATAAAAATTAAAATCGCATATTGCTCTAAAATCACAACATCCCAATAATAAATGCACACAATAATTTCTGAATTTACAGTATCACACTGAAAATATACTAAATAGATGTACCTAAACTCGAGGCTCCAAGGGGCTTGTATTGCTGAATTGTGATTAGCAATGCAATTCTGAAAGATGACCATCAGAGAAATTAAAATGTTATGCATGAAGTTTATAGCGATGGATGTCAAACAATGGTTAAAATCAAACTGATCTTATTTAAGTAACCCAAAAAGAGCAAAGTTCATGATTGTGATGTTAGTTTAAAATTGCCTCTTGAAATATCATCTTGACTATTTTCAAATCATACTTGAAAATGTGATATAAGCCTTTCATTGCTAACTATTTAATACTTAATGTTATATGCTTACATAACAAATTCTACCCTTACCTGAGTAAGATCTTTTTCAGCATCAGCTATATCGTTATCAGCAGTGTTTATGGCAATGGTAGCAGCATTCTGGGCTTCTGTTGCTCCCTGTAAATTGTTCAGGACATCTTGGGCTTTCCCTAATATTGTATTGGCATCCGCTCTATAATACATATATAAAGTCAAGTTAAAACAAGAATGGCTATTCAGTTCTGATAGTAATAATATACCAAGAAAAAAGGTGCAAAATTACTGAACTAAAATTGTTTGGTGATATAAACCTTTGACAAATTTCATTGTAAATATGAGAGTATTTTCAACCGACTCCATATTTTTACTGTTCAAAGAATCTTGGACAAAGCACCTGTCAGGCAATTATATTAAGACAAGACAATCTGGTACCAGACACCATGTCTTACTCTTAGGTCTTACTTGGCATTTTCCGCTCTTTCTTTTAGTTTCTGAGCTTTTGCCAGGTCATCACTTGTGGCATTTAGTATCATATCAATGTTCTGTAATCCTTGAATTGTTTCATTTATCTTCTGAGCTAATTCTAAGATCTGTTCTGGGGTCAGTGATATACTCATCGAGAGTACCTCCTCAGCTATCTGTAAATAACACAAATTACTTATTTACATACTTAGGTTTGAGTAATCATTTTCATATTCAATGGAGGACTTGTATCCCCTGCTCCATTCAATCAAGTAAAAAATTTAAAACCGATGAAGTGTAATACAAGATATTATTTACTTGAGGAATACATAGTAAATTCCAATATAGATCGGTTGGAGTTGTTGCTTAAATGATATTTTCTCAAAGACCATTACAGATAAAATGACTATGTTCATGTTTTGATATGATTTTTCTGATAAAAAATAAAATATGTGCACAATGCTTTTAGTTACTGGATTCCCTAAAAATTTCATGGAAATTCATTCACTGGTTTAGGAGAAGTTGCAATTTTAAAAAAGCATGATTCTAATGTTTACAAGTACTTTTAAAACAGATTTTGATTTCATATAATTTATTTATGCCTAAAAAACTTTCAAATGTATTTTTTTAATGAATTTCGCATTTTTGTTTCTTAATATCATTTTAAATCCATCAACACCATTACAAATTAAGGCTGTATCGTCTTTTATAGAACAGTCATTAGAACTGAGGAAAGAAGACCCTAATCAGTCTTAGTTTATTAAATTGCAATAACTTCTTTGTATGTTTATATGTCTTGTAATTTGTCATTGTATCGCCATGACTTACAATCTTGTGTTGCGTTAATAATAAATCATTTGTTTGATTTTTTGTTTTTTTGTTTTTTGTGTTTTACACTGTTTGGCCATTATTTTTCAATAAACAACCAGTTCAATGAAATAACTGAATGTTCATGCATTTTCAGATTTTGTATAATATAATGTACCAGCTTAACATCTTCTGGTGTTGCCCGACCTAATCCTAGGAAATCTTCCACGTCTGACAATAAGGACTGTAATGTAATTCTAGCTGTCTCGGTTTGATTTTTAGCTTTTATAGCTTCATTATAGGCCATCTGGGCGTGATCTTTAGCTTCTTCAGCTTCTTGTTGTGCTTGTTGAATCTGAAGTTTGAATTAATATCAATTAACTTTCTAAGATTTATTCTATAACAAGGTAAGCTAAACATTAGTTACTGTCTCTAACACAGGTGAACAGATTAAATGATATACTAACAATATAAGGACTATTTTCTTACAAACTAAGAGGATCAGCTGAACTTTTAGTAAATGATATAACAAGTCTTTACTCACTTACCTTAATACAGTGGAACCTCTGTAAACCAAACGGCTATGGGACCTTAGAATTTGGCTAGTTTTGAAAGGTTCCAGTCTGTACTGAAATCCGCGAATTAAGAGTTTGGCCGGTTTTTAAAGGTTTATTTGACAGAAATAAATGTTTTGGACCGGAATTATCTCCCATATTCAGAATTCAGAGGGGCCAGTTTTTGGAGGATTTTTTTTTTACTTGAAAATATAGGCATAAATTTCAGATCAAAAGTAAGCGTTCGGTTAATTGAAGAATCCGATTTTCACAGGAGCAGTTCCATTGTTTAAAAAAACACAAGACTTCATAATTTGTCCATCTATATAATAAATATACATGCAAATCATAAAATACCTCAGTTAGCATAGTGTTGGCATCACCTTCCTTCATGTCAAGTGTGTCCTTAGCTTGGTTGGCACGGACTATGGCATTTTCTGCTTTAGTTAGGGCTCCTTCTGTACAGCTGATTCCTCCACATTTACCACAACCTCCTCCTCCACACACATCATCACAAGGGTCTCCTCGTCCATCACATACCTATAACAAAATGCAGTAAAGTGTAAGTATTAAAAAACTTAATATGGTCATTCATGATAAAAAAAAAAGCTTACAAAGTAGTTTCAGAGGTTTCAAGTATTTCCTTGGTTGAAAGGACTGGTTTCAAAAGGAATACATTGTTTGTAAAACAGCCATTGAATGCAAACTAATGTTACAAATAAAACTAGTTTGTCAAGTTTTTAAAAATACTTATTTCATGTAACTGAATCAGTGGTCTCATGGTAGCATGCTCGTCTCGAGTGAGGAAGGTGACGGGTTCGATACCCGGCTGGGTCAATCCAAAGACATTAAAATAGGTATTTGCTGCTTCTCCACCAAGCACGCAGCATCTAGGAGTAAGAGCAAAGGACTGGTCGGCTCGGAGTCAGTATAATGTGTCCGGGTGGGGTGATATGTCTTCCTGCGGACAGGTACCCCGTGAACTAGCACATTAAAAATCCGGATCAGCGTGTCGGTCTAGTACAAAGCGGGAATCATATTCATATCATATGAATTATGTTCTTGTCCTGATATGCACCTAATGGCTGCCACTGGACCTTAAACGATAATTCATCCAACCATTATTTCAAGTATATTATCATATAAACTCAGTTACCAATTTTTTATTCAAACTTGTCAGAACAACTCAATATTGAACTTTTTTTCACAAGACCCCAGTAAGAAGTTATCAGAGATGATTCTCCCAGTCAAGAAAAAAACGGAAATTCTGTACCGGAAGCCACAAGAAACCATAATGGACATATCTGGATTATAAAAGCGGAAATTCGCTAAAAAAAAACGCATTAAAATCATCCCTAGTTAACCTCATGGGAAATAAATTTTATGTGTGAAATAACCATTTATACAACAATAACTTAATTTACCATTTCATTAAGATCTGCAATCCTACTGCCCAAACTTGATATTTTGCCATCAATATCATTTAATCCTGCCTCATTCTCCTGTATTTTCTGATTGAATGCATCACGATTCTCCTCTAACATTTTCTCCACTTCCCCCCTTATTTTCATAGAATCATTCAACATGAACTGTGTACCATCGACCTTTGCCTGTGCCATTCTAGATTTCTGCTGGGCCTCTCTAGTTATATTGAAGGCACCTTAAAATATATAACATAAAATTATCACTTAATTGACATTAAGGCATCAAGAAAATTTCAAGAAACATTTCACTATAAGTAATTGTTTAAGACACTTTAATATTACTGTTCAGGCATACCTTCAACATCCCTGGCTTGGATGTCTGTGGCATTTCGTCTCAATTCCTCTGCCTTTCTCTTTAATTCTTCAACTCTCTGCTTCAGTGATGTTATGTCATTGTTTCCTTTCCGTATGTCATCCATTCTTGAATTAAACTGGCTTTCTGTGTTATTCAGTCGCTTGAATTCATCTGTAAGTAACTGTCTGAAAACCCAAAATAAATAGTAAATAATTTTGTATCTTTGCAATGTTATCCAGAATGAGAATATCACGATATATAACATACATATAAAACCAAATCTGTTTTCCTAATTATTTCCAAAGTTACTTTTGTGAGAGAAAAAAAACACATTTGGTACAAGATGAATGAGTTTAGCTGAAAAATCTCACAAATAAAACCTTTATACAAAGTTTACTCAATAAAATATATACCTAAGAGTCCTAAGCATATTTTCTAAATCCTTGACGTCCTCAGAAGATATGTTTGCATTTCTGACAATTTCCCTTATCTCTGCCAAGTTGTCTTCCATTTGTTTGAATTCTTCATTAAAAGCACTTTCTACTCCTTGTGCCTTTATATCAACAGCCCGTTTGATTAAATCTCTTGTCTGGTCTAAAATTAAAGACATACATTTATTAGAGTCTAAACTGATGAAACGAAATGAAAGCAATTGATTTTCAAATTTGTTAATGAATAGAACTTTGAATGCTAAACCCTTCTTAAAACCTCTTACAACTTATATGATATAGAACTTTTCGAGTAAGGTTCATTTATTTTAAGCATCCCAAACTACTTCTCAGTGACTCCACTAAATACATGCAAATTAAAGGAAAATTTCTGTTATGAATTATTTTACTATGCTAGTTTAAAACACTTACACTACTGGATCATATAAAAACTTACGTGATAGATCTTTTATCACTCTATCCCAGTTATTAAAGCAATCTCCACAAGGTTTACAATTGGGCAATTCTCCTGTAGTGCCTCTGTCACACCTGTCACATTTATATCCACTGATCCCTGTTAGACAAACACACTGGCCTGATCTTCTGTCACACTGGGTCTGAGCAGATCCTTGATAGTTACAATCACAAGCTATAACAAGAGAGTCATAACATTATCCTTGAGAAACATCATGAGCAAATAATGGTAAAGGGCTTATAATTCAAGGCTTTACAGTAATTATCAAATGAAGAACAGCTATAAAAAGCACTTTTCACTTCCTTTGTGTATTTTTCCATGATTACATGTTATTTTCTCATGTTCATGAGAACCAACATCTGTTCTTTCCTAACACAAGAGTGGAAGACACACTAAATGTCTCGCCTGAGTATGCACATGGACACACAATAATGAATATCTGATAACCGACATAACAAGTCAAAGGAAAATGTGTTAAAAGAAATAGTAATGGTCAGGTGATAATGTCTGAAAAATCTCATGCATGTCATTCAAGCCTCAAACTGTCCAAGGCGAGCTGACAGGTCACAGACTGGTATGTACCCACCAAGCACTATCTAATGACCAAATGTGGTTGGTCTATGTATTGCTGTTGCTGAGAAATGGATATGATCCCAAAACATGAAACAAGTCAGACAAGCATGAAATAGAGGTCAAAAGTAAGGTGTCAGATGTTAAATTGGTATATATTGAGAACTTCTATCAACCAAATACTATGGTCTAGTTACAAATGTAGTACAGTTGCTGAGAAATAGACTAAATCATGAAAATGTACATTAAGTCACTCAAGTATGAAATTCAGGTCAAATTCAGCTGACAGGTGTAAGACTGGCATGTACCCACTAAGAACTATCTATTGACCAGATATGGTTGGCTTAGGTACAACAGTTGCTAAGAAATGGACTTAATCACAAAAATGTGACACAAGTCTCACCCATGAAATTGAGGTCAAGATCAAAGGCAGGTGTCATACCAACATGTACCCACTAAGAACTATATATTGACCAAATATGGTGGGTCTAGGTATTTAAGTTGCTGAGAAATGGACCTAATCTCGAAAATGTGAAAATGTCACTCAAGCATGAAATAGAGGTCGAAGTCCAGAGACAAGTGTCAGACAGGCATGTACCCACCAAGAACTATCAATAGACCAAATACAGTGGGTCTAGGTATTACAGTTTCTGAGAAATGGACTTAATCACGAAAATGTGATGCAGGTCACTCAAGCATGAAATTGAGGTCAAGGTCAAAAGATAGTTGTCAAACTGACATGTACACACCAAGAACTATCTATTGACCAAATATTGTGGGTCTAGGTATTCTAGTTGCTGAAAAATGGACTTAATAACGAACTAGAAAATGTGTCTATAAGACACGGATGCGCCGCCCTAAAAACAATATAAGTGTTGCTGTACTGCATTGTACTATACAAGAGGACTGTAGTGGTGAAATATTATTGATATATTACTATATATTTCTGAGAAATGAACATAAACGCAAAACATAACCAAGGGTCACTGAAGCATGAAATGTAGGTCATAGTGGCCCAACTGTTGCTGTACTGTGTTGTACTATACAAGAGGACTAGTGAAATATGATTGATATATTACTATAGGTTTCTGAGAATTGGAGCTAAACCCAAAACGTAACAGAATCGGGACATACAGACGTACGTACAGACAGACAAAGGTTAATCTATATGCCCCAGCCCAATGTGGTGGGGCATAAGAAGTGACAAAGTCAATTTAACATGAAATTGAGGTCAAGGTCCCAAGCCAGGTGTCAGACAGGCATGTACCCATTAAGAACTATCTATAGACTAAATATGGTTGACATAGGTATTACAGTTGATGAGAAATGCATTTAACCACGAAACTTGGACGCAGATTTTACATTTATGTTTATGAAGTCAGTGAACCATACAAATGAAGTCAGGGTCACAAGACAAGTATACTGCGGCAAACCTTATACATGTACAATAAAGCTACCTGTGGACCATAAATCTTAATTGTAGGTATTACATGTGCAAAGTTATTAAATTTTAAAAAAAGTTTACACCACCGTTGCCTTCGGAAAGTAATACCTGTATCTCGCTTCTGAGACTTTTTGTGGCAGTCGAGACAAAAATGATGTTATACGAAAATGTTGATTAGTGAATATTTAAGAATACGAAAGAATCCTTGTTTTAGTGTCACTATGATGGAGATCAAGGTCACAAATGACACAAAGATAAATCTCTACATACTTTTCTGGAGTAGGATTACTTTTGCAGCTAAGAACAGAACAAAACCAAATAAGAAGAGGCTCAAAGATAATTCCCAATTTAACATTTATGAGAAACAAATTAGCATTTAGAATTGAAAATGCTAATATCTACAAACTTATCCAGTACTATTTCAGGAAATTGAACTGTAACAAAGTCAGTCATTTATTTGTTGTTATTTTCACCATTTATGTTTTACATAGTATACTTCCAAAATGTTTGAATTTTCTGCATCTACTTTCAAGTACCTAACTATATTTGTATAAATTTTGCAAAGACATATTAACTTTCAAGCAAATTTTTTGGGAAGATGAATGTAGGAAAAACTTAATTTCAGGCTGGATTTTTATGTTTCTTGTATATAAAATATGAATATATTAAAACCCATGTTTTAAAACACCAATGACGCGATAAGAATTACATACGATAACACTGTACAGTTGGATCTCCCCAATAATTATCTTCGCAGGAAGCACAATCCCTTCCTCCTCTTCCCTGTACACAATCACACTGACCATCAAACTAAAATAGAAAAAATTGTGGCAAATTTTAGAAATTATGCACAGACAGAAACTTCACATAGCAATGATCATTTGCTTTTAAAAATACAAATTATCAGTGGTTGTCATGCGTACTGTTCTTTGTGGTATATATTTCTATAAACTTTCTGCAAGGTTTCCACAAGGTTAAAATTGTCAAAATTGAACATAACTCAAAAGACACAATCACTGTCAGTTACAATACAGAAATGTCCCATAACAGTCAATAATCTACCTGGTTACATTCTACTCCTGTAGATCCTAATGGGTCACATCCACATGATGAACATCCCATCTGACTAGTAATATTCCAGAAACCAGTAGCACAAGCATCACATTTCTGTCCCACTACATTTGGCAGACATGGACATTGACCAGTTTGCCTCTCGCACTCGCCACCATTGGGATCAGTTCCATATGGATCACAGATACATTCTAAAAAGACATACATGTACTATATACAAGTGTAGATAATAAATAAATACAAAACATTAACTAGTGGCTCCCAGGTGCCTGTATTGCTCATCTTGCAATTTCAAAGGTGCTAATTGCTGATTTTTAATTTTTATGTAACAGCAGTAATATTGGTCCAAAGTCTCCTGGACACACTTTTGAAGGGGACTTACGGAGGTCAATTCTACCACACTTTGGTCTCACTTGTTCCAGCAGGTTCAGAGATTATAAACCATTAGTTTGCTAATTTTTCTATTTTTACCCACACTGATCCCTTATATTGGCCCCCAAGACAAGTTTTTTTTTAATGAGACTACCAAAGGATCATTCCACCATAATTTGGTCTCACTTGCTTTAGTAGCATCAGAATAGAAAATTTTACAATATATTAATTTTTCAACACTTAAACACAATTTTTGAGAAAAATTAGAAAATCATCGAAAAATAAGAATTTTTGTTTTGGAAGATTTCTGAGGATGTCCATCCCTTGCAAGTAAATTTTGATGGATTCAGTCCTTAATATGGCTTAACACGAAATGCCTTATCTTCTTCTATCTTTTAAGACAAGAAATTATTTTCAGAATTGTTTGAAATATATACAAATGAGATTTTTCATCTTGCTTCATGTAAGAAATATTTTCTAACAAGTAAATTATCTACTGGATTTAAGTAGTATAGTATCAATGATATATTGTGGATTATTTATTTTTGTTGTTACTGTTTTTATGGGTCGACAAAAACTTGATATCACAGTAACATCATTTGTTTTCGCTACGTTAACTATATTTGTCTGGGGTCTGATAGCCACAGTAGGACACAGGACCTATGACAGGATATAAAAATATAAAACTTACGCCTGCAGTTCTGAACTGTTGCATCCCCATAGAAACCAGAAACACATTGTTCACAGTTGAATCCTTCAGTGTTAAACAAACACTTAAGACATTCTCCTGATGTTGTATCACAACTTCCCGGAATGTTAGGATCAATGTTGTTATTACAGATACATGGTTCACAGGTACCATTCACATCCCTTGGATTTCCAAAATAATTATCTGCACAGGTATCACAGTTTGGACCTTTAAAAATAAATATATATACAAAGTAAGAGAATGCACGGCTGGCTGTTTTTTATTGTATCTTTACCTGCAGTATTTTGTTCTACTGTCATCATACAATTGTCATATTACTGTTAGTCATATAATGTACCAAATATATGAGTACGAAAAATTTTTAATGATTCCATCTAAACATGTTCAGCAACAATGAATTTCTAACCATCTGATATTAACAGACATGCTACTGTATTGCATCACAAATTCATGTATTGAAAAAAATTTATCATAACTGTTGATTAAAATCTTTGTTTTGCAACAAACTGACAATGCAGTTCAGTCATGTCCTTGCCATCTTCAAAAACTCCCTTTCCCAAAAGACAAAAAAACCCATATTTATAAAAATTATTTGAAATAATTCCATTGATTCATTTGAATAATCTTGTCATTTAAATATTGGAACAAAATGTGCTTTGAACTTATTTGAGTTTATCAATACCTTGAAATCCAGGGTAACAATTGCATACAACTGTCTGTAATCTGGGATCTTCATAGCATGAGTCTGCATGCTGAACATCACTTGTTGGTCCTCCAGGACACAGACATGGTCTACATGGAATTCTGTAATTAATACGAGGGTCTCCATAGTAACCATCCATACATCTGTGAAAAAAAAACATTCAAATATTAAACAACGAAAGTGTGATTAATAATTGAATTTATTACAGACCAAAATTAACTCAAAAGAACTACAATTGGTTATTGGTACAATGCTTGTTCTGTGGTCATTAAAATCAAAAAGTCTGTATAAACTAAAGGATTTGATAGATCTAGATTTTTTTCTTACTGGGAGGTAGGAAGGTGAGGAAATTTTTAAAAACAGTCAGTGATCGATCAATACAAAGATGAATTCAATGTGATGCCTAGGTACATTGGCTAGAACTAAATATTTAAACTTACTTGTCACAATATTCCCCAGCAGTGAAATCTCTGCATTCAAAACATCTTCCTGTTAAGTCATCACATCTTTCAGCATTTCCATTACAGTTACATGGTCTACAACGAGGGAATCCCCAATAACCATCCTGGCATTTATCACAAATTCTATTCCCAACATCACGGATACAATTACATTGACCTGTCCTGGGATCACAGAATTTATCCTGAGCTCCATATTCATGGCAGTTACAAGCTGTACAAAACAAAAAACGTATGGTGGTTTAAGTAGTAAATTAATGTTAAATTTTAATATGCGATATCCCATAATCCCCTGAAATAATCAATATAGAGGGATTATCACCAAAGAAATATCATCTATCCCAGTACAATCAAATATTTCATTATTTCACTGGAAGACATACAGATATTCTTTTCTGGAACAAAGTCTTCCTTTTAATTGTCATATTGTAATTTTTTCTTCCTAATTAATTATTCAATCTAATGTTTAGTGGATATAAAGTTGATCATCTGAGATATGCTTGCATGTTTTAAGGAGTTTACAAAGCAACAGATTCATATTTAATATTCTGTAACTCAGTTTTCTGTAAATTCACCGAAATACTTATTTGAGATATTTCTATTATCCTTTAATTTGTTAAATGTTGTTTCTTAATTCCCATTTTTAGGCTTTATTGCCAAATATGACTTAATTGAAGTCTATAGTAGCAGAAAATTTTGTAACCAAAAATTTCCTGAAGTCCATATGGTGAAAAATGAAATCATGAAGTAACTGTACCTTAGGAAAAAACTGGTTCCCATCTTACATATCACTAAGGTCATGCTTCACAACAAGTATGAATTAGTATGGCATATAATTGATGAGGATTTTGCAAATTTGAAAACTTTCATTGTGGAATGACAGAATACAAATGAACAGGATTAAACCAGTATGACCTCTGCTCCTCAAAGTGAAATAATAATTATGCATTGATATGAAACTTTAACATATTAACTTTAGTGCAGACTTCTTACGTTTGCATCCATCAGGTCCAAAGTCATATGTTCCTGGGGCACATCTGTTACAACGGCGTCCAACAACATTTGGTTTACATCTGCACTGTCCTCCTGCCTGCTCACATTCACTACTAAGGGATCCCATTGGGTCACACTGGCACTCTAAAAAAAAATATTAAGTTGTAACTACTATGTTTTTTTTTTAGAATTTATGTGTTTTTTTTTTGTAAATGCTAAAAAACACAAAGCCTGAAACTTTGGATTTCGTCTCACGTAAGGTTCCTTGATCAATAGCAAACCTTTCAAGTTTGGAACATTTTTTATGAATAATTGGTATAATAATATGCTAGATCCAAAATAACATTGAATTTGAAAACAATTTAACATTAGCATCTTATTTTTTAATACATGTGTGTATGCCTTGTAACATTTTATTAAAATCAAAAGAAATCGTCAACAGAAGAAAAAGAGTTAACTGTTATAAATGCAACTAAGTTTTTCTTCTATTAATATTTTGCATATTTCCACTTGGGGTCTAGTTGGTTATTTTAACTTCTAAAGATTACTAGGCCAGTAAACAATGAAGTTTTGTCTTCAAACCTTGTTAAGTGTCAAGTATTTCAACAGATAAGATATCCAACGAAAGTGGCTCTATCTAGGTATAACATATTTCTGTACAAATAAAAACTGGTTACCAGATAAAACTAAAATTAAGCATTGACAGAGATCACTTTAGAAATAAAATGCAAGGGTAGAGTAAAACTAAAATTCATGTCTAATATAGCACTTGCTGTATTTTGTCTTATAAAATTTCATCTATAAACCCTATTCATTTACAGGCACTGTTGCATGTTGTCAGAATCATGATATGAACCTCCCCCCCCCACCCCATATAAAAAAAAATAAATAATGAAAAGAGGAGATGCACATTGGCATTAGTTGAAGATTGCCTAAATTTTCATTGAAATCCATTCATAGGTGGAGTCTGATGACTATGCAGATACAAAACAAAGCAATTAAACAGACACGGATCCTGCCAACAGGAAACAATAAACATAAGGCCTTAAACTTACCAAGAGCCTGCTGGTGAATGATAGAGGAAATACTAAATGTAAGTTGTCTACAGAAATCTTGGAGTTCAGGCTGGTACACAGATAATTGTGACTCTCGACATCTATAACGTATAAACTCATTCTTAATGTACTCTGGGTACCCAATTCCGTGGAATATTGGAATGCTGTCAATATTTGGTGTTAAAATAATCTGAAATTATTAATCATTATGCAATTAGTATGATAAATAAGAGTAAAAAAAGAAACACATATCTGGGGAAAGAAGGCAAACTGAGAGAATTAAATTTATGATGGACAACATTTCTTTAGAAATGCTTCTCTTAATTTAATCAGCAACAAGAAAAAAAAATATGACAGATCTACTGCTCACTAATTTATATCCACAATGTCATGTTATGATTGAAAAAATCCATTGTAAAAACTATAAGACAAGCAAAATGCATTTCTTCTAATTCTATGCACATTTATACATCTCTTGACCCGTTTAACAAGAGGCTCTCAAGAGCCTGAATCGCTCACCTGGCAAACAATGCACTATAAACTAAATCTCATCATCACCATTCACTAAGGATACCATGTTTACTTTAAAAACGAAATATTGTTGAAATCCGAGCAAGTGTAAAAAATGGCGGGAAAGTGGCAGCCATTTTAAAAATGGCCGTCCAAAACAAACTTTCATCATCACCATTCAACTTGGGATACCATGTTTACCTTGAAAGTAGCTTTCGTCTTCATTTTCTTTCTATAATTCAGGAAAAAATAAGCAAAAACAGCATTTTGACCCCTATGTTCTATTTTTAGTAAGGGCGGACATGTTTTTCGACTAATCAAAAATCCAAGCATTAACTTTTTGCAGGATACCCTAAGGAACAATCTTACCAAGTTTCATTTGATTTCGAATAGTAGTTTCAGAGAAGAAGATTTTTGAAATAATAACATAAAAAAAAGCCAAAAAATGTCAAAAAAGGGCAATAACTCTAACATCAGTTGACAGATTTTCACGCAAATCAGCACACAGGTAGCTCTCATCATGCTGAACACTTTCAACTTGCCAGAATTTGCCGTAACCTAATGATTTTTGAGATATTTGCGAAGAACTGTTGTTTGACCCCTATGTTCTATTTTTAGTAACAGTGGCCATGTTTTTCGACGGATCAAAAATCGAAGCATAAACTTTTTGCAGGATACCCTAAGGAACAATCTTACCAAGTTTCATTTGATTTTGAATAGCAGTTTCAGAGAAGAAGATTTTTGAAATAATAACATAAAAAAAACTGTTGTTTGACCCCTATGTTCTATTTTTAGCAACAGTGGCCATGTTTTTCGACGGATCAAAAATCGAAGCATAAACTTTGTGCAGGATACCCTAAGGAACAATCATGCTAAGTTTTATCCAAATCCATTCAGTAGTTTCAGAGGAGAAGATTTTTTAAATAATAACATAAAAAAAGCCAAAAATGTCAAAAAAAGGGCAATAACTCCTACATGGGTCGTTGGATCTTCTTCAAAATTTCAGGGCAGGTAGATCTTGAGGTGCTGAACACTTTTACCCTATGCCAGAATTTTGATATCTGTGACCGTTTCTGACTTATTTGCAAAAAACTGCGATTTACCCCTATGTTCTATTTTTAGCCATGACGGCCATGTTTTTATACGAATCAAAAATCCAAACAACAGATTTGTAGCACCCATACCAATTAATAACTGTACCAAGTTTGGTTGCAGTTGGACTTATGGTGTTGGAGGAGTTAACGTTTGAAAAAGTTAACGGACGACGGACGGACAGACGACGGACGGACGACGGACGGACGCCAAGTGATGGCAATAGCTCACATGACCCTTCGGGTCAGGTGAGCTAATAAATTCTGATATTACCACATGTTACTTAAATGCCAAAAAATGTTAGTGTGATTATAGAAAAAGATTATAATACTCTTGACACATTAATTATGAAATTTATCCACTCTCGATAATTAAATTTTCATTTTTGTAAACTGCTCAGACAAGTTTTGTAGTTTAAACATGTAAATTCAATTATCTCAAGTTGATAAATTTCATAATCAACTGGTCATCATTGTATAATCTATATATAATCCCACTCTATACGAGTGTATAATAATGTTCCCTATAAAATACAGTCAAGTAACAAGCATGTAGCCATAATGGAAAATAAAATTTGACAGGTTGCAGATAAAGGCAGATTTTTAAACATATATATTTGTATCTCTGAAAACATAGAGCAAAATATCATCGTTCTCACCCCTTTAATCTGTGTCAGAGTATTCAAAAATGTAAATGAGTAACTTTACCTTGTATTATTTTTATCAGTTTTTTAATTGAACACTTTTTCAAATAACATTATTCAACAGTTGATAACAATCAAACAAATGCTTACTATTAAACCAATTTCTCTGCATACATGTATATAAATTATAGGGTTTTGTGGAACTGGTACTGCCTTATTTTGAAGATTGTTAATGATGTCTAAATTATACTTAAGCTTGAGTGTTTCATAATCTAATGGAGGATTTGTAGTTTAGGATGTCTATCCCTTAGTCCAGGTGAGCTAATAAAATGGGAGATGCACATTGGCATCAATCACTTAAGACTCCCTCAATTTTTTCACAGGTTAAGGAGTTGCTAATCAGAAAAGGTTTGAAATAGACAAGATGGACAATAAGGAAAATTTTCCCTAAATGTCGACATTGCTACACAAAAACAAGGTCCAAACCAAGTACAAAATGAAATGTGAAAAATCATGGCAATTTTTTTGTAATAATTATTTTAAGTTTGAATGCCAGTTGACATATACAATATCACTTACTGAATCTATTAAAGTTGTTGCATCAGGAGTAGCCACACTTGTCTTGTATCGATTAAAATGAATTCTTATCTTGTATTCTTTCTGTGGTTCTAGACATGCTGCAGGTCTCACCACGGAATATCTGCTTCCTACAAGATTGAAGGAAGTTACATAAAGCTTAGGTTTAAGTGTAGCAAATTGATAAATCAAATCTGCCACTGTTTACCTCTTAACAGACAACTGATGATGTCAAGAAAATGTAGTTATTTCCATTACTGGAACAGAACAAGTTATATCCTGACATGGCGTTTTTGAAGAAAAAAAATTATTAACAAAACATGTTAACTGAATTTTCTAACTTTATGTAAGATATGGTTTAAAAAGTTAAAATAAACACTGGATAAGGACTGAAAGTAATCAACTTACAGAAAAGTTAAAATTACCAACTGTCACCAGCTGGTAACAATGATCGTAATTTTGACGATTTTGCAAGTGTTCAAAGATAAGGGTAATCAAAAAATTCAATTTCTTTTAATTTTCAAAAGTGTCAAAAAATTAGGACATCAAAAGTTAGAGTCATTACACTAATTGATATTTCAAAATTATTTGACAAATTTTCATTGATTCATCTGAATAATCTTGCCATTAAACATTGGAACACAATTGTGCTCTGAACACATTTGATGTCAGACCAATATGGCTATATTTTGCACTCCTAAAACAATACTTCCAGATATACAATATCCCACATTGTGTAAAGCATCAATTAATTCAATAACAATTCTGTTACAATAGCACCAGAATTATAATGTTGAACAGACCTGGCTCTAAGACTGTTGTCTTTTCGTCATCTGCTGGTCTGTGATTTGCACAAGGTCCATCCTGATCAACACTTTCAGATCGTATCACATCTACTCTTACATCTTCCCACATCTCAGGCATCTATAAGTAATATTATGAAAAGATTAATAAAAATCTATAATTATTGTGCAAGGTAAAATAAGGATATCGTTTTTTAAATAAATCAGTTTTACATGTGTCTTTTTATTGTTATATGTGATTATGTATTACAGTGAAACCTGCTTTAAAGGGCACCTCCATATAGTAAATCACGGTCTATAAAGGGCACATTGAAACAAAGCATGTGAAATTAACCTCTGTATAGAGAGCACCTGCTCTTAAGAGGCACTTTTTTTCTGGTCCCTTGGGTGCCCTTAA
This sequence comes from Mytilisepta virgata, assembly GCA_028015205.1. NCBI lineage: Eukaryota > Metazoa > Mollusca > Bivalvia > Mytilida > Mytilidae > Mytilisepta > Mytilisepta virgata. The sequence goes on along the minus strand of CM051519.1, from coordinate 93,668,083 downwards.
TACAGAGGTTTGACTGTATAATGAATATACTGTTCTAGCTTTTGTTTTATATACATGTATATCAAAAAGTTTTTCAGCTCATTTTCTTTTTTATTTCAGTAACGACCATTATATACAAGTCCATGAAAGCGATCTTATAACATGTGCATGTAAAAAATTTGGAACCATCGTTAAGCACTGTCTTAAAAGGTACTGATGTGAGCAGTAATAACCAAAATCTAACATTCTATTAAACTATATACATGTAGGTACAAAGATACTAACAACTTATTAAATTTTACAAGTATAAAATTTAATTCATCTTTTGGTGAAAATTTGTCACAGTGAGTTAGAGTTGGAAAGTTTTTTTTCTGCATATTGTTTTTAAATTATGTATTCCAAATATAATTCAAACCATTTGCTAAGATTATTCTGGGAAAGGAAGTGGGGCTTCTGGAATATTAATGCAAGTTTGCATAACTGATACCTTTTTTTGATATGGTGCACAAAACCCTCTATGTAGATAGATATAAGTACACACAGACTGAAACAGGTAAATTAATATGCCCCAATATATTTGCTGAATGGTATAAAAATTGAAAGCATTGTCCAGTAGGAAAAAATTAATGTTATATATAAGTCATCCTCTTTAAAAAAAAATTCTCCATTCAATATTGTTTTTTTAAATTGGAATCATCTGAGATATTGATGGGTGGGAACATTCATTCAAATCTGAAAATGATCAGACACAAAAATCTGGGCGATTGCAGACAGGTGAGTAAAAAAACATTACAGTGTATAATATAGTAACTTCGATGTGTAATTATAAATGATATGTACATTTACACATGGTACTTAGAAAGCCCGGAGTTATGTCAGTTTTTGAATGAATTATAGACACAAAGCACAAAAACAGAAGTCTTCCCTTATAAGAGACATAGTAACTTGTATATTATATCAACTATGACTGCACCTTTTCTTTTGGAGGATTTCATTTTGCTTCAATTTTAATTTGCAACTTTAAAAAAAAACACAAATCTGATGAAGTAATAGATGACGTGATTTTGACAACAGGGAAACTAGAGTGGAAACAATTCTTTGGCAGCCATTTTACTACGTATAACAGAGGAACTTTAATGGACAAATCCAGATTCCCAAAAGCAGAATTCCGCTTTAAAGCCGAAGAAAATCATGAGAAAGATATAGTTTAATAGAAATGTATCGTGATGAATAAGAACTAAACGATATTTGACAACACTTATAATGTGAACAATGTAAATAAATAACACAAATATTATACTACATAAAAATACAACAAAAATAACATGAATGTATTTTCAATGGTTGTCGACAAAGTCATTTGTTTATTGTATGGAATATTCAGTAGAACTTCGATAGCTCAAACTCCATGGGACCGTCGAAATCTGTTCGCATTATCGCTAGTTCGAGTTACCGAAATTTTTTCTAGTACGAAAATTTCCAGAACCATCAGTATACGAGTTGGTGTAGCTAATCATAACCATGAAATATTAAAATGTAACAGGTTAATCACCAGTCAACAGTTATCATGACATCTTTATTATATTGACCAGTGAATATTTACCTGTCAGATTCATCTATTTGTATTAAACTTGATTGTTATATGCATGCTATGTAGGTATCAGGCAACATGATTGTCTATTTAATTATCGAGTTCGAGTTTTCAATGGTAAAATACACTATTTGGTAATTGTTGGGACCAAAACTTTTGTTTGACTTTTCGGGAAATCGGTGTTCGAGAAACTGGGGCTTTTTCAACATGAAAATAAAGTGAAAATTAACAGGACTTTCAAAACGGTTCGAGACATCGGTGGTGTTCGAGCAATCTGAGTTTGAGTTAGCAAAGTTCGACTGTATGTTTCTTTGTGGTAACTTGCTGAATTTTTAACACCGTTGTTTCCAGTACCATTTCATGCTTGTGAAACATTCCAATTCACCAATCAGCTGCAGTTTATTTATTAACGTACAATAATGATCTTAAAATATTTTTAAAAAATTTTTTTTGTTAGCAAGAGAGATTCCTGAACTATTACAACCAATACCCTTTAGTAGCTTACCTTGCTTCCTGAAGGCAAAAAGAGAAGTTTAATTATTGATCAATTAAGTATCATAACTAGAGTCTCCCAGGAGCCGATATCACTCAAACCTGGATTTTTCATTCGAAGATCATAAAAAAAGAATGTAACAACATCATCAAAAGATTACCCTAATTAGTGCTTTCTGATGGTAATTTTTATTCAGTAACAGCTGCCGTATATGTCTAAAGTCTGGACCCTAGGACAAAATTTTGAGAAGAGATCAAAATTTAGGAAACAAATATATTTTCAATAGAAATTTTGTCTTATATAATAGTGGCGATACCGGTCCAAGGTTTGGATCTAATGACATAATTTTTAAAGGTTACCACGTTAGGAATATTTCATAAACTCAACTGTTATATTTTTTTTCACACAGTTCAGTATTTTAAAATATTATTTTGCTGATTTTCTATTTTTAGTAACAGTGGTTATGTAGGTCAATATCCCAAGAAACAATTTTGAAAGTTGACCATATAAAGACCAATTTGTAAATTTTTTGTCTCAATTGCCCAAGTCGTTTTGCAGGGAAGATTTCAAAATAGTTTTTTCATTACAATGTTCAAATTGCTTCAAAGTGCAGATTCTTCAACATAATTTTGAAATGATCTCTTAGTTTGGTAAAAACTAGCCCAGAAGTCTTAGAGAAGAATACTTTATAGGAAGTTTATGTTGGCTGACCATAGATAAAGACAACAATGAGTGACAAACTCCAAGTGATGATAATAGCTCACTTGGCTCAGTGGACCAGGGCGAGCTGTCAGGATTATCGGAATAAAAAACAAAAGTATAAAATATTTTTTTCACATTTTCAGGTATATTTTTGTCATCAATTTTCCACCAACAGAAATATAATAACTAAAATTCTTTTTTGTTCAAACTTTTACATCAGATATATAACATCTATTTTTATCAATTTCAAGGGTTAGTGATGTTATGCTTTTTCAACTTGTTAATTAAGTTATATTGAAAGCCTATTTTAAAATTCAGCTTCCCTACAAATTTTACTTACCCTGGGATCAAATCTGATAACAATATCATAATACATTGGAAAAACAATATCATTAACTGTAAATTCCAGTCTATCTCCTTCCATTATCTGCATAAAACCATCTCCTGTCCAGCTCTGTACTCCTCCTGGACGAGGCTCTCTGATGTATGGTCTAGTGTTCTGTTGAAGATAAAAAAAAAACATTTAAATTTACAAGGTAGAAAGTTATTATTTTTTACCTCTTGCTAAAATTCACCATTTCAATTTCTAAATATCATGTCTTTCATAGGATACAAATTTCATTGTTTTCATGTGTGCAGTGAAAGTGTATTATACGAACTCCCTTCCTAAAACCCCATAAAAATGTAGATTAATGTGGTTTATACAAGCCAGATTTTTTTAATGGTAAATCAAGACATGAAATAAAATTATTACATTCAAGTACTTACTCCAATGCCTAAAGCCAATTCTGCCTCATACAAGAAATAATCCAACTTTCCAAAGAAGTATTCTGGGCGTGGCTGGTCACACTGGCGTCCTATAATGTTTGGTTTACAAGTACATTGACCATTGACAGCATCACACTCTTCAGAAGTGGCACCACCAACATCGCAATCACATGGACGACAACCACTAATGTCTGAGCTTAATCCCCAATAACCTGGCTGAAAATGACAAAAAACATGAACAGTGTAAATTTTGTAAGTTAGAAATTAAGGAAGGGCCTAACAGTAAATTGACCAATCCCAAAAAATAATACCTTATCTACCTAAAGGTTTGTTTGTTTGTTTACTTGGGGTTTTATGCCGTTTTCAGCACATTTGGCTATTTCGCGGAGGGCAGTTGTTATTGGTGGAAGAAGCCGGAGTACCCGAAGAGAACCACTGACCTTCGGTAGGAAAATTCACAATCCTCGTCCATTAAGATCGGAGTCGAACACATTGTGCCACAGGTGGGATTCAAACTCACAAACTCAGCGTTGACTAGTGATCATTAGTAGTCATGACGAACTACCTAGACCACTCGGCCACCGAGGCCCTCTACCTAAAGGTAAATGCATGCTAAAAATATTTTCTAATTCATAAACCCTTACCGTAATTACTCTAATTTTTTAACACTAAAATAGACATATTTTTGAGGAAAATTGGAAAATCATACAAAATAAAGAGTTTTTGTATTACTGTTGGTATTGACTTCCATGACTTCATAAGACCAACCTACTGTATTGTTATTTCATGTTGGCTTTAGAAATTTATCTATTCTTAGACAATGTGAATACACATGTCCATACCAATATTGTTTTGTATTTACTTATCAAAATTAAACTTCTAAATATGAAAAAATGAATTAAAGTTACTTAAAAATTTTCTTATTTCGATATCATTTTAAATATGATAGATGGTCAGAATCGTTTAGAAAGACGAAATAAACATTCGATAAAGATATAAAGTAATGAACTTAAAAAAGTTAAAATTGCTGACTGTAACCAGCTGGTAACAATGATCATAAGTGATAATTTTCAAAAGTATCGAACAATTAGAGTAATTATGGAAAACTTATCAAACAATTAGATGCCATCATAATTAATTATTGATAAATACAGCAGGTATAAAAAATTAGACTCCTTGTAATATTTTAAAGTTGTGGGCCTTTGATAGTTTGCTAACATCCACTTCTATTCTCCTGAATAAAATTGCAGCTATTTCAAATTTTTTGTCTGGCAAGGACACCTTTGAAATAACAAGTTGACTGTAGCACATTTTTTATGCCTAATGTAGACACAATCAATGGTATCTTCTGTAACACTTACATAACATTCATCACATCTATGGCCTGTTACAAATCTCTTACAGAAACAGGAACCATCTTCTTTATCGCAACCTGCATTATCTATTGTTCCTAACAGGTTACAATCACATACTGAAAAAAAAACAAGATATATTGAATGCGTATTAATATTTGTTTTGACACTAAAACCTGTTGTCTTTTTTCATCAAACAGAAGTATCATTCATACACTGGAAAACAAAAAAGTCCAAAAAGGCATGAATAAGTACATCAAAATTTTTTCATGGAAATATTTGCTGTGTGAACCCCAGAGATCAATAAGTTCAAAGAAAATTTCTGTTCAGAAAAACTAAACATGGTATGCATCAATTTTGTCAAGTTTCATTTCATTCTAATGTAAACTATTCTCAAAAGTCCCTATACAAAATAATAGCAAATCCATTTTTTCAAAAAACCCAAAAATCCATCCAATCAGCAAAACCGTATGTCTAACCCTGCAATAAAATTGTGTCAATGTTCGTTTCATTCCAATATAAACTGTTATAAAGACACTTGTTCCCTAAAAGGAGGAGACATAATGACATTTCATCACTACTCTTTCTAACATAACTCAATTCATATGATATAAACAAAGAAAAGTATTCTAGCCCTCTAATTTTCTCTACTGTCTGTGTTTAAGGAATGAGCTTAAAAGTTTCTTACAGAAAAGTATATGAAAATTGTTTCAAAAAACTGTTTTTGACATTAAAAATAATCTTTTTTAAATAAAGTTCCAACAATTTAGCACAAATTCTGTATTTTTTTGTACAAAATACATATGTCTTGTGGCATTCTATCTTGCTGAAAACGTTTCTAAAATTCATTTTCGCATCTTAAAAATCATCAAATTCCTCAATTTTTTTTTTCAAGTGGTATTCCCAGAGATCTGCCTTTGTATTTTCTTTATCGGGTATCAAATCTACAAAAGACCACTCTTTTCTCGTCTAGAACCTGGGTGACCATCCCATTAAACCATCTGTTACTAAAATTTAGAATTGTGATATAAATTCGGGAAAATTCTACCCTGATTAACATTTGAGATCCAAGTAAAAATTGTTTCTTACTTTGACAACCGTCAGGATTGTTTTCACTAAGACTGTAGTAACCATCTACACAGGTATCACAACGTTTACCCTCCACATTCACTTTACACCGACACCTTCCAGCAACCAAATCAAAGTATTGATCTGTGTGGTCATCACATCTACCATCTCTCTCTGATCCAGCTGGGTCACAGTCACAAGCTAAAAACCAGTAAATTTTTGTTATTCAAAATTGAATCATATTTAAAGTCTGAATACCAACATGGTCTTTAAGAATCTCTGCTTTATTATACAGTTTTTCCACTCATTTAAGCCTTATAATTTTTTGTTAAAACTAGAGGCTCTCAAGAGCCTGTATCGCTCATCTGGTTTAACTTGTCCAACTTCAGCAGGACTGAAAATTTAAGTGTAGCGGTTATCTTGGCTTGTTTTCCTATAGGTCCAAAGTTAAACAAAGTTAGAATTTGGTGGCCATCTGAGTTGACATTCAAGATTATCAAATACAATTCTGGAAGAGGACCATTGCACCTTATGGCCAAGTTTAAGGTATGATGATCTGCATATTAAATTTTCCCATAGGGTCCTATGTTAAACTAAGTTCAGCTTTGGTGATCATGTTGATTGACAGGCCAGGTCAGCATGGTCAGTGGCTAGAATTCTGAAAGGGGACCACCTAATGACCACTGCTGGCAAATTGGTCCCAATTGGCCAAATGGTCTCAGATAAGAGAATTTTCCCATAGCATCCTATGTTAAACTAAGTTTGGCTGTGGTAGCCACCTTGGTTGATTGTCTGAGTCATCGGACACAATTCTGAAAGACCATTGCTGCGAACTCTGATTCCAATTGGCCATGTAGTTACAGAAGATTTTCTAAATTCATCCCCCCTTTTTTCTATTTTTAGTCACAGCAGCCATGTCTATAGGAAGTCGGGGATGCCGGACAAAAATTTGAAAGGGATCACCCATGGACAATTCCACCAAAGTTTGGTCCCAATTGGCCCATTGGTTTTCATAGGAGAGGTTCTTTAAAGGAAACTTTATATTGACACCGCCTTTAAAGGGCAAAAACACCTATAAGGGGTCAATCATTGATTTTGGTCATGTTGACTTATTTGTAGATCTTACTTTGTTGAACATTTTTGCTTTTTATAGTTTGTCTTATAATATCTATAATAACATTCAAGATAATAATCTAAAACTGCAAAATTTCCTTAAAATTTACAATTCAGGGTCAATAATCCAACAAAGGATTTGTCTGAAAATCTTATGGCAGATCTTGACCTGATGAACATATCAGTTTTGCTCTAAATGCTTTAGTTTTTGAGATACAAGTCAAAAACTGCAGTTTACCCCTATGTTCTATTTTAGCCACGTCTGCCATGTTGGTTGGCAGGCAGGGTCATCGGACAACACTTTTTAAACAAGATACCCTAATAATGCATGTGGCCAAGTTTGGTTCCATTTGGCCCAATAGTTTCAGAGGAGAAGATTTTTGTGAAAACTTAACGGACGACAAGTGATGAGAATAGCTCACTTGACCCTTTGGGTCAGGTCAGCTAAAAACCTGATTTCACAAACATCAATTTCTTGAAAAATCGAACAAAAGGTTTGGTCCCAACAATGATGGAATTGTGCATTTTACCACTGAAAACTTCAACTCATTAATTAAATGGACAAGCATGTTACTTAATACTTACAGGTGTGATAAAAATAGATTAATTTGACAGGTAATGTTTTAACTTTGATGCAATAAAGATGTCATAGTTATTGCAAATTTGTGATTACCCTGTTTACTTCTAATTAAACTAGATGTACTGTGAGCAAAGCTCACAAAGGATACCCCCTGCTTTGAAGTCCAATTATCTCTCTTGTGTGATATCGGAAAGCAAAGATTTTTTTTCATGCACATCTTTGGATGATGTACTTCCTTTCTGTAAAGTTTCGTTGAAATCCATTGAGCGGCCTAGGAGGAGTTGCGCTTACAAGATATATGGACAGACAGACGGACGAACAAGGTGATTCCTATATACCCCCCCAAACTTTGTTTGCGGGGGGTATAAAAAAAAAGTTTCATGGTAATAATCAGCTGTACCAACTTGTTTATGGTACGGCAAAAGTTTTGTACATAAATATTATTAACAGAAAACATCTTCATATTGAAACAGGACATAGACTTCATCGTAATTGTCATACTTTTATTGATTCTTACGAATGAGTAAACAACATGTATGCTCAAAATTGATATATTCATTGCCTTTCTCATAAAACATCCATTTGTCAAAACATCAAATAGTGTATTCCTAATAGAATGTTATAGTTAAGTGTATGCAAAAAACCTTACATCTATTCAGTGTTTCTCAACATTAGGAAAGGTCAATAAGAAAAAACAAGTGATGGCAAGAGCTCAAACTGTCTTTGCAGTGTTCCAGCTTGTTTAAAATAGAGGGGCACAGCACTCTGCCTCTTTTCAAATGCACCTCTCTCCCTCTCCCATAAGTATGATATAATATACACAAATCACATTTTTAATACACATATACTGAATTAATTGAAAATGAATTAAAAAGTGCAGAGAAACTTATATAACTCTTACCAAGGCATTAGACAGGTGAATAATTGATATTTCTTAAAAGTTTTTTGTTTGTCCTTTTTTATTTTAGATCTGGAAATGTTTTAAAGAGTCCTTATCTTCAATTAATGCCCCTTTGCCCTTAAATCCTAGCTGGAATACTACTTTGGTAAGATAAAGTAAATGCTTTTCAACATCTGGCAATATAAAAATTACAGACAAAAATAAATATTTATTGTGACAAGAAATGTTCTGGACTATAGGCAATAAACTTACGTTGGCAAATTTCAGGATCTCTGATGTCTCTATTGGGATCCTGGTAAAAATATTCTTTACATTCCTGACAGTTCCTTCCTGTTGTATTATGTCGACAATCATCACATACACCACCACTAATCTCTCCCGAGGCTACATAAACTGCTGGGTCAAAATGACAGGCTTCTGCATGGTTGTTACAGTTGCATTCTAAAAAGAAATTAAAATCATCAAAATAGCAAGAGTGCTATACGATACCAATGGTATCCACATTTACAAATATGTTTAACTGCTCCAATATATCTCATGGTTACCCATGGGACATGTCAATTTGGTAGTAATAATACAATTACAGTAGCCTATTGTCAGAGTAAAATATGCAATTAAGAGGAGTATGCTAATAACTGGAATTCTTTATTTTCATGTAAAAACATAATATGTGTCGTTTTCATTGTGCCTTATTGTGATAATTACTATATAAATTGTGTATAATAAAGTTTCAGAAACATTTTGTTAAATAATTTGATCTAAAAAGCCATTAAATGGTGTTTTATTAAATTTTGTGAGATATTTTCAGTCAATTTATACTTACTTTGTATAAAATGTTGACAAAACTTTCATGATTTAGAAAAAAAAAATCAATTAAAAGGAGTTTCTTAACAATTCATTATGCAATCATCAGGAATAATTAACATTGAATATATGGTAAATGGTTTGGTGTCTCAAAATCTTCTGCAAATAAGACGAATATTCTAATAACAGATATACAATTAAGTGGAGTCGACTGTAGTTCCTGGTTATATATACGTTGGATAAATATTTAAGGCATATTGATTCTTACTATCTTTATATGTTCTTGTTAATAATATAATCGACCGAGTAGTCACTCTGTTAATTTTGAAGGAATATTTCTCAATGATTCTGTAAAAAAAGGTCTGGTTGATAACAGAAAATATCAGTCAGCATGTTCACAAATGAACAAATAGATGTAAAAATATAACATACTTTGACAGACATTGGGTTTGTTAACTTGTGCCGGTCTCCATGGCAGATCATTGTAAAAATCAAGACACCGTTCACAGTTGTCACCTTGGGTATTATGTGTACATACACATTTACCATGAACCTGAAAAACAGACAATATACTCAACACATTTCATTAATAACACAGTGATACTCAGAAAAAACCCAGACCTTCTGAAAAATTTTCTTTTAGTCCAGAACCTATGCCTAATAGTTTGAAGTAAAAAAAAACCTTAAAAATGAAGTCTTAAAAAAAATAAAAATTTTCTCAGCAGCAATCCATGATTGCCATATCTTGTCACAAAAAATATTTTTTTTACCTTTTATTAATTGTAAATATGGTGCATAATTCAAACAGAAATAACCTCCACAAATTCACACCTCGAATAATGGGATTACACAAGTTCAAAATTGATATGAAAAGAACAGTATTAACCTGTCAGTTCACAGAGAAAAAACAAAACAGAAAATAAAACAAAAAAGACCCAAAAGGTGCTGGTTCCATTTAAATTTTTTTTAATTAAAGTCACTAAGACTGACATAAAACCAGCGGCTCCATGGAGCCTGAATCGCTCACCTGGATTTTAAGGTGACCACAACTGACAAAGCCCTTATAGATAAGATCTGTAAGGAATTGTTCTACAATGTCCAGCACTTCTAGATAAGATATGTAAAGAATTCTTCCATTGTCCAATGTTAAAAATGTTTAACTTAGTCCAGCTGTGGCAGCTAGCTCGGATTCTGATCAGCACGAATACATAACTTTTGTAGCAGACATTTATCCAAGAATCTTCATGCAACAAAAACATTTCAATCGGCTTAGTATTTTCTGGTACAAATTTCCCCATAGGGTCCAATGTAAAACTAATCCGGCTGTGGCAACCATCTTGAATTTCAGATTGGCATAAAAACATAACTATTGTAGAGGTTCATCCAATGCTTGTTCATACATAAAAATATTTCAATTGGCTTGGTACTTTCTGATAATTAAGACTTTTTTACAAATTTCACACAGCGCTCAATGTTAAACTAAGTCTGGCTGTGGCGGCCATATTGAATTTCCGATCAGCACAAAAAACATAACCTTTGTAGAAATTCATCCAATGCTTGTTCATACATCAAAAACATTTCAATTGGCTTGGTAGTTTCTGACAAGAAGACCTTTGTACAAAATTCCCCATAGGTTCCAATGTTAAACTAAGTCCGGCTGTGGCGGCCATCTTGAATTTTCTGATCGGCACAAAAAACATAAGTTTTGTAGCGGTTCATCCAAGGATCATTCATGCAACAATCAATTCAATTGGCTCAGTAATTTCTAACAAGAAGAGCTTTAAAGGTAAGTCCAATCAGAATGAATTATCTACCCCTGGTAGCCATATTGAATATCCAATCAGCACAAAAAAACATAAATTTTGTAGTGGTCTATTGAATGATCATTCACACATCAAAAAAATTTCAATTGGCTTGGTAGTTTCTGAAAAGAAGACCTTTGTACAAAATATCCCATAGACTCCAATGTTGAACTAAAGTCTGTCTGTGGCGTCCATCTTGAATTTCCGATCGGCACAAAAAACATAAGAGGCTCATCCAATGCTTTTCGTAAATAAAAACATTTTAATTAGCTGGGTAGTTTCTGACAAGAAGACCTTTTAAAAAATTTCCCCATAGGGTCCAATGTTAAACTCAGTCGGACTGTGGCGGCCATCTTGAATTTCTGATCATCACAAAAAAATAGCTTTTGTGGAGATTCACCAAAGGATCTTTCATGCAACAAATCAATTCAATTGGCTCTGTAGTTTCAAGAGCTTTGAAGATACGTCCAATCAGAATGAATTATCTGCCCCATGTTGAATATCAAATCGGCACAAAAAAACATTAACTTTTGTACAGAACCATCCAATTAACATTCCTGCCAATTTTGCTTCAATTTGGACTGGTGGTTTCAGGGAAGAAGATGAAAATCTTAAATGCAAAGTGATGGCAAAAGCTCACAAAGCCTTTTAGGCCAGGTGAGCTAAAAAGGCTACTAATTTTCCAGACTGACATTAATAAGACATATACCCTTTTCTGAAACAAAAGTAAAGTGCTGTTTATCTGTTTTATACCTACCATAGGGCCTATAGTTTCTTTTCCTTCGTATTTATCGACAGGAACACACCGTGATGCATGTCCATAACAGCTACAACTTCCCCTCACAATCATCTCAGTTATAGCATAATAATATTTTTCTTTTATTTCTGGACGATTATCTACCAAGGTATCACCTAAAAGAAATTATCAATAATTTGAAAAAACAGATTACCTACCAGGTATCACTGTAATAAAACAGGTGACTGAATATAAATGGTAATATTGACAGGACTTTCTGTATGAAATATATCCATTCCTGCACAAAAAATAAAATCAAAGTGCATAGCACTGGTAGGGTTAGGTTGCTAGCATTTGACTTTTATTTGTACAAACATTGCTGATGATTATATGCTTTTTGTTTGTACAATGTATTGCAAAATAGGTTTTGGTATTGAATTCTTTTTATTAACAGTATTATTTACAAGGAAATATATCAATTATGAAAGTTAACTAGCTCTGCGGAAAAAGTGTCTATTATATAATAATGTTCCTGTGGGTAGGTGACTGATTTTTTTTTAAATTGACAGCATATGTATTGCTTTGGTTTCAAAATATACAGTGATTTTTTAAAACGTATATTTTCGCAACACAGTGTATCTGAGCTGAAGGTTCTACTACTCAACTTTACTGCCCATGTCTGTACATAAATATGCACTAATCAATCAAAGAAAGCACGAGTCGGCTAACGCTTCTTGAATTATCACTCTAAATTGAATTTTTTTAAAAAGTCAAACGCATAATAATGATTTGATGAATTAAAATAAACAGAAATCAAAGGTCTTCAAGTTATTAAGGTTATATAAAAAGACAAAGTTTGGACAATTGTAGAAGGGGGTCATTTCTATTTACACTACATTGCGCATGTGCAGGTAGATCAGAACGTAAACATTCAAGCTTTCAATTAAAATAAACCCATTATACCTTCGATAATACAGTTTTCTAAATTAATGATAAACACAGTGTTTTTCAATCTTAATGTGCAAGTTGTCGGAATTTCAAATAACCTGTATGCAATTCTATCACTGACCAACAGGTTTGACAAAATGAAGTCACGATGATCAGGTCAAAAGGTTAATCAAATACACAAAAAGAACGTAAACATTCAAGCTTTCAATTAAAATAAACCCATTATACCTTCGATAATACCGTTTTCTAAATTAATGATAAACACAGTGTTTTTCAATCTTAATGTGCAAGTTGTCGGCATTTCAAATAACCTGTATGCAATTCTATCACTGACCAACAGGTTTGACAAAATGAAGTCACGATGATCAGGTCAAAAGGTTAATCAAATACACAAAATACCATCAGAATTACAAGAAGAATAAGCAAATAATGTGCAAAATATGTTCTGTATAAGTTAACAATCACGTTCACAACGAAAATGGAACTTACCTTTGAAATCTTTTGAAAATAAACCTGATTGTAATCCTTCCCAAAATATCCGTGCAAATGTAAACATTCAAAATCCTTACGCCGATAGCATTGTACACTTTAAAAGGTGCGAATACTTTACACGGCTTTCAAAACAAAAAGGAAATCGTCAATAAAACACACATCTTTTCTACACATTAAATAACTGGACAATTACACTTCTCGGTGTGTTTCAGTTACATTTCTATTAAAAAACAACTGCACCAGCAACAACAAATATTAGGACTATTTTACCGCTGAATGTTTATTTTCTTATATGATATTCCAATATAAACATAGTCGTAATTCGAAAAATATGGAGGTTTCTTTGCGCATGTGTCATCTCAAAATCGAGATAAAAAGCTGCTTAACTAGCCTTGCTTAAGCTTCAATCCTAGATAAGCTTGCATATTTACTCATAAAAACATAGTTTCAAAAACTTCTGGTCCAACTTTTTCCACAAAACACCAGATTTCCAAAGTTTCCTTCATTGTCTAACCAAACGACCGACGGCATAAGGGTTTTGGTTGCTTAGCAACCTAACCCTAAAAATGATTTTTAAAAAACAACAAAAAAATATAACATAAATGGGTTGCCCTTTCAGTGTATTCATTGGTCCAGTATTGTTTATAAAATAATTGTTATGCACACACATACATAACTAACAAATTACCTTTTGCGATTTTACACGTGGGAAATGGAAAGATTTGTTTATATCTGAATGCGCATGTGCAGGGAAACGCAATCAATCAATAACGAACAGATCAAATTTACCAAAAAACTCCGTGGTTTTAATGTCAATTTGCACATTTAATGCATTATCGAAACAAGTAACAACATTATTGCATTCTAAATCAGTCCATACCAATGTACAAATGAAGATTTGACAAAAATGACGAATTGTTTATATTTTTTGCGCATGTGTTCTAGTTCTATGTTTGTTAAACACAACCTATGACTATGACAGTAATAACATACCTGATAAAGATCAAATTTTCTAAAATATCATCAACTTAAGTCGGCAGTCTCAAATAAAATGGGTATCTATTCACAATGTATAAAATAATATGACCTGGGCAGCTCAACAGTCAATACCAATGACAATGTTTTTACACTTTACTGCGCATGTCCGTATTGAATCAGCACTAATCAATCAAATAAAGCACGAGTCAGCTTACGCTTCATAAATTATCACTCTAAATTGATTTTTTTTTAAAAGACAAGCACATAAGAATGATTTTCCGAAATAAAATAAACAGTAGTCACAGGTCTGTAAGTATTTAAGACAAACTTGGCACATGGTATGATGGATATTAAATACATGCAAATTTTGTGAACAGTATATAAGCGCATGTGCAAGTATCGATCCCAAAGTTTAAAATTAACCCGTAGTGTAACAAATAATTACATACCAGAATAAAATTCTATAAAATATAATCAACTAGTCCAAAGTCTTTTTTTTAAAACGTATATTTTCGCAACACAGTGTATCTGAGCTGAAGGTTCTACTACTCAACTTTACTGCCCATGTCTGTACATAAATATGCACTAATCAATCAAAGAAAGCACGAGTCGGCTAACGCTTCTTGAATTATCACTCTAAATTGAATATTTTTAAAAAGACAAACGCATAATAATGATTTGATGAATTAAAATAAACAGAAATCAAAGGTCTTCAAGTTATTAAGGTTATATAAAAAGACAAAGTTTGGACAATTGTAGAAGGGGGTCATTTCTATTTACACTACATTGACACTCACAGGTAGATCAGAACGTAAACATTCAAGCTTTCAATTAAAATAAACCCATTATACCTTCGATAATACCGTTTTCTAAATTAATGATAAACAGTGTTTTTCAACCTTAATGTGCAAGTTGTCGGCATTTCAAATAACCTGTATGCAATTCTATCACTGACCAACAGGTTTGACAAAATGAAGTCACGATGATCAGGTCAAAAGGTTAATCAAATACACAAAATACCATCTGAATTACAAGAAGAATAAGCAAATAATGTGCAAAATATGTTCTGTATAAGTTAACAATCACGTTCACAACAAAAATGGAACTTACCTTTGAAATCTTTTGAAAATAAGATCGGAGTCGAAAATATCCGTGCAAATGTCACAGTAAACATTCAAAATCCTTACGCCGATATCTGGTACATTTTAAAAGGCGCGAATACTTTACACGGCTTTCAAAACAAAAAGGAAATCGTCAATAAAACACACATCTTTTATTAAATAACTGGACAATTACACTTCTCGGTGTGTTTCAGTTACATTTCTATTAAAAAACAACTACAACAGCAACAACAAATATTAGGACTATTTTACCGCGGAATGTTTATTTTCTTATATGATATTCCAATATAAACATAGTCGTAATTCGGAAAGAAATTCGTTTCTTTGCGCATGTGTCATATCCCAAAATCGAGATAAAAAGCTGCTTAACTAGCCTTGCTTAAGCTTCAATCCTAGATAAGCTTGCATATTTACTCATAAAAACATAGTTTCAAAAACTTCTGGTCCAACTTTTTCCACAAAACACCAGATTTCCAAAGTTTCCTTCATTGTCTAACCAAACGACCGACGGCATAAGGGTTTTGGTTGCTTAGCAACCTAACCCTAAAAACTAGAATTTTGTGATCGGAAATTAAAGACCTGTTTATTGTCCAAATCTTATTTTGGAAATGAAAGTTATCTTTATTTGATAAAAAAAATGCAGAACTGAGAAAGGGTTAAACTAGATTTAGAATCTCTGCAAATTAACCTAAATCCAACAAGAGTGGATACACTAAATTCTCATCTGAGTACACAGTGGACACAGAATAAAGATTATCTGATACCCAACATAGTAACTCAAAAGAAAATGCATTAAAAGAAATAGTAATGGTCATGTGACATTTGTCTGAAAAATCTCATGCATGTCACTCAAGCCTAAAATTGAGTCCAAGGTCAGCTGACATTTCTCAGACTGGTACCTACTGGGTCTACTCATATTTATATTTGTTTAGAAATGGACTTGTTTGTAAAAATGTGATGAGAATCACTCAAGCATGAAATTGAGATCAGCTAAGAAGAATCTACAGATCATATATGGTGGATATTACAGCTACAGAGAAATGGACTTAATCATGAAAATGCAGGATTCCTCATAGGATTTTTCCTTGGTGAGTACTGGACTCATCACTTTTGAAATTGCTGAGTCCCACAAAATTTTCTCGAGTCCCAAATTATTTCTGCAGGTCCAGAATAGGACGTCACCATGTACAGTGTGATGTTTTTTGAAGGTGTGAGACTTTTGTCTCCAAAAGTTTAAATTATGTTATCTGTCAGGATATGGCGATCCTTGTTAAAAATGTATTATATTAAATCAGATTCAAAGCCATTTCCACCTTACGTTTTTTTTTCAGAAAGTTGAATTTTTCACATGTTTTTAATCACCAAGCCAATTAAATAAATAACATGGTTAAAGATTAAAGAAAATTAACATTTTGAAGTGAACATGAACAATTATGAATTCCCTATTTTGAAGGGATGGAGTATGCTCCCTAGGGACCCCCCCCCCCCCCCCCCCCCCATATACATCAATGCATGCATCTTCCAATAAGGAGTGGGAATATATATGATTATAAGTAGGGGATCTGAAAGATCTCAGTCACAAAGACATTATTTGAGGGGCAACGCATATCCCCTAGGGACCCCCCCCCCCCCCCCCCATATACATCAATGCATGCATCTTCCAATAAGGAGTGGGAATATATATGGTTATAGGTAGGGGATCTGAAAGATCTCAGTCACAAAGACATTATTTGAGGGGCAAGGCATATCCCCTAGGGACCCCCCCCCCCCCCCAATATACATCAATGAAGAATGCATATTCTCATAGAAGTAAGAATATATATATGGTTATAGGGTGGCGATCTTTTCAAACTAGATACCCTAAGGATGCTTGTGGCCAAGTTTGGTTCTATTTGGCCCAGTAGTTTCACACCTCACTTGACCCTTTGGGTCAGGTGAGCTAATAATATTAATAAGAGGAAAAAGAAACGCAGCAAAAACAAAAAATCTCAAAACTTAATGGGGGAGACTTAAAAAAAAAAAGTTTCCAGCTCTATGATCGTTTTACTTATAAAAGTTTCTTCAATGACTTACCTATATATGTTATAAACGTATAATATTTACCTAAGGTATGTAATTCTGTTAAATTGATTCTGAGATTCGTCAGTTTGAGAAGATCTTGTACTTGTTGGTCATAAGGATCTGCTATAGCAATGTGTTGTGGTAGTACTCTGAAAATCACCTGAAAAAAATCAAACATTTGTCATTATTAAGTACAGCAATGGATCTAAAGGGAGCAAGAGCATGTGTGAGGATGACATTAATGTCCCACCTTTGAAATAGTTGACCTAAAAGTCTTAAGGTATCCGGACCATAAATGACCACATGATTATTTGAAAGTTCCCGGATGTTCCATACAACGCAATTGAAATGACTTCGGTAATTATCGGCAAACTTCGGAAATGCCAATATAACTAACTTATTTTTACAGACTCTGCATATAAGCAACAAAGTGTGTTTCGACTTGAGAAAAATATATATACAAAATTCCAGCTTTAAACTGTTTGTTTCAGCCATTCACGGTCAAAAAGAGATACAATTTTCGATTATTATCTATTATGGTCCGGATACCTTAAATTTATTAGTCATTTAACTGAATAACACACTTTACTTATTTGAGCAAAGGTAAACACCTAATAGTAAAACTCAATATGTGTAAAACAATAAACTTCAAAGTAAATCTTAACCTGCAGTGGCACTATGACATCATTTCTTACATTGTACATGTACAAAGAACCATGAAAAAAAAAGTCATAAGCATGAAAAGGCATACATTTTAGTAAGATCATATCATGATGTACATGGGCACCAATTTTTATTATGTGACCCCATCTTCATTGAAAAAAAGCTTAAACAAAAACCTTTAACTGAGTAGGGATAGACGAATGTAAGCACAAACTGAAAATCTATATGTCCCCCACATCTTTTTGGTGGGAAATAAATATCTCTTTGTATTACAAATATACCTCACTGACATATTTATTCTGGTGGAACATAAAAATCTCTTTGTATTACAAATGTACCTCACTGACATATCTATATTGTATCTTTCATACTTTATGTGTTATATGTTTGTTCCTTGCTGTGTAGTACATGAAATACAACAACTTTACATGTATACTACAGATAATAATTGCTACATATGTCTAACTAACTACTGTTATTCATTGAAGTACCACTGATAATTCTCAACTGATTTGTCTATTTTTTTTCCAGACAACTAAAGAGGTCTTTCCCATCTACATGTACATTTATGAAGAATGATGCAATATCGGTGACTGCATAATCTATAACATGAAGACGTATAGAGTAACTGCTTCATCAACTATCTACCAAGTTTTCTGTCCTAGCATACAGCTAAATCCAACAAATAGATTTATTCACCTTTTTACTAATAGAAATACATGTATACAAGGTATGTACTTGGATATCATTAGAACACCTGCAGCACAACAAAATACAAAATATTTGAATATAGCAGCCATCTTAGTCAGTGGATATTGTTAACTGATAAATTTCTGAAAGTGGTTGAAAGAACCTTTTAGAGAAATGATAAGAAATTCAACAGATATTAACCAAAAACTTGCAACTGTTTTTTTCCTGAGGTGTGAAAACAAGTACATGTATAAACATGAAAAGTGGAGATTACTCTTTGAGATAAAATGGAACAGATTCTTGGTATCAAATGGATTTCATGGAAATTCTTTTCTCCTGAATAAGAATCTAGATATTTACATAGATGAAAGCTATCAAAAATTTTGGGTGGAGCTGTCAAACATATAATTACAACTGTATACCTATATTAATAATCAACTTTCACAGTGTATGTTACTGTAATAATGCAGATTAGCACTATTCTATTATCTTCTGCAAAGATCTAGTCATTATGAGATGTGCCAAAATTTGCAACAATATTTTTTTGGAATTTTACATTTTTTGTGGAGGACAGATAAATATTCATTGTCTGATTATTATTTTTGTTTCTTTTAATCTAGGACGAAATTCATGATAGAACAAAATGGTTTCTTCGACTGCACTCTACAAATCAGAAATAACGTCTAGTTTTCCTCCATCATTGATTTTTTAGACACAATTGTTTTAAATGCTCTTTGCTAGATACATGTACATGTGCATGTGTAAACTTTTTTTCTCAGTTTCCATAACAAAATCATTTCTTTGTGAATTTACCTAAAATGTGCAACATTTAATCTTTGTTTGTTTGTTTAGTTGGGATTTCACGCTGTTTTCAGGACATTTACTAATTCGCGACGGCCAGTTTTTATTGGTGGAGGAAGCCGGAGTACCCAGAGAGAACCACCAACCTTCGGTAGGAAAATTGGCAATCCTTGTCAATTAAGATCGGGCACATTTAATGTAAACTTACTTCTCCTCCAGTAGATGGAGCAACTTTTGAATATCTATCCTCACAAACAATATCTTGTAATGTTCTAGGAGGCCATTTTTTCACTCCTGGAAATGATGCGTCACAATCTTCTGCAAAGTATCGGTAAATTCCCCAAGTACGTCCACCATCATATGATCTTTCTACTAACATAGCTTTTGGTCTAAATGATTTAAATCTCATAACTAGATGAGTAAAATGAAATTCTGCTTCTAGATCTAACTGAATTGAAACTAGTTGTTTTCCAGCTTCTGCTTGCCACCATCGTCTGCCATATGACCATATAACGTTTGTAATATTAT
Organism: Mytilisepta virgata; assembly: GCA_028015205.1. Classification (NCBI taxonomy): domain Eukaryota; kingdom Metazoa; phylum Mollusca; class Bivalvia; order Mytilida; family Mytilidae; genus Mytilisepta; species Mytilisepta virgata. The sequence goes on along the minus strand of CM051519.1, from coordinate 93,647,912 downwards.
GGCTATCTCTATCATTTCTAGAGTTACATTCAAAACATTTAGCGTCCTCTTCTAAATGACTAACTATACAATAGCGTTCAGGTCTATCTTTACCACATGTCGATGTTGTCGACAGAGAGTCTTCACGACCAATTAATAAATCCCCTGTTGCAGGATAACAGCTACCCCTTTCACAACTAGGCTGTCGTATACTTTGAAAATATAATCCTGAAATGGTATTAACTCTGTTTTCAAAAAATATACTTGCCACCTGAGATGAATAACAAAATGTTGATAATCATACTTGGCATAGAGAGTATAAATGTGTATTATTAATCATTTGAATATCAAGTTTTTTAATACACTGAATGATAATTTTAAACTTTCACCAAGCTGAAGTAATGTTTAATAAATAAAACCCTCTGTATCTCTACCTAACAATCATGTTATGATTTAATTTGTCATTTAAAGTCCATAACAAGAGGCTGTGTGATTGACTGCACCAATTGGTGCTGCCATGGTATTGGTCAGAGATCCTGGACATAATTTTGAAAGAAAATCATCTATTCTAAGAACCATTCCACAAAGATTTTACTTCAAACATCCAAGAGCATGTAGTTTCAGAAGATTTTGATTTTTTCCTTTTTCTGTAACTGCCCTAAGGACTGTTCACCAAACTTTGGCTTCAATATGCACCTAAGCAGTTTCAAAAAAGATTTATAAATATTTTTATGTCAATTTTAAAGGAATGTTTTCAGCAGATGATGAACACAGACAATAAATGCCAAGTGACATGAAAATTGGAAGGGGTTTTGGGTTTTGCATACAAATGATGGCTGTTTATGAAACCCAATTTTATATATTTATTATTTTTTGGGGAGGGGAGGTGGGAGGGGGGTAACTAGATAAATAAATAAGAATTTAGTTTCCAAGTTTTCACACTTTTAGACCAATCATTCTGAACCAGCTATATGTCAGATCATCAGCCATTTTTCAAATAAAAATTAAACCATTAAAAATACTTATGTTTCAGAACTTCAAAAGACATGTTGAAATTACAATAATACAAACAAGTACATGTAAGCACAGGTCTGAATTTCCTCAAGTATGAAGACAAAATATGCATAAATTCCATAAATGCTTTATACACAATTTCACTTCATTTGACATGTTTGATCAAAAGGTTTCAAAGTTTCTAGAGTTAACTGCTAATTTAGTAAACATGGTAAAAGTAATGAGCTAGAAAATAGTACAAACTTTCCTTCCTGTAACATAGAATAATTCAAACCAGATACATTTTAGCAAATCCAGCTCCCAAGGTCAATTTAACATGTACTCCAATATAATTACTGACTAAAATGAACTCCATAAACCATTTTCAATAGTGAGATAGTTTGAAAAGGGATGTTAAAATTAAACGTTTAAATGTAACCAGATATCCTGCAGTTATCATAATTTATCTTTGCTCAGATGAAATTCCTCAAAGACCCCCCCCCCCCCCCTTCTAAATTATTAAAACCTATCATTTGCAGGTTCTGAGTATCATGATATAAATAGAATGTACCCCTGTCGGGCTAACACCCTCAGAAGTATATACAATACTTATATCAGATGATAAATGCTCTCAATTGTTATGTAATGAAGAGGATAACTGTTTTTGTTATCTATGTTCTGCCAATCTACACATTTATTATAATCCAAACATCTGCTTATGAATGCAGGCATGAAGCAGTTACCACTATTCTGTATTATAAAATTTTACATTACACTGTAAATTCTTTTCAGTTATTTTTATCATGAAAACATTTAGCTCCATGAATGACTTTCTATTTTTGATTTTTCAAAAAGACTAGTTACTATTATCCATTAGACAGTAAATATTTATTTCTTCTGAATAAAATAACCTATTTTAAGTCCAATTTCAGTTATGATCATGGAAACTGAAAGTCATTTTAAAAACTAAAAATATCCTGATTTCAGAAAATTAAGAATAAAAAAAAATTCCAGGGTTCCAGAAAGTTGGCTATTGCCATGAAAATTAAATCTATAACATGCCAGGTTTTCTCTTGTAATAGTAATTAAGATGCTAAGGAATACTTATGGGTGGTAGTAATCAAAATAACAGCTGTTTGTCTAGATAATAAATTTGTTATGGATCAATGAACAAAAGCACCAGCTGATCATAGGAGCCCAGGACAGCTAATTATTTCATATTTAGTTCCTTAATCTGTTCTGTCTCTAATCTAAAACAGTTTGAAATATTCTAAATGTATTAATTATATGGCAAGGAGGACAGAGATATACTTAATTCCTTAGCAGTGTCCATTAAAGAGCACCAAATCATGCACAATTTGTAGATTCTTTTAATCAACATTATTTTACACTTCATATTTCAAGTTTTATCAAGTACTGCAAAGTTTGGTAACAATTGCCTTAAAGATCTTCAAGTAATTTTCCGGTTGACTAAGTTTGGCTGTATCATTTTTATTGACATTCCAGTCATTAGATATATAATTCTATCATGTTTAGATATATAATTTTATCATGTTTAAATAATCAAATATTTCTGAATTCTTCTGAAAGATATTTTTTGTAAGCTGCGGAATGTAGCTTACCATTATGGAACTAAACCAAAATCCTATTTCAACCTACAAAAATGTATCCTAATATCACACATAATTTGCCAAAATAATTATTTTGTTCTATCAGATTAGTTATTATTTCTTCTTTAAATGTGCGTATTCTTTTCAAGGCTTTCTATGTAGTATATTTACTTGATTCATTCAAATATTTTCTTCTTGTTTATTTTACAATTCTGATTACTATGAGCTAAAAACCTTCATAGTACATGTATGATAAAACAGGTGCCTGTTCTGGAATTCTAACATTGTTATTGTTTGTTTTCGTTTTTGGAAAAAACAACTTAGCTGGAACAAAATGAATTTTAAACATGTTTTCAAAATATACACAATTTTGTATATTTCAGGAGTTTCACCCCTCATTAAGATTTTCAAGTATTTGGGGATTAAAGTCCTTTTCTATGACATATTTACACCTGCATATATATAAAACTTTTGACTGAAATAAAATACCTTATCAGATAAGACCTCTCCAGATACCTAGGGTTATTTGATTATAATATAAAAGGTAAATCTCAATTTCTGAACTTCTAAATGTCTTATCCACCAAAAGAAGTTTGTTTTCTGACAGTTACATATATTACAACTGTGTCAAGTATAATAAATATCCAATAAACCATTTAGGAGGAGTTGAGCTTATAAAACCCTTAAGTTGGATTATCTCTATTTGCAAGCATCCGACAATAATTATCTTGCTTCATGCGCATCTACATATGATGCCCAACCTTCATATAAAGTTTCATCAAAATCCATTGAACGGTTTAGGAGGAGTTGTGCTTACAATGTACATGGATGGATGGACGGACAGACGAATGGAGGGACATGGTGATTCCCTTTAAATCTAAGAGAAATACAAAATGCACAAGAGTATAAAATCCTTAAACTAGTTTCATTTTATTCACTAAAATTCCTAATATGTTTCTTCTGTAATATTAAAATATATTTTTTGTGTAAATAAAAAAGTATGTACTTTAAAACATTATGTTGTAAGTGTGTTATGCAGTGGGAATGTTAAATTAACCATTACTTATACAATTTTGTTTAAAAAAAACCCAAAAATACATTTCATGCCAACCAAGTTCATGAATTTAAATAATTGGCTCCTGTATGAAATAAAATTAATGAACTTCCACATCCAAATATTTAAGAGTAGCTTTAAAATATGTCATTTTTGACAACCAAACAACAACAATGATTAAATCCCACTGTTAAAATTGTTATTAGCAGATAAAGGTGACTCTGATTACAGTATTTTATTATTTCAAAACCACAAAAGGTTATCTGATCCGCTTGTCATAACAATGGTTATCTGTGAAATCTCTCTAGCCCCTTGTTATTGTCACAAAATTAACACATATAAATCTTTTTAAACAGTTAACTAGTTGAAAAATTGACAATTAAAGAAAATATAATTTAAGAGATTTTAATTTTACATTTTTGTTATAATGAGCTTTTGTTAAATGACTTATTGTATTCTGCAAAATGAATTTTGGCTTTAAATTTCTCACCTACATGTATAGTGAAATTACACCTTTAAATCAGAACAACCAGTGTTAATCATTTAGGGCCAGCCTTAAAAAAATTTCAGTTTGCCCAAACCCAACCCATGGCTGATGGGTAAGGTAGACAAATTCTTTTTTTTTTGGAACAGAGATATTAATAGATCTAAATACTTAACATATCAAAAACCAAATCATAGTGTCAGAGAGTCATAGTGCCTAAGAAATCCAAAGTATCATTTTTAAGGAAAAGGGCATTTATAGCTGCAAGGTTTATTATTGTGAGTTTCTATTTTTTAGGTCTTAAAATATAGATATGTGAAAGGGATAAATTGTGTGTAGGTTTGTCCACATAAAAAAACAGGTTTAAACCCACCACACTTTGTGCATGTATAAAGTCATGTTTTCTGGACCTGGCATGTGTTGTTTGTCAATGTTTTAATATTGTCTTTGTTTAATCATCTGTTCTTTTGGAGAAGGTGTGGGTTTTCGATGTCTGTTTCATGTTTTCTGGGGTGCAGTACTTGATGTAGCATTATTATTGTTGTTTTCGTCATTTGTGTCTACTAGTGGGGGGTATCTGTCTATAGTAAATGTAGCAAATATTAATCTTTTTTTACGACTTGAATAGGTTCACCAAGATTATGCTTAAATGTTTGTCTAGCTCTATCTGACTCAAAAAGCGTAAATTGGTCAGTCTTTTTAATTCTACTTCGTCTGGATATGTCACCTCTTCAATAACATCATTCCATGTAATTTTATTACTGAATCAGTAAAGTCTATTTGATGCAACTGGTTTGACTTAGTTGCTGTCTTTATCAAAACAGATGACAAAATTGTAAAAAAATCGTCGGCTATTTAGTAAATTATGCAAATAATTTAATCAGAAGCACAAAAATGCTTTTTAACAATATTCTTTACATATAAAGCTCAGAAGCGATTTCCTTTGTAAAACTAGCATCCGGAATGGAACCTACAGACTTGTTAAAAATTTTTAAAAAAAAGATCGAGATTTGATACAAAAAAAAGAATTTGACTCGACAGGATTTTTTGGGTTGGAAGCGTTTGGGCAAACAAACATAGTTTTTATTCTGGCCTTATTACAACATGTAATACAATGTAGGACAATTTCTGTTTTCTGTTTATTTAGAATGTCTGCAAACTATTTTTGATCTATTATCACTACATCAAGAAGACATTAATGGATATCTCCAAATGTCATTTCAAAATTATTATAATACATGTATTACCGGTAATCTCTTTTTAGGATTTGTATGGTTTCAGTATGTTTGTTTGTTTAGTTGGGGTTTAACGCCGTTTTCAGCACATTTGGCCATTTTGCGGCGGCCAGTTTTTATTGGTGGAGGGTCCGGAGTACCCGGAGAGAACCACCGACCTTCGGTAGGAAAATTGGCAATCCTTGTCAATTAAGATCGGAGTCGAACACACCTAGCCACAGGTGAGATTTGAACTCACAACCCCAGCATTGACAGGCTAGTGATCATTAGTAGTCATGACGAACTAGCTAGACCACTCGGCCACCAAAGCCCCTGGTTTCAGTATGATGTGTCAGCTTGAAATAAATTACCTTGTATGGTTTCAAGCTTGAAAGAAATTCAAAATGCATCAATTGCAATCATTGTTTGTTTGGTATAAAAACTTGGAAAAGGAAGTTGCGCTTTTTTCACATTAAAATCTTGAAATTTTACCTGATATACAACAAAGAAATACACAGCTTCGCTTTCTACATTCTTCCGACACGAAAGATACATTGTAACATAATGGCTTACCTTGCAAAACTGACATCAAAACAAAAGTCTGCAATATCTGCAACTCCATTCTTTTAAGAAAATGAATTTAACAAAAACAAACAAATTATCTTCTATCTTTCCGATAAATCCATGGACTTTCTGTATGGTAAAGTTCCTTTATGATCAGAAGTTTTTCCTACTATTCCTCTGTGTTCCAACAGACATAGACCTATATTAAAGAAAACATCCCCTTACCATTTGCTTAACAAAATAATGAATAAAACTACAAAAAAATAATTCTTCCAAACCTTCTGTTTGAATGACTTAAATATGAAATGAAAATACTGCTATTTCACTAATTTGTTTATAAATCTATTCTTTTTTCTTCAAACAACAGGGTTAAAATTAAAGTTCAATTTGAAAAAGGTTGAACAGAAATTTATAGTAATATTTTCTGAATAGAAATTTATAACATTTTCAATGTGGACATTCGTTATAAAAAAGACAAAAATATTTTTTGGATATTTACTATGTAGACATGGTATGTAATATAGTTTTTCTGTTAAAGTATTTAACAAAAACCTGAATGAGTAACAGAAAATGAGATTTTCCTTCATTACTCTTGTAGAGGTGCTGCAATAAATAAAAATAAACTATATTTTTTTAAAAATCGGGCTACTAGAAATTTAAACATCAACAATAGATCAGAATTATTCTAAGTACTGTTAACTGTTTTATGTGTTTAGTGTTGTAAAATTGTCTTAATATGAATGATACAACTGACTGAGTCTGGAGACAAGACTACTCTACCCATTAAAAATGCATGGTAATTTTGTTTTAAAAAAATTTATCTTAACAGGAAAATGAGCATTTACATTTTTCAATATATAAAGTTGTTGAGCAACTTGTGTTCCCTATAAAACTGCATATTTCCTATGTACATGTATCAAATTGTAAATGCAAGTGGTTCTCCATGAATAAGTATTTCACAAAAACTTAAGCAAAAGTATCATTGTACCCTTTTTCTCCAATAGTTCTAATTAATTTTCCATTGAAGAAATGCCCCCAATAGATTACAAGAGCAGAGTTTCTATTTTTTGTTTGCAATTCAGTGATATTTTGTATACAGTATAAAAAAATATTAAATCATCTTAAAAATAAAAGTTTGTAATGTTACTGAATATGTGCGAGTTTCTATAAATACAAATGTTTGAACAATGATGACTTTTGAGATATACCAAATGGTTTTTTGAAATGTAAAGATTGTAATAATCTAATTTAAAGATCTTAATAATCTTAGTTTTTTTATCAGGAAATTTATCAATTGCCAATGGCAATGTACATGTATGCAGTCTTGCAGACAGTTTAAACCATTGAATAGAGTCTACTGTCTGGTTTACCACCTGCAATTTACACACAGTTCTCAGAATTAATTATACAGTACTTTGCAAGAAAAAATCCTCAGCATTAGGCTTCAGTAGTCTATATAATATAGTACTGGCACAGTGGCAGCAGTTTTGAAAGTTTTGTCTACCAAATATTTAACATTGCATAATTTTTTCCAAGTCTCTCTCGTTTATCAAAAGAACTAAAACTGGTTATGTATTTGTGTGCTATTTTTAATATGAACCACAATTAACTTTTCTAAACAATACCGGCGTCCCTACCTTACATACAAAATGCACCCCAAGTCCAAGCTAGCTCTAAGCTATCAAATTTCCCTTGCCGGAAGTGATCCATCGAGTGATCGGAAATAAACAATTTACAGAAATATTTAAGTTTAAATTCTTTCAACAGAGATTTATTTTATTGAAAGTGGAAACACTTAATGAAGAGAATTTATTACATCGTATACAGGAATGCATTAGGTGAAAATGGATATGGAAAATATTGTTATAAACTAACAGTGGGGCAATACATGGTTGATGGAACGGCTCTAACCTCTAAATTGATTAGTTAAATTTTAAAGAAATTTTTAATCATTTCACACAATTATTCTTATTCTAATTTAATAAAATTAAGTCAAAGTATCCCCCAAAATAATGAAATACCTTTATGTGACTGTTGAATGAAAACTCAATGATTCCACCGAAAGGTAAAGGTCATTCAAAGATATATATGTTCGAATATAAGGCTGTAGTCCATCCATCCCGTCTGTAAATGCGAGGGTTTGGATGAGGTTTACAGAATGGAAAATAATGGCCTAAAAATTAAAGAATGGGGAATTACTCATAAAAAATAATAATAAAGAATTGAGAATATGATGTTATACATCTTAAAGAACAACTTAAAACTGATAAAAAATTACGGGACAAAATATGATTACAGAAAATAACAGATGAAAGAAAATTGCTCTTCAAATCTAATTATCTCATTAGATTGCATCAAACAATATTTTCAAAACACATACATGTCACTTGAACCTTATAGCCTTGGTTTATCTTTACAATTTTGAATTTCTAACCTAAACAATTTCAGCCTCACATGATTTTACAGAATATTTTTTTAACAGAATATAGCAAAATGGGACAAAAATTAACTGAATACACACTTCGAGACCCCCCCCCCCAAAAAAAAGACCCTGGTATATGTTTGGATACACGGAATTTATTACACGGTGTATTAGTCCCCGCAACGAATAATAAAGTATGATTATAAAGTGTATAATCACCTCATTCTAAAACAAGTCTGTACAACAAGATATACAGTATAAAGATATAAATTTAATATAAATGCAAGTAAAATAATAAAAATAATGATAATGAATAAATAAAGCATACGATTTCTAAGGACTATACACATTTTATGCAGTCAAATTAATTAACAGAATGTCAATTTTCCTTTTTCTAAATGTGATATAAAACACATTCATATAATCTTTACTTTTTTAATATGCATAAATTTATACTTTTTATTAATTGTGGATTGTTTTTTTTTCTATTAATCAATGGATTATTATTCAAATAATATTTCAAAAATGTTATTTATTGAATTGGTTGAACTCTATTTAGAAAAATAAAGCATGCACAGTACGTAAGTAGTAATAACCACCAAAAGATAAAAACTAATTTCAAACTAGTTAAGAAATTAAGAACTTATTCATTAAATATTCTGTTAATAGACCCAATTTTATGGGCATATTTCTGCTTTTGATCCATTTTAATTCTTGTTTTTTTCTTTTCGTGAACTTGACTTTTATATAATAGATACAATATTTTAGTAAAAAGAAACTATTCAAATAATGTTCATTATACTAGCAATAAATTTTAAAAAGTAATGATATAAATAAAAGTAAAAGAATAATAATGACAAAATAAAACAGAAAATTGAAAAACTTCAGCATTGTCTGTCCAATCTGCGAAAAAAAAAGTCAAAATGGAAAAAACTAACGAGAGAAAACTGTCAGCTTAGTCTATCATATTTAAAAAGAATGTTATTTATTTGTATAGAAAATAGAATTATCTATTGATATTATTAAAAATTAATAAAAACAAATTACTACTTTTACTTAAAAATGGTGATTATGACAAATACATTTTACTATCTCAAAGATAGTTTTGCTGACGGACTTTGTTAAAAAAAAAGTATTTAATAAAAGAAAACTAAATAAATTAAAGAAACAAAAGATATATAAATAACAAATATTACCGCACACAGAAATTATATTCCGATTATTTTTTACCCTCTACTATTAAAGAGTGGAATAAACTTCCCGCTAGTATTAAGAATTGCGACTCTTTAAGCCTGTTTAAGAAGAATATTACTAACAGTAGCCACAAAGTACCACCATATTTCTATGTTGGCAGTAGGTTGGGTCAAATTATACATACGAGAATTCGTATGGATTGTAGCTCCTTAAACCTGCATCTCTTTATGAGAAATCTTGTTGATTCCCCTAACTGTGTATGTGGTTCAATAGAATCTTCATCACACTTTTTCTTTGACTGTCCTAGATATTTTTTACATAGACAGAACCTGTTTGCAGCTTTGAATTTTGTTCCGATTGTTATAAACGTTAATTTATTGCTTTTTGGTTCTCCTGGTATTTCAGATGAACAAAATGCGAAAGTTTTTGTCGAAGTTCAGAACTTTATCATAAAGAGTAAAAGATTTACACCTTGATACATCACTTTTCTTTTTCTTTCTTTTTTTTTTAAATATAACAGTCATGAATGATATAAATAATGTTATGTATGCATAGTTTCTCTTTGTGTAACGAGCATTTCGTCTTGATTATTTGTTTGTGTGAAACAATGAAACAGATTTATATAAGCTTACAGCTTGTTTCTGAATCCTATTTTGTTATGCTCAGTCTGTATTGTACATATGTATGAATATTTATTTGAATAAATATGTTTAAACTAAACAGAAATTACTTTTTTTTTTAAACTGGCACGATTTCATTTCATTGAATTTGTATTTTTGTAAAGGTTCGATATTTCAAATAATAATTTTCTTTAAATCTTTAAATCTTATTTCTTTAGATTTAATTTTTTACTAGCTGTAAATATTTTTTTATCTTGTAATATCCGTTTATGGTCTATCTCTACAGAGTTTTGTAATTCTTTTAGTCAGTTTTAAGTCCATTTTCTACTTTTTATAACAGAAATTATGAAAATAATTTTTCTGATTTTAGTAAAATAAATTCTTAAATACATTTTTCTTGGTATTTTACATGTAGATATTTTTTGCGGTGCTTTTCTGTATTCAGTATCATATTTCCCAGTAATATTTCTCTGTATCCCTCAATTTTCTATTTGATTAACCCCGTCAGCCAAAACTTTTATTCAGTGATACAAGGATTTAAATCCTTGAATGATGTTATTTTCTGTCCTAGTAATATTCAGTTAGCAACAAATATTTGTTTTAAGCAGCATCCCGACTCTAATTTGGTTGAAAGCAATGTTATTGTACATTAGTCTATGAAATTTAGAAATGCTAAGGTAAGGGTAAGTTTTATTTAACGTCGGTTGTACACATATGTGTACTCGTAAACAATCAAAAGAAGCTCTGTAGAGTTTTTTTGGATGGACGGCAAGATTAACCACCGTTTGGCAGATATGGGGTTATCGCATTGGGTAACTGGACAAATCGGTCCGCGGACCACTCGGCCCATGACCACTCGGACAAAAGTAACAAAAAAGATAAGATTCTGGGCAGGGTTATAGGACAACTCGGACCGTGTCATCGGGCAACTCGGACCGTTGAAGTAACAACATTGACAATGATGACCTTGATACTTTGAATTGAACCACCAACTTTGATCGATAGTGCTTAATGTATACGAACGGGTTAAAGGACAACTCGGACCGTTCGATGTATAGTATATAATTAAATGAACGACAATATGATGCGATATACAATTTATTTGTATCTCTAATAACAGTTTTGAGTTTAATAAATAAACAGAACAACAGAACGGCAGATTACTAATAAAAAAATCTACATGATTAAACAGAGAGTTCATAATGTTGGTACATAAAAAGGACAAATATACCTAAGGAGCAATAAAAAAAACGTAATCCATTGGACAGACAAACGACCGGGAAGACAAATGAACAAGCACAACAAATAAACACAGAAAACTAAAAACAATGAACAATACGAACTCCTATAAAAACCAGGAGTGAACGACCACACATCATCTATATAACGAAAAGTGAAATTAAAGGATTGGGCTAGTTTCTTTTTGTTTTCACGTAGTAACCCTTGAGTGAAGTCCGCTTCATATGAGTACAGAAACAGATCGGCGAGGAGAGGAGCACAGTTGGTTCCCATTGGAATGGCGATTGTTTGTTGAAAAATTATACCGCCAAATTCAACGAATATGTTGTCTATGAGAAAATCTAACATGTTTGTAATTTCATCTTCAGAATACTTTTTGTCAGAATCAGAATGGTTCTTCACGAAATAAGCCTTTTCTCTACCTAGAACAAGAAATTTATACCTGTGTGTCCCATTTTTCTTGAAAAAACATTGATGAACTAGTTGCTTTAAGTTATCTTTTAATAAACGCTGCCACATTTCTTCAGGAGTCGGCTAACGGAAAGTCTCCTTTCACTGTTGAATCAGTTTTCCTTGGGCCAAACAATCAGTAAGTCAATTAAATGTAATCGATAATTAAAATCGAGTGAATACATAGTCTAAGTTGTCCATGTTACATATTCAAAAATACCTTTCTTCTGCTAAAAATGTAAAATAAATCATAAATAGATAAAAATTTAAAAAAAACTTGAAAAAATAATGAGGTATACAAGAACATGGGCCGTGTAGTCCGATTAGCCGATCCGACTACGGGCAGTGTAGTCTTCTGACATGACAATCTGAGTACGGGACGAGTTATCCGATGAGATGATTGAAGTACGGGATGAGTTGTCCGATGATACGGTCCGACTGGGTCAGGACCGAGATATGTCCGCTATTCCTCGCATGGTTGCCAGGCCTCGAAAATAGCGACAAAACAACGAGAAAAGTCTGCAATATCGAAACCTGTACTTTTTATTTAGTCATTAGACATATTGGAAACATTGGTCACGGAGAATAATATGCAAATAAAGTTATAAAAATATATGTATTGTTAATGGAATACGACTTGTTTATAGAACAATAGTTCCTTCTCAAATGTCCAATATACAACACTAATAGAATGTTTTTATGGATAAACTTTTTTCAAGATACCCTAATTTAAGGTCATTAGAATTGCATGATTTATTATATGGATAATGGTAAATGATGATATAAATTTTATTTCATCACTATGTGATTATATAGATTTAAACTATGATATAAGGAAAAAGCATAATACTGATAAAACAAATTGAGTTATCTCCCTTAGTCCAGCTTCTCTCTCCAACACTTTTTTGCCATATTATTTAATTCAATTTATATTGTCTAATCATCTCCAATGTTTAATTGCCTTTTTTTTCTTTCCCTTTATACTGTTTTATTGTAACTCAAATACCCTTTCAGGGCCCATTGATTTGGAAATAAAAAATATGTGTATATTTGTATTTGTATAGAAGGATTTACGGTTTCGGATTTACGAACACACCCAAACTTCGTCTGAAATGTCTTTCGTAATTGTTTTCATAATCTTGTGAGATTTATACAGAACTTGCATTGTTGAAGTAAGATTTATAATACAATATTATCTAGACGTTGAAATGATGAATTGAACATACGGTATGGTTGGTATGATTTCCATTTGGCATCCCTATAAGTAAATCTGTAAGCTTTTTCTGCCAATGATGCTGTAAGTTGTGATGCCATATGGATTAATCAGAAATCTTCTTAACATTACCTGTTGAGTTTTACCACCCTGCTTCTTTAGTCCATGGACCTATCATTGGAGTTGAGCCAGACTGAGGAGGAAAAAAGGGGACAGTCTTAGAAACTAAAAAAAGGATTCATTATAGGAGGAATTTTGGCACTACAGGGAGTAAAAAACATTGAGGGGAAAGCAATTTTAATTTCAAAATATTTTATTGATAAATACATATAAAATGGATTGGACAACATGCTAGGCCTATACAAGTCCTCTCCACGAAACAAGATGGATAAACAATATACAATGTATAATCTATAATACTAAATTTACATTTTAGCCGAATAGGTGAAAAAAAACGCGTGGTTCAAAATAAACAATGTATGGTTCAGATTATAAAGGTTATTATTGGATTTGACAATTGCATTTATAAATTTAAACTGCAGTTTTGTTTATGTGCAAATGGAATTTGCACTTTTCCGATATCAATTCTCCCAACATATCCCTTAGAAGGTGCTTGAATGCATCATTTTAACACATTGATTTAAATTAACAAGTATGCACATATTTTAAATGTATTTCTGTTACGGAAGAAGAATAAAACAAATTCAAAACATTCTCCTTCGAGTGAGATGTTTCCGCATGTATTCAGGATTGTGTTTCTACAATAACACAATTTCTAACTGTAAAGGTTATGAACTTTGAAGATTATGAAGTAAGGTAAAGTTCAGAGGAATTCTTAACTTAGTTGTTTTTTGGATTGCTCGGATATTTACCTGGCTCAAAGTGATAAAACCAACCATAATCTATATTTGACATTATTTATCATGTGACCTGTCTAAATATATCTCTACCATACAATTCCCTGTAAGCCCTAGTTAATAATATTTTTATCAAATGGTCATTTTTATCATTAGTGACGAAATTTATCTCGGACATATTTGATAAATATAAATGCTTTTATCGTCTAATTATTGGATATATTTGTGAAATTAAGCCTTGCTTGCCCTGCCCATGATGACAATGGAACAATTGGAACAATTCTTTTCCAAAAATAAGCTGTACCTAACTCACAGCATCTTTTGAAAAATTCATCCGTCACTAAGGAAATGTTTGCATCTACAATTTCATTTTCATATTTATTCTGAAGGGAAAAGGTAATGCATTATGAAATGTGTATTTAATGAAAGCTTTTCATCAAGTTCCAATTCAGAATTAAATATATATTGACAATTTATGTAGTTGTGTTTTCGTCATAGATTTTGACTTTGACGGAACCTGAACGTCCATTTTGGTAATTCTACGTGGCATACAGTCTACTTCATCAGTGAATACATCTTCGGTAGTGACAAACAGCCATATGGCAATAGGGTCACGTTGACCTACATTTCATGCTTCATTGACTGGTTAAAGTTTGCATTAACATCCATTTCTGGAATACTACAGCATATATACACATGAAACTATCAGTTGATACCACCTACTTGACAGGAATGTTTATGGGAAGCCTGCGACAACATCCATATTGAGTTCCTATTCCATGAATGACATGGACGCAACAATTTTTTATAGTCAATATTGCCACCACAAAAAAAAATGCTTATTTTCCCTCGCTCACGAGGGTTCAATGTCTAGTATAATATAAACATCCACAAAACAATCCAGCAAATTTTTATCATTGACTTCCATTTTAAAAGTGAAGCGTTTTAATGCCAATTTAATCAAAATCTATATCATGTTTACAATCAAAACTTTCAATTTACATTTTTTGCATATATATCTACTGTCTGGACACCTCACTGTCCTCAGTTCGTAAAATAGATTTTTCAGAATTTGAATACCTTAATCAGTGTGAATTGTCTATTCACTTGAGTGGAAGATGCAATGAAAAAAGTCGTAACTGAAACAACTGAACTTACCCAATTTTGTTCATTCATGTATTCCAGAGAAACAAAAAAAATCTGCCGATAGAATTTTCAATGTAAAAGGGAGATAACTCTTACTATGAGATTTTATAAAATTAAGTATTACAACCCCGTGATGCATAAAATATGCAAAAATTGCATTAAAAATATCTAGAATAACAAATTATTAATTTTTTGATATTTTCAAGTGCATTAATTTTTCTATTGAAAATTCCCCATTTAAAATCATTTGTACATGTAAGGTATACAAACATAACCTTTATCAACAACTTTACATTTTTTATGTTTTCTTGGACGACTTAATAAAGTTTATTAACCAACAAAAGATTGTCTAATAATTCCAATGTTTAGACTTTCAAAATCCGAAAAGTCCATTTTATAAACTGAGGTGTCCAGACAGTAAATGACTTTATATTTTGTCAGGACGAAGTTTTATCACTGGGTTGGATAATAACTTTTAATTTTTAGTAGTTCCTAGGAAAATTCCAGAGAGATATGATTTATTTTCATTTCAATAATGGTTGATTTGAGAAGTAATTCATGGTGGCTTCAAAATGTCCTGATTTTACCATGGGAAGGCCCTTTATGCCAAATTTTTTGCCACAAGCGTTAGTGAGAGGTAAAATATCAGTATAAAGGGCCTACCCGTTGTAAAGTCATAATATTTTCATGTCAACGTTAATTATTTCTATTCTAATAGGATAGTTTCTGTCAGATTTTGAATCGCCGCAACATCATTAGGTATTCAGCAAAATCCTGCATTCTAGGCAATTCCTGTAACATATTTAGATGCTAATGATCAACTAATTTTTTGTCTGAATATTGACTTTTTGAAGAATTTTTTTGGGGAGCAAAGATCAAGGCTGCTTTGAAAATTTATTTTTACATGAAAAATTTCATGTAATCTTAACTTGAAATCTGATTTACCAATGTGTTACCATCAAAAAGGAAGCAGGCATATGGAATAATCAATAGGGTGGATTGGAATTGGGCAATTGCGAGACCCCTCTCTCATAAATGGTTTTTGTTGAAATTAAATGAACCTTAATCTACAGATATATATGGTCAAAATTTTATTTCTGTTATGAGTAGCTCATAATATTGACCTTCATTTTCTTTAGGAGACCAACTCCATATGGGGGTATCCTATATTAACCCTAACCCTACACCCTAACCTAGAACCATAATCCTTCCATAACCTATAACCCTAACCAAACCATACAAGTGCATCCCCTAAAGTAATTGAAGGCCATTATGTTGAGTGTTTTTTTCATTTTTAATTCAATTTTTGTGTGATGTTGTCCTTGTGGTGTCTTGCTGGTTTCCTTGACTCTTCTAAAGTAATACATCACTGCAGAATGGAAGTGCTGTCCTGTCAACCTAAATCATCAGTACCACAATAACTGTGCGGAAAAAATGGCATGAAAGTTATGCCAACCTGCGGACCATTTTTTGCAACCTGGAAAAGCTGATTTGGAATGACAACCTGCCGACCAAATTCTAATGTAATACATTTTTGCAATATGGAAAATCAGATATATGTATTGAAGTATATTGAAGTGCTAATACTGCCGACCAAATTCATAAGTGATACATCACTGCAGTATGGAAGTCCTCACCTGCTAACCTTTATTATAAGTAATGACAATTTTGCCGAAAAGAATGACATGACAGATATGCCGACCTGCCAACCACAAATTCTGAAGTAATACATTTTTGCAATATGGAAAAGCAGATGCTTAGCTTATATATTGTTGCAATATGTTAATGCTGATGTGCCAACCAATTTCACAAGTAACAAACTTTTGGACCAATCTCACAACCTTACATAGTATGCACCTGTACAACGATTTCTCATGCTTACCTCAACTTCAGTGGAAAAATAAATTGTTAACAAAAGTTATCCCTCTTTAAACGGTAAATGGACAATTTTTTTGCTCACAAGGCCCATAGGACGACATGTTAGCTTTTGTCACTTGGCATCTGTCGTCTGTGCGTCCCTCCGTCTGTAAACTTTTACATTTTGATCTTCTCCTCTGAAACCCCTAAACCAAATGAACTGAAACTTGGTATGAAGCATCTATGGAACGACCATTATAAATCTGCATATTTTGTTCCAGTGTTCTCCCCAGGCTTATATACCACAGTGGTACCACTGTGCTTTAATTTTTAACCACTGTGCTATAATTTTTACCACTGTGCTATAATTTTTCACCACTGTGCTATAACTTCTTAGCATTGTGCTATTAATTTTTACCAATGTATATATTTTCTAATTTTTTTGCTGTGATCTGTTCCCTTTTACCTTAGTTAACTTAGGGACACCAGAATAATTAAAATCCATTTAATTCTACATAATAATTTATTATTTCTCATAAATGATCAGAAATCTTATTCAAATATATTCACAGTATTTCTAGTTGATCATATAAATTAATTTAAAGCATAAATACTAGCTAAAAGGGCGACGGGCATAACATGCGCTAATGGCATAGCTCTTTATTTGTATTATTATGGTACACCAATGTCTGTCAACACTTCATACAATAACTGAAATTTGCTTCAATCCATTCTCATGAAATTTTAACACAACATTAGGATTGATGGAAGAAAGCCCACTTTCGATTTTGACAATTTTCAGTTTTGTCATTCCAGAATTATGGGACTTAGATTGTCAGAAAAAAGCAATTTTTCATATGTTGCACACTAACTCCAGTACGCCTAGACTGATTTTCTTCAAACTTGAACACATTATTATAAATGGTGGTCTGAGGGTCTGTATACCTTTTGACAATTTTCACTTTCGACGTTCCAGAGTTATGGAAATTAGTTTGTCCAAATATATTCAATTTTTCACTTGTCACGCACTAACTCCAGTACACCTTGACTGATTTTTAGCTCACCTGTCCTAAAAACACATGTGAGCTTTTGCTATCACTTGGCGTCCGTCGTCCGTCCATCGTAAACTTTTTCAAAGATCTTCTCCTCTGAAACCACTGAACCAATTACAGCCATATTTAGACTGAATGATCCTTAGGGTATCTAGAATAAAATTTATTGTCCGTTGAGAAACATGGCCGCCATGGCTAAAAATAGAACATAAGGGGTGAACTGCAGTTTTTGGCTTATATCTCAAAAACTAAAGCATTTAGAGGAAAACTGACATGGAGTACAAATGTTCACCAGGTCAAGATCTACCTTCCATGAAATTTTCAGACGAATCAGTCAACTTTTTGTTGGGTAATTGCCCCTGAATTGTTAATTTTAAGGAAATTTTGCAGTTTTAGGTTTAGATAAGAAGAAACTGTAAATAGCGAAAATGTTCAGCAAAGTAAGATCTACAAATAAGTCAACATGACCAAAATCGTCAATTGATCCCTTACGGGAGTTTTTGCCCTTGAAAGATTATTTACATGTAAACAGTAATTATCAGTAAATTCAATGGTCTGACATATTGTCACAGATGTTAAGAGCATAACTTGAAATAAATTAAATGGTAGCTGTACAACTAAAATGGAGGGTCAAGGGACAAGGTCATTGAAAAAATCCATAGCAACCATATATAAATGTATTTGGGTTAAGGACCCTATAATTTAGCTGTTCAAGTCAATATTTAGGCAAAAAATGCAACAGTATACATTAAATAGCAAAAATAATGATTGAAGCAAGATCTACACAAAAAGTAACAGGTGAGTGATTCAGGGTCTTCAGAGCCTTTTGTTTCAAACTTCTACACATTATTACAAATGGTGGTTTGAAGATCTTTATACTTTTTGACGATTTTCACTTTTGTCATTCCAGAATTATAGGACTTAGATTGTAATAAGCAATTTTTCACATGTCGCCCACTAACTCCAGTACGTCTTGACCTGATTTTCTTCGAACTTTAACATATAACTACAAATGGTAGTCTTAGCATCTGTATACGTTTTGACAATTTTCACTTTTGTCATTCCAGAATTATGGGACTTAGATTGTCTAAAAAAAAAACAATTTTTCACATGTTGCGCACTAACTCCAGTACGTCTTTACCGATTTTTTTCAAACTGCTTACACAATGATGATATTTAGTTTATTGTTACAGTGTTATAATTTAGATATGTTAAGCTATTTAAAACATAACATGACACTTAATTTGCTAACAAAAAAATCTACAACTTCATACCTGTTGCTGGGGACGGACTTATCATTCGCATAAGGTGCATAATGTGCATCAGTTTATTTTTAAGACAATTTTCCTTATTTAGAAGTTAATATACAAGTTTGAAAAAAAAATTTCATGTATGATAATAAAATTGTACCAAAATACACAACCTTGAGAATTTGTATTTTAAGAATATACATGCTCATTGGCTTGATTAGTTGAAATGAAAAAATTAGCAGAATAGAATTTGAATATTTGTACTGACTCTTAACTTTGTTATGTAGTTGGAACATTTTTTGCAACAAATGTATATAGAAGATACCAATTTTGTGTATTCCTCCCCTGCTACGGCTTTTAACCCATATCTTTGAAACTTTTGCAGAATGTTTACAGTCATAATGAAGATGTGCATGAAGAAGTGGTATTCAATTTGAAGAAAAAAATTGCACATCTTTCATTTTTCATTTTTTATGTTGTGTTTATCATGAAAATTGTATTACCCCTCAATTTTTATTATACATACATGCATGTCTCTTTTATTTTTTACTGCTCATCATAAACCTACCTTTGGTATGGGTTAGATATTACAAGTAATCCTTTTATATACATTGTACACAACCTGGCCTATTGAGTTTTTGAGTTTGACCAATTTTTTTTTTTTTTTTTTTTTTTTTTTTCAGAAGGTCCAAAATATTAGTGTGTGATGTATGTTATGATATCCAACACTTTATTTTCCAAACTAATTTCAACTGTTCATCTATCAAGCTGCTTGGGTCGTATCATACTGTGCTTAGCAAAGCCCTATATAGATGTTAAGTTAAAGTTGTTGTAATATAAGAAACTTTATAGTTGAAACAAAGAAAAATAAGTTTATGGCAAAATTATAATGTTTGACCTTTCTTTGTTTTCACTACTTTTATAGAGGGGAAAGAATTTGTGTGAAGAGTTTGAAAAAAAGGCCACAGTTTTGTTAGCTCACCTGGCTATGCCAGGGTGAGTTTTTGCCATCACTTTGCATCCATCGTCCGTCCGTTTGAAACTTAATAGGAATGATCTATGACATGTCCTCTACAAATGATCCTCAATTTATTTTGATCTGACATAAAACATGGCTGTCGTAGCTAAAAATAGAATATAGGGGTGCATGTGTTGTTTTTGGCTTATAACTTAAAAACCGTTACAGATATAAAAAATCTGACGGGGTAACATTGATCAGCATGACAAGATCTACCTGAACTGAAATTTTAAAGGAAATCCCTAAACCCATTTAGGAGTTATTGCCCTTTTTCGTCAAATCTTCAAAATTTTAACATTTTTCGTCATTTATCTCCAAAACTATTTGAGATAGAAGTGAAATGTAAATTGAAAAATGTTTGCCAAATTGAGATCTACCTACCCTGAAATTTTGAAGGGAATCCCAAATTCTATTTAGGAGTTATTGTTTTGTGTAATTTGAGGTCGGGTTCTGTTACATTTATTTAAGGTTCACCCTTATTCATGGTCAATTTTATCAACTTCCTGCCAGAACTACCACCATCAGGGAACATATTTTAACATTAAACCTTATGAAAAATAAATCTTCAACAAATTTTCCCTGAACAATTGAACCAATTGCAACAAACTTGGTCAAATAGTTGATTAATTGTCCAATGAAAACCAGACTTCAGGTGAGCGATACAGGCTCAGGTGAGCCTCTTGTTATACTTAGGGTCAAAGCAGTATTGTCTGTAACCTCTGTCCATGGAGTGGATTTTTCAGAATTTGAGCACCTAAATCAATATGAATTGTGTTGTCACTTGGCTGACACAGGCAATTAGCTAAGTTGTAACTAAAACAATTAAATTTACCTATTGCCGAAGGAATTTTCAATGTAGAAGGGAGATAACTCTTCTTAAAACATGATTACATCCTTTAGTTGTATTATAAATATGTACAAAGTGCAAGAAAATATTTAAGGGTTTTACAAAATTTAGAGTAGATCTGAGTTGGTTATTTCAAATTTTAACTTTTATAAAATTTTCAGTGCATTAATTTTCTATTGACAGCTTTCCATTTAGAATCATATTTGAGGTATAAAAATATAACTTATATAAAAATTGGTTAAATTTTTATGTTTTCTTGAATGAGTCATCAAGGTTAATTTACCAACAAAAAATTGTCTTATCTATAATACTAAATTTACGAATTAGCCGAATAGGCGGCAAAACGCGTGGTTCAAAATAAACGATGTATGATTCAGATTATAAAGGTTATTATCGGATTTGACAATCTGCATTTATAAATTTCAACTGCAGTTTTGTTTATGTGCAAATGGAATTTGTATGCACTTTTCCTGTATGAATTCTCCCAACATATCCTTAGAAGGTTCTCGAATGCATCATTTTAACACATTGATTTAAATAAACAAGTATGCACATATTTTAAATGTATTTCTGTTTGAAATTACGGAAGAAGAATAAAACTAATTAAAAACATTCTCCTTCGAATGGAATGTTTCCGCTTCATGTATTCAGGATTGTTTTTCTACAATAACGCAATTTCTCCTAACTGTAAAGGCTATGAACTTTCAAGATTATATCAAGAAGTAAGGTAAAGTTCAGAGGAATTTCTAACTTAGTTGTTTTTTTTTGGATTGCTCGGATGTTTACATTGCACAAAGAGATTAAACCAACAATTATCTATTTTTACATTATTTGTCATGTGACCTGTCTAAATATATCTCTACCATACAATTCCCTGTAAGCCCTAGATAAAACTGTTTTTAACAAATGGTCATCTTTATCATTAATCAGGAAGGTTTATGGAAAGCCTGCTACAACATCCATATTGAGTCACTGTTCCATGAATGACATGGCCGCAACAACTTTTTATAGTCAACATGGCCACCACAAAAAAAATGCTTATTTTCCCGCGATCGCGCGGGTTCAATGTCTTGTAATTCTAACATTTAGACTTTCGAAATGCTATAAATCTACTCCATTAACTGAGGTTTGCAGACTGTAGGTCTTTTTGGGCCTAGAAGGTGGAAAAAGTTGATTTTTTGCATAGATTGGCCAATAACTCAGTTCTATTTATCTCTATGGCTTTCAATGTTGTTCCAATTGATAAGGGTCTAATATTGCCCTAAAGTGACCAACTATATACATATTATGCAAGAAGTGATGGGACATACCTTAAATTAACTTATTTTCATACAATTTATTACATGGCAAAGATCAGGACTGGCATTGAAAAAAAAATGGTAAACCGTTTTCAGAACCCATCGAAAACTTATAAGTTTTCGTATTTTTGGCCATTTTGTTTTTGGTGAAAATATTAAATTGAAAATTTGGACTTTTCTCAAAAATGGTAAGAGATTAATTTATCCACCTGCAGCATCCTCCTATCATTCTCTTCAGAATAAAATGCAAGATGGCATTGCAAGACATCCTTGCATGTTTTAACAAAAAATGGGAAAGATATGAGCAATATTAAAATTTTATTTTAAAGAAGTGGGAGCTTGGGACTTCTTTATTTTGTTCCAACACTCATGATTGGTTGTAGAAAAACAGGACAGATCATTGCTTAGTTGACTATCAAAATTGCGGTTTTCTTATATAAATATTTCTAATTTGAATGTTTGTCTAAAGAAATGAGTTTTTTCCCCATTTATTCAGTAATTGAGAGAAACTGAATTTCTGAGGTTAAAAATTTGAAATATTTGAATATCAATTTTCATAATTTCCAGGTCAGATTTCCATCAGTTTTATATATTGTCATAATTTTCTCTCAGGTGTAATCAGATGTTACACCACTGAACTGGAATAAAATGTATATAATATCATGTACATGTAACAATGGGCTTTGACATTTTATCGATAGCAGTTTGAACTTTAAGATTGTTTTCAACATATTTTATATAATACAAGTAAATATATTCATTTTAAAGCATCTTATTTTCAAAAAATTTAAAATATAGAAATAAATTAAAACTATTTTTCATAAAATTTGCAAAAGTTATTAAATTTATACATGTTATGCAAGGAGAAGCTGTTTAAAAAAAAGATAGACTTAGCACATTTTGCATTGTACCATCTTTTGTACTTAATAAAATTATTTGGATTTACGGAAATGGGTGAAAGTTGACGTGGATGTTAAGCTTCACTTATAGTGCATTAAAAAGTAATGATAACCTGATACATTTGTACAGGAAAATCGTGACAAATTTTTAACTTTGTATTGAATGATTTCCTTTTAAAAACAAATATTACCTTTGACCTTACTTTGTCAGCCAATCACAGACTTAATCAAGTGACATTGACGTATTTATTAATGTCTTAAGGTATGATCAAAGTTAACCCTGATTACAGGTATATAGATATAAGTAAAATTTAACCTCATACTGCCACATCATCATAAATTATAGGTAAGTTACATTTAACATTTTTTTTAGCCGTTTCCATTGCCTTGAAAATACATACAAAAAATAACATTGTATTAATACTTGTAATTTATTGTGTGATGTTAAATGTAGGGAACTCTTTGTAATGGGAAACTGTTTTCAAAACCCCTCAAAAACTTGAATCTTTTGAATATTATCAATTTTTTGGTCACATTTTTAAAATGGAAATTTGAATGGAAGGTATATTGACCTGCAATCGGTGCCAATTGCTTCAGAATCAAATTTTATGGACAATAATTCCTACATTTTAGTGTCAGTCTTATTGGTTAGAAATAATACCTGTCCCATAATTGTGGAAGTCACCGAACTCTTTCATGTGATGTTTTTTATCATTTCAAACATGAAACTCTAATTTTTTGGCCCTATTATGCATTTGAAAAGTTGGTTCATACTTTTTATCCCATAAGTTGATTGGACGCACAAAACAGTTTAAGATAGGCATTCTGACTTTTGAGGAGTAATCAACACTACGTTGGGACCAATTGATTAATTTTAGAAATCAGGAATTTTGAAATAAGAAAAATCTAATGTATCTGTAACTGTGACAGACTGGCTTAGGCTGTGTAAAATTCTTTGATTGAATAGGGAGCTTTGAATATTTGTAAGTGCCATTTCATTTAATATAGTTCTCATCATGGTAAATTTACAAAATATGATAAGTCTGAAAGTTATTTGTAATTTGATAATGCAATTGAACTTTGCCAAATATGTAAGTCAAAGGGGGAATAGGATAGTATTCTGAATAGTTCATGGTTAAATGCCTGTTAAAATGGATTGTAAGTTTGAATCCAGCTTGTGTTCAATTCTCATCTTAATTGTGAAGGATTGCCAGTTCTCCTGCTAAAAATTTGTATTTTTCTCCAGTTATTCCACTTCCTCTTTTAATAAATCATTCCATAAAAACAGTAGGACTGCAGGTGGTATAAAAGGCCCCAATAAACACACACTCAGGCCTTAATTAAAATTTGATTTTTTGCTAATGCATGTCCACCCCTCCAAAATTGACCCAACCCAAAAATATTTCTTGAACTTGTGAGTTTTTTATTTTTTTTATTTCAAATTTCAGTAGAGTAAAATAAATTATTTTCATTCAATTTAGTTCATGAATTTCATTTAAAAAAAATGCCTATCTACCTACCGTACCATCCAAAGTATGGGTCGGGCTACTGCAAACAAAGAATATTTTCAACCTGGCCTCAGGTGTTATTACAACCATAATAATAGGATTGTTAATTTAACAACATGAATTTTAAGAATTTATACTTGCTTCTCATACTGGTAGTATCATGTGTTCTGTAATATTGTGTTATTTATTCGCAATTGAATTCATCTGCAATTTGACGCCATTTTAACAATATTAACTACCACATATATTGAGCTACTAGTATATACATGTAATTGAAATTTTTCAGTTGTCAATAACTTTTTTCATTTTTATTAGATTTGATAGACTTTATGATCAGTATATACAATTTGTTTTAGGTGTTGTCGCTTTCAGTGGAGGGCACACACAAACAGCTGTCAAGAGAAAAAAAGTTGAAATCTACACTGACACTTGATAATATATATTCATTTTAAAGTAGATTTTAAGGTAAGTCACCCCACATTTTATTGTATTCTATGTATGTATTTTAAAACAAGTAGAATATTTGATTACTTTAATAAAAATACCTATGGCATGAAAAATTATCAAAATTTTAAAGAGAGTTTGTTTTTAAGCCTTATTTATGAATTAATTTCTTACAGATTTTAGGTAAGTGCAAAATATATGACGATATGGTATTTATCTAACAACCAGGATCTTATTTTCATAGTATTGATTTGTCCTCATTCTATTAAGTAGTAACAGGATGTCCTGTATGTATTCATAGTGTATTTTAAATACCAAAAGTAGATACGTCAAGTTTGCCTCAAGTGTTAAAGTCTCATTGTGATGGTGTGAAACAGTAAAGAAAAAATGGATTGCTAAAAACTTAAGGTTTCATGTTTTATGTTTTTCTCATTTATATTTTAAATCGGTTGTTTTTTACTTAAGTTTAAACTCTCTTGTCTATTTGAGATTTATCATTGTTGTTCAAGTGCAAATACTGACACAAGTTTTTAATTGATTATAGTTGATATATGCATTGTCTGAAACCTACATTTGATTATAAAGCTTCATTTCTCTCTCCATCACACGTGGGATATCTCACTTTCATTAGGAAGTTCCATTGGTAGCACAGAGAAAATTTGTTGGATTTTTTGCGGTAATCAGCTCATATTGCTTTCAAAACAATTTCAGTGTTATTATTCGTTGTGTCCTTATGAACAATTCCAGAGCTTTCGAAAGAAGCCAGTAGACAGCAGATTTTGATCCATTATTCTTGTGTATTAGACGCTTACAATATATATACAGGTAGCTATCTATATCTTCAGTTTGGAATGGCTACTTTGAAAAGACTTGAAAGCCCTTATTCAATACTATTGCATGTTTTACTCCCTTCCAATACTGTAGTAGTCAATTTGATCGGTTACTGTAGTCTATTGAAAAGTCATGAAAATAAATCAAAGTGAAATATCATATTCAACCATGCATTTCCAGCAATAAAAATTGAGGATGGTCACTGTCAACAATTTATATAATCTATTTACATTGAAAACAAATTTTAAATTTCAGCAGTGAAAGTTTACATAATTTTGGTCTTTTTACGACCACCGTAGACGGGACGTATTATGATAAAACAATGTCCGTCCATCCACATGGTGGTCTGAGGGTCTGTAAACTTTTTGACGATTTTCATTTTTGTCGTACCAGAATTAAGGGACTTAGATTGTCCAAATATAAGCAATTTTTCACATGTCGTGCAATAACTCCAGTATGCCTCAACTGATTTTTTTCAAACTTTTACACATTCTTACAAATGGTGGTTTGAGGGTCTGTATACCTTTTGACGGTTTTCACTTTTGTCATTACAGAGTTATAAGCAAATATAAGCAATTTGTTATAATTATAAAATTTCCTGCTTACAAAAAGATGATATTTAGTTTGTTGTTACAGTGTTATAATGTAGATATGTTTAGACCTTGAAAAAGTAACATGACATTTAATTTGCTAAAATAAATCAGTATTTTCCTACAGGCGTATCATGCGCGTAAGGCGCAGAAGTTTTTATTATGACCTATATTTGTGATTATCCACCTTAAGTATTGTAAAAAGCTTGTGACTTAAACTCTTGTATGATTGTATATTTGAAACTTTATGAGAAAATAAAAAAAACCATTAAATTGTATATAATTCCATTGAATCTGTCGTGAATTAATTTTTTTATAATAGCTGTCAAATCACATGATTTTTATCAGAACCTTATTTGTTATCTAAGACCACAATTAATTTGAAGGTTTCTTTGTCCATAAATATATCCTCTTCATGTTTTTACTGAATTTCTTCCAGATCTTTTGCAGTATAAACAATTTTAGATGGTTTTTGTTTTAAGATTTAGATTTCTGAAAGTTAATGTGTTAAGTTTAATAAATTGGAATGAGATGCCTAAAGTAACAGTGTTCATTTGATAAGATACAAGTGTCAATATTTAGGTAGTTAGCTGCTGGGATTTAATAGAAATATTTCTATTTTAATTGTGAAAAATACAATTAAATTGATGTAATTAATGAAGCAGTTTATGTTTGGAGACTTTACCAAGGCTAAAACTGTAAGGATTGTTGAAAGTCATTTTATAATGTTGTATAATTGAGATATAAAGAATATTGTACCTTCCACTTGATTTACATCAATCCAGAAAACAGTTTGACCTGAAAACCTCTTAATTTGACAAGCTTTACCTATTGTTAAACAGTCAATTTCATATGATAGATGATGACAATCATCAATCAAAGAAATACAATCTAAAAAAATTCTTTGCCTACAAAAGGTAGTTTGTCTTTTTGGTTAAATAATACCGGCCAATCTGGTTTCCAAGATGAACAGGTCTGTAAATTTTAGATCTTCTATTCCATATTTTTGGATTCATGCTGTTTTGAGTTAATTTAAAAAAAAAAAAAAAAATTGAAGGCCCCTGTAATCTCTCTTGTTATCTATTGTCTGTCTATTGTTTTACAGTGTCCATATGGAGCATATTTTTGGCATAAGCACTAATTAACCAGGAAAATGTTTGCCGTATTTTTTTGTAATTTTGCAATCTTTTAAATTTGTGATTCCTTTGTTAAGGCATTGAAATAATTATTTGGCATGGTTTTATTTTCGCCTTTCATTTTTTACAGGGAAAATAAAAATATTGCAAAAATTTCCTGGTTTACTGTATTTCTTTGCCATTTTGTTCGTTGTAGCATCTGTGGCTGATCAGTATACGCCAATCACATTTATATATCTATCCGTTGTCTTGTATTGAGTTAAGTATTCATTGACATATGACATATTCTTCATTTTCTTACATGTCCAAGTATTTCTCTCATCAAATGATATATCAGTATAAAGATAAAATAGTATATTTCAATGTTTTCAAAGTTCAAACTACACTTCTTGATCAAGAAGTTAAACAATAAAACTATACAGTATTTATTGTTATTAACTAATGTGTTGAAATACAGTAAAAAATGTCCAGTTAATACAAAACTGGAACTGGTCATTAATACAGGTCTAATACAGGATTTTCTGTATAAAACCTGTATTAATGACCCATTTCAGACACATGGGGTTGTATTAAATAGACAATTTATAATGTATTTTAAGTCATTGGTTAATAAAAGTACTGTAATTTTAAGTCATTAGTTAATAAAGGTGTCATAAAATGGGTATTTTTATATAAAGCCTGTATTATGTCCTTGTACAGTTGTTTTGGGTTTCGATTAGCTGTACAGGTCCTCGGTCTTGCCTCGGCCTATACAGTTGACCTCAACCCAATAAAACTGACTCAGACATAATACAGGCTTTATATGAAAATAACCATTTAATAACACTATATTATAAACAGCATGGTGACTTAGACAGGCTTTAATTAGGGAAACTATTTCCTTTAGTTCTTTACTGATGAATCAAACTACTGATACTTACTGATAAAGCATGGACATTATTTATAATCTTTGTCTGATTTTTTATGATTTCTTTTGTGTGATTCTTATAGATGAATGTAAATCTATTTTTGCACTGAAAATGTTGGGCATTAATAGCCGTTAATTAAAAGTCAAAATGTCTTTTTAAGTCTAGAATTTAGATAGGGGACTTTAATTAGGAGAACTACGGTATATTTAGAATGTAACAGGTGTGATGAAATATATTGTTTTAGTTTATTGATTAGTGATAATAACCTACGCAAAAGCAAAAGCTGTCGTATTAAAAACTCTATTAAAGATTTTAGGTTCACATTAACAGCACTATCTAAGTATTTTTCTGTCTGTTTTATATGGTGTACTGCGTTCAATGCATAAACTGTCAGTTTTATCTTGATTGAGTGAAAGGATTTTATCATCATTGCAGTTTGACATCATCATATTTTTTATTCCAAGTCTGAATGACTAGGTGGGGACAAGTTTTGGACATTTGTCTTCTGACAAGATACATAAATTTACAAATTGACTGCAAGAAGGAGAGCAAAGATGTAGTAATGTGTTGTTACTAAATCTAGACAAATTTTGTCATTTTTATTATTGATTTTTACACAAGGCTAAACTGATAAATTTCTGTTTATTTTTCAGACTTAAAGGCAAAATGACTTCAGCATTGAGATGTCCGTTTCTAAGCCGTATTCCTGTAGGACAGGTGAAAAACGCAGCACCACAGTTGATGAACTATGCAGAGAGATGTCCTATAATGGCTCATGCTGTAAGATACATGTCTTTAGGAAGTGCCACTCAGACTAAGGGTAAATTAGTCAAGAATTTATATTTATTGAATGGTAGAAATATAGCTGTTTAATGGTTTCCTTCCTCTCTTATGTGTCACATATAAACAGTAAAGTAGTTATTCAGGAAAATCATCATAATATCTGTAAAATATCAATAAAATGTTAATTGTATCTTTTATCTTCAATTTTCATAACTAATTATTTTCATGTTTAATACTAAAATACCACTTGCAAAGATAAATTATTGGTATTGTCTAAATTTTCAAGCATTTTAGAGCTAATATACACATTGTGCAAAAAAAAAAACTTCCATGACCAAATTTAGACCAAACAGTTAATTACAATTACAAGAAGCAGATTTAAACTGATTATAGATCCTATATATTACTGGGATTAGAAGAAGTTTTTTTAATTAATATATATTTTTACAGAGTTGGATTCTGAACAAGTAAAGAAATGTCCATTTATGTCACATCAGATAAAAGGAGAACCAGTGGCTGACAAGGTCAAAAATAATGATGTACAAGTTTCTAGTAAGTAAAAAAATATGTCACATCAGATAAAAGGAGAACCAGTGGCTGACAAGCTCAAAAATAATGATATACAAGTTTCTAGTAAGTAAAAAAATATGTCACATCAGATAAAAGGAGAACCAGTGGCTGACAAGCTCAAAAATAATGATATACAAGTTTCTAGTAAGTAAAAAAATAATAAAGTCTGAAGCATTTTCAATATTTCATGAAAGTTTGAAAAAGGTCAGTTGCATTTAGATTAAAGTTGATTTAAATTTTTTAATTTAGCTTAAGCAGTAGTTTGTGTATTCCATAATGTGTTTATTTTTTTCTTTTATTTATTTATTAGTTCTTCAAGTCCAAAAATTAGAAATTGAATGGAATAAAAATTAATTTGAGTATAGTTTGTTTAAAACAGACATGCTTGTAATGAGATCACTATATATCTATGCTACCAACAGGTGAGAAAGACTTTATCGGATGGAATGAAAGAGACATGTCACCAGCTCCTGACAGTAAGCCAATGAAAGAAGAAAAGAAAAGAAATAAGAAACCTCAAAAGTCTGCCAATGTAAAATCTGAGGTTTTACCATACCCATCAGGCCTTAAAGTGGAGCAGGTGTTGAACATAATGAAAAATTCTAATTTTTCTGAAACTTCTTGGGGTAAGTTACTAAAAATATTGATTGCATGATGATTTTATTACCATTATTTTTATCTTTAAACTGATTATCTGTCTCTGTTCATGCTTTTGTGCTCCATTTTGTTTTGTCAAATTGTATAATTTACTCTGTAAAATTGTGATAGATTGAAAATGTTATTAATGAAGGATTTGAAAAAAAAATCTTTTTAGTTCATGCATGGAATAACTTTGAAAACATATTTCCTGTAGGACCAGTTAAGGAACATAAATTTGACTATGAACAGTTTTTTGGGGAACAAGTCCAAAAGAAGAAAGAAGATCATACCTATAGGGTTTTTAAGAAGGTAACTCGGAAAGGACCACAGTTTCCATTTGCTGAGGAACACAGTGGCGAAAAAAGAAATATCACTGTTTGGTGTAGCAATGATTATCTTGGAATGAGCTGGCATCCAAGTGTTACCAATGCTGTTAGGTATGTTTAATGATGTCTTATTTCTTAATAAAGGATTTTAATTTTTTTGGTTTACAAGAATCATCAGACTTTTATACCAGGACCAGGTAAAAACTAAATCAGTTGCTGCAAGATTTATTGGTTGACAAAATCAATTGGAGAAACTATTACAGGAGATATAAATGAACACTTTGCCTTCAATATTACTTCATAAATAATTTTACTCCAACTAACCCAAAGATTTGGCTCATCAAATTTTGTCTAAAATGTAGTATAATGCTATACATTTATATATACTGACATTCCAGACTTTCTCAAAATTTCGACTTACTCAAAGTGTAAATATCCATGTTGAATGTAATACTTTCCAAACGTAATTCAGAGAAAAGTGCAAAAATTTCTGAAGGGGGTACAGAACACCTAAAGGAGTTAACTCTCTTAAAATCAAACTGCTATATATCCAATGAAATTATTCCCGTAAATTTTGTGGCTCAAATTTCTTGAAATTTTTATATTTTTCCCAACAGGTCAAAGTAAATATTACTACAAAATGTTATGAAAATTAAACAAGCCGAATCTCTTTTAGTCAAAGTGTTGGGTATCCCCGTAAGATCGTTTAACATCACCTTTGGCAAGCAACACATTTGATGTTTTCACTCAACATTTATCTAAAAGATTTTATTCACATCTTAATACATTTGAATGTTGTGTTGCGTGTATTTACAGTGATGCATTGAAAAATCATGGTGCTGGGGCAGGTGGAACACGCAATATTTCTGGCAATTCACCATTACATGAACAGTTAGAAGTAGAATTAGCTGGTCTGCATCAGAAAGAGGCTGCTCTTGTGTTCACCTCTTGCTATGTGGCTAATGACACAACTTTAGAAACTCTAGGGAAAATGCTGCCAGGTATGTGTTTATCTTTATTTTGAAATATTTACATTTAAGTGTAGATGTGTATTTATAAACAGATTTTCCAAAGGAAAGAAATATGGTTAAAAGTTTGGGGAAGTACAGCAAGGGGCATGCAGCATAGTTCCAAACATTATTGAAGCAATCATAAAGAAAATCATCAGTCAGACAGCTTCTTGTTATTTTGTAATGAAAATTTTTGTCAAGCTATTTAGATCATTGGATATTCTGTTGTTTTGTTTTGTTGTAAATTGATATAAAATTGAAACATGAAATTGCAGTGTTGGAAAGATACTGAAAATGACAGGAGAAGATTTATTTTATGGTATATAGAGATGTAAAAATCCTAAAGTTTATCATTGAAATGGAGTACCGTAATTTCATGTTGTAGTAGTATAATAAATTACATTAACATTCTGTCAGATATATTAGTTTTAATATCTTGTTTTGT
Source organism: Mytilisepta virgata (assembly GCA_028015205.1). Lineage (NCBI taxonomy): Eukaryota > Metazoa > Mollusca > Bivalvia > Mytilida > Mytilidae > Mytilisepta > Mytilisepta virgata. The sequence continues at coordinate 93,615,462 of CM051519.1, read as the reverse complement.
GAAGTATATTGTTGCTGACTTAGAACTACACATTCTTAAAGTAAATGCATTATAATGAAAGTAACTTTTATTGCATTGTAATGTGTTCCAGGTGTGCATATATTCTCTGATTCTGGTAACCATGCCTCCATGATACAGGGAATCAGGAATAGCCGAGCACCAAAACATATTTTCCGTCACAATGATCCAGTTCATCTTGAACAACTTCTACAACAGGTTGATATAAGTGTACCGAAGCTTGTAGTATTTGAAACTGTTCATTCAATGTCAGGTATGTTTGAATAGATTTTTAACTGGATTTTCATAGGAAAATATCGGTTATTAAATTGGTGATGTACGGCGGGCGGGCGGGCGGGCGGGCGGGCGGACGGGTGGCTGCCAAACAGTGTCCGTGCAATAACTTATGAACTGTTCAACCAAAGCTTTTCAAATTTTAATATGTTGTTACTGATGACAAAATGGAGGTCAAGTTCGATATTGACGATTTTCACTTTCACCGTTCAGGAGTTATGGTTCTTGAAAGATTGAAAAATGGCTTTCCCAGTGGTGTCCGTGTGATAACTTATGAACTGTTCAACCAAAGCTTTTCAAATTTTAATATGTTGTTACTGATGACAAAATGGAGGTCAAGTTCGATATTGACGATTTTCACTTTCACCGTTCAAGAGTTATGGTTCTTGAAAGATTGAAAAATGGCTTCTCCAGTGGTGTCCGTGTGATAACTTATGAACTATTCAACCAAAGCTTTTCAAATTTTAATATGTTGTTACTGATGACAAAATGGAGGTCAAGTTCGATATTGACGATTTTCACTTTCACCGTTCAGGAGTTTTGGTTCTTGAAAGATTGAAAAGTGGCTTTCCCAGTGGTGTCCGTGTGATAACTTATGAACTGTTCAACCAAAGCTTTTCAAATTTTAATATGTTGTTACTGATGACAAAATGGAGGTCAAGTTCGATATTGATGATTTTCACTTTCACCGTTCAAGAGTTATGGTTCTTGAAAGATTGAAAAATGGCTTTCCCAGTGGTGTCCGTGTGATAACTTATGAACTGTTCAACCAAAGCTTTTCAAATTTTAATATGTTGTTACTGATGACAAAATGGAGGTCAAGTTCGATATTGACGATTTTCACTTTCACCGTTCAAGAGTTATGGTTCTTGAAAGATTGAAAAATGGCTTCTCCAGTGGTGTCCGTGTGATAACTTATGAACTATTCAACCAAAGCTTTTCAAATTTTAATATGTTGTTACTGATGACAAAATGGAGGTCAAGTTCGATATTGACGATTTTCACTTTCACCGTTCAGGAGTTTTGGTTCTTGAAAGATTGAAAAGTGGCTTTCCTAGTGGTGTCCGTGTGATAACTTATGAACTGTTCAACCAAAGCTTTTCAAATTTTAATATGTTGTTACTGATGACAAAATGGAGGTCAAGTTCGATATTGATGATTTTCACTTTCACCGTTCAAGAGTTATGGTTCTTGAAAGATTGAAAAATGGCTTTCCCAGTGGTGTCCGTGTGATAACTTATGAACTGTTCAACCAAAGCTTTTCAAATTTTAATATGTTGTTACTGATGACAAAATGGAGGTCAAGTTCAATATTGATGATTTCCACTTTCACTGTTCCGATATTGACGATTTTCACTTTCACCGTGTCTGTACTTATATACTCTCAAAAATTCCAATATTTGTCACTTACTATAAATAGGAGGTCAAGATTGATTTTTGCCTTTCCATTTCTGAACCCTACAAAACCCTACAAAAATTCATTTATATTTCTTTACTTCATCCTGTTTGGGAATCCAGATTTGCAAACATCATTTCCATGCAGGAAAATCCGGTTTGCTGTCATTCGACAGCCTCTTGTATGATTCTAATTCTCTTTTTAAGCATATATACTTCAAAAATCAGAACCTTTAAAAAAATACAACAAAAATAATACAGCAATACACCAGGTGTAGGATAATTCAAGTTATTTAAATATGGAAGAAAGGGTATGTTGGATAAATTCATGACACAGAATCAACTAAATTTCAAGAAAATTAATAGCCCTTTTCCTGTTCTTAAAGTTATTCTGAGGTCTTTTAAATCAAAGAGAAAAAATTGTGACCTTACTGTATTTTCAAGATGGCCATTAGAACCAGTTTGAGCAGAACTTTTTGCTAAATGGCAATTACACATTGTATTTCAATCTATAAAACTGAAGCTTTACATGGAGCTTATATAGAATGAAAATCTCAACAAAGACATTTATATAGTAGTTCAGTATGTCTATAAAACTAAGGATCATCTGTCAGATCAATTCAAATCAAATCAAAATTTTATTTAAAGTCAATACAAAATGTATATGTTTAAACAATAACAACATAAGGCTAAGATTAGCTTTTAAATTGGGCTAAAAGCTTTTAAAATGGACAATTTCCTTTTTCAGTATGGGGAAATTAATCCTATTCATACAAATGATCTTTCTTTAACAAATTGTGATAAGATAACCAATATTATGTATGACAGTATTGAATAATATTTTTGGGTATTTTATGAAGGTGCTGTATGTCCATTAAATGAACTCTGTGATGTAGCTCATAAGTATGGTGCTTTGACGTTTGTTGATGAGGTTCATGCTGTTGGACTCTATGGACGCCATGGTGCTGGAATAGGGGAGAGAGATGGATGTATGGAGAAAATAGATATTGTGTCTGGAACACTTGGTTAGTTGTCTCATTAAATAGATTTATAGAAACTAGGAAAAGCTTTTGACATCAGTTCAGTATTTTCATTATTAAATGTCTTTTTCTTTTTTTTTTTTAAGGGGGGGGGGTTTAATTTTTTAATATCACAGGTATTTTTCGTTTTTCGGATCTTCTGCAAATATAAACAGCTGAACCTAAACAAATCATTGGAAGAATTCAGTGACAAGCAGGTATCCATTTTCTTAGGATTTCATTACTGGTACTTGTCATATCTAATTGGAATGGTTACTTGCATAAATCAGTTTATTTAACAATAGTTGTGAGCAAATTACATCTGTCAATTTTTTAGAAGTGAGCTTCTTTAATTTTCTTTAAATTTATTTTGTTTTAAGAGCTATCTTACAAAAGATTTAACGGTATTTTTATATCCATTTTGTAGAGTTTTTATGGTAAAGATTCACATGTACATGTATGGGTAAAGATATTGAATAAATGCCATTTATTTTAAAAAAAAATGCATGATGTATTTTCAACTCAAAGTCTTTGTGGTATTATTAATTTATATTACTAAATACAGAAAAATATTCATCTTTTGTGCTTGTTTATTTTTGAAATAGGACATAAATGGGGTAAATGTCAAGGATACAACATGGTATCTCTAAATTGAACAGAACAAAAATTAACAGATTTAGATTGTTTAGAGTTTTTAGGACATGCTTTTAGTCACTTGGTTTTCTTTTTGTAATAGGAAAAGCATTTGGAAATGTTGGAGGCTATATTGCTGGTACAAGTAAGGCTGTAGATACAGTGAGAAGTTATGCCTCAGGATTTATCTTTACCACTTCACTGCCACCAACAACACTATCTGGAGCCATAGCATCAGTTAAGGTATAAAGTAAACTTCTACAATCTTAATTTTTAACCAAATTTAAAAAAAAAAAAATTTTTTTTGGAAAAATCAGGTTTTTATTTTGGCATGTTTCAGCTCCAGTCATGGGTCACTCAGTCAACTTTTTGTTTGTACATTAAATCTATGAGTGGTATTAAGAAATTCAGAATATTTTATTTGTAAGGCAGCATCTCATTAGAAAAATTAATCCTGTGATATTTACTATTTAAACCTGAGCTTTGTCATTATGCCTTATAAATCATATATTCCTATTCCATTTCCATTCAACTATTTAGCCATTCTCTCTTTTATTTTAATATTTTATATTTACAGATTCTCAGAAGTGAAGAAGGACGACAACTCCGATTCAGACACCAGGAATCTGTGACATATCTACGAGATAAACTGCTGGAAGCTGGTATTCCTGTCATTCATTGTCCGAGTCATATCATTCCTATACATGTATGTATAACACTGCATGGTTTTGATCATTTGATTGCATGAGTTTTTATCTTTTCATTTACAAATACTCCATACAGTGGATATACTTATTATTGTGGATTAAGAAGAAAACACATTTTATAGGATAAATGTATGTGTGGATTGTGATTCTGAAAAAATGTTTTTAGTAGTTAAATAAAAGGATTATGTAGATGCGGTTTTTATTATTAAGGCAATTTTATGGTTTTGTTGTCATATTTCATTACAGAGGGGGGCCTCGGTGGCCGAGTGGTCTAGGTAGTTCGTTATGACTACTACTGATCACTAGCCTGTCAACACTGGGGTTGTGAGTTCGAATCTCACCTGTGGCGGGGTGTGTTCGACTCCGATCTTAATTGACAAGGATTGCCAATTTTCCTACCGAAGGTCGGTGGTTCTCTCCGGGTACTCCGGCTTCCTCCACCAATAAAAACTGGCCGCCGCAAAATGGCCAAAATGTGCTGAAAACGGCGTTAAACCCCAAATAAACAAACAAACAAACATTACAGAGGGTATGACAAATAGAAATAACTCATGGATAAACAAAATTAAAATTTTCATTAATTTTAAAATATAAACAAATGTATCCAGCAAATATGACCGTTTTGATATAAGCCTACTTTTTTCTTCAGATATTTGAAGTCTGCTCACTGTGTGAAAAGTACAAGTATATTACATTACTTGCCCATAAATTACAGTGTACACATATTTCAGTTTAAAACTTGTGGTCTAACTAAAATTTTTAGTTGATATCAATTAATTTTAATGCTCTATAAGATTAAACATTATCTAGAAATCTAGACTGAATATTGTTATATATATTTTGAAGGTAGGAGATCCTGCACTGAGTACACATCTGTCAAATGAGTTGATGACAAAACACAACATCTATGTTCAGCAGATCAACTATCCAACAGTGGCTAAAGGTCAGGAAAGACTGAGAGTTGCACCGACTCCTCATCACACCAGACCAATGATGGACCAGTTTGTACAGGCTCTGAAGGATGTATGGCTCAGTAGTGGTCTTGAGTTGAAAAAGGGTGGAAACTGTCCGAAGGAATGTGAATTCTGCAGTCAATCTCTTGATTTTGAAAAATTTTCTGCCCGCGAAAAGATCTGTTCGCGTTCCAATTGCACATATGCATCCCTTCAGTCTGCTATGAAATAGGACATAATATCTATGAAGGAAAATTGATAATTATCGCGGGATTTATCTTATATGTGGGTTATTGTTGATGTCTTATTTATTCAGATTTTACACCGTGTAACGTGCAATCTTTGTTCACATGACCTATTTAGAGTATATATTAATGATTATCTGTCTACATTTGAACTAAATTTAATGTCAAACTGGCATATGTCTAAATAGTTCTGCTTCTATAAACTTTTTTTTTCAGATCAGATCTAACTTTTGGTGTATATGTATAACAATAAAAGTACAGTTTTTATGTGAAGGATTATGTGCCTTTTGATAAACATGAATTTCATTGTTTAATGAATAAATAATAAAACAATAAATATTTCATAGCGTACATTTGTACATATAAAGATGAAAACCATGTGTTTTGTCTCAATATTAAATATTCCATGCACTATACATGAAATTGATGATTTTTAACCAAACTTTTGTAGGAAATTAACAGACTTTATAGTATACATACAAATGTCTGAATTTTTTATATAAAAGATAATTACGTTTTGTTGTTAATAAATGCACAGCAAGCCTTTATATTCTGAAGCACACCTTGAAAACATCTTGCCAGGGTTTCATTGAGCATCTGTAAATTGAGGATTTCCTCAACTTATACTTATCTCAAACATTGGGAAACTTCAGCAGGTTATAAGATTATTTGAGTTTTATGAATTTTTTTCCATTGAAAATAAAGGCTAGTTGTGCATCTCTTTCAAAAAATTTCAGACATTTAGATGTGTCTCATAAAGTCAGTGAATTTCCTATAAATTCCTTCAAGGCATTGGTGAAAAACTTGACCAAATTTACCAGTTAATTTTTATTAACAAATACTGAAATATACTGTAGATTTTCTGTCTTTATTTCCATAAACTCAGCAAAGGATTCAGAAATCAGCACTTAATCCTATAATACTGATATATATTAGATGCAATCTCCCAAAAATTTTGAAATATCTAAAACCTTTGCTTTAGCTTTTGTTAATTTTTCATCTTAATAGCAATTAGACAACAGAAAATACACCCTGTATACAATATATATTTAGATTTTACATGACATATTGATAATTTTTATATTAAATCTGTTTCTTAAAAATTGCACATGTAGAGTAGAGTTGACTATAAATATTTTTATAGCAAAATCAATATGATGGGTGTGAAACTGGGTAGAAAAATGTATGTAATTTAAATTTCTGTATTAATAAATGATCACACAAGAGATCAATCTTTCATCAAATATTCTGTTACCATGACAATGGTATGGGTCCATCACATTTTAAATTGAATAAATAATTATAAGAAATATTGTTATGTTTACTTTATATCAGATAATGATTGCCAGTGTGTAGACAATTTATAACAATGATATATAATGTGAGGAGAATTAAAAAGTCTTTTTACTAATATTGCTATAGTTATCTCTGTTTATTTAAGTTTTGCAAAACAAATGAAATCATTATAATTTTCAATGGTACTATAGGAATATTTTTCTTATTTGGCCTGAAGGTTTGAAAAAGAGATGCAATTTAATACATTTTATCAACTAATATTCTTAATATTATATAACATTATTGTTTTAATGGGGTACCCAACACTTTGACTTAAATAGATTTGGCTCGTTTAATATTCATAAAATTTTGCTGAAATATTTACTTTGACCTGTTGGCAAAAATATAAAAATTTCAAGAAATTTGAAGCCCACAATTTACCGGAATAATTTCATTGGATATATAGCAGTTTGACAAACACTAATTTTGATCATTGAGAAGCTTGATTTCTCTTTACTAATAATATGTGATTAAAACATTCAGCTCATTTTTAAAGAGTTAATTCCTTTAGGTGTTCTGTAACCCCTTAAATGAATTTCTTGTTTAAAATAGGCAAATTGAACTTACTTTGTGGATTTTTAGCCATCCAAACAAAGAAAACTACAGAGAATGGAAGGATTCTATTTGGTTTTTTCAAAATATTTTAATGCCAAAAACAAGTCTGATTATCACTGCAAAATCCTGAAATTACAACAAACATCATTTTATTTGTGTTTCTGACCAGAAAACCCAAAAATTGTGGAAATTGTAATTTATTGATAATAGAAAGATTTTGGCTTTGATGATATTTTTGAGAAGCCAGTTAATGTTTTAAGGTTATTCTTTTAAATGATATTTTTTATCTTATTTTTTACTGATGTGTATTTGGCAATTGATTTTATATTCTTCATACTTCAAGAGCAACTATATAAATCTATATTTCTTTTGAAAACCTCAATTTTCTACTTTCATATACCAGTTCACAAAGAATTGTGCTAGATTTTCACTTATTTGTTTATCCTTGGATTTCTTACGACTTTAGTCTGATAAATCGGTTGGCTTTGAAATTTTTACACAATGTTTATAGGTAGTTTGAAAACTGTATTTCACTTCCTGTAAGGAAAATGGAATTTTGCTCATCAAGAAAAGAACCTGGTAAAAAGCATTTTTTTTTTTAAAGATTTCTTTGGATAACCTTTCCTTTTATAGTGAGCGCTATAGGAGCATATGCATTTTCTACATATGGGTCATTTAGAAAACTCTTTGTTTAATGGAGGCAGCCATATTGTGCTACATACTAAGGCTTGAAAAATGTTCGTTTGCAGGAAGTAAAGTAACGGAAATAACTTACATCATTTGCCACACCAACAGCATAATAATGTTTATTTTAATTTGGACATGACATTGTTATTTTTTTTTTCTGTTATATATCTTTGGAAATTAATTTCTGAATTTAAATTTATCTGAAATTGTTTCCATTTTGGTTTTTTGTTTTTGTTTTTTTTTCTGATGAAAATTTTTATATAAAGCAATTCTACAAAACTATAGAAATTGAATTTATTTATTAAATTACTAAACATCCTTATTTGTTTTTGTTTTCTTTTTATATTCCGATAAAAAAATCAACACTTTGCATCTGATTTTCTTAACTGGAAACCTTCAATATTATCTGGGTTTTGTTTTACTTAATGATTTCATTTAAAGTCCATACCTTCAAAATGTGACCTTTGAGTGTATGAGTGATTTTCAGGTCTGCTGGCACAGCCACCTTCTGTTTACAGATAATTTGGAATCAAAATCAAACTTTTCAAGGTCAAGACAGGGTGTGGAAAATTTAATGGCTATCTAACAATCATAAATCCAGAGATGAACGAAAACTGGGTAGGATGAGAATAAACAGAAACACAACACAAAAAACTGAGAAAAATTCAGGTGGTCTTAATAGGTACTGCCTCTTTATAAGCCATGTTGTTAATTTTTAAGTCCAGTGTTGAGAGCCATATCTAGAAGCAGATTTGGTAGATATTGTACTTCTAACCAGTAGATATTATCAACATCTAGAAGCAGATTTGGTAGATATTGTACTTCTAACCAGTAGACATTATCAACATCTAGAAGCAGATTTGGTAGATATTGTACTTCTAACCAGTAGACATTATCAACATCTAGAAGCAGATTTGGTAGATATTGTACTTCTAACCAGTAGACTTTATCAACATCTAGAAGCAGATTTGGTAGATATTGTACTTCTAACCAGTAGACTTTATCAACATCTAGAAGCAGATTTGGTAGATATTGTACTTCTAACCAGTAGACTTTATCAACATCTAGAAGCAGATTTGGTAGATATTGTACTTCTAACCAGTAGATATTATCAACATCTAGAAGCAGATTTGGTAGATATTGTACTTCTAACCAGTAGACATTATCAACATCTAGAAGCAGATTTGGTAGATATTGTACTTCTAACCAGTAGACATTATCAACATCTAGAAGCAGATTTGGTAGATATTGTACTTCTAACCAGTAGATATTATCAACATCTAGAAGCAGATTTGGTAGATATTGTACTTCTAACCAGTAGACATTATCAACATCTAGAAGCAGATTTGGTAGATATTGTACTTCTAACCAGTAGACTTTATCAACATCTAGAAGCAGATTTGGTAGATATTGTACTTCTAACCAGTAGACTTTATCAACATCTAGAAGCAGATTTGGTAGATATTGTACTTCTAACCAGTAGACTTTATCAACATCTAGAAGCAGATTTGGTAGATATTGTACTTCTAACCAGTAGACTTTATCAACATCTAGAAGCAGATTTGGTAGATATTGTACTTCTAACCAGTAGACATTATCAACATCTAGAAGCAGATTTGGTAGATATTGTACTTCTAACCAGTAGACTTTATCAACATCTAGAAGCAGATTTGGTAGATATTGTACTTCTAACCAGTAGACATTATCAACATCTAGAAGCAGATTTGGTAGATATTGTACTTCTAACCAGTAGATATTATCAATTATGTATTCAAACTGTACATTTAAATTCTGTAATCCTGAAACATAACTGATGTTTTAGTCCGATATACGAGTCATTTTTAAGACAAAGGACAGCACAGATACTGAACATTAAAATATCACAAAACAACAATAAAAATAATGGACCCCACTAAAAATTGAGGTTGAAGTTTAATAGGTGTTTGAAAATGATAATAAGTTCCTGCCTCTCATAATAGAACTGCCATCTTGCTAATGTCAAGTCTAGTAAAATGTTATGTTCAGTAATACAGAAACAACCAAACTAAGACAAGTGGAAGAGATTTCATCTGGGAAACTGATATTTTACAATGATCTATAGTTCATGATGATGACAATTACTGAAGTGATGACTTCAGTCTAGGAATAATTTACTTCTGTTTGAGTACCCTTTGCATTACTAATCAAGCCCTGTCCTGCACTGGCCACAAGCCCTGGAATAATGATTTAGTCGGAAAATTTAAACACCATATTCCATTGCTGCTGGACTGTTTTAAAATAAGTGAAAAAAATATCATATCTCAATTTGTATTGACCTTTCCTGAATACAAGTTCTGGTGGTACGGCAACTTGAACAGCCAAAGTTAGAATTGTGGTTTCCAGATGATATCTAGTTTGCCTTAGCCCATTCAAACCAATTTTGAAATTTTGTTAGACTATGTGAGACTCAGTGGTAGAGTTTTGGGGAAAAAGTTCATTTGTTACTCAAATATAACAGATTTTGAGAATTGTCAATCTTTAGTTAGCCTCAGCTGATTTCTGCCAAACTCCAAGATAAGACTTTGAAACCAATTGATGTGGTTTTGGAGGGAAATAACACATTTTTAATAAAAAAAAAACACGTTTTAACAAATAACTTACACTGTTAAAAGCCAGAAAAAGTTTTGCTGGATGGATTCAGTACTTGATTAAAATAAAGCCGTAAATCAGTTGTTACTATATATTAAAATAATCAAACATGAAATAGCACTTGTCTGGGACAATTCAATTTCAAATATTGCAATTCCATCATTGGTAAATATCCTGGAAGAATCTCAGACCTTCAGTTTTTGGGAAAAGTACCTAGTAACCATATACTGTATGCAACTCGACTTTCGCAGCTTTGATGACAGTTATATTTTCAAGACAGAAATTGTTCTGAATATCAGTAGTTTAACTATTAACAATCTGTGAATAAGTTTTATCAAGTAACTTTGTGCATATGATCCTTCTGCTTTAGAAGATTGAAATCATATGGTCTGAGGTACAGCACAGGTTTATATTAACAATTTCCCATGGTTTTCAAACATTCTTCCTCATTGAATATCAAAATAACTGCACCCCATTCTTTACCTACAGATATCAAGGTTATCTGTGTATATTTGATAGTTGTCAGTTTGGTAGTGCAAGCATAATCTCTTATAAACAATTCTCTCCAAGGTATAATACACTGGTACTACATGTAATGCAGATGAACTAAAATTCTATTTAACAACCAAACAATACAGTAGAAAAGAGGCTAAACATCAGGACTTGTACCCCAATGTCATAAGAAGACTTCCAATCTTTCAAACAAGTGTGGACCCTAAAAGATGTCTCGCCTGTCCGCGCTTGACCCAGAATAACATGCACTATCAAAGACCATGCTATCATTTGCCTACCATTATGGTACATTTGAAACAGACATGCGAAAGCTGTTATGTGATTACTTGAGCAATTAATTAATTGAGGTCAAGGACAAAAGCCATATGTCAGAAACTGACCTCATCAAAAAATTTAATAAACAAGATCTTTGGTTTTATGATCAACAAAATACTTTTTCTCAAATAGATTATATACATAATCATGTAAGTTTTGTATCAATTATCTTAGGTATGCCATTCGAAGAGAAAAAACTAGATGGAACTTTATACACAAAGTTATACTTCTCCCCCCCCCCCCTTCCTGTTTGTCTATCCCCTAATTAAAACATTAGTGATCAATCTGAAAATATGAGGTGGGCAAGTTCTTATATATATGGCGAGTCTAGATATTGCAGTTGCTGAAAAATGGACTGTAAAAGAAAAAAATTGACAAAGTCACTGAACCATGAAATTGAGGTCAAGGGCACATGAAAGGTGTCAGACTGGCATGTACCCATACAGATCTTGCTATAAGCCATGTATGATGAGTCTATTCATTGTAGTTGCTGTAAAATAGACTTTAAAGAAAAAAATTGACAAAGTCACTGAACCATGAAATTGAGGTCAAGGACACATGACAGGTGTCAGACTGGCATGTACCCATATAGATCTAGCTATAGACCATATCTGATGAATCTAGTCATTGCACTTGCTGAAATATAAACTTTTGAGGAAAAAATTGACAAAGTCACTGAACCATGAAATTGAGGTCAAGGGCACATGAAAGGTGTCAGACTGGCATGTACCCATACAGATCTTGCTATAAGCCATGTATGATGAGTCTATTCATTGTAGTTGCAGAAAAATGGACTTTAGAAGAAAAAATTGACAAAGTCACTGAGCTGTGAAATTGAGGTCAAGGACACATGACAGGTGTCAGACTCCCATGTACCCATATAGATCTTACTATATACCAAATATGATGACTCTAAACATTACAGTTACTAAGAAAGGGACTTGAATGTAAAACTATGTCGCAGATTTTCGAAGTTCACTGAACCGTGCAATTGAGGTCAAGGACAAATGACAGGTGTCAGACTGGCATGTACCCATATAGATCTCACTGTAGACCAAATATAATAACTCTAGGTATTATAGTTTCTGAGAAAAGGATTTGAATGTAAAACTATGTCGCAATGTTTATGTGGGTATTGAACCATGAAAAAAAGGTCAAGGTCATCTAAAAATGTGCTGCTGAAAAGGTCATCACTTCATGCACCTGTGGACCAAAGATGAACATTGTAAGTATTATACTTTAAAAGTTATTAAGGTTTTACAAAAAGTTAACGCCGTCGCCGTCGCCGTCGCCTTCGCCGTCGCCGCCGGATTGCTATACCTATGTCTCGCTTCCAGCGACTTTCGTCGCAGGCGAGACAAAAACTCATTCAAGACGGTCAACAGAAAATCCAGTGACATATCTCTTGATATTTAATTACAGTGACGGTAATTGCACTGTAGTTTTGTCACTTAAGACACCAAGTATTACGGAATTGTCATAAAACATTTTTATTAAGTTTTGTCAGACATAAATATTCCTGTAATATAAATCGAATGCAGAATAAAACACCCTTCAAACATTTCACATGAAATCATTCTAAACCATATGGTTTGTGAAGTTGTTTTTTAGTACTGCATAAATTTTGAAAATGAACATTCAGTGCATAGGTTTTGAGAAATGAACCTCAACAATTAATTCAATCAAAGTCTACGTTATGTAAAATATTTGTCATATTGAATACTAAGAAATGGAACATATTTATACCCAAAAAGATCCTACTGTCTAAAGTGCAATGTTTAGGTCTTGAGTGATATACTTTAGTGTGGAAGAGGACTTACAAGGGCTACAACTCTACATATCTGTTCAGATATTTTGACCTTAACCAGAATATACATCTTTTGTTGCCGCTTCTGAATCAAAATAAAAAACATGTGTACATATATAAAATTTATTATACATGTATGGAAATGGAACATATAAGTACACATTACTTTATCTTTCTACACGTCGAGTTTAGTACAATACTTGTCTTGTGCATTTCGCATTTTACCCCTATAGTTTTGTTTACCTGCTTTCAGTATTAACCGAACGGACAGCGATAGTGTGGAGATGAAAGGTCAGACAAGATACAGCAAATTTAAATGAAAATCTATTAAATTAATTACTTTGTTTAGTGTATTGATTTTCAATAAATTCCTTTGACATGTGAAAATTAAAATTGATTTCAATAAAAAGTTAAAAATGTATTCAAGGATTAGAGTCTACTTACATTCCCTAGTTAAACCTGTAGAAAGAAGCTAGTCACTTTATCTATAAGAATTAATAATACTAATACAAAAATGTTATAATGTTGATGATGAAGACTCAAACAACCTTTTAAACAGTATCTTATAAATTCATATTATAGTGAAAATCAATACACCCAGTAATTCATATATCTTGCAGAAGACAACCTTGACACATACTAAAATGACATTCATTCAGTAACTATTAATGTTACAAAACATTTTTGAAAAGAAGAGGCAAACATGTCAGATCAGTGAATGACAGTATCATTGAACTATCGTTTCATACAATAATGAGTAAATCTGCAGTATTTTATCACATGTTAGCACTAATTGTCTTCTCTTGTTTGTTCTTTTTCTTATTTGTCTGTGCAAGCATATGTTCTTGTCCAAGCTTTTGCTGAAAGTAAATGGAAATTTTATTAGATTTCAAGATCAGCACTTAAGTTCATTTTCACATGAAGGTACATGTACAACAAATGAATATTACTACAAGGAAAATTCATCTATATCTGACATTACACATGTATACCATTCTTTTTCTATTTTTTTTGCTATATCAAATTTTGCTAGTGAAGAAAATTTTTATGTAGAAAAAAACTTATACATTAACTCAAATAAAAAAATAAAATTGAAGGTGCACATTGCCTTTCTTTACTAAATTTTCTATGAGAGTTCTATGGAAATTTATTCACAAGTTTATGTTTTCTCCAAAATTGCTAACTTCCACCCCTTGTATCTCAGAAACAATAAGATAGAAAACTAGAAATTGTGTCTTTAATACAGGGATGCCCCACACTAAAATCCATATAAACACAAAACTTAACCAGTCGCTCATTCAAGCGTAAAATGTAGGTCATAATGAACAAATTACTGTATGACTGCTCAGTACTACCCAAGGCACATCCACTGATGAAGTTTCATTGCTACACTATACTTAGTTCCAAAAAATGAACCTAAATGCAAAACTTAACCAGAGTCGCTCAAGCAAAAAGCATAGGTCATAATGACCCAATTATTTTGACTGCTCAGTACTACCCAACGCACATCCACTGATGAAGTTTAATTGATACGCTATGCTTAGTTTCACAGAAATGCACCTAAACGCAACACTTTTAACCACATAGTTCGAACATACGTACAGACGGACAAGGTTAACTCTATATCCCCCATCCACATTCTTGGACTGGGCATAAAAAAATGTCGACTTATGAAAGCACTCATGGTGAATTAAAAGAAAAAATCTCCATTAAAACTGGATGAAAGTTTTTAAAAAATTACATATCAAGGCAGTTAAAGACAATAATTCTGTTGACATGTCACATAGCCGATTCAATATGACAAAAACTAAAGCCGTTAACCAAACACAGATAAATGTTATGTGATAGAAATATGATCATATAGACCTCTTTCTATTGCCTGTGCTTCATTAGTTTTCCATTCTTCTGCTACATCATTGGCTAAAGGATCATCTGGATTAGGTGCACTTAATAATGCTTGTATTGATAATAAAACGGTTCTAATTTGTAACGCAGGACTCCATTTATCTGAAAAGAGAAACGTTTTATTAATGATTAATCAGGGAAAAATAATCCATGTTGATGTTAATAAATACACTCAATTATACAAGTGTGACAAGAGGGACTTATAGAGAATTCTGTTCCTTTGCTCAAGCTTTCATCAGATACAAGTATGAATTTTCTGTCAAAAATCAACCAAATTCATTCTTTTATTTAGTAATGTACAAGCCTGTCATTTATCATGATATTATACAATGTATATCATGGAGTTCCCACATATAAAACAAATTTGTATACTATTAAAAATGAAACTGTACTGTTAAATGTAAGATATTGTAAAATATAGTGGCAAGAGTTTGCTTATTATAAGACCTTATAATAAATATATTTATTTTAATCACACATTACTACCTTCCTGTTTTTTCAAACCTACCTTTTAAAATATCTAGACATATTCTACCAAGTTTATCTATATTAGGATGATATATCTTAGTCATAAATCTAACTTTAGGTGCTGACATAGGATATTCCTCTGGTAAAAATAGTTCTAATTGAAATGTACCATTTTCATACGGAGACTGCAAAACAGAAATATATTCAATGTTCAGTCATGCATGTGTTTACTATTTACATTTGTATCTTGACAAATTTAATGAAATCGAGATAACATGTTAAATTTTATGTTACTGTCAATGCAATAGATCAAACATAATTATAAATTAATTATCCCATTAATATAACACAAAGAATTGAATGTTTTGCTTACTTCAAAGTAACTGACAAAGAAATGCTGAGTTAAAGATTCCTGTAAAATTTGTCCTTGCATCTTTGTTTTTATGACCTTATTTTGTTTGGATTGCTCGGACATCATTCATTGGATCCATGGGACATTAGAGCCCATTCCCTATACATACAGCTTGGAAATATTGTGAACAATATTTTTGTTTTTCAAGTTAATTTTCTACCAAGAAAACTTTGTATGTATCACTGCTGTTTTTATTTGAAAAAGAAATTATTTTTATCAAACTGAGATTGCCGTTTCTGACAAGTCTGTAGACAGACACACATTTGTCTATACCAAGCAGTTATTATCTACCAAATTCTTATTAGGGAACATTACAAAATAAAATGCTCCGCTGGGCGCAGCTAGATACGACCGCAGATGTTGAACCCTGAATAGTTGGGGCAATTATGAACACAACATTCAAGCTTGGTACAATACTGAATTTGGATTGTGAATAAATATTTGACACAGCATAGGTTTCTGACACAGAATGAATGTTGTCTAAGAACTTAAAATTTTTTAATTTACCTATTCAAACCATATCAGTATTATTTGTTTTTATATATAAATCAGAAATAACCAATTTAAAATTTAAAATTGGGCACACATATCAATTTCTTGCAATTGCACAATACTGTGCAATTGAAAATTTCTTCAAATATTTGACACATAATAGGTTTCTGACACAGAATAACTGAAATCAAAGAACTTAGAATTGGTCATATGATTTCAATTTATATTCAATTTTTTGCTTCTTGTGCAATACAATATGCTGTGGAGAATTGCAACCCCCCCCCCCCAAAAAAAAATAATAATTTACCCCTTTTTTTAGCTTTTGTGCAATACACTATGAAGTTGCACATTGACCCCCCCCCTCCCAAAAAAAAAAACCAAAAAACTAAAATTTATTGTAACCCCCCCCCCCTTTTTTTTGCTAAAAAAAATTTGAAATTTTCTTTTTTATTTATGAAATATGAAATGAGAAAAAAATTACCCCCTCCCCAATTTCTCATTTACCCCCCCCCCCCTAAATTTTGTTTTCAACACCCCCCCCCCTATTTCTTTATACTTTGCAACCATAACAGCCCATTTAAATACACCATAACATATTAAAATAGAAAATGACATCATAGTCATGAATGACAAATTTTAAATATATATAACTTAAAAGCAGTTTAGATGAGATAAACAAAAAAGCTTCATCAGCACATTTTATATTGGCAAATTTCCAATGGAATTTGTTAATAATAAAGTTTTAATAAGAGGGCACACATATCAATTTCTTGCTATTGCACAATACTGTGCAATTGAAAATTTCTTCAAATATTTGACACATAATAGGTTTCTGACACAGAATAACTGAAATAAAGAACTTAGAATTGGTCATATGATTTGAATTTATATTCAATTTTTTGCTTCTGGTGCAATACAATATGCTGTGGAGAACTAAGTTTAATTTTGGACCCTTTGGACCTTAATGTAGACCAATTTGAAAACGGGACCAAAAATTAAGAATCTAAATGCACGGTTAGATTCGGCATATCAAAGAACCCCAATAGTTCAATTTTCGATGAAATCAAACAAACTTTAATTTTGGACCCCGATTTGGACCAACTTGAACACTGGGCCCATAATAAAAAAACTAAGTAAATGTTTAGATTCAGCATATCAAAGAACCCAAAGAATTCAATTTTTGTTAAAATAAAACTAAGTTTAATTTTGGACCCTTTGGATCTTAATGTAGACCAATTTGAAAACGGGACCAAAAATTAAGAATCTAAATGCACGGTTAGATTTGGCATATCAAAGAACCCCAATAGTTCAATTTTCGATGAAATCAAACAAAGTTTAATTTTGGACCCCGATTTGGACCAACTTGAAAACTGGGCCCATAATAAAAAAACTAAGTACATGTTTAGATTCAGCATATCAAAGAACCCAAAGAATTCAATTTTTGTTAAAATCAAACTAAGTTTAATTTTGGACCCTTTGGACCTTAATGTAGACCAATTTGAAAACGGGACCAAAAATTAAGAATCTAAATGCACGGTTAGATTCGGCATATCAAAGAACCCCAATAGTTCAATTTTCGATGAAATCAAAGTTTAATTTTGGACCCCGATTTGGACCAACTTGAAAACTGGGCCCATACTAAAAAAACTAAGTACATGTTTAGATTCAGCATATCAAAGAACCCCAAGAATTCAATTTTTGTTAAAATCAAACTAAGTTTAATTTTGGACCCTTTGGACCTTAATGTAGACCAATTTGAAAACGGGACCAAAAATTAAGAATCTAAATGCACGGTTAGATTCGGCATATCAAAGAACCCCAATAGTTCAATTTTCGATGAAATCAAACAAAGTTTAATTTTGGACCCCGATTTGGACCAACTTGAAAACTGGGCCCATAATAAAAAAACTAAGTACATGTTTAGATTCAGCATATCAAAGAACCCCAAGAATTCAATTTTTGTTAAAATCAAACTAAGTTTAATTTTGGACCCTTTGGACCTTAATGTAGACCAATTTGAAAACGGGACCAAAAATTAAGAATCTAAATGCACGGTTAGATTCGGCATATCAAAGAACCCCAATAGTTCAATTTTCGATGAAATCAAACAAAGTTTAATTTTGGACCCTTTTGGCCCCTAATTCCTAAACTGTTGGGACCAAACTCCCAAAATCAATCCCAACCTTCCTTTTGTGGTCATAAACCTTGTGTTTAAATTTCATAGATTTCTATTTACTTATACTAAAGTTATTGTGCAAAAACCAAGAAAAATGCTTATTTGGGCCCTTTTTTAGCCCCTAATTCCTAAACTGTTGGGACCAAAACTCCCAAAAACAATCCCAACCTTCCTTTTGTGGTCATAAACCTTGTGTTAAAATTTCATAGATTTCTGTTTACTTATACTAGAGTTATTGTGCGAAAACCAAGAAAAATGCTTATTGGGCCCTTTTTTGGCCCCTAATTCTTAAACTGTTGGGACCAAAACTCCCAAAATCAATCCCAACCTTCCTTTTGTGGTCATAAACCTTGTGTTTAAATTTCATAGATTTCTATTAACTTATACTAAAGTTATAGTGCGAAAACCAAATGTCTTCGGACGACGACGCTGACGACGGACGACGACGCAGACGACGCCAACGTCATACCAATATACGACCGCAAAAATTTTGCGGTCCTATAAAAACCATAAAAATTTTTATAAAGAAAAGATTGTTTTTAAAGTAAAGCATACAGGTTAGAAAATAAACATATTATACTGACTAGCAATAAGTTACAACATAGAGCAAAGTGCAATAAAAATAATTATGTTCTGGACAGAATCAGTAAATTTCCCAGTGTGATATATGCAGTGCTCTCTGATATTACATCAGAGGAATCTCAGAGGAAGGTCTAATTAGCTTAATGTACGGTAACTGAATTCAAATGAAAATTACCTCTTTTGGACCATCAACAACAACTTTAAAATATCTAGCATTACTTTCATCAGGAATAGCTTTAATACCCTGTACAGGTTCTGTCATTAATCTCTGTGTTTCCTGGAGAAAACAAATAGAATTTTCGCTTATTAAGTCAAACCATAAATCAAACATGGTTGATACAGATTTATAAGTTTTACCATGGAGTGTATTGCTTACCCAAAAACTTTCAGCAAATCTAGTTGATAATC
The DNA here is from genome assembly GCA_028015205.1 of Mytilisepta virgata. Classification (NCBI taxonomy): domain Eukaryota; kingdom Metazoa; phylum Mollusca; class Bivalvia; order Mytilida; family Mytilidae; genus Mytilisepta; species Mytilisepta virgata. Next base: position 93,595,936 of record CM051519.1, on the reverse strand, counting down.
AATTTTAATTACCACATCCATAAAGAATTAAACAACTGTTGAAACATTTCTTTAATATACACTATATCTGTCCATATTTTTATTAATTTTCTAATGGAGTAAATCTTGGAGAAATGAGTCCAAGCAAAAAAATAACAGTATTTTTGGCATTCTGATCAAAACATCTTAAAATCATATACAGTGTATTGGGAATTTTTGACTTACCAACATTTGATATTGTTTAGGTCTTACTAAGATGTCCCTCTTTGATCGTTTTATTTTCATACTTCAATTTGCATATACATTTATTCTCAAATAATAACTCAAAGAGACATGCACAGAGTATTGCAAACCTATCCTACAATTTCTCAAACCAGTATTTTTTATGTTTCTTTATTCACCATGTGGACTTTTGTTATGTTTTATTATTCACCATGTGCACATTTGGTGCAATCCAAGGATTTAAATTTGTAAATTCAAAATATTGGTGGATCTTTTACAACTATAGACTGGGAGAATGTATCGCTCACCTGGATTTTTTTTACCATTTTAGTTAAAATTTGGTGTTAATAGACATAATTATAAAAGGGTAACACCTACATGTATGGTCATGTATGTCCCGGTGCAGTAGCTTTGTTATCTTGAGACTTCCAACACCTACATGTATGGTCAAGTATGTCATGGTGCAGTAGCTCTGTTATCTTGGGACTTCAAATCAGAACAAAGTTACTTGATTCTTAATACATATCACTTCCACAAAGTTTGCTATCAATATATTTAATTGTTCTTTGGAAGCAGAATTTCCCATAAGGTGACAAACGATCTTGGATTTCTGATCAGCACCAAATTAACAACACTGGGCCAGTTGCAATGATTATTCATGACAATTTTCAAATCTATTCCTTATGTAGTTTCAGAGACGATCTTTGAAATTTAACCAACCCGAAACGTCCCTTTTGAGACCTGGAAGCCATGTTTGTTAGTAGAACAGCATATGTACCTCATGGATATCAAATCCACCAAGCCTGGTAACAATCTGTTGAATTGTTCTTCAGAACAGGAATTTTTCTCATTAAGTTCAATGTAAAAATGTACATTGTAAACCAAAGCGTTGTTGACAGCCGTATTGGATTTCTGATTAGCACCAAAGCAACAACACTTGTTAAGGACTTTTATAAAAATATATTTGTAAAGTTTTGGTTCAGTGGTGTAAATCATTATGAGAAGAAGTTTTTGAAATTTCAGCCAATCAGAAATTAGAAGGGGCTCTGTCTGCCATATTTCTAGACCAATTGGCTCCAAAGTAAAAATATTTGGAAAAATCCTTACAACAAAGATCTCTACCAGGTTTGGTTAAATTGTGTTCAGTGGTTTTAAAGAAGATCAAAATGTGAAAAGTTAATGGACAACAGACACCAACTAATGGCAATAGATCACACTGGCCTTTGGTCATGTGAGCTAAAAACTGCGAGAAAAAAGACCCAATTTTCATGGATTTTATGGGATTTTAAAATAAGGAAAATGAATTTTAGAAAATTTTGTGTACCATTCAATGCCATGGAAGTATGTATTTTGGAGAACAAAAATGCCAAATTATTCAAAATTTATATGAATCAGCATTGATAATTGGAAATTAATTTTTAAATGTATTTTTTATGACAAAAATGCAATTTAATAATGATATTAAAAAAATTCCAAAATATCTAACCAAGGGAATTGCTGTTTGCTTGTGAATCTTCATGTTTTTATTAAACAAGATTAAAAAAATAACATATTTTGTTGAGTAAGTGAAGTAAAGAATAAATGACCAAAAAATCAATGCTCTTCAACAATAACAATGAAAAAAACATTTAAGAGTGCCATCTTATCAAGGAAATCAAAGTTACTTCCTGGTGGGAAACCATAGGTGAAAGGATTAATGTCCTGTGGAAATAAATGTATCAGAACAAGAATATGCTGATATGATATGAAAATAAGCCCTAGACCAACATACATGTACCCAGTCAGATTTTTACCGTGACAACTCACATGACAAAACAGGCAACTGTCCACAGGAAGACATTTCACCCCACAATGACACATTATTTTCGCTCAGGCCAATTAAAACTTAGAGGCCTGGGAGCCTGTATCGCTCACCTTGACTATGTCTGAAAGAGGACCACCTAAGGCCCATTGCTGCCTAGTTTTGTTCCCATTGGCCAAGTGCTTTCAGACAAGAAGATCTTTAAGTAAATTTCCCATAGGGCCCTATGTTAAACTAAGTTTGGCTCTGACAGCCATCTTGGATGACGGGCGGGGTCATCGGATATATTTCTGAAAGAGGACCACCTAAGGACCATTTCTCCCAAGTTTTGTTCCAACTGGCCATTGGCTTTAGACAAGAACTTCTTTTACTAAATTTCCCACAGGGTCCTCTTTTAAAGTAAGTTTGGCACTGGTGGCCATCTTGGATGACCGACAGAGTCATCTGATACAATTCAGAAGGAGGATCTCCTAAGGACCATAGCTGCCAAGATTTGTTCCAATTGGCCAATTGGTTTCAGAAAAGATCTTTAAGTAAATTTCCCATAGGGTCCTATGTTAAACGAAGTTCAGCTCTGGCAGTCATCTTGGATGACAGGCGGGGTCATCGGATATAATTCTGAACGAGGACCCCCTAAGGACCAATATTGCCAGGTTTTGTTCCAATTGGCCCAGAGGATTTTGGTTTCAGAGGAGAGGATCTTTAAAGGAAAGTTTACGATGACGACGGAGGATGCCAAGTGATGACAATAGTCCATAATAATGTGTGTTTCCGAACACACGATCTCCCTGAAAAAAGGTTTCAACCCAAAACATTTTTTTTCTTAAAAAAAAGAAATTGAAATCTGCACCTCACAATGTTTAATGCGTTGGTCCATTATTTTTCTTTTTCTGCCATTAGTCAGATCTTGTTGGATCGTTAGAGGGCTTGAAATAATGATTATGACGATCAGAGTGTATAAACAACAGAGATGAATCATGGCTTCAACAAGCTCAATTAAGTTTCCATATAGATTTTAAAATGTTGCTACATGGATGCAAAAAACATGTCATGTTTCCCCATTTATGGTTTTACGGATTGATTTCTGATGTTACCCAATTTTGTTATGCTTTGCTTAGGTTTTATAGCAAAGCTAACCCAGTAGAGTATTAAAGTCAGGGTTCTCACTAAGAATTTTTCATGATGAGTCCTGGGACTCATCATTTTTCAGAATGGTGAGTCCCAGCTGATTTTGATGAGTCCCAGGACTCATCGCCACTTTTTTTTACGTACACTCCTGCATGATTTTGACCATGGTAGGCCTATTGTACTATTGTTAAAGTTTAATTAAAATCATGTGCTGCCTTAACATACTTTAAGTGTGTAAATTACAGAACCCTTTTCCACGTTTACAAACAACTAGCATTAGGAGTATTAACCGTTTAATTTTCCACACTAAAATTAATGGCAGTGTGATTATTCTGAATAATCTGATTCATATGAATAAATGAATAGGATTTAAAACAATGAACAAAGACATTCAAAGGTATATTTTAATTTTATTATATGAATGTGTGCAGATTGGGCATAGACATGCATTTTCTTCATATTGATTCATTGACAATGCAGCATTATTTATTTCAGTTTCAATGAAAGGTACATGTTTGACAAATGAATTCATAAGAGAGGAAAAAAACGCTCTAATAATTATATAAATGATCTGCAGCAGCCACTCTTCAGCGAGAAAAAAAGTTTTTCAGTAAAATAAAATGTTTTACCTATCTACCTACCTGACTTCAAATCTGAGGGTGATATTAAACACTTATTTTTTTTTTGGCCTCAGAAACAGTGAAGCACCAAATACCAATTCTAAAATCTGGCCAGGGATCAAACTCATGACCTCTCAACCTCAAGATGACCATGCTACCACGACCTCTAGCAAGTAAGCAGGTGATGTCTTTATTTAAAGATAGTAAAACAATTGGCATTCATTAGCCGATTTTCCCTTAGGCCCTCATTTAAAATAAATGAACAAAACAAATTAATCTAACATTGATATAATTTCTACAAAGATCCATACCAAGACAGTTTAAGATATAAATGAACAAAAATCAGGGAATTTACATGATTTTAGTCACAGGGTTCGACTTCTGGATATTTATTTCTTTTACATTTTATATTTTTTTAATAAATATTTACTATTACAACGAATATTCTGCGTTTATTATCAATGTACTAAGATTCGATATTAAACTCAATAATTTGACAAGCAAAGTCAAAAGTTCACGAATTTCTGGTCGAAAGCAACGTTACCATATATAAGTCAATGAGAATTGGAGTTGCTTCCCTTTGACAGGCAATAGTGAAGTAACGAGGAACGTTGCTTTCGACGGGAAATAAGACAACTTTTGACTTCGCTTGTCAAATTATCGAGTTAAATGACAAATCTGGGTAAAATGATGATTGGACTTTGAAGATCATTCATTTTGGAGGAGATTCAGGGCAGACATGAAATAAATTATCACAAGAAAGTATTTTTGATTTTAATGGTGGAAGGTGTAGGAAATCCAAAATGGCGGCTTATATCCCTTTACGATTTTTTAGTATAAGGACGTGGATAGTGTATAGCACATTGAAAAAAAGGCAGAATATTCGTTGTTATAGTAAGTGTTTATAAAAAGTATTTATGAAATAAGACAACAAAATAATAAAATAAAAAAGAAATAAATATCTAGAATTCGGGCCCCTGTGATTTTTGTTATAACTGGCATATAAATGTATAAATATTCAGAAGTCAGGCCCCTGTGATATAAATGTATATGGCAGCCAAGCTATAAGGACATTTCAAATTGATTAAGATGCAAAAATTATGGTAAACCAAGTTGATTGATCAGTTTTTAAGATTCTGAATTCTAAAGCTCATGGTTTCCAAATACAAAAGCCCAGCATTAAATCTAAACCCCAGAAAGATTGTTATTAGAAGATGGATAAAATTCGGCATTTCCATTACTGAAAGAAATCTTTTAAGGGATCCAATAAAAAAGTCAACAGGGAATAATTAAAAGGTTTCACATCGGATAATTTTTTTTTAATTTCCTGTAGTCAAGACAAAAATCACATTCTTGCAATTTAATGTTTTCAAATTCGCAAACATATTTCAAATTTCATAAACGTTTCCTGATAATATTTTGGGCATTCGAACAGTCTGTTAGTGTTATGCCATATATGCATGAATTGGCAATATTAACAAAAACGAGTAAACAAGAGTGTCTATTCGATTACATCAATGAAACCATGTATATTTCTAATTTTGAATCTAAAAGACTGAGTTTTTAAATGTATGAACCTTAATTATTCGGCGGGGTAGATTTCCCGGTACAGTGGCCATTGTTCCACCCCAAAATAAATCTCCGGATTTTCAGGAATCACAACAACTGCTCAAGATGGCGGTTTGGGATTCAAGACAAGTCGGCCTCTTCAAATACGACCCAAAGATAGCTCGGCCTAAATTAAAAAGTAGATAGGATAAATGGAATGTTACGACACCTAAAAAAAGGGGGAAAGAGAGAAATTCAATTTAACAGTTTAATTGCCTGTTTGATATTCCAACCTGAATGTAATGTTATTAATCCAAGTTCCAACCAAATATTCTCGAGTGTTAAGCTGATATCGACAAAAGAATACGAAGCGACTGGCAAAACGGTGCGAAAAGTCCACAAATTCTAAATTCAAGAAAGACAAAGTCAGGACAATTGAACACAACATACAAACACGACAAGGACACGTGCATAACTAAAAGAATAAAAACGTATAATAAACCAAACAAAACTAGAACAAGACAGCACAGAAACTAAAGCACTAGCAATTTGAACTCCCATAAAAACCGGAAGTGACATCAGGTGCTCCGTAAGGGTAGGCATATCCTGCTCCGTTAAACGCACCCGTCACATTGCCAGTGAACTTTCAAGTTCAGTGGGGTGTCAATTCCAGGATGACGTGATATTTAACTGAAGATATCTAGTCTCATACGTGAGATAGAAACTTCGTTACGGCCAATCAATTCGTGATGACGATCGTAAAACTTTTCGAGTGGTGAAATTAACATAGACTGAACATAACCCCGTCTTAGAAATTTATGTTTAGTCGTTCTATTCCCCTTTAACAGCTCACCATTTCTTTTTATATTCTTTGTATAACTGTTAATCTTTATTTTCGCACAATGTCTTACTTGTTAATTTTTATTTTGGCGAAAGTTTAATTTAGGTATGAAGTATAAGCAGATACAATTTAATACACTGAAATAAAATATCCGATTCATGCAACTGAAATCTTGTCTAACATAAACTTGTCACTATCAAAAAAGAATGAAAGAACTGATGAAAAGAACAAAATAAGTCGCTGCGCTATTTGCGACCATACAGTGATATAAGGAAATAAAAGCCAGAATTCGGAATCTTATTGGCTCTATATATACTAGCAATCTCCCAAGCCAGGCTCTTTCCTACAAACTTGTATGACCGAACATGGATACAAAACCCTGACTTGGGAGAATGTATACTAGAGCCAAATAATTCACTCATTCTAAAAATATACAAAGCAACTGAAAAAAAAACAACTCATGGATAATAAATATGAAAAATCTAATTTCTAAACCTGGATTCCATTCTATTAGTCTAAATCCTTTTGATGTTAAGATTTATCATTCAAGACAGAATTAAAGATACACCTTTTTAAGGGCAAGAGACTGACATCAGTTAAAATAAAAAATTCAACTTCTTTAACATTATATATAAACCATGCAAATAAAAGACCATATTGATCATTGTAAATCAAAATGTGATAGATCAACCTTGTGTAAGTTAAGGATAAGTGCCCATACTTTGTCAGTCGAAAGAGGGCGATACATAAATTTACCAAAACAAAGTAGAGTATGTCTCTGCTGCAACAACGTCGACGTTTAAGATGGACTACATTTTATTTTAAAATGTTCTACTTATAAATACTTAAGAGATACCCTAATTAACGAATAAAAAACAACAAACAATTTTTTATCATACGACTTGCTTATCTCAATTCTAAACAGTAATTCTCTAACTGTATTAAACAATGTTGTAGATTACTTGAATGAATGCTTGTTGTTTAGAAAATCATTGTTAGAAGATACTTGATTCGTATCAGTCGGGGCCGAGTTGTCTTCGACATGATAGGGCCGACATGCTCACAACATGTATATGTTATATCCGGACCTGGTTTATTGAGGCCGAGTATTATAGGGCCGATATGTCATGTATTCCTGGATTTTACATATTTCGAATCTTGAAATTACTTTTCTCTTTGTCCTTTAAAATTAATATTTTCAAATACTTTGGAGACAATTTCTGCGCATATATGTTAGCAACATAAAAGTTGTATTTGTTTAAAACACAATCATTTAGATCTAAACTTTCGGTCTTTGATTACTCGGCCCTTCAAAAAGTCGAAAAAACAACCCAATGCACTATAATAAGCATCTCGTTGTTAGAAGAGGCAAAACCTACTTTGCCCAACAACAAAATCTAACAGTAAGTATACCGAAATGAGACCATTCAAATGTTAGATTTTTTAATTGATCGACAACCAGTTTATGCACAGTTTGGTGAACCAAACGATCGGTATTCCAATGAGGACAAATCGTGCTCCTCTCCTTGCCGATTTGATTCTTTACTCATACGAGTCGGACTTCTTAAAGTACTTCTCGATAATAAGGATAAAAAAGTAGCCCAAACCTTTAAATCAGATTGTGTATTATCTGATTTTACAATACCGTTCAATTACATAATTGGTGATGTAATAGCATATGTCAGTCTGTATGAAAAAGGAAAACATGGCGATGCCTTTTGTGAGAGGCAGGTAATTTTACCCATCCGGACCACTTGAGTCTACCGTCGTTGGTGATTTTTTTTGTCTGGTCTATGTTGCTCATCCGTCATTTTGTAGTTTCTTGTGCTTCTGTTGTTATAGATCTCGTCCTTCCTCATCTCAGTTTTGTCTTTGGATTTAAAAGCTGTTTTGGCTTATACCTTATATAATTTATAATTTATAAGCTAAGTTTGTGAGATATCTTTTAAAGATAATTTCATAAGATATCTAATAAAGTTTATGAGATATCTAATAAAGTTTATAAGATATCTTGTTTGGTTAATAAAAATAAATACGGCTTGCCACCCTCTTGAGGTGCTTATTTTATTTGTTTTAAAAGGTTTCTGGTTCTCACCAACACCAACACCAAACCCGCATATTAAAAAAAAGAAACATCAAGTCCGTATGTTCTTCAGGAATATGGTTTACTTGAAAACAGAATGAACAATTTGATTGGTAAACACGTGATCTGAAAAACCAATTAAGGGAAGGAAGAAAAAACATTCCATATGTAACATATGACTATATTGATCAAACGGTACCATTTCATGATTGTCACAAAATCTCTGATATCCGGCTTCTGTTGTTTCTCCATGAGAAAAAAATGTTAGTACATATTCCCTTTTTCGATACTATCCATTTTATTACTACTTCCAATTCTCTTTAAGGTTTCACCGAACGTTAACAGTTGTCATTGTTTTATTTATATGCATTTCAGGCATTTCCAATCTCCTGTCACCTCTTCCCTTTAATGTGTACACCAACTTGAACAAAAGCCGTTATTTTATTAGTACCTGCTTTGAGAAATTGTTCGTTTGCATTTCATTTTTGATTGTGTGGTGAAAGATTCTTGATTTTGTCTCTAAATTATGGTGTTTTTTCCACATTTTTAGACTACAGCTATATTGGATATACTTTTGAAAGGGAATTGCCTATAAGGACCATTTCATAACATTTTTTATCAATTGTACTGGATGATTGAAATGGGTCCACGTAAGGAATATTCAATCAAATTTTTCTAAATTTGTCAACAGCCGCCATATCGATCGGAAGTCCGGATTGAAAAAGGAGTATCTAAGGTTTCATATCAAATACCTCAGTTATTTCAGAGAGAGAAGATTTCAAATATGTTTAACTGATTTTTCATTTTTTTTAGTAACAAGTGGACATATTGATGAGGAGTCTGGTCATACGGACACACTTTTAAACGTGGCCAAATTGGTCAGGCGGGCCAATAAATAGAAATTAAGATTAGACAACATATATATAAATTTTGAATACATTATAAAATATAACTTTTAAATAAAAGAGCAAATCTGTATAACCTCGCCCTATAGGCAATGTATGTTGTTAATATAACCGGGCAAATTGACTTTGAGCTATCAAAAGTTTTTAAAAAAGGAATTTTCAATTTTTTTTAATATTAATTCTAATGTCGCATGTGTCGTAAAGTTTTGCCTAGTCTTGTAAATTCTACGGAAGGTGTAGTTAATTATTTCGAAAGGAGTTAAGCATATACATGCAATGGTCCATTTTCACTGTTCTTGTAATTATTTCATTTACAATTAAAATTAATTGGTTAGTTTGGATATAAATTTCTATAAGTGGATAATTTCATAACATTCAATTATCTCTAGCAAGACTCAACTTTAATATTTGTTTTGATATGTTTTGTTGTGTTTCTATATTAAGTGTCACTTCGTTACATGTTAACCTAAAGTTATTCCTTTAATGCACCTCAACAAATGTGGGCAAAAGAATACCGAAGCGGCAAAACAGTGGGAAAATTCCACCAATTGGAAGTCCAAGGAAAACACAAAGTCAGGAGAATGGAACACAACAAACAAAAGCCACAAGAACACATGTAAAGCTAAAAGAATGAAAAAAGTATAATGAACTTAAACATTAAAACTAGAACAAGACATCACAGAAATTAAAGCACTAGCAATGTAAACTCCCATTAAAAGCCGGGAGTGACATCCGGTGCTCCGGAAGGGTAAGCATGTCCTACTCCGTTACGGGCACACGTCACATTGCCAATCAAGTTAGGTGAGGTCTCAAATCCGGCGAGGTGTCAATTCCAGAGGGACGTGAAACCTAACTGAAGACATCTATTCTCATACGCGAGTTAGAAACTTCTTATCCGCCAATCAATTCGTGATGACGACCGTAAAACTTTTGGAGTGATGAAATTAACATAGACTGTCTGTCTTAAGTTAGAAGTTTATGTAACAGCAATCTCGCACTGCCGAGAAAGTCGCCGTATAAATCACATGTGCGACAGTAACAAACAACTGGTAAATGTGCACCCCATAGGCTGGAGACCTCGGTATGTTACTACTAAGAAAGGGGAAGTTCACGATAGGAAAATTGAAATCATCACGTTTGTCATAAAGTTTTGATTTCAACCATCCATTATTATCTATGTAAAAGTACAAATATAGATATTAAGCAGACGTTGGTGTGTTTGTTGTCTCTTTAATTTCAAGTTCACTGGAATAAATGAGATGTATATGAGATATATAATCCTCAAAATAAGGATTTTTAAGTGAAAATACATGAAAAGACTGTGTTAGTGTCTTTTCTTTCCAATGAAGTAGTCCCCTATAAAAATTTAGCTTCATATGAAAACAAGAAAAGGTCGGCCAAAAACGGTGCATAGTTTGTCCCCGTTGGGATGCCGATCACTCTGGTTCTGTTCCTTCAGTCCCTCCAGAAGAACAAGTGGAGACTGTAAATTATGAGGTGACGGGCAATCGATTGGTATTAGTCTTTGATACAAATTTTGAAGCACAATATTTTCAAATTTCATCGATTTACGACTCATCAGTTGTGCTCAAATCCTAAAATGTTGAAAACTAAAACAATCCCAACCATAATACCAAAAGGGCAAAGACATAAACTATTTAAGGAAGACCTATGCACGATGGCAATACTCCTTGGTTTTCACAAAATTTAACATTTTTGTAACTGCACATTTAAAGTATCAATTTCGAGTTAGTATCAAAATACTAGCAGCTAGGGTGGGGATAGCCTTGTGGACTTTGATTCCACCAGCAGAGGTATCGATTCAGTGGCAATAAATATTTGACACCAATTTTGATACACAAAATGTGCACATTTCGTCGATTTATGATTCATCAGTTGTGCTCAGGCCTTAAAATTTGAAAAACTAAAACAATAATCCAAAATGTTGAAAATAAATTCAAAAAGGCCAATTGAAAAGAACAACAGGATAAATCCAAAACCATCTAAGGACAGAGCTATGCACGAAAGGGAAACTCCTTAGTTTTCACAAAATTTTACATTTTTGTAACTGAATTTAAAGTATCATTTGACGAACGGTGGGTACTTTTTGTATTGCTTTTGGTATCAGTTTGATTGTTACTAGTTCAAACAAATTGTTAGCTATGTTGGCACGTGATCCTTTTTTATTTTAGCTTCAGTCTTCGCTTCTTTAAACTTTCTGATTGCTTCCCCTCTTTCCTCTTCTTTTCCTATAGCTCCTTCCACTCTATTATTCCTATTTTGTTGTTACAAAAGATGAAATAAAACCAAAATGACAATACAGATTTGTTGTACTAGTGTTCTAATAGTACTTTGTGTCCAAATCGTGCAATTGTCCTGTGATACAAACAATGAGCAAAAAATACAATCTGAATACTTTGCAAAGTTGGTGCAACAAACAAAGTCGGACATTAAGAGTTAATGAAAAGGTGGAATGTTGTGAGTGAAGCGTATTTCCAAAGCTGATAGAAAAACCAGTACTGTTGTGGGTTGACCAAGAATTTGAGTTCTACAACTTAAAATGCCAAAATCTCGTGTATTCACACGGTATCAAGCTTAATAGGTTCTGAAACGAGTTCAAAAGTGAAGATTGGAAAATCTTCAAAGAGTTTTTAAAATTCACGTGTTTTCCGAGTGGAGCGCCATTTACTGAAGAGGTATCACATCTGCCACTAGGGCAATGGTGTTTAAATACCCCAGTGCCTTTAATATGTGTTTAGGATTACAGCCGTTCAAAAGACTGATCTGGTAACGTATGTAAGATATCTGACCTTAATGATAAGCCAACTGAAGGCAGTTTTTATAGAAAGGGAGTTTCAAAAGACAGACTAGAGACCTTCCTTATATAAAAATTGCTGAGACGTGACGAAAAAAAAAACATAATAAAATAAAATCATGAGCATTTTTGGTTCCATGTTGGTGATTTTCTTTCTTTATTTATACCCACAGGGCGTTAAATTGTGACAATCTAAACGACTTTTAATATGAGAACAAACAAATAAATATTTTATTCTATACAGAAATATATCACATGAAAATGATAATCCTATATTTTAACTGTACTTATTATTACATTATATATAAGTATTAATACTGCTTTGGTAAAATACTCCTGACATCCGAACATGTGAACCTCTAACCGGGAGTTATAAATACGTTCTGATATTCTCAGGAATCTTCTGTTGCAAATGTCAAATCTGAAGACCATTTTTTTTGAAATTCAATAACATTTCTTAAGAAAAACAGATATTGTCTGTAGTCTCCTGACATAAGCCTATAAACTGCCCACAAAATTTCACAAATCACCTGATTTGGGGTTTGAAGTTTGTCACATATATAAATATCACAGAATTGAATTGAGCAATTAAGATTCTTCGTATGTAAGAATTGTGAAATGAAAATGTGTAAACAAAACATTGTTTCAATTTAACCAAAAGTTCGTTGTATTTAAAATATGTGTATAAAACTGATATAAGTTCTGTTATGTTCGCGGAGCATTGCCTATTCCAAGGACTGTCTTGTATGAACCCATTCCGTACTTTCCGACTGAAATTATATAATTTATATATATCATTAGAATAAGAAAAATATGTAACTGCAGGTTTTTGTTTTGTTTTGTTGTCTTTTCAACTTTTTGTGGGATTCTTAAACATTTACTCATCTGTTTTCGCAGAATCAAAATAGCATTTGGACACGGCTTGTTAAAAGTTGATAGATCTGTTTCTATATCAGTTTCCCTGTATATTTAAAGCAGCTACGAGGACATTTCCAAAGGTTTTTCGAGTTCATCATTTCACTTCAGATAGAAAAAAATAGATAAATGAGCAGTCCTCGTATTTGATTTGGCTGAAGATATCATTGAGAATTCCTTTCAACTACTATGCAGTTCTATTTTTATGAAATATTACGATACTAGTATATGTTTTAAATGCAACGAATTGAAGGAATTTATAGGATATATATATATAACTATATGTCAAACTTACAACTTGTTGGTTTAGGTCGATCTATGAGCCAGTACCGAAAGCCGTCTTTAGCTCTGTCGCTATATGAATTGCGAAGAAGATTCCTATTCAAGCCACTTTTAGGTTTCATATCCATATAGTCTGCACTCCCTCTGAGACCATCTAATGAAAGAATTAAAAAATCGTGTAGAAAAATAATTGTCTAACAAATTTTACTGGACCAGGCCATATTTTAGGCATTGAAAATAAACAATATTTAACAAATTTTACCGATTTTGTCCTAATAATTCCATGCAGACTTCTAAACCCCAAAATTATTGGTATGTATATAGATAAGCGTGTTTCCAATAAGCACGATTGTATGTTGTATTTGATTTAACATACAAATCATACTCCCAAGAGAGGCCCCGGTGGCCGAGTGGTCCAGCTAGTTCGTCATGCATTGTTGACCTTTCCTGTTATCCATTTTGTTTTTAGATACCTAAATTCCTTTGCGTTCGATCGCATTTCTAGATTATGTTTCATCAGATATGCTCGTGAAAAGAACTTAAAGAAACCAAACGAGCCTATATAGTTTAGCCAAAATACAGGTACGGCCAGGTTTGTCTGCATGAGGCAATTGAAACCTTTGTGGTTAAAAATACAAGTATACCAATAGATAGTAATTAAAAGAAGGCAAATTTCTGGAGTTCCTTGATGTGTAACCAAGACTTAACTAAAAAAACGAATAAAAATTTTACTTAGAAAGGAAGCTATTATAACTACTGAAATAACCAACAGTGGGGTATAGTGACTATAAGATAAAAAAAAAAGGACAAATATACCTAAGGAGCAATCAAAAAAACGTAATCCATTGGACAGACAAACCCGGGAAGACAAACGAACAACCACAAGCACAACAAATAAACACAGAAAACTAAAAACAATGAACAACACGAACTCCTATAAAAACCAGGAGTGAACCCAGGTGCTCCGGAAGGGTAAGCAGTTCCTGCTCCGTATACGGCACCCGTCGTGAAGTTCAACAAGGTCAATCCGGTGGAAGTCACAAATCGTAGGAGTCACATGAAAGGTTACGACAGTGAGAACAGGTCCAACATCATTTTAGATATTGGAACACTGTAATGGTCAATCAATTCATGATGACGACCGTAAAATTTCTTAAGTGATGACATCAACTTATCCCTGATAAAACCCTGGTTAAGAAGCTTTTGTGACAGCAGTAATCCTCTTTGTCGAAAGTCAGGGTAACTCACGCATGCCCTTGAAAATCGGATAAGCTGAGAAACGTAGACGCCATATGCAGGCGATGCTGGTATATTGCCACTCAAGAAGGGAAAATTAACAATAGGAAAGTTGAAGTCATCACGTTTGTCATAAAGTTTTGTCTTCAAACGTCCCTCGTAGTCTATTTCAAGAAATAAATCCAAATATGAAGCGGACTTTGGTGTATCTGTAGTATCCTTAATTTCAAGCTCACTGGGGTAGATAAGATGTAGAAAGTCTTGGAATTTGTCGTTATTTAACGACAACACATCATCTATATAACGAAAAGTGAAATTAAAGGATTGGGCTAGTTTCTTTTTGTTTTCACGTAGTAACCCTTGAATGAAGTCCGCTTCATATGAGTACAGAAACAGATCGGCGAGGAGAGGAGCACAGTTGGTTCCCATTGGAATGCCGATTGTTTGTTGAAAAATTAGACCGCCAAATTCAACGAATATGTTGTCTATGAGAAAATCTAACATGTTTGTAATTTCATCTTCAGAATACTTTTTGTCAGAATCAGAGTGGTTCTTCACGAAATAAGACTTTTCTCTACCTAGAACAAGAAATTTATACCTGCGTGTCCCATTTTTCTTGAAAAAACATTGATGAACTAGTTGCTTTAAGCGATCTTTTAATTGAGAATGTGGTATGGTAGTGTAGAGTGTAGAGAAGTCGAAAGTTTTTATGCTGTTGCATGTAGCCAAAGATTTTGATTTTAGATATTGAAGTAAATTTTTGGAGTTTTTAAGAATCCACATCTGATTGACGCCACTGGTGGAATATGATGTTTCACAGTAATTCTGAAGGCCCTCTTTAACACATGTCAATATGGATGTTAAAATCTTTGAAAGAGGTTTTGCAGAGCAACTAGGAAAACTATTTTACAGGAATTTTTGCATCTTATTATCTCACTGACGCAGAGTTAATATAGCACTGTATTTATATTCATTTCTAAAACTTGACGACGAAGGGCATTCATTAGAGTCAATCAACCTTTTTTTCTATTATATATAACTTAGTTCAACTGTCATTTATTTGTGTGATAGAAATTCGTGACAATAAATACCTGATACCAATTTTACCTGTAAATCTAAAGTATCAATTTCGGGCTAGTATCGAAATACCATCACCCAAACTGAGGTGGGGATATCATCGGGGACTTGGAGTCTACCAGTACAGATATCGACTCAGCAGTTGTAAATTCTTTAGTACCAATTTTGATGCCCAAGATGTGCACATTCCACCGATTTATACGACTCATCAGTTGTGCTCAAGGCGTAAAATGTTGAAAACCAAAACATTAATCCATAAGGTTGAAGAGCAAAATGATAAAAAAAAAGTTAAAGCAAAAACCATCTAATGACAGAGCTAGAGCGAGATTCTCCTTAGTTTAAAAGATTAACATTTATGTAACAGTAAAAGTATCAATTTCGGACTAGTATCAAAACACTAGCAACTGGGCTGTTTATACCCGACAAGCTTTGTACAATCAATCAATCAATCACATAAACCATTTCAGAAAACTTTCGCTGAATTGTTCTGATTTATTTTTCTTGATTCGGCGCAGCTAGTGTTATAGATAATCTTGATATGCAACTATTCACTTTCAATATCAACCAAACGTACACTGTTTGTAATGGTGGGTACACATACAAAGTAGTAATAGAGCATTTTTCTGAAATTTTTGTACTTACTCATTAAATCTTGAGGTCGGATGCTTGGCATACTAGTCTAAAAATAAGAATCAAAAGTTATTGGATCATTTCAGGTATGTTGATTTTGACATTTCTAGCTAGCAGTCACCTTGTAAGTTACAACGTATTGGCTAATTATAACGATGGATCAAGGTAAATAAGGATGATGTCTGGGGGTCCATAAATCCGGTTTAACCCAGCACTGCTAGGTGTCTGTACCAAGTCAGCATATATTAACTCTGTGTGTGTATGTGTCTGTGTGTTGTGCTCTTTTATGTATTTATTTCTGTCTGTTGGATAGTGTGGACTGATTTTTATGTTACTGTTGACCCTTCAGGTCTGTTTTTTTACTTGATTGTTAATTTGTTTTATTATTATCAGAATTTTTTTTTTATCAAAGCAGTAATGTATAGTAAATTGTAATGTTTACCATCGTTTCTTCAGTTAATTTATTAAATCTCGTGATGAATTGTTTTCTTTAATGGCCTAAAGAAATATGCGCTTTTTCTTTTGCCAGTTGTGGATTTTCAGTAGTCGAATCTTATTTACAAGATAAAATGCATCATTACAACAGAATTTAAAGAAAATACGACAACAAATCTTTCACAGTGTTTTGATATAATATGCAGACCAATATTTATTTCTTTGAGTAATTATTAATTTTATGCATGTAAATAGTATATGAAATTAAACCCCTTTTCCCTTCTAAAAAAATAACGCAAATTTTCTACTGCGATAAGACATGTTTTGGCGCTTCAAGTTATGTTACCAAATATTCTTGTTTTCCGGTAATCTGATTTGAAAACCAAATCAATTTCTTTTTAAAATAATTAATAAAACCGTCCAATTATGATTTTGATATTTCATTAAACCATATGTAATAAACTGGTCAGAAAAAAATCGATTTAGAAAGATCTTTTTTTCAAACTCCGTCTTGTTAAAAAATGTTCATATTCGTAATCCTTATAAGAAATTGCTTTATTTATCGTGATATCTATGTATTGATACATAGGTATTTTGCTGGAAAAGAAGGAACTTACTCTTTGCCTAAACTTTGACCAGTGATCTGTATTCCCTTTCGGCTGTCGAATTGGATCATATCTGGACCAGAATGTCATACTGGAAGTAGAATTCATTACGGATTAGTACTAAGGAAGGAGAGCGACGTCATAATTATAAAGGCGAACGTGACCATAGTAATTTGAAAATCATAGTTCCAATAAGTTTGATCGGAATTTATGCCAGATACTGTTTTAAAGGTATGGTTCATTTGCAAGGCTAAAAACAAGAAATTTATTTCTATCTCTTTCTCTGCTTTTACTGTTATATCCTTGCTG
The DNA here is from genome assembly GCA_028015205.1 of Mytilisepta virgata. NCBI lineage: Eukaryota > Metazoa > Mollusca > Bivalvia > Mytilida > Mytilidae > Mytilisepta > Mytilisepta virgata. Next base: position 93,578,505 of record CM051519.1, on the reverse strand, counting down.
ACTTGCGTCCACTTAAGTTATGGTAAATTAACCTTCAAGTTAACAATCAGAGAATGATTTCCCATACTACCACTGTCCAGAAGTGTTTTGGGTTTTACTTTTCAAATAATTTTGATGTTCAGTTTTTTTTTTTAAATTCAGTTTTGTGAATTCATCAGTTAAAACTAAAAAGCTTTTTCAGTCAAATCTGCGAGATCAGAAATTAAAAATTGCAAAGAGTTAAAACATAGGTGACATATATTTCATTTGAAAAGTTTATTTAGTAATTTATTGCAACATACTTAAAATATTAGATTTTTAGAGCATTTATTTTAATTCTGTAGTTATTATTTTCTGTAGTCAGTATTTTTCCCTCAAATTCTTTGTCTTTTTAAAAATTATTCTTTATTTTGTAGATGATCATTATTCAGTATTTTTTACTTTTATAGGTCACCATTCTTTATTCGTGTTTTTTTTTTTTTTTTTTTTTTTTTTTAAATATTTTATGCTCTATTCTATCCACCAAACATGATATGTTAAGACAATATAAGGCTATATTCTATTATCTCCCCTGGCTACCTTGGTTAAAAAGTTTCTCACTGCCATTAGGGGAAAGCAATGGCAATATTGATATAATGCCAGCAATGGTTCTGCGTAATAAATGGTGTAATTGCTAAAGAATGGGGGCCTATTTCTGGAGATTTTATTATTATTTATTTATTTATTTTTGGTCTCATTTCACCAGTTCTTAAAAAATATTTATCATAAACCCGAATGTACATGCGTTTATTATCAATGTGCTATATACTATCCAATTTCTTAATATACTGAAAAATCCTAGTACACGGTAGTTTATGGTAAATATTTATCAAAAGTAATCGTGAAATAAGACTATATATATCCAGAAGTCGGGACTTGTGATAAAATTTACAAAATTATAACATACTTACCTATATGTCTAGGACTGAATATTTTATATTACTTCAGCCACACAGCTGTATATATATTCCCTTTCCTTGCAAGCACTTGTATTTTACTTGTGTGAAGAAGGGGATATTTTGATCTTAACATATAGAGAACATGGACAATTGAATTCTAAATTATCTTTCATTTTTGTTAGGCCTAAACTGTAGTTGAATGGACTATTCAAAAGAATTTTACAGTTGTATGGCTGCATTTTTCTTATAAGTCCATGTTCTCTACATGTTAAGATCAAAATATCCCCTTCTTCATTAAGGTCCTTTCCTTAGATGTTTCTTTATTTAATACTTCTTACGCCGGTTTTCAATGTCTATATTTTGTCACAAACTGTATGTTTAAGGACAATAAAGTAATCTGAATTTGAATTATTTTATGCATTACCGATGTTTAGCTTCTATCAGCACTGACTAGAGATTCTTTTTTCAATGATCATTTAGTGCATATAAATCTGCGTGTTATTTGATAATTTTTATACTTTACTTACCTCAACGATATAAAGTTTTTGCGTCCGTAATAGTTTTGAAGTCAACAAAAAATTCGTGTTCGTTCAATGTAACGCAGATATCATTCGTACGAATATGGAATGTCAATAAGATTTTTTCTTAACTGCTACGTTAAGCTGTTCTCGTTTTGAACCTCATTATATCAATAAATTTTGAATAACTGGTAAATTAAATCAATAATTACCCCGTCAGAAATTTAAATCCACATTCAATTGTAGACCAGATTAAGAACTAATGACCCATAAGATTATTTAATTGTAAGTTTGAATGCATATTCTGTTAATGTTGCAATTTTATGTCGTTGTTAGGCTTTCCAATTAAATTCTAAATTATCATTTTTGTTAGGCCTTGCCTGTAGTTGAATGGTCTCTTCAAAATTAGAATATTTTTTCTTTTAAATTATATAAATTAAATTAATTCTGTTTTTCATAAATTACATAATATATCAACATAATTTGATGTAACAGAACTAGAGAGTTTATGGTTTAAAACACGTTACTAGCAAAGTAAGATTTCCTCTCCATGTTTAGTCTGATGGTATCGAGATGTCTGGTCTGTTGTGAAACGGATTTGATTTGACTTAAAAGTAGCCACCGCGAAATCAAAAGTGTTGCTTTTTTTAATCCTTCAGAGAGAAAAAAAAACTGTGATAAAAAACGTAAAATAACGAATATAGAAATATTTTTATATTAACTTCTGAAAAAATGTTTTATAGTTCTTGTTTGTAACCTTATTGTAAAAACATTCAAATATAATATTTCGTATGACTATGATTATTATTTTTTGTCTCTTTTTTTCATTCTCTGGAATAAGTTACCTTACCTGTTCATTCTTTCCGATAAATGTATTACCTCCATTACGATTTATTATTTAACATGACTGATGATTACAATATGGTGTTTATAACAATTAGTTTGATTTTAGTAAGTGATACATTAATTTTGATAGGACAATACATACAACGGGGCTCCAAAGGACATATCATTGATTTTAAACGTAGGAGGTACCTAAATCCGCTATATTATGGATTTTTATTAATTTTGGTAAGCAGTTGAAAAAAAAACCAAAATCCCTGAAGAGTTTCCTTAAAAAATAATGATATTGATGTTAATTTCTGTTCCGCTGATACTAAATAAATGTAGGGCCAACGGTTTCGTTTTCGTTGTAGAAATCCTTCAAATTTATATAATAAAAACAAAAAAAAGCTAATGTTATCAATATGACGCTTATTTTCACGCTATAATTAATTTAATACTCTCAAAAAATGATTTTTATGAAACCTAATAGAATTTATATCAATAAAAAGAAAATTTCAGTAGCAATAATATATCATTTGAAAAGAAATCAGGGACACGATTTTGAGAAATCATAATTTAAAGTCTAAATAATTCTACCTGGGTTATATGATCTTATATATATTTGCCCATCTACTTACCAAACCATAATCATTTTGATCATGCTCTAGTTGCATACAAAATGTTATAAAAATCTAAAATATAGCTCTTACAAGAGCTACACATTGTGACGGCTTATAGAAACCTTTATAATCAGTTGGAGATGCTGTTTATGATCTTTTTCTTGATTTTAGCAACTCTCTCTGTTAACACGTTATTTAGGCCTTGACTGGAAATAAAATATTCTTATTCTTTTTCTTATAATAAATCACACAGTTCTAAAGCGAGGAAGACTGTAACTGTGTACTCCTCTCAATCATCTGTACATAGGCTTGTACAGGGAAAAAAATTATCCCCCCCCCAAAATAGTGCTTTTTTCAAAACACCTTAAAAAAATAGTTGTATAAATAAGTGACCCAAAAAAAAAATCTAGAACAAAGTTACCCCTTAAAAAATACCGGTAGCAATATAACACCCTAAGAAATACCTAATGAAATTTTGAAAATCCGAAATTTATACTAACACTAATTCATAAACTCAAAATGTTGATTCTGCACCATCATTATCATTTTTACAGAACATTAATAGCAATGAATATAGCAATTGTCATAGCTCAGAGATATTTAACCCCCCAAAAAATACTTTGGAATTGTCAGAACCCCCAAAAATAGGAAAATTGAGAAAATTTAACCCCAAAATTAAGGACCGGGAAGCCTACGTCCAGGAAAATTTTCAGAGTAACCATCCAAGAAAATCTGAAAATAGAGGGAAGTCAATCTAATAGTGCAAAAGTCAACTTTGTGATAGCTTTGACTTTTACCCAAAAACATCGAATCCTTTAAATATCTATGTTAATTTGGGAATAAATCAGTTTTTTGTTTAGAAAACACTTTTTATCAATTGAAATGTGTTTTTCTATATACTTAAATTGCTGGATTTCTAGCAGATTACAATTGGTTTCGCTCCCAGCATTCCCTATCCCAAGCGACCTCCAGCCTGACGTCTCGTACTTACTTCCTTTGTAAAAACCTGGTTACTATTAATATTTCTTGTTGTTTATGTCTATCAATCCTTCGCTGATATTTCTGGATTATTATTCATCAGATATTAATTATAACCCTTGTCCGCTTTAAAAAAAATTAACAATTGAAATTATCCAATTCAGTGAACATGAATATAACATTTTGTTAGTTTAAAACTAATATAATATTACTTTGTCAAAAACTGTAAACCTATTATCATTTCTTACATTCATTTTTATAAAACTGATAATCTGTTATTCTTCGATATGATTTCAAAAGCGAAAAGATGCAATATTCATACATTTTCGCAATCTCATTGCAAGAACTAATTTTTTTATTTGTATTTTTCAAAAGGTAATTAATTTCAAAACTTATTGATTATATAAAATACTTCTGAAATAGTGAAGTATGATATGATATAGAAAGCTTTAGGGAATATACGCATGCTGGTACTCTAATTTCATTAAGGTTGACAGCACATTAGAAATTAACCCCAACCCTATAAAAAAATTCTCCCTAAACTCTCAAGGATTCTCCTTATTATTATTTTTGTTGAAAGTTCAGTTGTAGCTGTATGTACAGACCTATACATTATAATTCTGACTATAACAGAATTTCTGATGCTCTGTATACAGATCTGCATATATTGTTACTGATATTATTATTTCTTACCGAATTTCTTATCCTCTGTGTATTGACATATATACATTCTTACACATGCTCTAAGCACAGACCTATACATTGTTCAGTTATAATTTTCTGATGCTGTGTGTACAGACCTTTATAATTCTTCATTACCGATTTTCTGATGCTCTGTACAAACCTCTATAATTCTTACTTACCGATTTTCTGATGCTCTGTGTACAGACCTATACATTGTTACTGTTATAAGTTTTGTAAATCATTTGAAATTAAATACGTTATGCACATGGTTTTATTAAAGATTGTGTCAGTCATTTGTATGATTTATACCATACAATTTCACTCTAGTGTTTCCTTTTAAAGAATGGCAATTCTTATCTATAGTGACTGCTAAGACTTTTTTAGACATTAAGAAACATTCATGACTGTCCAGAACTAATGCTAAAGTGTATTAATACAATAGTGTAAACGGATCTGTTCAGACATTACAAATGTGCATTTGGGGGAGACATTCACAGTTCTAAAGCGAAGAAGACTGTAACTGTGTACTCCTCTCAATCATCTGTACATAGGCTTGTACAGGGAAAAAAATTACCCCCCCCCCCAAAAAAAAATAGTGTTTTTTTTCAAAACACCTTAAAAAAATAGTTGTATAAATACGTGAAAAAGATCATAAACAGCATCTACAGTCAAGCTATACCACACTCAAGCTAAGATCTATTATAAATGCTGGGAGGTTGACGTAATTTTTATTTCCTACTTTCATCAATACAAGCTAGAGTTCCAGCGAATTTATAATTGTAATTGAACGCAAGGTATTATTGAAAGTCATTAAATAGGTCGTTTCCTCAAATGCTTAAGTTGACTTTCTAGATTTCAGAAATTATACTTCTTGTGAAAATGTAAAAAAAAATATGGTCTCATGATGTGCCAATTAGACAACATAGTATCCAACTGAAAAAATATATCTGTAACACCATAATCATGTTTTTCCACCATGATCAGATCACACAGTCACCTGACAATTAAGCACAAAATCAAAAGTCGAAAGTCGCAAGAAATACAAAACTTTGGACGTATAGAATATATGGCAAGGATTCGTGTATGAAAAAATAACCGCCCTTCTAATAAGCTTTATAGTGATACAATTTAAGGTGTTTTTCATCTAAATCCAAAAACACCAAAAATTATGCTTGTTCAAATATCTTTTATTAAGAAATAATAATAAAAACTCACGTCTTTTCATCTTTATCATCGGAGCAACTAAGATATTGCACAATTATTTCAACCTAAACATGTTCTATACGTCTTTTTTTTCAATTTTTATAATTCATACCATTTAGAATTAAACTGAAATGCATTAAGGTTATTAAACTAAACAGTTGTTTGTATTTTTTTTTGTGTTCTGTGGTATATCAGTTTTGTTTGTCTGTGATGTTCTGTGGGTTTGTCTGTTATATTCTGTGGTATTGTGCACATTTCTGTTGGTTTTATCAAGGATTTTAATCCTTGGTTTTATCAATCTATAAATGCAAGATCTTAAATTTTAGAAACTTACTTTGATGTCTTAGGTCGTTCTACCAATGAAAAATCCATATTTGATACAAACTGATGAGAGAAAATGGCTCACAGAATGTTATTGTATTGATATACGGTATTAGAAAATTGGATCCCAATGTACAGGGCTCAGGAGATTAAACGGTTCAAGGGTTGCTACGCGATATCAAGTATTTAAATGTAGACGATAATCAATGTTCTATGTTAAATAATTGAATTTTATCAACACCTTACATTTATATTAATTCTAAAGTAAAATTTTATTGCACCTTTCTCAAAATATTGATTCAACAAATCTTTCTCTACACAGTCATTTCATTTCTTTGATATCATTGTGTAATAAAATCATTAAATGTCATGTGAAACCTGGCAATTTTAAAATTATTTATCTAAATTTAATTGTGAAATGGAGAATTAATTGAACTAAAAAAATATATCCCTCTTGTTATATATGTATACATGATGTGGTTTTATACATACATAATATTGTTAAATAATAACAGGGAGCCGAAGTGTGAAGCGAACGAGCAAAATACTTTCATTTGCAACGAGCGGCAAGTAATTGAATTATATAATGTTCACAAATGAAGGCTAAAACTTTATAGTCAAATATCAAGTGTTTTGAAAACACACTTTAGAAAAAAAAAAGGGGGGGGTAGATGTTGCGACATATCTTCCTAAAACTTAGATCAATTCCTTGCCTCTATAATTCAGATAGTTGCTCCCTCGTTTCCTTATTTAGTTTAGAAGGTCATAAATTTTCCACATTGGCCATTGGACAGTCTGACTACGAATAGAATTACCGGAATATTTGAATATTTTTATTTAACTCAAACGTGGAACCCAAAATTTAATTTTAAAATTCTATACCAGTAGATGCAAATTTCACTTTTTATTTTAAAAAGAAAATTAAAAAATTATAAGCAAATTTCAAATTTGATTTTAAAAGCTGTAATGAATGTTTCCATTATGCTAGCATGGGGCTTTCCAAAGCAGATCTGATCCAAATTCACCATTTATCTGTAACCCATGTAATGAGAATGAACTTTATTAAGTGGACCAATATCTGTTCCATTCATAATAAAATTCTTTGATACCAATTTTCAAACACAAGATGCATACTTGAGTAATTCATTCCGAAAATTCAGTTGAAACTGGGGATACTATAAATACCCCCAGAAAACACTAGAGAGTATTAACAACGATATTCTTACAGACAATGTTAATGCTAGCAGAAAGGTCTTTAGTAAAGACAGTATAGCAAAATCAGGCGACTAGAAGTACAGTGCAGCCATCTACGGTTAAACAACTGAAAGAAAATCTTAAATGTGACAGAACAACCACGTCCAAAACAGAAACAGCATGCAACAAACAACAACTAGATTACAAAGTCCGATTTATATAACAGCAGTGAACACTACACCTATAAACCCACCAGGTGTAAATTTTCATTTTTTAACCAGAATACAATTACTCAACTACCTCCATACTTATCCACATATTAGATCTTCCCTTGACCGACAACATATACAGCAGTTTCATCAACCACATATGTAGATAGCATTCAAACGAATTATCCACCACCCGGCTATCCATATCATACTTTTTTTTACCTTTAGACAAGATAGTTACAATGTAATCTCAACATTTGTGTAGAGAAACAACTACGAAGCCTAATTTTTAAAATAAATTATTTTGTGCTCAATAGAATGGAGATATGACATTAATACGAACTATGGTCAAACAGGCGAAGGTCTTGATGAAGTCGATATCAGTTTGAGAAAGTTATAAGAGAAAGAAAATCTTTTAAAAGCTCATAATTTACAGTGCACTCGAGCAGCCTTTCATGGATGTTCCAAGCGATTCAAGTGCCGACAATGTGAAAAGGGACTATGTAGCTAATCTAAAAACTGGTATAAGAAGTAAACAGGATGGCAAAATGACTCAATAAGACGAGCACAGATGTTGTATATACAAAGCATCTATTATACTTTCTTCGAAGACCAAAACAACCAGACATCCCCGACATGTGGGATTCTACCCAGATATAAATTTTGTAACATTTATTGTGGAAGGCAGTATATCAAATATCAATTATCTGAAAAGTCTAGCAAATAACCATTCTATTAATATGTCTACAAGAGTATTGGTTATGGGACTTTGAAAAAGACTATACAAAATCAATTTACATCTCACAAAAGTATTGTCCGCTGTCATAATTATGCCAATTATAAATCACAAAGCCTCCCGAATATAAGGAGTTTTGCTACCTATATGCCAATAAATGAGTATGTACCAACTCAGACGTGAAGTATACTGAATGCCTAGCCGGGTATTATAATACAAATAACAGCAAACTAATCCGAGTATAAGCCCATACACTGTGGGATCAAAATGGTACTCTAAAAATGAATCGCAAGAATGCCTACGATAACTTATTGAAACATTTTGTAAGTGAAAAAAAAATCATATATAAAACTAAACATCTACACAAAGAATTTTAATTAACAATAATCCCAAAGTATGACATAATTAATAAAATAACCACCAAGAAAACATCATTGAAGGGTGCCGTGGTGTAGTGGTTAGCGCGTGCCAAAGGTCCCTGGATTCGATTCCTGTTTGTGATGAAAATTTCAGGGATCAAACGATGCTAGTCCGTCAGATGGGGACGAAAAATGGTTGTCCCGTATTATGGGAAAGCAACACCCTTAGCACGTTAAAGATTCCTCTCTAGATGTCGAAAAAGAGTAGGCTAAAATGCCGCTACAGGGGCCGCTCTCGCACCCGCCAAGTGGAGAGGGATTAGTATAAGTTGGTATTACTTGTTTCTCAATCCACTATAAATAAATAAGTTTAAACTAAAACATCAGAAACAAGTCTGTCGTGTGCCACTACTTGCTTCCCTAAAAATTGAAATTCAGTCTGCTCATATTCCTAAGCAAAAAATACTCATCTGCACTGAAAATTCTAAATCGAGCAGTTGAAAGGGAAAAAGGCAATCAAGAAAAGTTTGAGAGTGAAGTAGCTGAACTCATGACTAACCATTCTCAAAATAATTTATGAACTATTAATCAAGTACATTTCATCGTAAATTCGTTGAAGCAGACATAAAAATGTTCCAATGGTGTCATAACTTTCACAATAGAGACATAATCTGTGGGCTTATTATTGCCTATCCGGCGAAAACGTCCCGAAACGCACATTCCAAATAATAAGGATTTCTTAAATTATATTGAAATGCGAGGAAACTGTTTTATGCACTACATACAACCAGACTTAATAGTACGAACATATATTTCTTATTGTTTATACACGCTGCACCTTTTACCTTTTTCAGTGTGCTCGAGTGTCCTGGCACTAATTTATACAGAAGGTATAAATTATATATAATAAACTATTGAATACCAATTTAATGTAAAAATTAGCGGTAAATATAAATTTCAATTGATAATGGGTAGTTTAAAAATTGTGTGAATTTTATACAACTTTTTCATTCTAAAATCAGGATGTGCTTCTAATCAACAGGAGGAAGATACAGAAAAGGAGAAGTACCGTACTGAAGCGGAAGTGAAATACTGTCCGGCAAAAAACGTCTTTCCTCTCCCCGTTCGTATATTATCTCCATGGTCAGCTGATAGTTGAAAAACATAAGAATGTGGCAAGAAGCTGCAGCTTGTATCGTTATAGTCATAATTCTTTATTTGATTATTTTAAAATGTAAACAGAGGACTAAAGTGTCATCTAAAATGACAACCATGGCCATTCTGGGTTCAGGTAAGAGCACAGGGACTCAGGAACCTTATTTAATATTTGGTAACGTAATATGCTCAAAACCAAATGAAAACACTAGGAAAAAACACTTGTTATGAAATAATGTTCCCGAGTCCCTGTGGTAAGAGGAGACATGGAGACATTTATTTTTCTCAATGACAATGGCAGATTGGGGTACATACAACTGTGTAGTTGAACTTCTTTTTTTATGAATATGAATTGCTTCGTTTTACCTGATTCAGTTGTTGCAGAGAGACCATCTCATAGGGGAGGGGGTGGGGGGGGTGTCAGGTCACAATACAGAAAGCTTAGCTGCGCACAATAGTATTAGTGGGTAACATGTTTGGAGAATGCTACGCTCCCTGAATGCTAAAGACCCTTTTTCTGGTTTTCGAATAAAAGAAGGCTAATGGCTGCTGTAGAAGCCCAGTCTTCGAAATTAGCAGTAGGCTGACGGACTGAGTCTATGTAAAATGGCATCAGTCTGTGTAAATCTGTATCAATCAAGACTGATTGTCTACGTAAATTTTCCTATCTAGTTCATGGTTCTCACTAAGGCACGTAAAAGCGTCCTGGAGTATGGATGCGTCATCCTTCAAACTTATGGGTCCCTGGGACGCATGAAGATCTAATCAGCTGCGTCTGAAGACCGTTATTTTCATAAAAAATCTAGAGCCGCCATTTTTCTTGGAGATCAAAGGGGAAGGAAAAAGGAACGACAGAAAATAAGCTACAAAATGGTGGCAGTCAGAATTCTCGTGATTTTTCGTTGACCACAGTGATTTTTATCAACCAGTAACAATACTTAGACATCATTTAAAAAGAAATTTAGCAGATTTTTGACTTATCTATGCACAAATGAAAATTTTGTCAGTATTGATTATAAAGGTGTTCAAACAAGGTCAATGGGAGGATTTTAAGAGTATGTTTGAGAAAAAATAATAGTAAAGATTATAGATTTATAAATATTAAAAAATTAAAATGGCAGTAATAAATAAGTTGCATCCAAAGTTGCAAAATATTTTCCTCATATCTGTAACAGAAATTTTCTTCAAAGCTTGTAGCACCACTGCATATGTTCAATTTTTTTCTTTTTTTTGAAATTACATTTGTCAGTATTTTAAGGCTGCACATGATTTTAATTAAACTTCAACAATAGTACAAAAGGCCTACCATCGTCAAAATCATGCAGGAATGTACATTATAAAAGTGGAGATGAGTCCTAGGACTCATCAAAATCAGCTGGGAGACACCATTCTGAAAAATGATTAGTCCCAGGACTCATCATGAAAAATTCTTAGTGAGAACCCTGCTAAGAGGGTCTAATTTTTCGTTATTATAACAAAAAGTCACTATAAAACTCGGAAGTCATCTTCGTTTACCTTTTCACCGTCGTGTGCGATGTGCTATTTTTACAATGACCTCAATATTATTAGCAATAGGGGTGCAAGTAATATTCCTAACACATGGTGTTACTGGTTTGCGATTTTCAATCTTCTAGCAGGCCAACAGTTAGTAGTACATCTACCAGTTATCAGAGTTTTGTATTTTTGTTACCAAAAAATATTTTCAAGCGGCTTTTTCCATTTTAAAGTCCTACATCATGAAAAAATATCATATTTTTTTATATTAAAAATTGATTGTATATAGAATAGCATACATACGAAAATGTTTGTAAATTTCTTAGTTAATAAAAAGCAAAGTTATTTCCATATACCACACTAAAGTAAAGAATTCTTGAAATAGTAAATGTTTCAGCAAAAAACAGATTGATCATCAGCACTTAAAAATGACCCAGGAAATGCCTAGAATGCAGGATTTTGCACCATTTAACCCCCAGAGCTTCTGGGGGCCTTAGGTGGCCCAGACCCCCGCCTAGCGCAACTTGGTCTATGTAACTTGATGGAGGTCTATGTAGGCGTAAATCTTTATAGACCTATTGTCTATAATGACCCTAATTTTAATTTCGAACACTGGAAGCATGAAAAGGCTAATTTATCCGAACCTACCCAACCAGCCACCCTTTAACAGTGGCTGTCAAAATTTGTTCTCCTTGTGTCCTGTCCCACCCCTATTTGAATTGTGTTTGATAAATTGTTGAACTGGTTTGCATTATGAGGATGCAAGAATTATTTTCCTCTGGACGTTAAGTAAATTACAATCAATCCATTTGTTTTGTATCATTATAGATCATATAATAAACAGATATGGCCTTGTTAGTAAGTGAATAACAGTATTTATATCAAGCTTGCATGAAAGGGCAACCTCCATAGCAGGGTCATTTCCTTTCCCTAATCAAGTATCGCTCCACTGGGAAATTACCCAGCCATCAGCCAGGTTCACATACAGGTAAGACAAGATCTTGTCCTTTTTTATTACATGTGTGAATTAGTATCAATTAGTATCTTGACCACTTTATGTTTTTCCTATATTTCTTTCTCATAATTATAACTTTGAGAAATATATCCTTTGGAACTACTTACCAACTGAATGGATGAGTGGTAACCTCACACTTTACATCATAATGAAACATCATGCCATGCAAGTAGTTCAGATTTTGTTTTCTGTGATGTTGAAGGTATTGTACAAGACATATTTTTATTTGAAATAAGAGGTTTGATGGTTTTGTGGATATTTTGCAGAGCTACATAATGAGGTTTATTTTGTAGGAGGACATACCAAGGAAATGTTAAGTGTAATGGGTTGTATTGGATCACATTATTCACCAAGATATTATATCATTGCTGATACTGATCATATGAGTAGAGATAAAGTTAAGCAGTTTGAATCCAAAAGGACAGAGGATGACCAAAAGGTATAAATTAAACATTAAAATTTTAAATTTAATTTTAAATATTTGAACATTAATTAGGACACAAAGACGCAAATCATAAACATTGTCAGTAAATTGACACAATTTTTAAGGCTCTAGTGAAATATATCTGAGGCTTTGTTCAAATCTTTTACCTTACCAAGACATGAAAAATAAAATGTTGAACAGTAAAATATAAAAAAAAATCATCAGTAGATATTTGCAGAAATGTTTGACATGAATAAGAAATTTGGTGCAACCTTTGGCAGTGACATGTGTGACATAGTGACATGTATACTGGACATATGGACCTATAAGAAATTTTAGGGAGAATGAAGATAAAACTCCTGAAGCAAAACTGTTTTCAATTTTTTGGGAGGGTTTAGGAGGGATTGTAAGTTAAAAATGAAAGAATGAACTGTAGATTGTCAATAAAGGGAGAAAACACTATGGGGAATTTAATACTCCAAATTTTCTGGTAAATATTTAGCAATAGTGATTCCTTCATATTATTCAATTGATAACAATAATTATCTATTATTGGGTATTATTAATTTTAAGTTAAAATTTAAATATTCTGTAAGTTTCATTATAATATTTTAATAGATAGAGATAAGTGTCTATCTTGAGTTGAAAATATTGTTTGTTTGTTTAGTTGGGGTTTAACACCGTTTTCAGCACATTTGGCCATTTCGCGGCGGCCAGTTTTTATTGGTGGAGGAAGCCGGAGTACCCGGAGCAAACCACCGACACTGGTAGGAAAATTGGCAATCCTTGTCAATTAAGATCGGAGTCGAACACACCCCGCCACAGGTGAGATGTGTTCGACTTCGATCTTAATTGACAAGGAAATCTATATGGATCGAAAATAAAATAAGGTTGGAACAGTATCAATTGTTTCTGGTTTGATTTCTATATAATCCGGTTCATCATTAGAATAACTCATGGTTTTATTTGTACATTTTTTACCAGTATAAAGTATACAGAATTCCTAGATCTAGAGAAGTTAGACAGTCTTGGATTACAACTATATGGACAACAGTGAAATCAACAATTTATGCATTACCATTGGTTTTTTATATTAATCCTCAAGTTGTAAGTTTCAGCTGCCATTGACATTTTCTATATAAAACTTATACTTTGGGTGACAAATGGCTTTGAGTACAGCTGATGAGACAGAATTGGTCACACAATGTGCATACTGTGGGTTATTATATCCCCTCTCCCCTTTGCTAACAAAATTTGGGAGTAGTATTTATAGGAATTCCCTGTCTATATGTTCTTGAATCTAGTAAGTGCAACTCATCCAAAACCTTCAGATGGATTTTGATGAAACTTTATACAAAAAAGTAAGAACAAATTGACATCTTTAAAGGGAGATAATTTGACTTCACCATTTATTTTATTGAATGTAAGAACATCCCTAGCTAAACAGTCTGATTGAATTCAATCAAACTTCACACAAAGGCAAACTTGCCAACATGTAAATAAGAGAAACCCTGAGAAAATCTGTGAAGGATCTGGTTACCGCTTAAGAACCCCAGAGGGTCAAGGGCAAAGCCCTTGTAAGGATGCCCAGGTTATTTGATGGTGTTTCTACAGTAATTTGATATTTCTGTGTTAAAAAAGATACTCTTTGGATGTTTCCAATGATTTTTCTTGAATTTCTATGTTTTTTATGGAAAAAGATGGGCACAGAATGTTTACTTTGACAAATTTGAAAATCCCAGAGAATATTACAATCAACCAAATAACCCACTAAGAAGGTTAAATTCCTGGAGTTTTCGGGTGAAATTCGGAGCATTGCCATGTATGTAAAGGCAGTTCACCATATGAAGATGTGCATGAAGCGAAGTAATTCTTGTTGCACATCTCAAAGGGGAGATAATTTGACATTTACAGTAATTTTATTCATTATATGGGATTGAATGTAAGTGCAACTCTAGCTTAACAGTCTGATAGAATTCAATCAAACTTCACACAAAGGCAGTACATCATATGAAGATGTGCATGAAGCAAAGTAATTCTTGTTCCACCTCCTAAAGGGGAGATAATTTGACATTTTCAGTAATTTTATTCATCATATGGTATTGAATGTAAGTGCAATTCTAGCTAAACAGTCTGATAGATTTCAATAAAACTTCACTCAAAGGTAGTACATCATATAAAATTATACATTATGCAAAATAATTCTAGCCTGATATTTTGGTGGGGGGTATATTTTATGAGCTTGCTCTCAGTACCTCTATTTTTGTGGGTACTTTCAATTTTAGTTACAAATAGTATTGACCTTTGCTTGGGGCAGATATACCTGTCAAAATTTTAAACTGATTATAATGATCCACAACAGTTTTATCAAAATATTGTTACAACAGTTTATGAAAGTTCATTTTATTTTTTTTTTTACAAAAATATCAATATTTGTTATGACACGTAAAAAGAAAACTAAGTATGGAACTTATGTCAAGATGGTAAATTATGATACACCATTATAATTGTGACTTTCTTGACTTTTGTCTTTTTGTTGATCAGGCTTAATTTGTTGAAATGTGTACATAGATTATGTGATGAGGCTTGGAATAGGATGAAAATGCAAGGGTTTTTCAAGCACAAAGTGCAAATCTGGCTTATAATATGGTGAATGTCAGATGGGTGGTGGGGAGTGAAAATAGTATACCTTTTTTGTGTAATCAAATCTCCTTCAGCTATTAACCCAGATCTATGAAACTTTGCAGAATGTTAATGTACATATTGAAGATGTGCATGAAGGAGTATGTTATCAAAGTAAAGACTATAAAACTTTACAATTTGTTTTCAGATTTTATGTAATGGTCCCGGTACATGTATTCCATTATGTATAGCAGGTTTGTTATTGAAGGTTAGTATTCAGATTTTATGTAATGGTCCCGGTACATG
The DNA here is from genome assembly GCA_028015205.1 of Mytilisepta virgata. Classification (NCBI taxonomy): domain Eukaryota; kingdom Metazoa; phylum Mollusca; class Bivalvia; order Mytilida; family Mytilidae; genus Mytilisepta; species Mytilisepta virgata. The sequence continues at coordinate 93,562,925 of CM051519.1, read as the reverse complement.
TATTCCATTATGTATAGCAGGTTTGTTATTGAAGGTTAGTATTCAGATTTTATGTAATGGTCCAGGTACATGTATTCCATTATGTATGGCAGGTTTGTTATTGAAGGTTAGTATTCAGATTTTATGTAATGGTCCCGGTACATGTATTCCATTATGTATAGCAGGTTTGTTATTGAAGGTTAGTATTCAGATTTTATGTAATGGTCCAGGTACATGTATTCCATTATGTATGGCAGGTTTGTTATTGAAGGTTAGTATTCAGATTTTATGTAATGGTCCAGGTACATGTATTCCATTATGTATGGCAGGTTTGTTATTGAAGGTTAGTATTCAGATTTTATGTAATGGTCCCGGTACATGTATTCCATTATGTATGGCAGGTTTGTTATTGAAGGTTAGTATTCAGATTTTATGTAATGGTCCCGGTACATGTATTCCATTATGTATGGCAGGTTTGTTATTGAAGGTTAGTATTCAGATTTTATGTACCGTATTTTACGGTGTTTAGGTCGATAGGCCGTATAGGTCGAATTGCTCTTTTTGGGGTAAAAGTTGGGATTCAGTATCAGATAGGTCGAGGCGTCGTATAGGTCGATCGGAGATGAACGACTTCTAGACACAGAAAAACATCGGTAAGTATGGGTAAGTATTAGCTCAGTAACTCTGTATCCATTTTTTTAGACAAACAATAAGTTTCTGAAATAAAAAACCTTGACAACAAATGTAAAATTTGACTTTCCACTCGATTGACATGTGTTTACTCGCCATGTTTTTTCAAACCGGTGAATCATTGCGCAGGTGTGAATAAGAGTTATTGTTCTTTATTTACACTGGGTATACACTGACAATCGATGATATTACAGATTTCATTGGGTATTCAATGAACAGTTGTCTTTAGTGATTAAAAATATTATTATTCTCACATTTCTGAAACTACATTTATTTATAAAAAAAATGCATAAATTATGTTTCCATCCCAATAAAAAACGTATTTTATTCATAGTTGTCCCGAATATTTTTTTTTTATTGTTAAATGATGCAGTTCCTCCTTGACAAAATCGTAAAAATAAACAACACAAATTCATGTTAAATATATTTTATTTGACTTAATTACATTGTTAATATAAACGGCAGCCATCCCAGCAGTACCATTGCTCCAAAAATCTTTGCCAGCAAGCTCTACAAAAAACAAATCAAATTCTGTGACTATTTTTCTTGCCGGTGGGTATTTTTCCCCCAAGACAATTTTCGATTTTGGACACAGATAGGTCGAAACGCCGTATAGGTCGACCAAACAATTTTCTGGGAAAAAAATATCGACCTAAACACCGTAAAATACGGTAATGGTCCAGGTACATGTATTCCATTATGTATGGCAGGTTTGTTATTGAAGGTTAGTATTCAGATTTTATGTAATGGTCCAGGTACATGTATTCCATTATGTATGGCAGGTTTGTTATTGAAGGTTAGTATTCAGATTTTATGTAATGGTCCAGGTACATGTATTCCATTATGTATGGCAGGTTTGTTATTGAAGGTTAGTATTCAGATTTTATGTAATGGTCCCGGTACATGTATTCCATTATGTATGGCAGGTTTGTTATTGAAGGTTAGTATTCAGATTTTATGTAATGGTCCAGGTACATGTATTCCATTATGTATGGCAGGTTTGTTATTGAAGGTTAGTATTCAGATTTTATGTAATGGTCCAGGTACATGTATTTCAGATTTTATGTAATGGTCCAGGTACATGTATTCCATTATGTATGGCAGGTTTGTTATTGAAGGTTAGTATTCAGATTTTATGTAATGGTCCAGGTACATGTATTCCATTATGTATGGCAGGTTTGTTATTGAAGGTTAGTATTCAGATTTTATGTAATTGTCCCGGTACATGTATTCCATTATGTATGGCAGGTTTGTTATTGAAGGTTAGTATTCAGATTTTATGTAATGGTCCAGGTACATGTATTCCATTATGTATAGCAGGTTTGTTATTGAAGGTTAGTATTCAGATTTTATGTAATGGTCCAGGTACATGTATTCCATTATGTATGGCAGGTTTGTTATTGAAGGTTAGTATTCAGATTTTATGTAATGGTCCCGGTACATGTATTCCATTATGTATAGCAGGTTTGTTATTGAAGGTTAGTATTCAGATTTTATGTAATGGTCCCGGTACATGTATTCCATTATGTATAGCAGGTTTGTTATTGAAGGTTAGTATTATTATAAAACTGTTTTTGATGTATTTGATATGTTTTATAATACTCCAGCTGAAGATTAACTTAAAATGTTTGTCCTTTTCAATTTGTAAATATCCCAAACAGGCATTACAGTCAGACCTGCCCTAAGGGGACACATCTATATAGCAATTAACTGTCTATAAAGGGCTGTGTGAAAAAGTCCATATTGTACTAAGCTTGTAAAATAACCTCTATATAAAAGGCTTTACTCTGGTCCCTTAGGTGTCCTTTATACGAAGGTTTGACTGTATTCTGAAAAACATCATTCTACTGCACTCTCATGTAAGTACTTCTGACTTTGTTACTCTGATATTTAATGTATTGATATGTCACAATAAAATGTTTCCATTTCCAGTAGAGAGTGCTAATAACTGAAGGCAAGAATAATTTTTTAAAAGTATTGATTTTATAAGCAGTGTTCTCCCTTGGCCCTTTTAGCATCTTGGTACCAAGACGCTATAAGAAATCGCTGAGATCCTATTCAAGTCGCCGAGATGCTATTTGACTCGGTCAAGATTCCGTTTTTTTAACATGTTGAATTTTGTGGGGCTCATCTACGACCTAATTGCCGCATATGATTAAAAGAAAACATCCTTCTCTTGTTTGTTTGCACCTGTAATTTATCCTTATATAGGTGTTAATTGCCCTTTAGCTATATAACTGTTCATATGTTAACAATCCCAGTCTGACACATATTAGCTTATGTCATTGAAAACAACGATGTATATAAACATGTTTAATATAAAATTCAGCAAGAAGACAAAATTCTATTGAAAATTTAATACAGGGTTACTTCTAAGACTAAAATTTTTGTTTCATTTCAGATTGTAAAGTTTGGAGGAACAAAGATAATATATGTTGAAAGCATATGTAGAGTGAAAACATTGTCATTGAGTGGAAAGATACTGTACCATTTTATTGATCATATGCTGGTGCAGTGGCCATCTTTACAACTCAAATATCCAAAGACTAAATACATTGGCAGAGTTGTATGAAAAAAAAATGGCAATCAGCACCATACAGGTTTCTGGCCAGATAGCATGATGCAGGTGTCTGGCCCTATACAGGTCACTTTGTTGAATCATGGATGATATAGCCACAGAAATGAAAAGAGAAGTTCATGTGTTCATATATGAAATGGTCTAAAATGAACAAAAAAAATTTTAAGCTTACTGAAAATGGAAAAAAAGACTGTGTTACTGACTTCTTAAAATATTCACCAAGTACAGTGGATAGAAGACCAGACATTATATTAAAATATTCAGGAAGTAACAATGGTTATTATTTGTCTGACAAAATAAAATTTAACAAACTACAAAACAAGAAACTACCAAAGAGTTAATCAGGGGAATTTTTACTTTTGCAAGTTTAAACATATGAATTTGATTTAATGGTTGTAAGCTTTATTCTTATGTCTCTTGCGTGGACATCAATTTTTCTTCCATCAAGTATTCACTGTTGGTTCAGAATTTGAATTCAAGGTGTGTTTTTCTTAATGCATTTGAAAAGTATACATAAATATTGATGGGTGGATAAATTTTTGTTTAACATCTAGTCATGCTAGTGGCAATCATTTAATTCATATTGGGGTGAGATTATTTTGATGTGATATGAACACTGCTTTGTACTGGACTGACACACTGAGCCAGATTTTTAACGTGCTAGCTCATGAGGTAACAGTCCACATGAAGATATATCAACCCTCAGAAGACACATTATACTGACTTTGAGCCAACCAGTCCTTTGCTTTTACTCCAAGATGCCAGGTGATTTAGGGAGACCAGTCCTTTACTTTTACTCCTAGATGCTGGGGGCTTGGGGAGACCAGTCCTTTGCTTTTACTCCTAGATACCTGGGGCTTGAGGGAGAAGCAGCAAATACCAATTTTAATGTATATGGTTTGACATCGAAGCTGTGACTTTCCGCACTTGAGGCAAGCACCAAGACAGTTCATAAAAATTGACCTTATGTTAAAATTTCAACAAAAAACAGGAGAGGAACTTTAATTGTATAATGTCTTATATTCCCATAAATTACCGAGGTATAGATTAAATTCTGAAAACTAAATTCTGAAAATCATGTCACGGCAAAATGTCAGATGGACATAATGGATGTTCTGTTTGGGGAGGGGGGAATTGTTAAAATAAAGTGACCCAATAACATCACCATTGGGTAAATGCATGCCTGAAAGTTTTCCGGAATTTGCTGGATTTCCGTTTGACCATTTTAGTCTATATATTCCTATATAAAATATTTTAAAAATAATGGATTCTTCCAAATTTCCGGATCTTGGCATATTCTGTACTTTCACCCATGTAAATACCTACACCTGACAAATATACAAAATATTTTACATGTGTACCAATTGCAACTAAAAAGCCAATGTTGGCATTGGACAATATGTCTGCAAAAGCCAGACCAGTGAAGCAGCAAAATGGCAGCAGTATAATTATAAGCAACCTTTATACAAATTTGGATTACAGGGTACTAGTACGCAGATAAAAACAAATTACATATACAGGTATTTCACAAGTCGTAATTCGATGAAATGTGCATTTTGTGTATTAAAATTGGTACGATGGGAAACTTAATACTGAGTAGATGACTAAAGTTGTCATGGGTATCATCAGATCAGTTGCTAGTGTTTCCTTACTATAGCATGATACCTTAAATTTACTGTTATAATTTGGTTAAAACTAAAAAGTATCTCCCTCATGCATAGCTCTGTCCTTTGATGGTTTTGACTTTACATTTTTAGCTTACTATGCCAAAGTCCGTGTGAGCTTTTGTCATCACTTGGCGTCCATCGTCCGTCCGTCTGTAAACTTTTACATTTTCATCTTCTGCTCTGATACCCCTGGACCTATTGAATTGAACTTAGCCTGTAGCTTCTATGGAAGGTCCTTTACAAAATTTGCACAAATCATCCCAGTCCATGAAACAAAATGGTCGCTATGAGCATTTACATGTTCTGATTGGTTGAAATTTAAAACTTCTTCTCCTCTGAAACCGTAAAGCCAAATGAACTGATTTTTGGTATTGAGCATATATGGAAGATCCTTTACAAAGTTTGCATAAATCATCCTAATCCGTGAAACAAAATGGCCACTATGAGCATTTACATGTTCTGACTGGTCGAAATATAAAACTTCTCCGGGGATCCTCTGAAACTGTAAAGCCAAATGAACAGATTTTTGGTATGGAGCATCTATGGAAGGTCCTTTACAAGGTTTTGCATAAATCATCCCGTTGTGTGAAACAAAATGGCAGTCTTGAAAATTTAAATGTTCTGATTGGTCGAAATTTAAAACTTCTTCTCTGAAACCCTAAAGCCAAATGAACTTATACTTGGTATGAAGCATTTATAGAAGATCATTTACAAAGTTTCCAGAAATCAATCTATTCTGTCAAATCAAATCAAAAGTTTGTGATTGCCAGGTGAGTGATACAGGCTCAGCCCACTGAGCCTCTTATTTACTAATTTTGGCATTGGAATTTGTTTTGTCTTTCAACTATAAGGCCTTGAGCACTACTACCAGGTACATGCCTGAAATTTGTCTGGAATTAGCCGGATTTCTGGATTTTGGCAATTTTTATCCTGAGATATTCCTATAGAAAATACTAATTTTCGATCCATTTTTACCCCATTTCTGGATTTTAGCACCTCTTGTACTTTCACGCATGCTACTATCATAACAATGCAACATTACTTTTGTCCCTGGCAAGACAAAATCAATTTCAGTGTAAAAAAAAATTTACAATAACATTAGTAAATTTATTCTGTCAACATTGTATTATGTTTAAATATATCTATATAAAATTATGTTTAAATATATCTATGTAAAATGTAAAGCACCTATAATTCTTCTGAGATCAATTGCACATGTATTTTCCATTTATATTTTACATAAATTAAAACATTTAATATAACTGATGCATGGAAAAATAAATAATAAATATGACATTTGTAATACCCATAATAATAGTTATTATAAATAAATAAATCACAGTAACAACCTGATACTCATAACCAGTTTAACAACATTAAACATAGCACGAAGTGCTGTTGTCCAGTACTGATGCTAACATCCCACTGTAACAGGCATTAGTATTTAGTTGATTTGTAAAAAGGATTTTTAAAAGGAGGAATCAATTTTTTTTTTCGCGAATTAAAACTAGAGGCTCACCAGAGCCTGTATCGCTCACCTGGAGTCTGGTTTTCATTGGACAATTAACTATTTGACCAAGTTTGTTGCAATTGGTTCAATTGTTCAGGGAAAATTTGTTTAAGATTTATTTTTCATAAGATTTAATGTTAAAATATGTTCCCTGATGGTGGTAGTCCTGGCAGGAAGTTGTTAAAATTGACCAGGAATAAGGGTGAACCTTAAATAAATGTAACAGAACCCGACCTCAAATTACACAAACCAATAACTCCTAAATAGAATTTGGGATTCCCTTCAAAATTTCAGGGTAGGTAGATCTCAACATGGCAAACATTTTTCAATTTACATTTCACTTCTATCTCAAATAGTTTTGGAGATAAATGCAAAAATGTTAAAATTTTGAAAATTTGACCAAAAAAGGACAATAACACCTAAATGGGTTTTGGGATTTCCTTTAAAATTTCAGGGTATGTAGATCTCAACATGGCAAACATTTTTCAAATTTACATTTCACTTCTATCTCAAATAATTTTGGAGATAAATGACGAAAATTGTTAAAATTTTGAAAATTTGACAAAAAAAAGGCAATAACTCCTAAACGGGTTTTCAAATTTCCTTCAAAATTTCAGGGTAGGTAGATCTTGTCATGCCGATCAATTTTACCCTGTCAGATTTTTGATATCTGTAACGGTTTTTAAGTTATAAGCCAAAAACAACACATGCACCCCTATATTCTATTTTTAGCTACGACAGCCATGTTTTATTTCAGATCAAAATAAATTGAGGATCGTTTGTCGAGAACATGTCATAGATCATTCCTATTAAGTTTCAAACCAATCGGCCCAGCGGTTTCAGAGGAGAAGATTTTTGAAAATCAGCCAATCAGAAACAAGAATTGCCTCTGGTGGCCATGTTTCTTGACCAATCAGAACTAAATGAGGAAACTTTGTTAAGGACCTTCCATACACCACTCATGCAAAGTTTGGTTGGAATTGGCCAAATGGTTTCTGAGAAGATGTTTGAACGAAAAGCTAACGACGGACAGACGACGGACGGACGACGGACGCCAAGTGATGGCAAAAGCTCACCCTGGCAATAGCCAGGTGAGCTAAAAAATGGATGTAAATGAATTATTTCAGACATAGGTATTAGCAATTGATTTTGAATTACTACAAACAGATGTATAATTGTTCATTGGGTCCAGAGACATATAAAACAATATATGTCTCTGCTAGGTCCTTTATAAAAAAATTCTCTACCATTTTGCGTAACTTTAAGAAGATACTAAAAGTACTGAAACTAAAATTCACAAATTAAAGGATACTCAAAATTCATATATAATTATAAGAGTAGGAATCTCGATGTTTTCAAATATATAAAGACCAACCCTAGGTACCCCTCATACACCAATGAATGTGCGTCTTGTTATAAGGAGAAACAAAATACGTTTAGAGTTAAGATCTCAACCATTTCATAGTTATTTGAATGTGTTTGAGAGGGTGGATAAATATGACAGCTGACCGTAAATTTGGACTTTAACAATACATACTCATAGTCATCTTAATTTGTTTTACATCAAAACACAACAATGTTTAGTACAATTGGAAAATCGTCCAAAAAATAGAATTTGTTCATCCAGTCCTCATTTTTGACTCCACAATTTTGGCACAAGATCGACCTGGCATATGCATGGTAAGAATAGGAAAATTTAATAATACGTCATACTTTCGGCATCGTTATTTTATTTTGCTTTCAAAAAATTATCTTTCTTTTCCTTCAAATAGCGGTTTTAATGTCAAAGTTGAAAACAGCAGCAAACACTAATCGACCTGCCATACTGTTGACAAATTCGTAACAATTGAAAATAAGTTTTGGAGCATCTCACAAATAATTTTTACTACACGTGTTCAACGTTTGTTGACATTCGTCTTGTTAGAATATATATAACCATAACCTTTTAATATCTAATAAGAGGATTTGTTTTCAAAAAAAAAAAAATCATTTCATTTAAATATTTCAAATTTATTCCTCTGAGAAATGTGAATACAGAAGTCCATTCCGAACTTGTTTCGTTTTTTTTTTTTGAAAGATAACTTCCAGGTAGAAAACAAATTAATAAAATATATTTTAAAATCATTCTCAATACAACTATTTTTAATACAGTAAATGGTGGAAATGGTTAAGAATGACGAAATGAACACTCGATGAGGACTGAAAGTAATTAACTTACTGAGAATATTAAAATTACTGACTGTCACCAGCCGGTAACAATATTACAGACAATCTTGGTTGTAAATTAAATTGAATTTCCCTCGCTTTCGCACTTCTGTATTTTTTCATATTCATACGCTAAAGTTTGCTTGACTCAAAACAGTTTTCTCCAACACCCATTTGTTATTCAATAGAGTTAACTTTCTATATATGTTATTTTTCAGTGAATAACTGCATGCAACCCTGTGCATTGTACCTTGATTTAAAATTGTATTGAGTTCATAGGAACTATTTGCAGATTGGGGGTACTTTGTCTCAACAGATCGTCGTATTAACAATACTCCAGCAAGGCTAGTTTTTATCAAAACTACCAGTGCTGGACTAAAAACTGTGTAAGAACTACTTTATTTATATGGAGAAATGAGCTAAGACTTATCTTTATTGAACCTCACAAATAAAAGGATATATAAAACTGTTTCAAAACTAACTAACATCAATTAATGTATTATTTGATAAAATGATATTCATAATTAACAGGTCAATAAAAATGAAATTATTTGACAATTAAAAATAAATATTACAGGCAAATTACTTACATTTAAAAATAAATAGTACAGGCAAGATCACCATGGGGACAACACATAAATATTTAACAATACATCAAATTCAACTACAGGTAATTCAGCTGAATGACCCACAAATAACATTCTATAATATTTTAACAAAATTTCACTTTAAATCGTCATGTCAGACATTTGGACACTCTACATCGTAAGATAATTTTCAGCTAATTGTTTTCTTTGTTTTATCTCTGTCTGTTGCTGTTTTACATTACTGTGAAAATTTCCATCCCATATACCTATACATCCATAATCTTCATCTGAAATTTTAAAATAAAAATACAGTGTTTTAAACAGATCATGGCTGGGAGGGGTATAATACCATATGAGAGGCAGGAAATTTCATCTTGACTACTGTTTTTAAATAACTCCTCCAAAACATGAAATATCTGTTTAATTAAACTCTTTATTACATTGTGTGTGGTGAAATACCTGGATTTTTGAGTGAAATAAAATCTGATATTTCACCCAGTGAATAGAAAAATCATATTTCACTCTAGGAATTGACGTAACAATGGCCGTCACCAACGACATTACTTTAAAAGATCGACGAGTAGTTGAATAAAAAAAATAATCCATTGTATTTTCTTGTTAAATCTTCTGAATATATGGAATATGTCAATATAATAAACAGAATAAATAATTGTGAATTAATGTGTTGTTCGGTTACTATTTGAATATTTTTAAGTATTCCAATTTCAAGATTAGTTATATATTGTAGTATAATTCCATTTTAATTTGCATATGATAAAAGAATTTCATTGGTCGGAAGGGCAAAATCATACATCGATAAACCCGTATTTGGCAATTGTATTCATGCACTTTCAAAAGAGACAATAAATGTGAAGAATGCTGTAAAAGAATAAATTTTAAGGATGATACTGACAATAATAGTTAATGAGAAATGGTTTAAAAATTGATTAAAATTGCGTTTTCAAAAATTTGGTGAAAATTTGCTGCACAGATGTCACAGTCAAGATTGCAACGTCATATTTGTAAAAAATGCAAGTTGGATTCTTCAAACAGAAAGAAATCAGACATTGCATGCATTCTGTACACTTCAGATTATGTTAAAATCTATCAAAACGTAAGTTTCCTTGTTTTTATTGATTTGTAAATGACTTTGTTCACTTTTTTATTCTATTGCTCAGCTGCCAAAAATAGTACCAGATTCAAAGTTTTTTTTTTTATTTCGGTTAGGAACAACTTTTCGATGTTTGAAATGGAATTATAAGGATTAAATACGATTTTGTATGAGTTTATTAATGTGTAAAAATGGCCTTTTCACTCACAAACTCAACATAAGTCCTTCAGGTAGTTTACACATTGATAAACTCATACAAAATCGTATTTAATCCTATAATAAATCTTAAATTGACCACAGAACAATATAAGAATATTGTGTAAGATGGCAATGTGACGTCAATGCTGTTGACATCCCAGTATTTTGTAATACAAGTATTGTAGTGTCCCAAATCAGTGTCCCAAATATTAAAAAAAAACCTGTGGCTTGTAGTGTCCCAAATCAGTCTGCCAATGATTTATTGAAAAAAAACCTGTGGCTTTACTACAGTTCTGTAAATTTCAAATAATCTTTTAATTAAAAAAAAAACTGCAAAAGTCTGGAGATAAATCTTACACATACATCTAGAAACATAACACTTGATTGCCGTCACATCAACATTTTTGTAAAAATAAAGGAATCACAAACAAACAGAAATCTTATATTAGAATTATTTCTCTTATTTATTATCACAAACAAAAGAAAACTAACAATTTTTATTGATATTTTAAGAAAGTTTTTAGATGTTTTATAATGATGAGTTGCAGTAAAAGCGAGACAAATTGATTTTGATAAAATTGCTAAAAAAATAGAAAATTCTGATGAATTGAATTTCTTTATTAAAACAAACATACCAATTTTTTGTTGATCATGCGGTTTGTCTTGAAATCCTAATCCACCACTCACAACAACTGGATTACCTGGAATCATATAAAATTATAAATAGTAGAAAAACTGTTAAAAAGTGAAAAATTTATCAAAAAAAATGGGTAAAAGAATCAAATGGCTCAGTTACATTACTTAACAATGACTAAGGAGTGGAAATTTGTAAATGTTATTGTAATTGATGAAATGAAGACTATAAGAATATGTAATGTTATGTTACATCAACTGGGAATTCTGCAAAAGTGCTCCTAATGTATCCATAATATGAGGTGCATATGTCCAATATATATACAAATATTCTACCAAGTTTTAAGACTCTGGATTGAAAACTGTAGGAGGAGTTGATTACACAAAATAGGTACCCTCCTTAACGAATGTTACTGAAAATTGACTAAGTTTCACAATCTGGAAATTCTGCAGAAATGTTCCAAATGTATCCATAATAGGAGGTGCATATGTCCAATATATATACCAACATTCTACCAAGTTTGAAGACTCTGGATTGAAAACTATAGGAGGAGTTGATTACACAAAATAAGTACCCTCCTTAAAGAATGTTGCTAAAAATTTACTAAGATTCGCAATCTGGAAATTCTGCGGAAATGTTCCAAATGTATCCATAATAAGAGATGCACATGTCCATCATATATACAAACACTCTACTAAGTTTAAAGGCTCTGGATTGAAAACTGTATGAGAAGATGATTACACAAAATAGGTACCCTAGTTTCCCAAGCCCCCATGACATTCACCATACCATAACCCAGATTTCGCTCTGTGTAACCCGGCCAAAAATTAAAGGAAAAAATAGAAGTTTCTACCTTTAGAATTAATTTAATTTTCAATATTACCAGTGAATTTACAATACCATTCAATCAATAACTTTGATAAAGTGTTACAAACTTTGTGCATCTCTCTAAAGTTAAGTTGTTTAATATTAATCAAGAATTTAAGTCTGAACCATTGTACAAACCTTGCTCATTAGTTTCAAATTTAAACTAGAAAATGTGTCTATAAGACACTGATGCACTGCCCTAAAAACAATATAGGTTTTGTAATATTGACCTAAATATCATTGATATACTGTATCACTATAGGTTTCTGAGAAATGAACCTAAACGCAAAACTTAACCAAAGTCACTGAAGCATGAAATGTAGGTCATAGCGATCCTAGTGTTGCTTAACTGCATTGTACTATACAAGAGGACTGTACTGGTGAAATATCATTGATATATTACTATAGGTTTCTGAGAAATGAACCTAAATGCAAAACTTAACCAGTCACTGAAGCATGAAATGTTGGTCATAGTGACCCACGTGTTGCTGAACTGTGTTGTACTATACAAGGGGACTATAGTGGTGAAATATCATTGATATATTACTATAGGTTTCTGAGAAATGGAGCTAACGGCAAAACTTAACAAAATCGGGACGTACGGACGGACAAGAGTAAATCTATATGCTCCAGCTGCATTTGTGGCAGGGCATAAAAGAATGTTCTAAATAATTTATTGCAAGGACTAGAGATTCTTACTTATTTCTGCACCTTTAAAAATTCAAGAGTTAGCACAACCTCATTTTTTCCTTCGCAATTTCTACCAGAGACTTATCACACTCACCCTTTTGGTTGACAATTATTAAACTTCTAACAGGAGTTGTGTATTTATGTGTTTTTACAATAGGACTCTGTGTCTTCACATCAATCAATCCAATATGGCCACCTCCTGTACCAACCCACATTATACCCAAACCATCTTGTAATACGAGGGATGTTATCCTGGCTTTGTCTTTTCCAATACTAATACGCAAAACAAAATAAAAACACACAGACTCTATGAAATAAAGTTTTATGAACAATGATAAGGTTATGTCATTCAATAAGCACACAATGTGTTCAGATGACCCTGCCCCCATTTATCAATACTGTACACTTACTGATAACAAATAAGGTCTACATTTTAAATGGCTATAACTTATTCAACAAAAATGTGATAAAAAACAACACTTCAAAATTTGAAATGATTACAAGAAACATTATTTGAGATATTGAAAAGAAACTTCAATTTTGGATATTTTCAATATTAAAAAGGCACATAACTCTGAATCAACAAAAGCAAAATACTGGAACATCCAATTCGAACTTGATCTGTGTTTAGGGGTCTCTAACAATACATGTATTTCCAAATTTCAGATGATTTCATCAAGGCAAACTACAGTAGCCGGATATGCAAACCAATTTCAGAACGCTTCTTTGCAGGTGCTTAAAATTATTCTCCTATTGTATTACAAGACTTACCAAAACATCTGTGAAACATCTATTTTGGATCTTAATTTCAGATTTGTTGAATTCCTGATTTGCAGAATGCAGGATTTTGCATGTGACAAATAGATTTTTTTCTTGCCTAATAACATCTGATGTATGTGTGATGGTCTTCTGAAAAGAAATTAATAATAATAGTAATGTTAACTCACCTAAAACAAAAAAACAAAAAATACAGAAAGAAAGTGATTTCCAAACTCTCTGTGGGGGCAATGTATAAAGTCTCAGCTAAAATGGAATGCATTGATGTTAATGCAACTAAATATCAACCATCACTGAGATACCTTGAGCTGAAATAGTTCCAATTCATAAATTTTTACATATGTATATGCCACCTTTGGAAATCAATATCAAGTTATCACTCATTTAATATCAACATATCACTCATTTAATAAGAAACTAAATAAAAACTACTTCTACTAAAACAATTATGTAATAGTTAGAGCAAATACATGTCTGTTAATGATATAAGCTAATGTAAAATCAAAATTTAATGCTCTGTTTTTTTCCTTTATTCTTTATTAATCAAATGCACATTTATACCCTGAGGGGTTGAAAGCATATAGACAACAAACACAAACAATAAAATAAACACAATAGACAATAATTTAACTACAATGATGCAGGTGTAGAATCCACCCTCCTCAGTTCTATAGACTGTTTTATTACTGAAAAAAATGCAACAGGATAAATCCAAATAATTAAAACTTGATTTTTATGTTCCATTACAAAATTTACATCAATAGCATTAATTAATCTTGCAGTACTGTCTGTTATTAATCATTAATTAATCTTGCAGTACTGTCTGTTATTAATAATTAATTAATCTTGTAGTACTGTCTATTATTAATCATTAATTAATCTTGCAGTACTGTCTGTTATTAATCATTAATTAATCTTGCAGTACTGTCTGTTATTAATCATTAATTAATCTTGTAGTACTGTCTGTTATCAATCATTAATTAATCTTGTAGTACTGTCTGTTATTAATCATTAATTAATCTTGTAGTACTGTCTGTTATTAATCATTAATTAATCTTGCAGTACTGTCTGTTATTAATCATTAATTAATCTTGCAGTACTGTCTGTTATTAATCATTAATTAATCTTGTAGTACTGTCTGTTATTAATCATTCATTAATCTTGCAGTACTGTCTGTTATTAATCATTAATTAATCTTGCAGTACTGTCTGTTATTAATAAGTTTTGTGCAATAAAATATCCGAATCTACAGTATTTACTTTTCTTCTTGTGTGTCGATTTTCTTTTCTACAAAGATGCTTTTTCTTGTTGTCATTAAAATAAGTCTAGATCCACAGCTAACATACAGCTGTTTGCCTTGGTGTGAAACTTCCATACATCTTACAACCTCCTTGCCTAATTTTAGAAACATTGGTCCTGCTTGAGCTTCCTTAAAGAAAATAAACACAATGATAGAAATTATTTTTGGAAATTTACTGTTAAAACCATAAAACAATATGAAATTTTCCAAATCAATCGAGGTATCTTTATTTTCCAGCTATTGCATTTGATATTCCAATACAGTACCTGTTAACCATTACATACAAAGGCTATCAGAAATTATTGTGAAACAGTTTTAGACGATATCATAAAGCAAACTTTCAATCTTATATAATATTTAACTAACTTAAAATTTAGCTCTATTAGAGGCCATCTTGGTTGGGAGGTCATGGGTAAAACTTTTTTAAGCACCATTGAATGATCCTGATCATATTTTTCTTCAACACTATTATTTTTAGCTGACTGTTTCAAAGAGGACAATATGTCAGTTTGAGTCCAATTGTCCAATCATCCAATTTCAGGAAAAAAATTAAAATGTGCAACTATGAATGGAATCTGGACAATGCTAAGTGATAGCAATAGCTCAAAGGTCAAAGTAGTCTACAAAGGAAAAATTAGCATAAAAGAAATGAGATGGAAACAGAGGTGTGTAATACAAACAACTTTTACTGACCACAAGTAAATCTGATACAAGAAAAACAGCTATGGTTCCATTGGCTAATCCAACAAACACAAGGTCATCTTTCGAACTGAAAAAAGAAAATCTATGGTACTTAGTAAACAAAACTTTCTTATTAAAAGTCAGAAGCCAACAGATATATTCCAGATATTTGTCTGACAACCATATTATCAAAGCTGAATACATTCTTATTTTTCAAAATGGCCAATTGAAAATAAAACCTTTCTTGTTTTTGGTGAGTCTGTACTTGTGGATATGTGTTGAATTACATATGAACACATAACAAAATGTTTGTTTAGTAAGGGTTTAACGCCGTTTTCAGCACTTTTGGCTATTTCACAGCGACCACCAACCTTCAGTAGGAAAATTGGCAATCATTGTCAATTAAGGTGGGAGTCGAACACACCCGCCCGCCACAACCGCAGTGTTATAGGCTAGTGATCATTAATAGTCATGACGAACTACCTAGACCACTCGGTCTCTGAGGCCCCCCATAACAAAAAACATTACAGCTATAGACATATTGAAAGTAGAACATCAGCTCCACTTGACCTAATGAACAATTAATCATTACTGTGTGATGTCAAAACTATGGGAATTAATACTAAATTCGGCAATGGTGGACAGTACTGTCAAATCGGGTATATTTCAAACATTTTTCATTGTTGTGTATATGTTCTGTAATCAATTCAATTAGAACTTTCATTTTTGTTAAATCTAATAAACATATTTCAATGTCCAATTGTACTTTTAAGTGCAGTTCGAACTGAAATTAAATCATACCATGAATTTATATATATTTGTTGCCAAATCTCAAAGAATAGCATAGAGTAACACTGTACTGTATTCACACCCAATGTTAGAAGTGTAAAACTTACCCTGATATATATCTCATACAGAGGGCAACATCTTCAAGTAGTACTGTACCATGCACACACCCTAGGTTAGAAGTGTAAAACTTACCCTGATATATATCTCATACAGAGAACAGCATCTTCTAGTAGTATTGTACCTTGCACACACCCTAGGTTAGAAGTGTAAAACTTACCCTGATATATATCTCATACAGAGAACAGCATCTTCTAGTAGTATTGTACCTTGCACACACCCTAGGTTAGAAGTGTAAAACTTACCCTGATATATATCTCATACAGAGAACAGCATCTTCTAGTAGTATTGTAATTGCACACACCCTAGGTTAGAAGTGTAAAACATACCCTGATATATATCTCATACAGACAACAGCATCTTCTAGTTGTATTGTACCTTGCACACACCCTAGGTTAGAAGTGTAAAACTTACCCTGATATATATCTCATACAGAGAACAGCATCTTCTAGTAGTATTGTACCTTGCAAACACCCTACATTAGAAGTGTAAAACTTACCCTGATATATATCTCATACAGAGAACAGCATCTTCTAGTAGTATTGTACCTTGCAAACACCCTAGGTTAGAAGTGTAAAACTTACCCTGATATATATCTCATACAGAGAACAGCATCTTCTAGTAGTATTGTACCATGCACACACCCTAGGTTAGAAGTGTAGAACTTACCCTGATATATATCTCATACAGACAACAGCATCTTCTAGTTGTATTGTACCTTGCACACACCCTAGGTTAGAAGTGTAAAACTTACCCTGATATATATCTCATACAGAGAACAGCATCTTCTAGTAGTATTGTACCTCGCACACACCCTAGGTTAGAAGTGTAAAACTTACCCTGATATATATCTCATACAGAGAACAGCATCTTCTAGTAGTATTGTACCTTGCACACACCCTAGGTTAGAAGTGTAAAACTTACCCTGATATATATCTCATACAGAGAACAGCATCTTCTAGTAGTATTGTACCTTGCACACACCCTAGGTTAGAAGTGTAAAACTTACCCTGATATATATCTCATACAGAGAACAGCATCTTCTAGTAGTATTGTACCTTGCACACACCCTAGGTTAGAAGTGTAAAACTTACCTTGATATATATCTCATACAGAGAACAGCATCTTCTAGTAGTATTGTACCATGCACACACCCTAGGTTAGAAGTGTAAAACTTACCCTGATATATATCTCATACAGAGAACAGCATCTTCTAGTAGTATTGTACCTTGCACACACCCTAGGTTAGAAGTGTAAAACTTACCCTGATATATATCTCATACAGAGAACAGCATCTTCTAGTAGTATTGTACCTCGCACACACCCTAGGTTAGAAGTGTAAAACTTACCTTGATATATATCTCATACAGAGAACAGCATCTTCTAGTAGTATTGTACCTTGCACACACCCTAGGTTAGAAGTGTAAAACTTACCCTGATATATATCTCATACAGAGAACAGCATCTTCTAGTAGTATTGTACCATGTTCACACTCCATCTTAGTAGTATTGTATAACCATATTCTACACTCTTCTGTACCTATCAGTAAGTATTCTTTTTCTTTTCTCAAGTGCAGGAAACACATGATTCTACCATGCTTAAAAATAGCACCCTGAAAAGAATGTGTTTAAGAAATAATATAAAAAGACTAAACTTTTTAATAGTAAATGAAAGCAGGCATCAAAATCAAAAGTGTCATAGAAATATTGCTGCAAATCAGATAATCAATGATTTCTTAGACCTAAGTAATCAGGGTTCATACTTCAGCTTTTTCTATGAAAAATTCCATGACTTTTTCAGAATAAATTCTGAATTTTGTTCACCTATTGCAACAAAATTCCAATGTTTAAGAACTAAGTAAACAGACTTATTCATTCAAAAAGTATGCAGGCGTTTCAGGTACTAATGAAATTCATTGTTGAGTAGAGTATGTATACCTTTGTCTCCATCAATGTATCAACTTGGAGATCTAATCTAGACAACTGTACACACTCATTGTTACCACTAGCAGCCCATAGATATACTTTATTTCTATCAGTCTTCTGAAATATAATATGTTGTTGTTTTCAGTGAAGTGTAGTCAATATAGTGTATATTTCATTTAATTCAGAAAGCAGAATCTTTTTCTTCCAGATTTTTATTTTTTAACAGATAAATGTATTAAATTTACCCTTTTGAACTTTAATTATCATACAATATAACTAGAGGCTCTCAAGAGCCTGTGTCGCTCACCTGTATCTACTGTGGTTTTTGAAATCATGTAAAATAAGGTTAAAATCATAATGAAAAGCATTAATAAATTGCTTTGCTGAGCACAGCTGGATACGACTGCAGAGGTCCAACCCTGAACATTTGGGGCAAAAATGGACACAATATTCGTGCTTGATACAGGTCTGAATTTAGATTGTAATCAAATATTTGACACATAATAGGTTTTTGACATAGAATAACTGTAGTCAAAGAACTTAGAATTGGTCACATGATTTGAATTTATATTCAATTCTTTGCTTTTTGTGCAATACACTATGCTGTTGCGAATTGAACCTCACCTCCAAAAAACAAAAATTTTACCCCTTTTTTTTTGCTTTTGTGCAATAAACTATGCTGTTGCATATTGACCCCCCCCCCCCCAAAAAAAAAAAAAATTCTTTTACAACCCCCCCCCCCCCCCCCCCCCCCCCCCCTGCCCTTTTTTTTGCAAAAAAAAAAAATATTTGAAGAAATTTTCTTTTTAATTTCTGAAAACTGAAATGAGAAATAATTGCCCCCCCCCCCAAATTTCTTATTTATCCCCCCTAAATCCCTCCCCCCCCCCCCACTTTCCCTTTCCAAAAAAAAAAAAAAAATCTTTCCCTCAAGATATGCTCATAATCCCAATTCAAATTTCTCATGGAGTTTGCAAACATAATTACCCATTTAATACATCATAATAGTCCAGTCAGACTAAGTTTTAACCTCAAACTAATTGCAACAGAAAATGTTTTAGTTATAATCTATAGCATTAAGCCCCAAATATACACAGAAAAAAGTCTCATAAAATCAAACTTGAGGAAAACTCAAAATCAGCATTTTTAATTTCCTATGGAAATTAACATTGGAAAGGGGAGATAACTCTGAAAAAATGAGTTTTTTTTGTCAGTTTTTGGTTGATTTTCTTAAAATTCATGTAAAGTATGATACTTTGATGGGGTTATAAGTTCGTATTTCACTATATTATATAATCTTCTGCTCATGAAATGTCCAAAATGTTATGGGTATTTTTATTTTTTTTGTGTGCATTTTTCATTAAGGAAATTGCAAATTTGTGCCTTTGTGACCATTTTGAAAAAATAATGTGAAAATTTGGTATTGTTTATATCTGTAAATTATATTTGATCAGCATCTACCTTGTTTAAAGAAACTTTAAACCACAAAAAGAAGAATATATGCTTAATTATTTTTATTAAATTTGAGATTCTTTACCTTGACAAGTTGAAAAATTTAATAAATGGTCAACTAATGATTTACGAAATCTAGATTGTAGCTTGATAAAAGATATGAAAAAAACTTTAGAGTTGTTTGTTATACTCTAAAGAAGGCTAAAATATCAAGAATCAATACATTCTGCTGAAAAGAAGCGGTAAAGTTATAATTTTGTATCGATTTTTATTGATATTTCTGCCTTTTTCGCAGAGTTATCTCCCATTTTCAATGCAAATGTTCATAGGAATTTTAAAATTGTGATTTTTTAATCTTCTTCAAGTTAGATTTTGTTAAACTTTTTTCTGTGTATATTTGGGGTATAATGCTAAAGATTAAAACTTAAAAATCTTCTTTTGCAATTACTTTAAGGTTAGGGTCATACTTATGCTAGATTGACTGGACTATAAAAGTCTTAAAATAGAAAATGACATATAGCTAAAATTAATATTAATTAATAGTAACTTCTAAAAATAAATTGACAGCTATAAATCACCCCAAGACAATCTACATTTCTTTATACATAATTTAGAAGCTGTGTAAGGGAAGTATATTTCAAACATTATTACTCTTGTTAGATTTTCTCTACTCATAGCAGTTTTCAAGATATTAGAAAAAACTTGCATTTTACCCCTTATGTTCTATTTTTAGCCATGTCGGCCATGTTGGTTGGCAAGCGAAGTCATCGAACATATTTTTTAAACAAAATACCCTAGTGATAATCATGGCCAAGTTTGGGTAAATTTGTTTCAGTAGTTTCAGAGAAGATTTTTGTAAAAGATTACAAAAATTTACAAAAAAATTTAAAAAAAATTGACTTTAAAGAGCAATAACTCCTTCAGGGGTCAATTGACAATTTTGGTCATGTTGATTTAATTGTAGATCTTACTTTGCTGAACATTAATGCTGTTTACAGTTTATCTATATCTATAATAATATTCAAGATAATAACCAAAAACTGCAAAATTTACTAAAATTTACCAATTCAGGGACAGCAACCCAACAACGTACGCCAAGTGATGAGAAAAGCTCACTTGACATTGCAGGTCAGGTGAACTAAACAGCATTAAGGTAATTCATTATAATAATGTAAAATTTACTAAAAGTTACATTACTACCTGAACAGCAATACATTCCACTGTCAACCCTTTTGTCAGAAATATTCTTTGTTTCAGATTTATGATATCTGGTTTTCGAAGTCT
Organism: Mytilisepta virgata; assembly: GCA_028015205.1. Taxonomy (NCBI): domain Eukaryota; kingdom Metazoa; phylum Mollusca; class Bivalvia; order Mytilida; family Mytilidae; genus Mytilisepta; species Mytilisepta virgata. The sequence continues at coordinate 93,541,883 of CM051519.1, read as the reverse complement.
CTCGCATATCTTTGAAGACTAGAAAAAAAACTTTAAATATATTACAGGATTCCTGGCATGTATACCCATATATAATATCTCATATATCATGAGAAATAATTATAGATTTTAGCCATCGTTTCTGGGTTGGTATTAGATAAACCAGCTCTATTAGTAATAGTTTGTATTCGTAATATTTATCACTACAGGATATCGGGTAAACGAATATACCGGCAAATGGGATATCATTTCAAAACACCAAATCATTTCCTATATGTTATGTATTAAAATCTCCGGCTATTTGGATATCGGATAAGAGAATATACTGCCCAATTGAATAAAAAAAATGCTAAAGTAGTGACCAAAGTCATTGAAATCGAATATTTTTAATTACAGGTAAACATCCCGGAAGTGCCTCAGGTAACGATGTCAGTGATTTGCATAGTAAAAAATGTACAATTTATTAATAAAAATCGTTCTTTAATGTGTTTTGTTTTTTATTACATGTATAATTATAAAGTTTCTGAAATGGTTTTGTGTATTTGTGTGTTGTAGCAAGGAAGTACATCGAGAAAATGTCGTTCACTCGGACACGCTTTGTCCGTGTAGTGGTGACAAAAAATAAATGTTTAATAAAAGAAACAAGATTTCTTTAGAAATGTATCATGTTGTGTATTAAATGTTCTCCAACAAGTTTCTGGTCGGTTAAAATCCATGCATCCCATACAGATCGATTGTGTTACACACGCCATTTATATTTTACCTCTGTAGTTACATACAGTTAAAATGAAATCATCGGAACCTTTTATACGAAAAGTTAAGTAAATGTACCAAAAAGCGTTTACAAAAGGAATAAAAATTAAAAGATATATTTATTCATTAGTTTATTAAAAGTTAATATTTTTTTTGCGTTCATGATCAGCTTGGATCACATGAATAGCGATGTCAACAGTCAATAAATATGAGCTACAAACAAGCCTATGTGATATTGATTTCACTGTAGATATGTCGTCAATTTGAAATAGCTGAGGTCAAATCAATCAGCGGTTTAACACCTGTCATTGTCTATACACTTCACAGAGGAAATAAAAACACACAAAAAAGGAAGTTATTTTATTTTTGACACTCAGACAAACATTTTATCATTTTAATAATTCACAACAGCTGACAATAGCGGCAATACACATTTGACAGCATATGATCCATCACACGATACTCTTTAATCTACAGCATTAATCTAAAACAACAGGTTAATTGACAGAAAATGAATTGACCCTTCAACTTAAGTCAATAAATAACGACCTATCAACGGTTGTGAGTTCAATCCCGTAATATCTTGCTAATATCTTGGAGACAGAGTGATTTCGCTTTGCTGAAAACGGGTTTACCGGACAATCGAATACTCCGGGAAATAGAATAATTTTGGCTGACATTTCTCGTATCCAATTACCCGGAGTCTACTGTAAATCATTTTTGTTACTTATTATTATTTTAAAATAATTTTATTATTTTCTACTATATAAGCCACAATCAAGATAGTAGAATTTTGCTGTACTTTGAAATAAATACCATGCACAATTTGTTTACATAAACATTAAACACTAATTATCATTCTGTTACCTCAGGTCTTTGATCAGGACCGTAATGAAGACAGTCACTTAATAGAGTCTGTATTCCTGGCCAAGGGGGACACCCCCTCTCTGTAATTGGATAAAATGGTATTCCCTATTATAAAATAAAAATATGTTTGATTCATTACTGTATGTTTATCAAGCAAATAATTTTTAATAAACAAGAGTGGACACAGTACATGAGACATGTCTGAGTATGCACAGGGATACAGAATGATTATGTGATACCCAACATTTTGCAAATCAAAGGAAAATGTGTTAAAAGAAATTGAGGTCAAGGTCAAAAGGCAGGTGTCATACAGATATGTATCCACTAAGAAGTATCTATTGACCAAATATGGTGGGTCTAGGTATTAAAGTTGCTGAGAAATGGACCTAATCTCGAAAATGTGACAAAGTCAGTCAAGCATGCAATTGACATCAATGTCCAGAGACAGGTGTCAGACTTGCATGTACCCACTAAGAACTATCTATAGATCAAATACGGATGGGTCTAGGTATTACAGTTGCTTAAAAAAGGACTTAATCAAGAAATTTGGATGAAAGTCACTCAACCATGAAATTGAGGTCAAGGTCCAGAGACAAGTGTCAGACGGGCATGTCAGATTGGCATGTACCCATCAAGAAATATCAATAGACCAAATACAGTGGGTCTAGGTATTACAGTTTCTGAGAAATGGACTTAACCACGAAAAAGTGACTAAGTCACTCAAGCATGAAATTGAGGCCAAGGTCACAAACCAGGTGTAAGACTGACATGTACCCACTAAGAACTATCTATTGACCAAATATGTTGGTTCTAGGTATTCTAGTTGCTCAGAAATGGACTTAACCATGAAAAAGTGACAAAGTCACTCAAGCATGAAATTGAGGTCAAGGTCCCAAGCCAGGTGTCAGATAGGCATGTAACCACCAAGAACTATCTATAGACCAACTATGGTAGGCCTAGGTATTACAGTTTCTGAAAAATGGACTTAACCACGAAAAAGTGATGCAGGTCACTCAAGCATGAAATTGAGGTCAAGGTCAAAAGGCAGGTTTCAGACTGACATTTATCCTCCAAGAACTATCTAATGACCAAATACAGTGGGTCTAGATATTACAGTTTCTGAGAAATAGACTCAACCACGAAAAAGTGACAAAGTCACTTGGGCATGAAATTGAGGTCAAGGTCCCAACCCAGTTGTCAGACTGGCATGTACCCACTAAGTACTATCTATAGACCAAATATGGTTGGCCTAGGTATTACAGTTGCTGAAAAATTGCCGCTGTTGGAAAGTAATACCTATATTTCGCCTCCGCAACTTTTCATTGCAGGTGAGACAAGAACAATGCATAACTTGATATAACGTCATAAAAAATGATTTATAAACATTTTTCTGTCAATAAAAAATTTCTTATATTACAAAAATAAAACTGAAATAGTTTCCATTTCACTTTCTATATAACTGTTACACAATCACAGCATATCAAGTTTTTATCTCTGGTACCAAAAATACTCCAGGTTCAAAGCTTGATCATTCAAAAATACCTCAGCTATAGCCCTGTCCATTTCACCTTTACATTCCATTTCACTGAACAGATGTTTCCCATTGGTCAGAAGTGAGTACAGAGTAATGCCATAGGAAAATACATCTGCCTATAAAATATCCTGTTGTTTTTAGTTATGAACAAATTACAAAGGGTTGGAGAGATGTCAAAAGAGCCAAATGTGAATTTAAAAAAAAGAAGAAAGAACAGATTATAATGATGTTCTACAATATAAGGATAACAACTGTACAAATAAATAAAACTGCTCTAGAATTCTATTATTTCATATACACTGTATATTGTATCAAATTACTTTATGTTTTTCAAAAGGCATGCATTGTGTCTTAACTTGAATTTAAAATTTCTGACCTAAAAAACTTCAACCTAACAACATTATACAGAATAAGCATTTTATTTTACTGAATACAGAACCTGGACACCCCTCCCCCATAGACACTCAGCTATAACTTGAATCCAGAAAGGTGATGAATGTTCAATTAATACAGATGTTTCAATAAATGTCTGACAATTCTAAAAATATTTACCTTGAAGGAATATGTTTCTCCTCTGATTACCTCTGGAGCTCTGTAAGCTAGTGTTCCCTCTTGTGACATTAGGCCGTGTAACATGGAAAATCGTGCTATTCCATAGTCTGATATCTTAGCATTTATCTAGATATATATTTTATTGATATCATGATATATGTGATGCTAACATGTATATTGTGTCCTATTCTTTTTATAATTACCAGTAATTTAATTTGGCAACTTCGTAAGTGTTTTCATAGTAGTTTCAACAGTAAATAAAAAGTTCATTCATGAAAAAAAGTCGGAGCAGTAATATATCATATAACAAAATTACTTAAAAAATCATTCAAAAAACTTAATACTGATCAGCGCTTCTCAAAATTAAAAAGTGCAAACATAAAACTAAACATGGTGATCAAAAGCAATAAGCTCATAAGAAATCAACTTTGGAAATTCATGAAAAGAGACCTTTTGTTTGTTCGTTTATTTGGGGTTTTACGCCGTTTTCAGCACATTTGGCTATTTCGTAGGAGCCAGTTTTTATTGGTGGAGGAAGCCGGAGTACACAGAGAGAACCACCGACCTTCGGTGGGGAAATTGGCAATCCTTGTCAATTAAGATCGGAGTCGAACACACCCCGCCACAGGTGAGATTCAAAATCGCAACCTCAGTGTTGGCTAGTGATCATAAGTAGTCATGACGAACTACCTACTACCTAGACCACTTGGCCACTGAGGCCCCAAAAGAGATCCTAGAAAAAATAAGGGGCCAAGTTAAATAATCTCTATAGCAATGCTTACCAAAGATTTAGGGTCCAGACTAAATATCAGTACATTATCTGGTTTCATGTCTCTGTACACAATCATCATTTTATGAAGATATGCTAGACCCTCTGCAACCTGAAATCATAAACTCAGATAAATAGGTAGGAACAAATATGGAGGATAAATTACAGACCTGATTTTGACAACTTGGAAAAAAGAGCAGAAATGATACTTTGTCAGCCATTTTACTATGCATAATAAAGGAACTGCAATGGACAAAATATAGACCTCCAAAATATTAGGTATGAAATTACTGACACAAACACCTGCATGCATATGACAGAGCAAACAAATAAAAACTTGGGCTTCGATACGTATAAAATATGCATTGAGAAATACTACCCGTCGGTTCTTAATAACATAAAAGCACTCATTCCAAGTGATCTTCAAGCTTTTAAAAGTATATATTTCAGACATAATTTTGAAAACCAGGACAAAGTGGGGAAATGATACTTTGGCAGCCATTTTACTAGATATAACAAGGGCAACAAGAAGTGTGGTATCCCCTCACCGTGAAAAATTTGACCTTGAAATTTGTACATGTACAAGTGTTCACAAGAGTGTAAAGAATTTACAAGTTCCACTGTGACCTTAACCTTTGATATATGACCTTGAAAATCCATAGGGTTCTAGATATTCATAAGGACTAAGTATGTGCCAAGGTTGGTCAAAATCCCTTGAAAGATGTTGAGTCAATAGAGTTCACAATGGTGTTATGATTTACAAGTTCCATTGTGACCTTGACCTTTGACCTTGAAAATCAGTAGGGTTCTAGATATTCATAAGGACTAAGTAAGTGCCAAGTTTGGTCAAAATCCTTTGAAGGATGTTAATCTAGAGGGTTCACAAGGGTGTTACCGACAGATGGACAGATGGTAGCGTTACTATATCCCTTTGCAACTTTGTTGGTGAGGGGATAATAAAGGGACCTTAAAGGAAAAATATGTAAAAATTGTAATTCAGCTTTAAAGCAGAAACTAGAGGCTCAGTGGGCTGAGCCTGTATCGCTCACCTGACAAAATGCTTCTACAAACTTCCATTAATTCTTTGGTTGAATTTGCTTCAAAAGTTTCAGAGCAGATGATCAAAATATATTTTTCTCATAGGATCCAAAGTTAAAAGTATTTCCCCTCTGGCGGCCATGTTTTTCTCAGATTTGAACATAATGAGCCAACTTTGTAAAGGACCTTCTATACATCATTCCAGTACAGTTTTATTCAATTTGCTATTACAGTTTTAGAGGAGATGATCAAAATATGTTTTTTTCCATAGGCATGTATGTTAAACTATGTTCCTGCTGTCAGCCATGATGTTTGTCGCACTCGAACGAAATGAGCAATCCCTCTAAAGGACCTTCCATACATCATTTCAGAACAGCTTGGTTAAATTTGCTCAAGTAGTTTCAGAGGAGATGAACTTTAACATGTTTTCCCATAGGGTCCAATGTTAAACTATGTCCTGCGCAGGCAGAAATGTTTTACAGCGGATCAGAAAAATTTCAACAATCTCAGTATGGCCATTTATTTTTAATTAGTTGGTTTACAGATCCGCCGACCCGATTTGGCCGATTTGAAGAAAAAAAATAAAATTGAAAATTTGGGTTTTTTATTACCGCCGACCCTCTGAAATCAGCCATCCCAAAAATAAAAATAAATTAAAATCCTTTTTGTATCATAATTTCATTAAAGATTATGTTCCAATTCGTCTAAAAATAGATTATCCATTAATAAAATACTTGTAAACATGATCCAAAAAAAAATCTATTTATAGCCGTTAGTTGATGCCAATTTGCGAAACAAGTTTTATGAAACGAATTTCCCGTTAGAATCCATGCGGCTTTTAAGTTCGTTTTGTATGAATATCTTGATTCCGTAAGATATCGAATCCACTCATTTTATATTGTCGTAGTCCCTTAAAAAGGCAATGGTCTACTGAACAACACCTTTCAAGATAAATGTTCTGACATTTGGGTTTCAAATCATTTGCAACCTTTGTATATTTGGCAATATAACCAAGATAGTTCAAAAGTACACGATTTTCCCTCTTTTTTTTCTTTTTTTTCCCGACCGACCGACCCTATTTTTTAAAAAAAAAATCCGTAAACCAATTAATTAAAAATAAAAGGCCTATAGGACATTCCATACATCATTCCTTTAAAGTTTGGTTAAATTTGCACAAGTAGTTTCAGAGGAGATGAACTTTAACATGTTTTCCCATAGGGTCCAATGTTAAACTATGTCCTGTGCTGGTAGCCATGTTTTATGGCGGATCGGAAAAATTTTGGCAATCTTAGTAAAGGACCTTCCATACATCATTCCTGTAAATTTTGGTTAAATTTGCTCAAGTAGTTTCAGAAAAGATGAACTTTAACATGTTTTCCCATAGGGTCCAATGTTAAACTATGTCCTGTACTGGCAGCCATGTTTTACAGCGGATCAGAAAAATTTGCCAATATTAGTAAAGGACCTTTCATACATCATGCCTGTAAAGTTTGGTTAAATTTGCTCAAGTTGTTTCACAGGAGATAAACTTTAACCTGTTTTCCCATAGGGTCCAATGTTAAACTATGTCCTGCTCTGGCAGCCATGCTTTTTGGTGGATCGGAAAAATTTCGGCAATCTTAATAAAGGACCTTCCATACATCATTCCTGTAAAGTTTTGTTAAATTTGCTCCATTGGTTTTGGAGGAGATGATCAATATGTGAAAGTTTACAGATGACGGACGCCAAGTGATGGCAAAAGCTCACATGGCCTTTGGCCAGGTGAGCTAAAAAACATGTTAATAATTGATTATGAAATTTTATAACTTATTATCTGCCCCAACCAAATGATTTTTTGATTAATCGATTGTCAGACCATTACTACCAAATCATGACATATTTTGGTCACATATTTGAGAAAACAAATGATAAATGATAATAATTATGGGTCGAGAACATTTTACCATCTGTAATGTAGTTTTACAAAGAATGTTAAATTACCTGCAATGCTATTTTGTACTGCATTATTTTCTCCAATCTTTCTGTTCCTTTTAATATCACACCTAAAGACAAATCTTTGGCCAACTCCAAGATCATAATATGTGGATTAATACCAACAGCCAACAGGGATACAACACTTGGATGCTTTAAACATCTCAATACTGTAGCCTAAAAAATAATAACGATTACATATATTTATATCAAAAAGGCAATATTGATACAGAGTAAATTTCAGTAACATGCAAATATTTGGGTTCTGAAAAAATCCCTTAAAAAGATTATACCCTAACCTACCATAGTAAGTGCCTCTATTCAGCAATAACTTGTCTTGAGGGACCATTCTTTTTTATATCTCTTTGCAGTGGATCTCATAAAAAGGGAGCACCATTAAAGTTTCAGAGAGAAGGTTGAGGTGTCTATCAGGAATAGCTGTTTTAATGTTAATGGCGAAAAAGTAGCAAACTTCAAGTGACCCGCCATGTTGTTGACAATATGGAACACATGATCAAGATCTAGCACCAGTTTTGGAGCATCTCACAATTCATTTTTACTTTATTATGCAATGTGTTGAACGTTTGTTTACCAGAACTTTGTTGACATTCGTCTTGTTAGAATATATATAACCATAACTTATTAATATCTAATAAGAGGATTTGTTTTCTAAAAATTGTTCATTTCATTTAAATATTTGAAATTTATTCCTCTTAGAAACGCAAATACACAAGTCCATTACAAACTTGTTTTGCATTTCTTTTCGAAAGTCAACTTCCAGGTAGGAAAACAATCAATAAAATTTATTATAAAACGTTCTTATTTCAACTATTTTTAATTAAAGTAGATGGTTGAAATGGTTTAGAAAGACGAACTAAACACTCGATAAGGACTGAAAGTAATTAACTTACTGAACATGTTAAAATGACCAATTATCAATAGCCGGTAAAAATTATGGACTCTGTTGTTTGTAAATTAAATTGAATTTCCCTCATGTTTGCACTTCTGCAACTTTTCATATTCATTCGCTAAATTTTGATGGACTCAATATACAGTCTTCTTTAAAACCCAATTGTTATTCGATAGAGTTATCTTTCTATAAATGATATTCTTCAGTAAATATCTGCATACAATTGTATGGATTGTAAATTGATTTAAATCTTATTAACTTCATAAGAACTATTTGCAGATTAGAAGTACTTTGTCCCAGGAAACTGTCGTGGCAACAATAATCCAGCACAACTAGTTATCAACCTCCCAGTGCTTGACTAAAAATATGGTATTTTGGGGAAGAAAAAGGTTGAAACTCACCCGTACATAAATATGTATTAAAATTTATGATAATAGATATTTGTAAAAGAAAGGTCCCAAAACTTCAGAAATTATATAAAACTAAAAACAATAGAAATCTATTACATGAAAAACCCTTTACATACTTCTTGTCTTAACATCTTTAATGGATGAATGTCACCGATCGCTGCAAATACTTTCACTGCTACTTGCTGAAAAAGACAACTACACAACTACACTTTAAGATTATCTCCCCTGGATAACTTAGTTAAAGGAGAGAAGTGAGTCTCATTTTGAAGAATTTTCCTTATTAGTAGTCAATCAAAATCACTTAAGTTAAAAATAGTTATCACATCTAAGCACATGACCAGGTTAAGCTTTTGGATAAGCTGTGAAGAAAACTCGTAGTAACTTTTTTTCATAATTTCAGAAATTCCAGATGTTATTTCAAGGAATTATCTTTTTTCACCTTTATTAAAATCCAATTATAGTCATTTTAAAGAAAATATCAAAGAAATAAATATCGAAACTGCCTATGAAATTATTTCAGTCATATTAGCAGACAGAAATTTGAAATATTTTTCAGAGATTTTTACACATACCTCAGATTTGTAAGTAGCCATGTAAACAGCACCATACCCACCATCACCTAGTAGTTTATCTAAACTGTAGATAACCAAAAATATTTTGTTATTTTTTTTCCCAGAGGCTCCAAGGAGCTGGTATTGCTTACTTTGATTTCAACTGATCACATAAGGGAAAAATAAGAAAAGAAAATGTTTAAACAGAAGTTTATGAAGACAAACAACAACAGTATCTCAGGGTGACAGCAAATCAGCCAATATCCTTCAATTATAATTACAGTTATCAATTATTCAAAAAGAAATTTATGTGAATGCATTAATTACTGTTAAACACACTTCAATGTTATATGATCTATTCTCCTATTCGTGACGTGTTTAATCGGTTGGATAAAATACAAAATATTTCTAACCACTTCCCGTTGATTAAATTTCTATGTGGGAATTACCGCCGTTTTTTTCCTACAGTTGTTGGATCGATAAACTAGAGAAGTCCCGAAATGACCATGATGACGTCTATGTTAACAAACTACATGGCAATGACATTTTCTTGAGGTTTTTGTCGAAAATCATAGAAGAAACAGATTCTCCTTGAATTTACTCATGAGTTATGGAATTTCTCCACCCTCAATAGTTAAATTTTAGATTTTAACATGCTTGCAAAAGCTTGTGTGTTGAAAATCGAAAATTTAACTATCTCGGGTGGAGAAATTCCATAACTCACTCAGACCTGAAGGAGAATCTATATTTATTTGTTTTCAAACCTCTTTAATTCATTCTATGTTTTAATGTATTGTATCTATGTGTTTGTATACAATACATTAATTTATAAATAAGATATGTTTGAACTAAACAACAGATGTAAGGTGTATGTACATGAGAAGCCACACTAATATACTACCAGAACATGGTACAAACAGCATCTACATTGTAACTAAATAAACTACCTCTCTGAGAAATCCAGCTGTGATTTGTCAACTATCAAATCAGGATTTAGATCCATAAATACAAGCTCTGGAGCCTACATAAATATATTGTAAAAATATGCATTTAGAAATATAAGGAAATATCGGAATGACAGCAAACTGTATTCTCTTTCATCAATGTTTGGGGCCACCCACTAACCAGCCTGGCCACTATACTTCACTTTATAACCATACTGTAACCAAAGATTTAACAAGAATGCACGCGATGTCATGCTAAGAATACCCCCACTCATAATTTAAAGTATCTGCAAACAGGAAGTAGGTGTCGGACAGTAATAGAAAAGTTCACACGCATTACAACTTATTGTTGTAAAGCTGCTGACTAAGTATGAAATCATTTCATTCAGTAGTTTCTGAGAAAAGTGAGACGAAAATATTTGTTGGACGAACAGACAGACGAACGAATCAACTATTGAAAAAGGTGAAAGCAATATAGCCCCCACTTTTAGAGTGGGAGTATAAAAATGTAGTCATAAAATTCTATTTTGAATTCATAACCATAAATCAAAGTGCATAGCACTGGTAGGGTTAGGTTGCTAGCATTTGACTTTTATTTGTACAAACATTGCTGATGATTATTTCAATGCTTTTTGTTTGTACAATGTATTGCAAAATAGGTTTTGGTATTGAATTCTTTTTATTAACAGTATTATTTACAAGGAAATATATCAATTATGAAAGTTAACGAGCTCTGCGGAAAAAGTGTCTATTATATAATAATGTTCCTGTGGGTAGGTGACTGATTTTTTTTTAAATTGACAGCATATGTATTGCTTTGGTTTCAAAATATACAGTGATTTTTTAAAACGTATATTTTCGCAACACAGTGTATCTGAGCTGAAGGTTCTACTACTCAACTTTACTGCGCATGTCTGTACATAAATATGCACTAATCAATCAAAGAAAGCACGAGTCGGCTAACGCTTCTTGAATTATCACTCTAAATTGAATTTTTTTAAAAAGTCAAACGCATAATAATGATTTGATGAATTAAAATAAACAGAAATCAAAGGTCTTCAAGTTATTAAGGTTATATAAAAAGACAAAGTTTGGACAATTGTAGAAGGGGGTCATTTCTATTTACACTACATTGCGCATGTGCAGGTAGATCAGAACGTAAACATTCAAGCTTTCAATTAAAATAAACCCATTATACCTTCGATAATACAGTTTTCTAAATTAATGATAAACACAGTGTTTTTCAATCTTAATGTGCAAGTTGTCGGAATTTCAAATAACCTGTATGCAATTCTATCACTGACCAACAGGTTTGACAAAATGAAGTCACGATGATCAGGTCAAAAGGTTAATCAAATACACAAAAAGAACGTAAACATTCAAGCTTTCAATTAAAATAAACCCATTATACCTTCGATAATACCGTTTTCTAAATTAATGATAAACACAGTGTTTTTCAATCTTAATGTGCAAGTTGTCGGCATTTCAAATAACCTGTATGCAATTCTATCACTGACCAACAGGTTTGACAAAATGAAGTCACGATGATCAGGTCAAAAGGTTAATCAAATACACAAAATACCATCAGAATTACAAGAAGAATAGGCAAATAATGTGCAAAATATGTTCTGTATAAGTTAACAATCACGTTCACAACAAAAATGGAACTTACCTTTGAAATCTTTTGAAAATAAACCTGATTGTAATCCTTCCCAAAATATCCGTGCAAATGTAAACATTCAAAATCCTTACGCCGATAGCATTGTACACTTTAAAAGGTGCGAATACTTTACACGGCTTTCAAAACAAAAAGGAAATCGTCAATAAAACACACATCTTTTATTAAATAACTGGACAATTACACTTCTCGGTGTGTTTCAGTTACATTTCTATTAAAAAACAACTGCACCAGCAACAACAAATATTAGGACTATTTTACCGCGGAATGTTTATTTTCTTATATGATATTCCAATATAAACATAGTCGTAATTCGAAAAATATGGAGGTTTCTTTGCGCATGTGTCATCTCAAAATCGAGATAAAAAGCTGCTTAACTAGCCTTGCTTAAGCTTCAATCCTAGATAAGCTTGCATATTTACTCATAAAAACATAGTTTCAAAAACTTCTGGTCCAACTTTTTCCACAAAACACCAGATTTCCAAAATTTCCTTCATTGTCTAACCAAACGACCGACGGCATAAGGGTTTTGGTTGCTTAGCAACCTAACCCTAAAAATCATTCATTCCATAAATGGGCACCTGTATAATCTCCTGAAATCAGGATTTAGTGTTCATCATATAAATTTTCATCACTAAAAATTTTATTGTCTACCTTTTTATCATCTGAATCTTCTTTAAAATCATTGCAAGCAGAGGCTTCTTGGAGGCCTGTAACACTCCACTAAAAATTTAATGAAAATCTGACTAAGCTGACCTTTTTTTAAAAGTAACCATAGGCAGATCCTAAGGAGAAAAAAATTATTATTTTTTTTTTAAAATTTTTTCAGTGTTTAAAGCTTTGTTATAAAAATACACACCAAGGCAGATATCTTAACCATTCCATCATGTATATCACAGTAAACCATTTCCTGTTGTTCTGTTCTTTTAAGCAGTTCATCTAATCTGAACAATTTGATATTATTTTCTGTAAAAAAGAAACATAGATAAACTTTTAGGTGTTCAGCATTAAGGATGAGATTGCTCAATAATTTAACATTTCAAGATCTATAAACTATCTTTAAACTTTTTGTAACAGCGGTGTTCACAATTGAAGATAAATATTTATGTAAACAAACAAGAACTATAATTTATTTTTCAGAGGACTTTCAAAAGTCTACATTTTAGTAATTTCAGACATGTTGAATAGCTATTTAATAAAATTTTCTGTTAGCCTTCTATTAAAATTATTTCTCCTATTCTTGACTTGTTTAATTGGTGGGATAAAAATACATAATATCTTTAACCACTTCCTGGTGATTAAATTTCTACGTGGGAATTACCGCCCTTTTTCTACAGTTATTGGAACGATAAACTAGAGAAGTCCCAAAATGACGTCTATGTAAACAAACTACATAGCAACGACATTTTCTTGAGGTTTTTGTCGAAAATTTAACTATCTCGGGTGGAGAAATTCCATAACTCACTTGTACCTGAAGGAGAATCTATATTTATCTTACTGTGTAATTTTTTCTTGTGATGGAACATGATTTCCTTTCTGTAACCAAAACATGCCCTAATCCGATAATGTCATATTCTTTTTTGTGTGTATATCAAAAGAATCACATAGTGAGAATTAAAAATCTGCTCTTAAACAAAAGTACATGTAAAATCATTTATGTGTTGGCTAATTTAATACAAAATTTATGACTAAAGGAAACAAGATTGCTAAACATAGCCATATGTCCCCCCCCCTCCTTCCCCGAAGCCCCACAAGATATGCAAAATGTGTATTATTGAAATGGCGGCACAGAATGGATGTCAACACATAATAAAAAAGATTGCAGTATAATACAAATAAAAATTTGGTTCACAAAGTGTTCCTGTAGTGTCACATGCACAAAAACATTAAAGTCCCATAACTCCCGTAAAATTTGTCGAATCAACATTGCGGTGCAATAAGATCAAGTACAAGTTGTGACTAACAATCCAACAAAATCTGAACGAAATTCCGATCAGCAGTCTCAGAGGAGTTGTGTCCACAATGTGTTCCTATAGTGTCACATGCACAAAAATGTTAAAGTCCCATAACTCCCGTAAAATTTGTCAAATCAACATTGCGGTGCGATAGGATCAAGTACATGTTGTAACTAACAATCCTACAAAATTTGAACGAAATCTGATCAGCAGTCTCATAGGAGTTGCGTCCACAATGTGTTCTTATAGTGTCACATCCACAAAAACCCCCATAACATTTTTCAAATGAAAATTATAGTGCAATATTTACTGTCTATAAATTGTATAAAATAGCAAATTAACGAATTTCTTCCGGTTATAACAGTGCTCAAACCTGATACGTTGTAGATTTGTTTCATTATACAGTAAATCATGTTTGAACTTCACTAGGAATAAAGATTAGATAATAAGTTCATTTATAAAGGTCAAATCAGGAATATTCAATGTACAGTCGAACTTGTCTATCAAGGGCACTCAAGAGACCAGAAAAAAGTCCCCTTTATGAGCAGGTGCCCTCTATACAGAGGTTTATTTTACATGCTCTGTTCATCAACGGGACTTTTACTGTGCTCTTTATAGACAGTGATTTGCTACATGTATGTAGAGGTGCCCTTTAAAGCAGGTAAATTCTTAAATAAAACATATGGTTCAGTTTAGAATACACTACATTCTTTTAATGATAAACAAAACATTGTAAACATTACCATCACACCCAATACAAGGAACCAGTTTATCCAGTAACTCTCGTCCAATGTATGGATCAACTGTCGTCAGTCCTGGATACCATTCTTCTATCAGGGAATCCAAATGATCAACCAACAATCCTAGCAATCTAAAATAGAATATAAAGTGTATATAAGTGGTTATACCTTTTATTATGTGATTAATGCTTTAAAAGAAGAGTTTTTTATGAAAATGTACGGAGTTTTATTTTTTTTGAAATTATATGCAAATTACATTTCACTTCTATCTCAAATAGTTTTGGAGATAAATGCAAAAATGTTAAAATTTTGAAAATTTGACAAAAAAAGGGCAATAACTCCTATATGGGTTTTGGGATTTCCTTTAAAATTTCAGGGTATGTAGATCTCAACATGGCAAACATTTTTAAAATTTACATTTCACTTCTATCTCAAAAAGGTTTGGAGATAAATGACGAAAAATGTTAAATTTTGAAAATTTGATGAAAAAAGGGCAATACCTCCTAAATGGGTTTTGGGATTTCCTTCAAAATTTCAGGGTAGGTAGATCTTGTTATGCTGATCAATTTTACCCTATGTCAGATTTTTGATATCTGTAACGGTTTTTAAGTTATAAGCCAAAAACAACAAATTAAGTTTCAAACCAATCGGCCCAATGGTTTCAGAGGAGAAGATTTTTGAATGAAAAGTTTACGACGGACGACGGACGCAAAGTGATGGCAAAAGCTCACCCTGGCATAGCCAGGTGAGATAACAAAACCACATCTTACCCTATTCCATTCTGTGTATTAGGTACTGTAACAAAACCATATCTTACCCTATTCCTTTCTGTGTATTAGGTACTGTAACAAAACCATATCTTACCCTATTCCAATCTGTGTATTAGGTACTGTAACAAAACCACATCTTACCCTATTCCTTTCTGTGTATTAGGTACTGTAACAAAACCACATCTTACCCTTTTCCAATCTGTGTATTAGGTACTGTAAGAAAACAACATCTTACCCTATTCCAATCTGTGTATTAGGTACTGTAAGAAAACCACATCTTACCCTATTCCAATCTGTGTATTAGGTACTGTAAGAAAACCACATCTTACCCTATTCCAATCTGTGTATTAGGTACTGTAACAAAACCACATCTTACCCTATTCCTTTCTGTGTATTAGGTACTGTAACAAAACCACATCTTACCCTATTCCAATCTGTGTATTAGGTACTGTAACAAAACCATATCTTACCCTATTCCAATCTGTGTATTAGGTACTGTAACGTGGATTTCTTCTTTCTCATTACTATGAGATTCCACCAAATAAAACACATTCTGAAAAAAAATGATTTTAGGCTATTACATTTTAAAACTGTCAAACTTTTGTTCTGTTTGTCTCTCTTATATACTAGATAACAGTTTACTGAAAACTTACATAAACTAGAAATTGTGTCTGTAAAACACGGATGCCCCACCTAAAATGTAGGTCATCATTTATGAATGCTCATTACTACCAAAGCCACATCTACTTATGAATTGTCATTGATACAATATGCTTAGTTCCAAAGAAATGAACCTAAATGCAAAACTTAAACAAAGTCACCGAAGCATGAAATGTAGGTCATAGCAACCCATACCATACAAGAGGACTGTAGTGGTGAAATATCATTGATATATTACCATAGGTTTCTGCGAAATGGAACTAAACGCAAATTTAACCAAATCGGTGTGTACGTACGGACGGACAAGGATAAATCTATATGCCCCATCCACATTCTTGACGGGGCATAAAAATTTTCATTTCTCATTTCTGGAAAAAAATTGCTTCTGACAATAGTACAATCTTCAACTTGTGATTGTATTAGCAGTAAAATCATCACAGATGAATGTGTCATTGTTGGATATGTAAATATTTTGTTTCCTAAAGATTACATCATGTTGACTTTTGAACAATATGCATAATCATTATATCAAATGTACAGAATTGTAGTAAAGCCCCATATTTTTCATTAAAAATCATTTGCAAAGTGTGTGGAACACATACTACCATCTATCTTTTTATAGAATGCAAGTATTTTAAGAGGAAAACTAAAATCTTTCTTCAAAATTAATGTAAAAATGTTACTCTGCCTATTGTTTACAATAGTCATAACAAAATATAGTCTTTCCACAACTGAAATGCCTCAAATGTTTTACAGGAGAAGATTTTTTATTTTTGTGTTTAATTGATTGATTTTTGTGTAAAATATGTTGTCATCACAAATGAATATGCCCAAGTTTTGTTTCAAATAGTTTGATCCATATTGACTTTTGGACATACTCTATTATTTATAATGATCCATATTGACTTTTGGACATACTCTATTATTTATAATGATCCATATTGACTTTTGGACATACTCTATTATTTATAATGATCCATATTGACTTTTGGACATACTCTATTATTTATAATGATCCATATTGACTTTTGGACATACTCTATTATTTATAATGATCCATATTGACTTTTGGACATACTCTATTATTTATAATGATCCATATTGACTTTTGGACATACTCTATTATTTAAAATGATCCATATTGACTTTTGGACATACTCTATTATTTATAATGATCCATATTGACTTTTGGACATACTCTATTATTTATAATGATCCATATTGACTTTTGGACATACTCTATTATTTAAAATGATCCATATTGACTTTTGGACATACTCTATTATTCAAAATGATCCATATTGACTTTTGGACATACTCTATACATTTATTGACTTTGATATAGGTTAATACCTGGTTTTATCAACCCTGAAAAAAATTATATCCACCGAGCCAACGGCGAGTGTGGATATTATTTTTGAGGGTTGATAAAACCTGGTATTAACCTTTACCAAAGTCGATGAATGTTTTATTATATGACTGTTTTTACTTTTACTTTGCAAGTTTCTAATAAAAAAAGAATAACAATAACAATTTATTTCAACAATAACAAGTTAACAGTGAAAATATCACATTTCTTTCTCTCTTAAAATCCTTTGAAGTTCCTGATCATCAACAGTTGCAAACCTTGTCTGCTGCTGCTCTTCCGCCATTTTGAAACAATGTCAACAAATAGAATGTTTTAAAAGAACGATTTTGATTGGCTGATATTTTAAATTCAACCAATCAAATTAATGCTTGTTTCATAATATTGAATTCTATTTTTAACGACTGGAAAGTGATAAATTTTTTCTATTTTTAGCTACTCAAAAGTCAAAACCTTTATATCACTCTATTTTTAACTACTTTGAAGTTAACAAATCCTTTGCATTATACTTTTCATGGTATCCTGGGCCAATCAAAATCAAGATAAATATTTGTCATATAATAATATTATTTAAAATGATCCATATTGACTTTTGGACATACTCTATTATTTATAATGATCCATATTGACTTTTGGACATATTCTATTATTTATAATGATCCATATTGACTTTTGGACATACTCTATTATTTATAATGATCCATATTGACTTTTGGACATACTCTATTATTTATAATGATCCATATTGACTTTTGGACATACTCTATTATTCAAAATGATCCATATTGACTTTTGGACATACTCTATTATTTATAATGATCCATATTGACTTTTGGACATACTCTATTATTTATAATGATCCATATTGACTTTTGGACATACTCTATTATTTAAAATGATCCATATTGACCTTTGGACATACTCTATTATTTATAATGTGCAGAATTGTAATAAAGTTGGTAGTTTTTCATCAAGAAAATCAGTTGCCATAGTTAAATAGATCTTACCTCAGACCAGACGCTGCAGACTCCTTTCTTCCAATAACTTATATTAGGTTCCTTATCTATATCAAGGACTAGCTAAAAGTATAATCAATTTCACAATATATACATAATGAAATAAATCAGTACAATGTGCCAGGAAAAACTTAATTTGTTTAAACTCGGATGGGAAAAAAAATTGTATGGATAATTTTACATTCTGCATCTGATTGTTAAAACTTTTATCCAGTGGTTAAATCTAATCCAGTAGAAAAGTTAGTGAGACTACAATTACCAAGCAGATAAATTTAACCAGAAAAGAACATAGAAAATTTATATAAAAAGCTCTTCAGTTGATTTTGATCCACAAATTACATGGAATGCAAAAGTTAACAAGAAAAATACATAAATATTCACTACAGTTACTAAGCAGATAAAATTTAACCCAAATAATATATATATTAAATGCACTACAGTTAGACTGCAGATAAAATTTAATTGGTGAATAAAGTTTTGAGGAACCAGATGAAAACTATGAAAAATTTAAGCTTCTCAATGTTTTTGTTTTTACAAAGGAAGGTTGAACCTGCTTTGAAAAGCAAAATATTTTTTGGTGTGAAATAGGTTGGTTTTCATCCTGTAGTATCGCTTTCTACATCAATAACAACTGCCCAGCAGGATTAACCAAAATTTCAATTTAAAGTGCCATCTAACTATACTAAACAAACCTTTGTGAGAAAACTGGATGAGAATGTAATCAGCCTGGTGATAAGTCTTGGCCAGAGTCCTAGTTGTATGTATGGCATGACATATAATCTACGTATCTTTTCTGAAATAAAAAAGGCTCTGATTTTATACATCACTAATGAAGTAAATATCTGAAAGTATTAACAGCACATTTTAGCTCTGTTTTGGGCACTAGGATGATATTCCTCATAGGTCGAATTAACATATTTTTCCGACTATCGGTCGATGCCGTGTATAGGTCAAAGCAAAGTTCTTATATCATTTTATTTATAGTATCAATAGGGTGTGGGTTGGGGTTTACAATTTTTTTTTTAAAAAAAGGAGCAAGCCAAAAAACGCAAATCTATTAGATAGACATACATGGGAAGACAAATGAAAAAACCAAAAGCACAACAAATAAATCTAGATAGGTCGATGCAGTGCATAGATATAGAACCCAGCGCTTCAGAGGAAAAAAGTACCGACCTATACATCGAAAATTACGGTAATTATTTTTGGCTATAACTTTTCAGTTATTAAGGCTTTGAATCATCTTAAACTTTTTGTGTTATTATTTATGTTATCCACAAATTTTTCGCCTAGTCAACTAATGGAGATATAAGTATTTTTAAAATAAGTGATTCTTTTTATGCATCCATATATTTGTAACATTTTTTAATGATTTTGGCTATACCTGTCTGATCATTAAGGTTTTAGATCTGCTCTGTAACTTTTAGCATTATGATTTGTAATTTCCATGAAATTTTGGCCTTGACATCTACGGATATAAGTGATTCCTACTTTATACATAATCTAATGTAAAGTTAACAACAACAAAAAACAGCAGTACAAAATATTGAATGGTGTCAAGGATAATGGCACCTAAAAATTGAAAAAATTTTACTATCAGAGACAATGGAAGTCAGAATTAAACAAGGGAAGTATATTGTGTAATCTTTAGAAATGAATGATTCAAAATCCTGGATCCATGCCTAAGAAATGTCTTTTGAATATCTATATATTTACAAAAGAAACACTCACCATTTTTATTCAAAGCTGGAAGCTGTAATACTGGTTTCTTATTTGATAAATAGCATGGGATTAATAATTCTGTCTCAGAACGAGGCAAGGCAATTTCAAATCTATAATATAACATAGTGCAGTATATTATATATGAATTAATGAATATGAATTAATGAATCC
This sequence comes from Mytilisepta virgata, assembly GCA_028015205.1. Taxonomy (NCBI): domain Eukaryota; kingdom Metazoa; phylum Mollusca; class Bivalvia; order Mytilida; family Mytilidae; genus Mytilisepta; species Mytilisepta virgata. The sequence goes on along the minus strand of CM051519.1, from coordinate 93,521,527 downwards.
AATAATGTAAAAAAGATTTCTTCCTTTTAGTTTTAAAATACAATAATGATATCAAAGAATAATAGGCACTGTGAGCAAACTCACAAAATGATATACAAACACTTTTAATACTCATATGCTTAATTCTGCTTGACTGCAAAGGCAGACTTCTTTAAGATCAGGTTTTTATTCAACATAATTATCAACTTATAAATATCCTAAAAAGCATTTTTGCTTTTTTTTAAAAATGTGTCTGAAGTTTAATTTCAATACATTTCAATTTCATGAAGGCAATAAGTTTTAGGTATACAAAATTTGCCAATCCTGGATCCATTGCCGACTTCCCAGTAAACAAATTCTTTTGTCTGTTTTTTTAGAGGTGTATTCAACAGAATTATATAATATGCTGTTTTGTGTGGCCAATGATGCGAGCACAGCAATAGCCCGTTCCAGAAACTCATTTCCGGTATCACAATTCTGATTCAAAAATTATAATTTGAAGCAAGTTATTTCCCTTACTTTACTTACTTCCGTTTCCTGTGAACGAAAATTTTTCTAGCCTTAGTATGTAGCACATTAAACAAAGACTTTTGTGAATGACCCATATGTAGAAAATGCATATGCTCCTATAGCGCTTGTTGCGCTCACTATAAGTCTATAAGACAAGAAATTACCTCTGGCATTTGGAATTCAGGTGGGACAATTTTTTATTTTTTGGGGTTTTTTGGGTTTTTTAAGGGGGGTGAATTCTGGACCAAAAAAAATATTCGGTTTGCAAAGAAATCCTATTTAGAGGAGGATAATTTTAAACGCTGGAATAGGTGGTGGAGAATAGACAGATAATTTACTTTTCCAGCAATTTTAAGTGATGTGGAATATAAACAGATGGGTAGAAAGATAAGTTAATTTTCTAGTTTTTAGTACTGTGGAAGGGAAGGAGGGGAGTAGGGAAGACAGATCACTTACTTTTCCAATAATTTTAAGTACTGTGGAATAAGTTCTGGAGGGTAGACAAATGGCTGGTCTCTATCAACTTTTTTTCCAGTAAATAACACCTTTGTATCAGTCTTCCTTAGAATCTATGATTAAAAACATTTCAAAGAGATTTATTCATGAAACAGGTATCTTACTGCTGCAAACAGAAGTCTTAAAAAAGATACAAAGAATAACACAATGATTTAAATGCTTGTCATACTTTGAAAATACCTATAGGAAAGTAAAAATGCTACAAGATACAGGAGGAGAAAAATTTCCATCTTTACAAATATTCATTACAGAAATCATGTTTTAGTACTTCGAAACCTGGTTCTGGTAAATTTCAAAATATTTTGGTTTCCCTTAATGGAACTTATGCATTATTTACAATATTCAATGTAAGAGTACCCCAAATTTAAACAACAGCTGAAAATTGTATTCACAAAGTTTTAATATGATGGAACATTCCATTATACCCACCCCATTTTTAATAAATGGGTTTATCTGCCTGACTGTGACAATCTGTGCCATCATTCTACATAACCATCCTGGATCTATAAAATACAAGTCCTTCAGCTGGAGCAATGTGTCTTCATAATGTAATAATACCCCAAACTCATGGAGAAATCTAACAGCCTGAAACAGATTAAAACAACAATTGAGGTTACAGGGTTAATGAAAAACATGTTCACCTATATATACTAAATAATTGGGACGACTGAACTGCTCAAAAAAGAGAAAACATTTTAATAACCATAAATCTTCGATTACAAAGTTTGCCTCGTTCCCCCACTAATTTTGGTGTGTGGCTGTGTAGCTCACTGAGATACACGCTTATGGCAAGTATTGATTGTAGGTCGCTTGGTATCGGAGAACTGAAGTCAGATGTAAAACTTAACATAAGTAAATGAAGCGCAATAAGTAGGTCAGAGTGACCTAATTCTAGTCAGAGGCCGTGTTACTCCCCGAGATTCACCTGAACTCGGACGTAAAACTTAACCTAAGTCAATGAAGTGTGATAAGTAGGTCAGAGTGACCTTAGTTTGGTGGGAGGCTGTGTTACTCCCCGACATGCATCCTCACAACAAGTAATCTGATTCCAGGTCCCTTGGTATCGGAGAACTTAACTCGGATGTAAAACATAACCTAAGTCAATGAAGTGTGATAAGTAGGTCAGAATGACCTAATAATGGTGGAAGGCTGTGTTACTCACCAAGATGCATCTGCCCACCAAGTAATATGATTGTAGGTCCCTTGGTATCGGAGAACTGAACATGAATTAAAAACTTAACCTAAGTCAATGAAACACAATAAGAAGTCAGAGTGACCTAATTTTGGTAGGAGGTCACATCTAACAGAATTGCACAGAACAAATAGTTATCATCTTTTGCAGTATTTGCATTGTAGGTTTGAGAGATACAGGAAAGATCTTGGTAAAAATGTTCAGTATACATGTATCTTAAGTAACATGTGTTACTCCCTAAGATGCACCCTCACAGCATGTAATATGATTGTAGGTCACTTTGTATATCAAAACTGATTTTTGACATAAAACTTAAAAGCTAGTCAACTGTGTAATATGGGTCATGTGACCTTCATCTTATGTCACATGGTCAGTCTCTTCATCGTGCACCTGCACACAAAAATATATGACCCTAGGTCAACTATTAACTGAGAACTGGCTGTGGACGCGCACGTGGACGCCGGGGTTACTCCAATAGTCTCCCTCAACTTCCTTGAGGTGAACTAAAAACTTCTTAAAGTGTCAATAAATTAATGCTTTAAAATTACAGTAAAACAAGTTTTAATGATTGCAATAGGTCACATGTTCCTTTGGGCCAGGTGTGCTAATAATGATATCCAATAACATATCAGACAAGTATAATAAGAATACCTGTTTCAGTTCATCCTCATCTAAATCTATTGATGACTGTTTAACAATCTTCAACAGCTGATTGTGTCTAATGATGGGATACGATTTCACTAACAAACATCTTGTCTCTTCTGCTAGTTTATCTGATAATTTCTGTAACAGATATTTTAAAAGAATGAATTGAGTATCAGAGATCTAATACAGAAGTCATAAATCATCATAAGAACTGATTTGGACAAGAAAACTGAATGATTAAATATATATTGTCTACATCTTTTTTAAATCATAGAGTACATACATACCACATAACTGGCAGGAACCATCTGACCCATTACTGGTTGTCCTTTTACTTTGTAACTACAAGACAATAAATTTTTGAATATTTCAGAAATAATTTGCAAAATAAATATCTTGATACAACTTAAAATGTCAAATGCAAGCTGATTTAAAATTTTTTGTATCACGAAAATATTTTTTTTTAATCTCTTAATATCTGAGCACAACCCCCATCCCATTTTTTTCAACAATAATTTCATTTTTTTCTGAGGTACTATAAATAAAAGATATAATATTTCTGATTACAACAAAAAATAATTACTGTGAAGGTTTTATTTTATATAATATAAATACTTGTCCACTGTATCCTTAATTTTCTCCCTAAGCCTTTCTAGTTCAACATTGTCTTTCTCTAAAGTACAATCTATAGGACAAAATTCTTTGATGTCAGGGAACCCTGGAATGAAATTACATATCTGTTTACCTTAGCCTTAAAATGATATCAAACCTTATCCAGCACTGGGGAATCATAGATCCCCCAAGCCAACAATGCTTTTTAATCTGGTTACTGAATAGCATTTTATATTCAAAAGACAATTTTTTTTTATGTGTCTTAAAATATTTAAATTGAACTGTTTGAATTATCCTGTAACTGATTTTTTTTTCTCTTTAGCGACCTAAGTTTCCTGATTAATGACCTTTGATTAAAAAAAAAGATAGGTAATTGTCTGTAAAACAAACCTGTTTTTTCTTTTAACTCATTTAGTTTTTGCACAAACTGTTGTAAAACTTCCTGCCTTTTAGATTTGTGAATTTTGTCATAATGTGTACCAACAACAATGACAGGACATCCTGGTGCTCTGGCATAGATATTAGACAACCATGGCTTCACTGAATCTATTTCTTCTATACCTTTGTGCATTTTAAGTACAACCTAAAAATTTAAACATGTCTTATATACCTTTGTGCATTAAGTACAACCTAAAAATTTAAACACGTCTTCTATACCTTTGTGCATTAAGTACAACCTAAAAATTTAACCACATCTTCTATATCTTTGTGCATTAAGTACAACCTAAAAATTTAAACATGTCTTCTATATCTTTCTGCATTAAGTACAACCTAAAAATTTAACCACGTCTTCTATATCTTTGTGCATTAAGTACAACCTAAAAATTTAAACACGTCTTCTATATCTTTGTGCATTAAGTACAACCTAAAAATTTAAACATGTCTTCTATACCTTTGTGCATTAAGTACAACCTAAAAATTTAAACACGTCTTCCATACCTTTGTGCATTAAGTACAACCTAAAAATTTAAACACGTCTTCCATACCTTTGTGCATTAAGTACAACCTAAAAATTTAACCACGTCTTCTATATCTTTCTGCATTAAGTACAACCTAAAAATTTAACCACGTCTTCTATATCTTTGTGTATTAAGTACAACCTAAAAATTTAAACATGTCTTCTATATCTTTGTGCATTAAGTACAACCTAAAAATTTAAACACGTCTTCTATATCTTTGTGCATTAAGTACAACCTAAAAATTTAAACACGTCTTCTATATTTTTCTGCATTAAGTACAACCTAAAAATTTAAACACGTCTTCCATACCTTTGTGCATTAAGTACAACCTAAAAATTTAAACATGTCTTCTATATCTTTGTGCATTAAGTACAACCTAAAAATTTAAACACGTCTTCTATACCTTTGTGCATTAAGTACAACCTAAAAATTTAAACACGTCTTCTATACATTTGTGCATTAAGTACAACCTAAAAATTTAAACACGTCTTCTATATCTTTGTGCATTAAGTACAACCTAAAAATTTAAATACGTCTTCTATATTTTTCTGCATTAAGTACAACCTAAAAATTTAAACACATCTTCCATACCTTTGTGCATTAAGTACAACCTAAAAATTTAAACATGTCTTCTATATCTTTGTGCATTAAGTACAACCTAAAAATTTAAACACGTCTTCTATACCTTTGTGCATTAAGTACAACCTAAAAATTTAAACACGTTTTAAAACAAGGAAATATACCCATCACACATAATTTTTCTTATTTTAAACTGTATTCTTATAGCAGAGAAAAGATATAATGCATGCATTTAATGTATAAAATCCAAATTGAGGCACATGAAAAATTCAAAGCAACAGTGCTTTTATTGTTGTTCTTTATCTTAAAGTTGTAATTGGACCAATCAGATTGCTCATATCAAAATAAACTATGTTTTGTTCTTTATCTTAAAGTTGTAATTGGACCAATCAGATTGCTCATAGCAAAATAAACTATGTACCATAAACAATCTTATACCAGTTGTTAAAAGGTATAGTTTCCAAAAACATGAATTTCTGAACTATTCAACATCTTTCATAGCTAAACTATTCAATGTTTTTTCATAACCTTATTAAATTTTCTAACAAATTTATAGATTCTGTTTACAAATTTTATGGAATATTATTTTTCTTCTATAGTACTTTTGCTTGCGTTGGACATTAAATCATAAAAAAAGAATTAACCAATTAGTGAAAACCTGCACACACACTAAAAAATTTGAACAAAAATAACAATTTATAATTAAAAGCACTTGTAAACTCAGGCAGCAAATGACTTTACTTGTAATGATGTATACAACCTACCAGATATAAAGCTTTATTTGTCAGATAGCACTGATGTGTACTATAAAATTCCTCTTGTCCAGCAAAATCCCAGGTACTTAAGATATACTGAACTTTTTTACCAAGATCTTTCCTGTATCTCTCAAACCTACAATGCAAATACTTCAAAAGATGACAACTATTTTTTCTGTGCAATTCTGCTAGAGACGTTTGAACTGAAGATTACTAGCAGGAGATTTTCGGATTGGTTGTCATGAATATATTTATCTTTATCTCATAGGAAACAAGAGGCTCACCAGAGCCTGTATCGCTCACCTGGAGTCTGGTTTTCTTTGTACAATTAATCAACTATTTGACCAAGTTTGTTGAAATTGGTTCAATTGTTCAGGGAAAATTTGTTGAAGATTTATTTTTCATAAGGTTTAATGTTAAAATATGTTCCCTGATGGTGGTAGTCCTGGCAGGAAGTTGATAAAATTGACCAGGAATAAGGGTGAACCTTAAATAAATGTAACAGAACCCGACCTCAAATTACACAAACCAATAACTCCTAAATAGAATTTGGGATTCCCTTCAAAAGATCTCAACATGGCAAACATTTTTCAATTAACATTTCACTTCTATCTCAAATACTTTTGGAGATAAATGCAAAAATGTTAAAATTTTGAAAATTTGACAAAAAAAGGGCAATAACTCCTAAATGGGTTTTGGGATTTCCTTTAAAATTTCAGGGTATGTAGATCTCAACATGGCAAACATTTTTCAAATTTACATATCACTTCTATCTCAAATAGTTTATGGGATAAATGACGAAAAATGTTAAATTTTCAAAATTTGATGAAAAAAGGGCAATAACTCCTAAATGGGTTTTAGCATTTCTTTCAAAATTTCAGGTTAGGTAGATCTTGTCATGCTGATCAATTTTACCTCTGTCAGATTTTTTATATCTGTAACGGTTTTTAAGTTATAAGCCAAAAACAACACATGCACCCCTATATTCTATTTTTAGCTACGACAGCCATGTTTTACGTCAGATCAAAATAAATTGAGGATCGTTTGTAGAGGACATGTCATAAATCATTCCTATTAAGTTTCAAACCAATCGGCCCAGCGGTTTCAGAGGAGATTTTTGAATGAAAAAATTTTGAAAATTTGACAAAAAAAGGGCAACAACTCCTAAATGGGTTTTGGGATTTCCTTTAAAATTTCAGGGTAGGTGGATCTCAACATGGCAAACATTTTTCAAATTTACATTTCACTTCTATCTCAAATAGTTTTGGAGATAAATGACAAAAAATGTTCAAATTTTGAAAATTTGACGAAAAAAGGGCAATAACTCCTAAATGGGTTTTGGAATTTCCTTCAAAATTTCAGGGTAGGTAGATCTTGTCATGCTGATCAATTTTATCCCATGTCAGATTTTCGATATCTGTAACGGTTTTTGAGTTATTAGCAAAAAACAGCAATTTACGCCTATGTTCTATTTTTAGCAACAGTGGCCATGTTTTTCATCGGATCAATATAAAATGAGGATCGTTTGTGGAGGACATGTCATATATCATTCCTATGAAGCCTCGATCCAATCTGCCCAGCCGTTTCAGAGGAGAAGATTTTTGAAAATCAGCCAATCAGAAACAAGAATTGCCTCTGGTGGCCATGTTTCTTGACCAATCAGAACTAAATGAGGAATCTTTGTTGAGGACCTTCCATACACCACTCATGCAAAGTTTGGTTGGAATTGGCCAAATCGTTTCTGAGGAGAAGATGTTTGAATGAAAAGTTTACGACGGACGGACGGACGGACGACGGACGACGGACGAAAAGTGATGGCAAAAGCTCACATGGCCTTTTAGGCCAGGTGAGCTAATAAGAGAAATATGAAATAAGATAATGGTGATATGATTTTTTTTAAGATCATTTGAATATGGCTGAGATGAAAATTTTGAAATATATATATGACAATTTCTATTTTTAGGAAAGCAGCCATGTTGGCTATTTCAGGCAAGAATGATATGATTTTATTTTTTTAAGATCATTTGAATACAACTGTGAAGAATCAGAGATGAAAATTTTGAAATATATATTTGACAATTTCTATTTTTAGGAAAGCAGCCATGTTGGCTATTTCAGGCAACTGATCACCAGTCCGAAGCACTGTAAACATGCAAAGTCTAGTCCTGAATTTCATGCCAAATATCTTTTAACTTTTTTACAACATTTTTTGTTTTTAGAAATTGCTGTCATGTGTCATTTACTTTAAAAGGGGGCAGCCTGGTCATTTCAGAGATTATTTTAAATCGTCTTTCAAACATTTCTTAGTAAAAGCATCAACATCTGTCTAAGGCCACATCATTTAAGAATAAGACCAGCCAAAAACATCATGTCTTGAATCTGATTTGACAATTGATTTCAAGAAGGATGTTTTATAAAAGGAAAAATTTTTATGACTAACAACAGCCAAATGATTTAAATTTTATATATGTACAAGATAAACTAAAATCTTACACCCAGTCTTTGACAATAATTCCAACAGTTGGTGTATTATGAGCAGCTGGTTTTGGAACTTTCATCAGAGCACGGAGCAAAGTTGATTTACCTTTCCCACCATATCCAACTATCATTACTTTCATACGGAAATATGCCATGGCCTTCAAAAATATATATTTATTTCAATTCATACCAACTTCCCTGTTACAATTTTTTCAATCTGTTACATGTCACACAGTACCAGTATTCCTGCCTTTGTGAGGGGGGCCTCGGTAGCCGAGTGGTCTAGGTAGTTCGTCATGACTACAAATGATCACTATCCTGTCATCACCGAGGTTGTGAGTTCGAATCTCACCTGTGGCAGGATGTGTTCGACTGCGATCTTAATTTTCCTACTGAAGGTAGGCGGTTCTCTCCGGGTACTCCGGCTTCCTCCACAAATAAAAACTGGCTGCCACAAAATAGCCAAATGTGCTGAAAACGACGTAAAACCACAACTTAACAAACTATTAAACATGCATTTGTAAGCAGATATTAATTCTGGTCACATTTCATGAGCTTAATATCTTTTTTCTTTGGAAAATGAAATTTTAGCATATTTTGGAAAAGGTAATAAAAATGGTATCAGGCCTTTTGGTAATAAGGCGATATCTCTTTCATTTCATGATAAATACTAATTAAATAAAGGCAAAATGTTGTATATTGTTTCACACAGATATTGCAAAGTACAGTTTTTTCATTAGGTAACTTAGAACTCCAATTTACTTTAAGTATTGAACACAGTGCTTTTGATTAAAGTGAAATTGACAAATAATAAAATACCTTCTTCAACTTGTTGTGTAGGAAAGATATAAGATCCTTTACCCTTCCATTCACCAGAGATCTATCTAACTGTAAATCTACACCTCTAAACCTGAACTAAAATGTCATAAAATCACATCTGAATATATATGTATAATTTAATTTGAAATGTAACAGACGATTTGGTTGGTTGTTTAATGATTAGGCAAGTTACATTATATTGTATAATCAACTTTGGGTACTGTGAGGTCACCAACATATTAGTTCGCAGTCCGCGATTCAAATATTCCTTGGTTAAATAAGATATGATTCAATCTGTAATTTTAGATCAGAATATTTTTGAAAATTAAATTATATGTATGCCCGCCCTACAAACCTACAATGCAAATACTTCAAAAGATGACTATTTTTTCTGTGCAATTCTGTTAGAGACGTCTGAACTGAAGATTACTAGCAGGAGATTTTCGGATTGGTTGTCATGAATATATTTATCTTTATCTCATATGAAATAAGACAATGGTGATATGATTTTTTTTAAGATCATTTGAATATGGCTGTGAAGAATCAGAGATGAAAATTTTGAAATATATATATGACAATTTCTATTTTTAGGAAAGCAGCCATGTTGGCTATTTCAGGCAAGAATGATATGATTTTATTTTTTTAAGATCATTTGAATATGGCTGTGAAGAATCAGAGATGAAAATTTTGAAATATATATATGACAATTTCTATTTTTAGGAAAGCAGCCATGTTGGCTATTTCAGGCAAGAATGATATGATTTTATTTTTTTAAGATCATTTGAATATAGCTGTGAAGAATCAGAGATGAACACCAAACTAATAACCAGACTCCTTCCATTGGACAATCTGGTTAAAAGTTTGAAATTTTTATAATGGTTGTGTAAAGTTTATGGTTTCTTGTGTGTTGACCACGAATTTGCCTCTTTTCCATATCATCCTGAGACATAATTCAGAAATAACAACTGTAAAATATGACAAAATTAATTGCCTTATTTAACGAACAAAAAACAATCAATATACCAACTTCAAAAGCTGAAGGAAGCACTATTTACACAATAATTATACCTCCCACATTCTGGAGCATCGTCCCATTTCATCAGGTAATGATTTTATTGATTTATTAAAACTTATGTCTAGAGATGTAAGTGAACTCAGCTGTCCTATTTCTTTTGGTAACTGAAAAATAACATCAGTAAGATTATTATAAACTTCGCAAAAATAAATAAAAATATCACACAGCAATCTACAAAGTATTCCAACCAATAAGGTGATTTCTTTCCAGAAAAGATTAAAAACTTTGAACCTTTTAAAACTACTTTATAATATTTTTTACCGTGAGATCAAAGGTAACATAAAGATTAAAATGTAAAACAACATTTTAGTCTGTGTCAAAAATAAGCAAAGGTAAGGATGAAAACAAAACAGTACTTTGTCTGACAAGTTTTCTGGTCCAAAAAAATCAAAAATAGTATCTTTATAACAAAGGTAAGGTGATCACGATAGTGTATGATACATATAGATTATTACACAGCATATCTATCTACTATGTTATAACTGACTAACCTCACTAATGTTATTTCCATACTGTTAAAACTGACTAACCTCACTAATGTTATTTCCATACTGTTATAACTGACTAACCTCACTAATATTATTTCCATACTATGTTATAACTGACTAACCTCACAAATGTTATTTCCATACTATGTTATAACTGACTAACCTCACTAACATTATTTCCATACTATGTTATAACTGACTAACCTCACTAATATGATTTCCATACTATGTTATAACTGACTAACCTCACTAATATTATTTCCATACTATGTTATAACTGACCTCACTAATATTATTTCCATACTATGTTATAACTGACTAACCTCACTAATATTATTTCCACACTATGTTATAACTGACTAACCTCACTAATATTATTTCCATACTATGTTATAACTGACTTACCTCACTAATATTATTTCCACACTATGTTATAACTGACTTACCTCACTAATATTATTTCCATACTATGTTATAACTGACTAACCTCACTAATATTATTTCCATACTATGTTATAACTGACTAACCTCACTAATATTATTTCCATACTATGTTATAACTGACTAACCTCACTAATATTATTTCCATACTATGTTATAACTGACTAACCTCACTAATATTATTTCCATACTATGTTATAACTGACTAACCTCACTAATATGATTTCCATACTATGTTATAACTGACTAACCTCACTAATATGATTTCCATACTATGTTATAACTGACTTACCTCACTAATATTATTTCCATAATATGTTATAACTGACTAACCTCACTAATATTATTTCCACACTATGTTATAACTAACTAACCTCACTAATATTATTTCCATACTATGTTATAACTGACTTACCTCACTAATATTATTTCCATACTATGTTATAACTGACTTACCTCACTAATATTATTTCCATACTATGTTATAACTGACTAACCTCACTAATATTATTTCCATACTATGTTATAACTGACCTCACTAATATTATTTCCATACTATGTTATAACTGACTAACCTCACTAATATTATTTCCATCAACATAAAGTGTTTCTAATTTTGTCCATGACTTGCTTCCTTCTAAATTTAACTAAAATAAATAATAAGTACCTTATCATTGTACTGTGAAAGGAACAATTTATTGAAACAACTAGACTTTAAATTACAATCATTTTCACAAATTTTCTGCTGTTTAACCTTGAAAATATTCTTCCATATTTATATTGTATAAAAATCATACGATAGAATAATATTTATACAAAATTAAAATGATGATTCATGTATCCCAGCTGGTTTTTAAGAGGATTTTCTGACTGAAAAATCAAATTGTTGGATTTTTCGGCTCCAAACAGTAAAGAAAGAAAATTTGGTTTGCTGTCAATCTGACAGATCATTTCTTGTATGTATTTATATCTATTTATAAAAAAAAAATCATGTGTAGAACCATATCAATTGCAGATATTTAATACATTACAAATTTTTACTTTGCTTTTATAAAGTGAAAAGAATGAATGTTTGTATGGTACAACCTAACTTCTATTAAAAACTGAAACACTGTTGGGTGTGGAGAAAAAATGATGATCCATGTACACCAAATCTGAAGTATTACTATCTGATCAGAACACTGTCCCATTGACATATACTCAGTCCTATTTAAAGTATTTAAAGAATGTTTCCAGTTCTTGAACAGGTTACACGATATAACCTGATTTGGGTCCATTTACGCATAATAAACCGCAAAGCGGTTTATGTATAGTGTAAACTGACCCAAACCAGGTTATTGAAATATAATCTGTTCAAAAATTGGAAGCATTCCTTATAATTTAATTTTAAAACAGAAGTACAATTATTCCTAGATTCAAAAATCAATAATGACATGGGACTATTTGATTTACAAGTGGAGGATTAATCAGTTGGTAATGTCACAAGACCAAACCATGTTATACAGTATAACCAACATTGCTCTATGCTGTTCAGCCAATCAAAATGAAGTATTCAAATCAAATTACCGTAATATCTCTAATTATTCGTCACTAAAAAAAACCTACTTTTGAGGAAATTTGAAAAACTGACGAAAAATTAAGTTTTTTCTTATGTGGGATTGTTGTTGACTTCCAGTAGATTGATTTGTTTAATGAATGGTAAGTATAACAAGACGAAATTAAAGCCAGTACTTTCCGAGTTGTTTCTTCATTTGTTTTTCATATTCATCATCAATATTCATGAAATCTACCATTTTAAATCCAAAACCAACAAAGGTGACAAACTTCAATGTACCAGCATGTTTTGACATGTGGGCAACACGTGGTCGTAATCCAGATTCGGAATGGAACCTAATGAATATCTATTTGATTTGTTTCTTTCATCTTCATATAAGATGAATGTCTATTCAATTTAAAGGTTAAAGAAAAGGAATTATGAAGTAAAATATGTTTAATTTTATAATATTAATTTAAATTTAATCCTCTTTATCTAACGCGAAATACCGAACTTTATTTTGATGTTACTATCTTAACCTAAATTGCAATTATTTTCACGTTTTGGATGAATAAACTTATTTGTTTTGAGGAATGGAAGACACGATGCTGACAAGAACTACTTCAGTTCATGATAAATGTTGAAAATTCTGACTTCACAACAATTGCGATTTGAAAACTTCATAAGTGATGAAAAATAGAGATTTTAAAAAATACATTTTTCAATGAAATTCTAAAAGTGACGAATAATTAGACCAACGAATAAATAGAGATTTTACGGTAAATTACCGTAATAACTCTATTTATTCGTCATTAAAAAACACCCATTTTTGAGGAAAATTGAAAAACTGACGAAAAAATAGGTTTTTTTTGTTGTGGGATCGTTGTTGACTTCCAGTAGATTGATTTGCTTAATGAATGATAAGTATAACAAGATGAAATTAAAGCCCGTACTTTCTGAGTTGTTTCTTCATTTGTTTTTCATGAATTCATCATCAATACTCATGAAAATTGCCATTTTAAATCCAAAACAAACAACGATGACAAACTTTCAACCATCTGCCATGTTTTGATATGTAGACAACACGTGGTCGTAATCCGGATTCGGAATGGAACCTAATGAATATTTATTTCATTTGTTTCTTTCGTCTTTGTATAAGATCATATCAATTCAATTTATAGGTTAAAGAAAAGGAATTATAAAATAAAATATGTTTAATTTTATAATTTTTATTTAAATTTTGTCTGTTATCTAATGTGGAATCAGAAGCATAGTTATACCGAACTTTATTTTGTTGTTACTATCTTAACCTAACTTCCAGGTGCAAAAAGTCGATTAAATTTGTTTAAAATTTTGTATTTATAACAATTATTTTCATGTTTTGGGTGAATAAACTTATTTGTTTTGAGGAATGGAAGACTCGATGGTGACAAGAACTTATTCAGTTCACGATAAATGTTGAAAATTCTGACTTCACAACAGTCGCGATTTGAAAACTTTGCAAGTGACGAGAAAAAATAGATTTTAAAAAATACATTTTTCCATGAAATACTAAAAGTGACGAATAATTAGGTCGACGAATAAATAGAGATTTTACGGTATATCAATATCAAAAATTTTCTGATTTTTTCCAGAACACATAACTCAGCATTACAGATATGCAGATTTAAAATCCAGAAGTAGTAAGACAGATAGGTAACTTTATTCTGCAACTGGATGATTTAAAGGCTAAATAAAACGGCCAAATAAACTTCATTTCAACAATATTTTGTATTGTGTGCTGGTTTATAGTGGTTACAAAATCAAATTTTTCCTAGATAACACACCAAAATGGCTAGAAATGTAACATTTTCATTCCTTTTTGCCAAAAATGATAATAATTTACCATTGCAGGATAAAAACAATGCATGTACACAATTGGAAAATATGAAGTTTATTTTCCCTCACTGTGAAATAGGTGACAACTGCTAAGTAAACCTTGAATTTCTACTATTTTTTTAAGGCTCGTATAAATAAACTGTATAATTTCAAACAATGTACATATTTTTTTTTTAATTGATTTTGTTATCAAATGCAGAACATGTACATATTTTGTATCTAAAGGTCAAGATCAAATGTTGGTCATAACAGTATACAATTGTTTTATGGTTTCATATAAACACAAGAAACAGTTTAAATGCTCTGTTCAAATTTTGTAAACTAAAAACCTACTTTAGTAATTCTGTTTCTTGATAACCTAATTTCTTGTATTAGCTGGGACTTCCATGTGTTTGGTGGTGGAAAATTTTCTATATTGTTGTCACTCAGGTCCAGTTTTCTCAAACTGTGAAAAAAAGTGATAGAGTTAATGCATAAAAAATTATTGTTCCTCTCAAAGTATCTAGTTCATAAACTTCAAATATGGTACATTTATTGGTAAACTATTGAGAAATATTTCAGCCTTGAATTTTGATCTGTATAATTTATTAGTTCATGACACTTTACTCAAATTTCAAATTTTTAGTTTAAGCATATAAGTTCAGCTGATAAAAATGGGCATTTTTCACATTATTAAAGGGAAGTAACTTGAGCTAACAAATCTCCAAATTTTACAATTTGGTTCGAGGACCTAACTATGTAACAATAAACATGAATATGCTACAGACACATTTCTTTTCTTTCTTGCTCCAAATAATGTCTTAAAATTTAAATTGTAATGTTGATGCATATCACCTAAAATCTCAAATTCCACTTTGAAAGTGATAATTGACAGATGAAAAATAAATCTTAACCTTCTAATTACACTAATGTGACCTGCTAAAATGCCTTCAGTCTATATCCATGGTAAAATATGGATATTTTGATTCAATCGTCAGACGTTGGATGGCTTGTTTGGCAAAGTCACAGTAAAGTTTCTCACAAGATTTAACGGTGTCATAGTATAACTTGCATTGTGTAATGGCGTCTTTGTGTCTGAATACCTATGTTGCGACATTCAAAATGTCGTAGAAACTGTCCTATTGAAAATATCCTGATTTTACCACAGGTAGGCCCTTCATGCCAATATTTTACCACTCGCTATCGCATAAAGGGCCTACCCTTGGTAAAATCAGGATATTTTGAAGCCACCATGAATTATTTCTCAAATATCTGAGTTCTTGAAATTTTAAAGTACAGTTAGTTCATGCGAATATCTATAATAATGTAAATACTCTTTGACATTTCTGTTAAAAATGCATTAGAGAATGTGAGAATGAAAAGAGATACATTACAAAGTACCTTCTTTAATCTACAGCAGAGTATTTTCATGTTCTTAAATGTAAAATTTTATTGTAAATTATAAATAAGACATACTTTTGTAATTCCAGTATGAACTTTGGTATGTAAAGTGGTTCTTTTTCATACAATTTATTTCTGTTTAGTTTTAATTTTGTTAGTACTGGCAACATGCATGCAACATTGTCTTTTGGAAGATATTCTGAAAAAATAAATTTAGCAAGAAATTGTAGTTTGATTAATTTAAAATGGACTGTTAGTCTAGCTAGTGCTTTGTCAAAACATGACAGAACTATAAGATAACAAAAACTGTTATCACAGAGATATGTCTCGCTTTTTTGTAATTTTGATTATGCAAATATTGAAATCATAATAGCAATACCATAACATCTTACACAAGTTATGCAAATATTCAAAGTCAATGAACCATGACTGAGTTACATGGTTAAACAATCTCCATTTAAATGAGATGTGTGAATGCTAATACAACTGGATACCAAATACCATTGACTTATTATAAGTCATTCCCAAACCAAATATCAATGACCTACCACAAGTGGATCCCAATAAATTGACCTAATCACAAACTAATACATACTTACTTAAAGTTACTTATAGTTACTTATAGTTACTTATAGTCGATTTCCAGTACAAGATCCCTCAAGGTTCCTCTTCACCAGACTCATAATATATGTAAAGTAAGCAAACCATTCAAAGTCAATAGACCATGACTGAGGGGGTGGAGCCAAATAACCTCCATGGCAATGAGATGTGGCAATGATAATACATCTGCATACCAATTATCATTGACCTACCACTAGTGGATCCCCATAAACTGACCTAATCACAAACTAACACATGTAAAGTAAACAAACCATTCAAAGTCAATAGACCATGACTGAGGGGGCGGAGCCAAATAATCTCCATGGCAATGAGATGTAGCAATGGTAATACATCTCCATACCAATTATCATTGACCTACCACTAGTGGATCCCCATAAAACTGAGCTAATCACAAACTAACACATTGTTGACGCCATTGCCGTCATCGCCGCCGCCGCCGCCGGAAATAGCATACCTATGTCTCGCTTTTTGACTCCGTCAAGGCGAGACAAAAATGTAACCCATGACAACAATGTAATACATAATACTGTATAATACCATGCTTGGTCACATATCTACCATTTAATAAAGCACTTGGAATATAAGCTAATAAACATTTTTCAATATGTATTAGGGATACAAGTATGTATTCAAATAATTCAAATCAGACTAAATATTTGATGTACTTTGGTACATGTAGTCATTATTGACAGCATACAAGTTAAACTGTAAATTCATAATATTCTAATGGATACCAATATTTGTGATTCACTATGTGCAGTAATACAAATTAACAAAATGCTTACTTTAGATCATGCTACAACTAGAAAATTATTTTAAAAAGTACCATAATTTTTGGTGTATAGGTCGGGACTTTTTCCCTAAGAGGGCTGGGCTTGACCTAAGATTAAAAAATTTTTTTTTATTCAGAAACCCCAACCCACAACCAAAAGTTACTATTGATAATGATTTAAAAATGTGCTCCGACCTATAGTCCGAAAATTACTGTAATTCAGTAAAAAATTGGTCATTTGACCTACATGCTGCACCGACCTATAGTCCATAAATTACGGTATTCAAGGAATTATCAATTTACCATCTAAACTGATATCTAAAACATTAATGTATCCACAGTTTAAGGCGAGACATAAAATAAATTTTTAGATTCTATTCCTCTCTACCACACATTTCATTAAAATTTATCCTGCAACTCTGCTATATGAGTAACAAAAATGCATTTATTATACCTATTCCATTATTTTCTAGGTCCAAGGTCTTTAGTTTACTGCACCCCAGCAAGAATTTATCAGTAATTATCTTTATGTAGTTACGTGACAACTCTAAAACTTTGAGGTCTTTCAGTGCTAAAGGATTGTCTGCTACACAATGGATCGCATTACTGAAAAGATGGCAAAATCAACTTAATGTTGATACAATAAGTTAAAACACAACCATTGAATTCAATATGATATTGAAAATTTTGCTGACTTGGTATATTTCCAATTTTTAGTGACATTTCAATGTACACCATTGTTTCTGTCTTTTTAATACAAAATGAAGACAGAATATCATTATTGGCAATGCTTGTCAAATAAATTTTGAACAAATACCGGTAATACATATCTATAACTTCAGCTAGTAAACAAAAATGTATATGAGAGACTACTAAGACAGGCATTTAGCCACAAAACACTATCTTTAAATGTATCATTTGATATATTTTTTGGTTGCTCATATGACAAATATTTACTCAATAAGAGTGCAATAACAAGTCATACACTTATGATCATTTGTATAACTCATGTTTTTACTCTGCACTAAAAATTTGTATTCTATGAAATCTAGCTTCTGAAAACTTGATTTTAGATAAATTGAACAAATTGACTGTATACAAGTTTTTAATACATTCTTCTTGAATACAAAATTAAGTTACCAGTTCAAATAAAGATGAGATAGTGATGGGAAATGATTGCTCAATAGTTGTGGTAAATCTTGTATAACATTGCTGGATAAGTCTAAAAATGTCAATTTTTCATTACACCATGTTCCATCTAACTGTCCAATCGTTGTTATCTGAAATGAAATATTTAATAAAACAAAATTAAGAAAACCAAACTTTCATCAGATAACAGAAATAATAGATGTAGATTATGTCATGGAGTTTTTTTTATTAGACAATGGATATATCAGCCTATGAGGACCCAGGGTTGATAATGGATCTAAAACGAATATCCTTTGGTATCAAAAATCCAAGGAGTTTTGGAGAAGATTTTGAATATTTTTTTTCTTTTTTTCTTTTTTTGTATTTTCAGTACAATTAACAGTGACTATATTGGTACCAGGTACAAACTCTGAGGAAATTTAAAAATAAATACCAAATGAAAATTTCACCAAAGTTTGGTCCCAAATAGCCAAATGGTTTGAGAAGAGATGATTTTTGAAACTAAGTTTACAGCAATGAGTAGATACAACAGATGTAAACAATGCACAGTGGATGCAAAGTGATGGCAATAGGTCACATGGCCCCTTTGGCAAGGTAAGCTAATAAAAAAAGAAAATAGTTTATGCTTTATTATAAAAATAAAATAAAGAAAAAAATGTGATCTTTAAAAGGCAATCAATAAAGTAATGTTACTAAACATGGAAATGTTACTGTGTAAATTCAGTCAATTTACTCTCATACCCAGTCACACTTATTCTCCAGTCTCAATTTACTCTCATACCCAGTCACACTTATTCTCCAGTCTCAATTTACTCTCATACCCAGTCACACTTATTCTCCAGTCTCAATTTACTCTCATACCCAGTCACACTTATTCTCCAGTCTCAATTTACTCTCATACCCAGTCAAACTTATTCTCCAGTCTCAATTTACTCTCATACCCAGTCACACTTATTCTCCAGTCTGATGGTACTCACACAATTTTAAAAATCTTTTGTCCTGTTTGCATGTGCTTATTCATTAAAATGTCTTACCTTATTTTCCCTAAGATCAAGATGTTTCAGTGATGGACATTTCATTAAGGAAAGTGGGATTTTTGTTAAGTAATTTTTCTTTGCTTCAAATTGCTCTAGACAATCCAAGTGCTGTAAAATAATGGGAAATTTTAAAACCAAAACATCTCAAAACCTTGATTTCTACTTCCCAATATTTTCACTGAATGGACTGAAAAAGTAGTTTTAAATAACGCTGGAATAAATGTGCACAAAAAGTTTTGAATTTTAACAAACAGATAAATACAGATAAAGGATTATGCAATTCAAATACATACAAATGTAAATTGTTTTATAGGCTCAAAGGCAAATTCAAAACCTGGCAATATTACCTAATATTGTAATTTAACAGTATCTTATGATTTAATATATATATTTCGTTATAAGAGAAATAATGCCGAGTTACCACCCCTATTAAAATTAAATTCTAAAAATTTTCTCTGTGAGTGTCAATGTGAAACCGTGTTTTCTATTCTAATACCAGTACCTTATTAATTTCATTTGTTTTCAAATACATTTTTGTTCAAAGATTTTTTTCTATTCCAATAAAACATATTTTGGAGATCAGTTCCCCTTCAGATCCAAAAAGATGAATTATGCAAAATTCTTAAGTATAACAGAGTTTATATGTAAATAATTCTGAATTACCTCCCCTATCAAAAGGATGTATATTCTGATAGATGTTAATGTTTGTAGTTTGACTATTTTGTTTTAATGGAAATATATTCAGTTGATTTGATTTTCAGTTCTTTTTTTCTTCTACCACATTTTATTATTTTTTTAATTTAGCAATTAAACAAATGTATAATTAATTGACAACTTGTCAATCATATTAATAGCCATTTTCTAGTTTGAATATAAAAAACAATAAAAAAGGAATCATTGACTTTTCAACATAAGTGTCAAGTCCAATTTACCATTGTTATATGTGACCATCCGTGCGTAATGGAAGTCAGTCAACAATTTGTTTGTTCAGTGATTTTCTTTGTGACAACAGGTCACTCTAGAGTAATAAAACTGTTCTTTGGGATTAAAATTCTCTTTGTTATAAGCCTGATTTTAGTAATAAGCCTACAAAAATACAGTATTTAAATAGCAATGGGGCCGGGCATTTATCTTCACTTCGTTATTAGCCTGATTTCATTACAAGGCTGTATGTTATAAACGAACTCTACTGTATGAACAGCTACAAACCTCAAATATTTCGCCAGGAACAATTTTCAGATTGTTGGAACTGAAATTAATTTTCTGGAGAAATTTAAATTTTGACAAGAATTTTTGGCCACTATTTGCCAAATTCTGCAAGTCTTTTATTTTATTGCTTGAAACATCCAGTAGAACAATCTCAAAGTTTTTACTTGGATCATCATTTGATCTCCTTGATTCACTGTCTAGAAATAAAAAAAAAATGTATCAGTATGCTCAATGAATAAACATAAGATAGAGCCTTTAAGAGCTTGTGCATGTTGGTGGCTATACAACAACCTTTTTTTTATTTCAAATTCTGTTTCGTGGTTGTTCTCTCATTGGCATTGGCTCACACTGTCTTTCATTATTACAAATAAAATGCATGTTAATGTCAACAACACAAATGAAAACTAGATGTAGAGCCAATATTGCTCCACAAACTTTTACTCTTTCTGAACTGTTTTATTATTTTTAGTTTTTCTAAAATATATCATGTGTAAAATAGTATTATGCCCAATGACTTATCCTTTTGGTTTTATTTTGGAGCCACTTAGGGCATACAATATGGTAAGGGTTTCCCACTGTATTGAAGATCACTTGGCAACCTCTATATGTAAATTTTTGGTCAATTCACTTTGGAGAATGGATGTTGTCTACCCTGTGTCCTTCCAAGAAATTTTGGATAGCATCACATTCAATGTACGGCTTCAATGATGCATTCATCTACAACCCTCCTTGTATATATATATGTTGTTGAAAGTGAATAATTTCCTTGCAGAGAAGCAACAAATGCCAATTTTAGAGTCATTTGTATGACATTACCAGGGTACTGAGATGCAAAACGGACAATGAAGAACATAGCTCCCTGACAATAATCCAAAACCCATTCTTTTTTATTTTATATGATTTGGAATAGTCTGGATAAGGTGAAAAAAACATATTTAACAGTAGAATACCAAACATTGTATTTTAAAGGCTACATCTTGGTAAAACTTACCAGAGAGGAGGGAATCAATACTACTTGAAGGTCGTATTTCACCAAGACATTCATTTATTCTATGTTCAATGTTACTGTCACTAAGATCACTCTCCTGTCTTGTACTGGACAAAAAGTCCTACAGTTATAAGTGATTATGTATTTTTAGGAACAGTATGTTAAGACACTAATAAGCAAAAAGGTTAATTTGGATCCTCATAAAAAAATAAGGCAATATTAAAATATAAAATTACCCACTTGGACTGCCTTGATCAATTTTATCTTGTATATCATTATGGTCTCATTCAAATGAAAGGCTTCATTAAGGTTAACAAGAGTGGACACACTAAATGTCTTGCCTGAGTATGCAAATGGACACAGAATAAAGATTATCTGATACCTGACATTGTAAGTCAAAGAAAAATTCATTAAAAGAAGTAGTAATGGTCAGGCAACATTTGTCTGAAAAATCTCATACATGTCATTCAAGCCTAAAACTGTCCAAGGTAAGCTGACAGGTCTGAGACTGGTATGCACCCACCAAAAACTATCTTTAGACCAAAATACATACATTTATAGCATTTCTTAATAAATGGACTTATTTGTAAAAATGGGATAAGAGTCACTCAAGCCTAAAATTGAGGTCAATTTGGATATAGGTATTACAGCTACAGAGAAATGGACTAAATCATGAAAATATAAGCATGAAATTAAGGTCAAGGTCCAGACAGGTATCAGACTGGTATGTTCTCACTAAGAACTATCTTTTGACCAGATATGGTGGGCTTAGGTATTACAGTTGTTAAGAAATGGACTTAATCACGAAAATGTGACATAGGTCACTCAATCATGAAATTGAGGTCAAGGTCAAAATTACAATATAAAAGGCAAGTGTCATACTGACAGGTACCCACTAGAACTATCTATTGACAAAATATGGTGGATCTAGGTTTTACAGTTGCAGAGAAATGGCCTTAATCACGAAAATCTGATACAGGTCACTCAACCATGAAATTGAAGTCAAGGTCCAGAGACAGGTGTCAGACTGGCATTTGCCCACTTAGAACTATCTATTGACCAGATATGGTGGTCTTAGGTATTACAGTTGCTAAGAAATGGACATAACCACGAAAATGTCATGCAGATCACTCAACCATGAAATTGAAGTCAAGGTCAAAAGGCAGGTGTCAGACTGACATGTACCCACTATGACCAAATATGGTGGGTCTAGTTATTATAGTTGCTGAGAATTGGACTTAACCACAAAAATGTGACAAAGTCACTCAAGCATGAAATTGAGAACAAGGTCCTAATTCAGGTATCAGACTAGCATGTACCCACTAAGAACTATCTATAGACCAAATAACATTGGCCTAGGTATTACAGTTGCTGAGAAATGGATTTAACTACGAAACTTGGATGCAGATTTTACATTTATGTTTAAGTCAATGAACCATGAAAATGAGGTCAGGGTCACAAGACAAATATACTGCGCCAAACCTTATACGATAAGCTATCTGCGGACCTTAATTCTTAATTGTATGTATTATATGTGCAAAGTTATTAAAGTTTAAAAAAAGTTCACAATGCCGTCGCCGCCGGAAAGTAACACCTATATCTCGTTTTTGCGACTTTTCATCGCAGGCGAGACAAAAATTACACCGCCACCATGAAAAGGTGTAAGAAAATCTGAAAATTCACTCAGTCATATTTCACTTTAATAAGTGACATAGCAATAGTAGTCACCTGTGTTACTATACAATAGTCATCACCAATGTTAATATACAAACATTGAAAAAACATAATTTCTTTATTCCTTCATTAAATCTTCTGAATTTGTCAATGTAATCAACAGAATAACTAATCTTGTAATTTGAATATCAAAAGTCTAAAACTCGTGAACAAACAGAACAAATAATTCACTCATGTGCTATGTGCAGTCATGAATTAATGTGTTGAATGGTAACTCATTGTAGATTTCAGGTATTCAAATTTCAAAATTAATTATACTATAATTATTGATACTCTAGCATCTCAATAAAATGAATTACCCGAGGATCATAGAAGCCTCTATGCTCACGAAGTACCTCAAACCAATCTAACATACACGTATTTTATCAATATTATGAAGTTCAAAAATTAAAAATATTTTTTCTTTGCTCACTCGAACAAAAGAATATTATTTAAATTAAGAATAAGGTCAAATAGGGGAAAGGAAGCAAACTTTATAATGTTACATATATTCAAGAACTACTTTTTTATGGATCTTAATGTCTCAACCTACCAATACCTTTAATTAAGTTAAGAGTGTCTCTTCCATTTGTTGAAATTGATGTTCTACCTCACCTAAAAATTTTAAAACTCATAGATAATTGTGAATCTTACAATCTGGTTGAATGAGAAATTCCTATTCATAGTAGTTCGAGGTGAAGGACTTCTTGACTTTCTTCCCCAAGGACCTGAAATTAATAATTATATTGTTTTAGATTTAAAATTTCAATATGTAATACATGCATTTTGATTTCGGGAGAGATGTAACCCAACTGAAATTTTAAATCTCAATGATAAAACAATTTGCAGTACCATGTGTGACTCTAAGCTGGAAACAGGAATATGAAAATATTATATTGTTTGAATTATCAATACAAACTGTTACTGTATAATTTGTATTCTTTAGTCATGATTACTGGTAATTATTGTCAATTTTGATGACATCTGAATGTCCATTTTATATTTGTAATGCATTAATTTTTTGCATAAAAAAGTAATGACATAACAAAAAACAAGACTGACATGTTAGATAAGTGCAAATTTTCTTTCCAGACATTATTACTATTTTGGCCTCTAGAACATATTGAAGTATTGAGTAGGGTTGGGCTAAGGTTACCAAGTGTGAATGGAAAGGTACACTAAGGGTATTGGTGTCAACAAGTACTGTCAAACAGATATTAGGGTATAATAACTTAATAACAAAAATTTCCCTCCTTTATTGGTTGTTTTAATGGTTAATGGTCATATAAGTGGGAGGTTTGGCATGCCGTAAAACCTGATTTAACCCACCATTTTCATCTGAAAATGTCGGTACCAAGTCAAAAGTATGACTGTTGCTTTCCAGTTGTTCTGGGTGTTTGCTTGTCTCCCGACCTAGCCAGTTTTTTCTACTTTGATTATGATGGATGGATGAATTGTTGTTTAATGTCCAGTGACAGCAAGGTGCATATCAGGACAAGAACATGTTGATATGATAATGAATATCATCCCTGCTTTGTACTAGACCGACACGCTGAGCCGGATTTTTAATGTGCTAGCTCACGAGGTAACTGTCGCAGGAAGACATATCGCCTCACTCGGACACATTATACTGACTCCGAGCCGACCAGTCTTACTTTGATTATGACATTTTCCTTGGAGTACCATGTTTTGTTATGAAACTTTATTTATTTACTACTCGTAATAATTTCAGAAATGGCAATTAAACCAAAATCTTAATGCTAATCTACAAAGCACAATTTTTTGGACTTAGTAATATATAAATCTGTAATTTTTTCAAGTTTAACATATTATATTTCTTTCTGACCAAAAATAATATATATTTTTTTAATTAGTCGTAATTATCACTCAAAGCTGCTTTCCTGATTTTTCCAGTAGTCATTATTTTTTGTATGCATTAAGATTGATCTCAATAGGAATGTTTTGGGAGTTGACAAGTTCAAGTTCTAATTTGAAGAGTACAAATAATGTTTATCTTATAAAGGGACTATTTTATTTTTATTCTTTATTTTACTTAAAATCTCAATAAAATATGTTCTTTTGTGTAATCTTCTTTGTTTTTTAATGAAAACATGAAGAGATGTCAGCAAACAGCAATTTTCATGCATGGTTATATTGAAATTCTTAGAAAATCGTTAAAATTGCTTTGAATATGTGTTTTTGTCATAAAAAAGAACAATTATTTTAGGAAATAAATAAAACCTAAATGACAATCCAGGTAAACCGGGATTCATCACCAGTAAATGGAATCCTGAATCCCCGTATACTGGGACTCGTAGACTAAAGGGCATTCATAAGGTATGTATAACATATGTTTCATGCAGCATTTTCTCCACAAAAGGAAGAAATTAACCAAATACTGTTATCTTACCAGATATTTTCTCTGGAATTGACAATTTTTCAGTAGATCCCTTATGTCTTGGATCTGAAGGATTATATGGAACATTGGCCCCAGTCAGTGTTGTCTTTTTCCAATCATCAACCTCATTCTGGTCAGATTCAAATACTGGATACACCACTGAAAATACTTTAGATTCATAACATTTTATTGCTCACCTATTTTGTAGTTATAGTAGGTTATTTTTTTTAATTATGGGTAACATAAACAAACTCTTTGGACTGTGAACAATAAAATCTATATTTATTTATCCTTGATATCACCAATTGTCAGTGAAATTTAAAGAAATTGTTTGGTGTGTGTTCTTTAAGACGAATAAGAATAATATTAAATGCAAACAGAAAAACTTGGGTCACTTAATGACAAAATATGTTTCAGCAATAAACCAGTTGATGTAATTGAAGTTTTGAAGTTTTATTAAACTAGAAAATGTGTCTATAAGACACGGATGCCCTGCCCTAAAAACAATATACGTAGGTTGCTGAACTGCGTTGTACTATACAAGACGACTGTAGTGGTGAAATATCATTGATATATTACTATAGGTTTCTAAGAAAGTGAGCTAAACGCAAAACTTAACCGGGTGGACGTACAGACAAGGTTAAATCTATATGCCCCAGCCACATTTGTGGCGGGGCATAAAAAAATTTCATAGATGTAATTTCAGACATATGTCATTATGTCATGATGAAATCTTATCAAATATATATCGATCAGTCTTCAAATGCTGTACCTTAAATGACCTTCATTCATTTTCGTAAAACAAAGAAATTATATACATGTAAATAGATTACAATACCATTATCTGAACTTTCATTGCCATCTGATACTGTACTGGACGTAACATCTAGCCATTCTACACTACTCCTGGGACTGAGTATGGGAGACAACTGTTGCCGTATACCACATATCTGTAATCCTTTAAATTTTAACATACCATCAGAGTTTGATCTATGCATCTTCTGTGGTACTGAATCTTTAGGATGTGTTTCTTTTAAATGTAACAAAATAATATAACCATAAGATACTGCCTTTTACCAATTTACCAGTTGGATATACATCTGACTCTTGATGTCTTGAACACGGAAGAGTTGAAATTTTTACGTGATCCCAAACTGTTCCATATAGAAATGGCTCCTGGTGAGCCTAAACTAGATTACTCGAATTTTGGTTATCTCAAAGTAAATTCATGTCACCAAGTGACAAAATTATTGTAATTGCTTTCGTTATCTCCAATCAACAACATCTGTCATTGTATTGCATATTTACTATATTGAGAATATTTCTGTATGAAAAAAAATAAATATTACAATAGAATGCACCATATCGTTGATACTTCAGTTGTGTTTATTGAATTATTAATTATCCATGGAAATCATGAAAATCACTGTTTTAATGCAACAAAGAACTAAGGTGACCCAATTTTAATGACCCTTTATGTTCTGACAAGAAACAATTATGACAGCAACATGTAATCATTACCCAAATTAGGATGTGTATAACATAATGAATATGCACGTCCCGAGGTAGCGGATAGGACAGACCCTCTCGTTGGGGGGTTGTCAGGTCATAATACGGAAAGCCTGACTGTGGACCATAGTGGTAACGTGTTTGGAGAATGTCACACTTCCTGCATGCTAAAGACCTCTTCTGTAGTTTTCAAAAAAGAGTGGGCTAATGGCCGCTACAGAAGCCTAAATTATCCCACTCTATCCAATGATCCTCCTTTTACAGTGGCCCTCAAAATTTGTTCCCCTTTGTGTCCCATCCCACCTGTTTGAATTGTTTGATAAATTGAACTATTTCCATAACAATTGGTCATGGTTAAATTTTCACAATATGCTGAGTAATTATAAAATTTGGGAGATATGTTTCGATGATATAATTCCCGTGTGAATTGTGTGTAAAACATCATTTAGATATTTACAGATACAGTTGCAAAATCTGTTCTGAACAAATATTGGTTATGATAGAGATTCAAAATTGTTTGTTTATTGTTTGTTTAGTTGGAGTTTAACGCTGTTTTCAACACATTTGGCCATTTTGCGGCGGCCAGTTTTTATTGGTGGAGGAAGCCAGGGTACCCGGAGAGAGCCACCGACCTTCAGTAGGAAAATTGGCAATCCTTGTCAATTAAGATCGAAGTCAAACACAACCCGCCACAGGTGAGATTCGAACTTACAACCCCAGCGTTGACAGGCTAGTGATCATCAGTAGTCATGACGAACTACCTAGACCACTCGGCCACCGAGGCCCCCGAGATTAAAAATTACTTCAGAGCATATTTTGATGCTATACGCTTACGTATTTAACTAGAATTAAACAAACACATTAAGTTAATAATATCAAATCAAATCAATTACCTGGAATTTTGAAAGAAAGTAAAATAATGTGAAAATTTAACATTATGAACTGTTATACATGGGAGAAATAAACAGATGTGATTATATGGAAAAAATTCCAGATCTGTAAATTCAAATAGATTGATTTAAAAATTGTACTCATTACTATCATTTTTAAATTTTTGAACTCAGTAATTAGTAATCTAGTCATGGTACAATCTATAATATTATTTGTGGTACACCAATTTTCGTGGATTTTGTGGAGAGAATAATCTATGAATTTATAAACCCAACAAAAGAGTTGACTATGAGTTGGACATTCTTGTAAGTGACAAAAAATTTGTCCATTTCAAAAACTAATTTTTTTTAAATGAAAGTTCAAAAGTTAAGCCAAGCAATATTAAATAAATTATGGTAATAAGAATGCTTAGTGAATGATAATAATCATATCCAAATATAACAATATGACCACAAATAACAAATATTGTATCACCGCTAATTTTTACCTAGATACTACACTTACTTTCCATTTGTCTGGACAATACTGAGGAGTCTGACTTTATCTTGTATCTGAAAAACTCATGTCTTCCATACGTCTTCATAATTTCTGAGTCACTCTTTGTATAGGCTAAAAGTCTACGATTTTTTCTTTCGAAACTTGTTTTTATTCTGTGTGCCAGCTGTTTACTTAAATCTGAAAAGGATATCAAATATTTTAGGGATAGGAAAAAGGCAATGTATCAATTAAAGCAAATCTTATGTAATCTGACATGAATTTAATTTTCAGATCTTATAATGTCCATCATTTATTCAGAAAAGATAGTGATTTTATTCACTAAAATCAATTTTGGATTTTCGAACACTAGTTAGCAGACCTTGTTAAACAATCTGGTAAATCAAATTTCTTACAATAAAAAATTTTTCTGCAATGAAATTCTCTTCAAACCCTTCTATTATGCAGGGATTATTTTACCAAAAGAGAAAAAAAACAAAAAGATATACTGGAAGCAATTATAATAATAATGACATTGTAATGTATGAAGCCGGATCGCAAAAACAGAATTTGGTTAAAACATGGAAATAAATTCATCCCTTATTATGACATAGAGGTAAAAAAACATTCTTTCTGCTGCATTATTACAAACCAGACTCGTTTCTCAGTAAGGGTAGTCTGGCAAAAGCAACTGTCATCCACTCAGTTTTTAATGTCTCCAAACCAAGATTGTTCCATAGTGCTTGTTCTCCTGTTAAATAGAAAGTCATCTTAGTTCATATCAGCAATTTCTCAAAGTCTAAAAAATGGAGTAATCAATCCATACCAATAATAAGGATTTTGAAGTATTCAGAAGATTTTTTTTAAACATATCTTTCTATCAAAGCCAAACAATTTTTTTTCTCTGAAATCATGTTGAAACTGACAGAGTGAAATGTTTTATTAAGTGTGTTAAAGAGTTATTTTCAAGCAAAATGTGTTTTCTTGCTGAAATGTACACTCAAAGGCCATAAATGGGTTCCCACCTGTATATTTACCTATACAATTCATATAAAACTACCATTTTTTCAAACTGTACTGATGTTATTTCTTATCCTATAAATATGAAATTGTTATGATTAATCTCAGAAATATTTAAAGTTTCAATGGATAATTTTTAAATTTTCTTTGATTCCAAATTTTGGAGAAATCATTATAAACACAAATAAGATTTTATGCATGTCAAAATTCCATAGGCTAAATGTTGTTAAAAATTAATATTTGTATTTAAAATGTGGATATTAAAAACAATAAAATATTACAATATCTATCTCCAACAGACCAATGTATCCCAGTATATGTCCGATTACCCACCAGATCTATTACCAAAAAATCCCAGTATATGTCCGATTACCCAGCTGATCTAACACCAAAAAATCTCAGTATATGTCCGATTACCCACCTTATCTATGACCTATATATCCCAGTATATGTCCAATTACCCACCAGATCTATCCCTGTATATGTCCAATTACCCACCTGATCTATCACCTATATATCCCAGTATATTTCCGATTAGCCACCAGATCTATCACCTATATATCCCAGTATATGTCCGATTACCCACCAGATCTATCACCTATATATCCCAGTATATGTCCCATTACCCACCTGATCTATCACCTATATATCCCAGTATATGTCCAATTACCCACCAGATCTATCACCTATATATCCCAGTATATGTCCCATTACCTACCTGATCTATCACCTATATATCCCAGTATATGTCTGATTACCCACCAGATCTATCACCTATATATCCCAGTATATATCTGATTACCCACCTGATCTATTACCTATATATCCCAGTATATGTCTGATTACCCACCTGATCTATCACCTATATATCCCAGTATATGTCTGATTACCCACCTGATTTATCACCTATATATTGCAGTATATGTCCGATTATCCACCAGATCTATCACCTATATATCCCAGTATATGTCCGATTACCCACAAGATCTATCCCAGTATATCTCCAATTACCCACCTGATCTATCACCTATATATCCCAGTATATTTCCGATTAGCCACCAGATCTATCACCTATATATCCCAGTATATGTCTGATTACCCACCAGATCTATCACCTATATATCCCAGTATATATCTGATTACCCACCTGATCTATCACCTATATATCCCAGTATATGTCTGATTACCCACCTGATTTATCACCTATATATCGCAGTATATGTCCGATTATCCACCTGATCTATCACCTATATATCCTAGTATATTTCTGATTACCCACCAGATCTATCCCAGTATATGTCCAATTACCCACCTGATCTATCACCTATATATCCCAGTATATTTCCGATTACCCACCAGATCTATCACCTATATATCCCAGTGTATGTCTGATTACCCACCAGATCTATCCCAGTATATGTCCAATTACCCACCTGATCTATCACCTATATATCCCAGTATATTTCCGATTACCCACCAGATCTATCACCTATATATCCCAGTGTATGTCTGATTACCCACCAGATCTATCCCAGTATATGTCCAATTACACACCTGATCTATCACCTATATATCCCAGTATATTTCCGATTACCCACCAGATCTATCACCTATATATCCCAGTATATGTCTGATTATCCACCTGATCTATCACCTATATATCCCAGTACATTTCCGATTACCCACCAGATCTATCACCTATATATCCCAGTATATGTCTGATTTCCCACTAGATCTATCACCTATATATCCCAGTATATTTCTGATTACCCACCAGATCTATCACCTATATATCCCAGTATATGTCTGATTTCCCACTAGATCTATCACCTATATATCCCAGTATATATCTGATTACCCACCTGATCTATCACCTATATATCCCAGTATATGTCTGATTACCCACCTGATCTATTACCTATATATCCCAGTATATGTCGGATTACCCACCTGATCTATCACCTATATATCCCAGTATATGTCAGATTACCCACCTGATCTATCACCTATATATCCCAGTATATGTCCGATTACCCACCTGATCTTTCAGCTATATATCCCAGTATACATGTATGTCCGATTACCCACCAGATCTATCACCTATATATCCCTTTATATGTCCAATTACCCACCAGATCTATCAGCTATATATCCCAGTATATGTCCGATTACCCACCTGATCTATCACCTATTTATCCCAGTATTTGTCTGATTACCCACCTGATCTATTGCCTATATATTCCAGTATATGTCCGATTTCCCACCAGATCTATCACCTATATATCCCAGTATATGTCCGATTACCCACCTGATCTATCACCTATATATTCCAGTATATGTCCGATTACCCACCTGATCTATCGCCTATATATCCCAGTATATGTCCGATTACCCACCTGATCTATCGCCTATATATCCCAGTATATGTCTAATTACCCACCTGATCTATCACCTATATATCCCAGTATATGTCCGATTATCCACCTGATCTATCACCTATATATCCCAGTATATGTCTGATTACCCCTCTGATCTATCACCTATATATCCCAGTATATGTCCGATTACCCACCAGATCTTTCACCTATATATCCCAGTATATGTCCGATTACCCACCAAATCTATTACCTATATATCCCAGTATATGTCCGATTACCCACCTGATCTATCACCTATATATCCCAGTATATGTCCAGTGATTATATTCCCAACTTCTGTATCCATTCCTAATTCTAAACTTAGCCTCAGTGGTTTCCACAAATCTGTGACATTCTGCAGACACAAAAAAACATATACCGGTAAGCTATATTGGAACGTAGTTGGTACTTACAACTCTACAGACTTAAACTGATAGAAAATGTATTTGACATTTTTTGTAATGATGGATGGATGAATTATTGTTTAATGTCCAGTGGTAACCATTAGGTGCATATCAGGACGAGAACATGTTGATATGGTATGAAAATGATCCCTGCTCTGTACTAGACATACATGTAGAGCCAGATTTTTAACGTGTTAGCTCAAGCAGTAACAGTCTGCAGGAAGACATATCACCCCAGTCGGACACATTTTACTGACCCCAAGCCGACCAGTCCCTTGCTCTTACTCCTAGATGCTGCATGCTTGGTTGAGCACCAGCAAATACCAATTTTAATGTCTTTGGTTTGACCCTGCCAGGCATCAAACCTGTGACCTTCTGCACTCAAGGCTAGCATGCTACCACAAGACCACCGAGGCATTTTTTTGTCATGAAGCAGATTCAGTTGACATATAAAGTTGTACTAATTTTTTGCCAACATTATTGTATCAGTATGCGTTAAGTCATATAAAATAGATCACTGTAATATGGTCAATGTTAGGTTTCTGTATCATCTTTTGACTGTAAAAATCCCTCACCTTAAGTTGATACTTACCATAAGTTGATTGTTTGTTTGTTTGTTTAGTTGGGTTTTTATGCCGTTTTCAGCACATTTGGCTATTTCGTGGCAGCCAGTTTTTATTGGTGGAGGAAGCCAGAGTACCCGGAGAGAACCACGGCCTTTGGTAGGAAAATTGGCAATCCTTGTCAATTAAGATCGGATTCGAACACACCCACCACAGTGTTGATGGGCTAGTGATCATTAGTCATGACGAACTACCTAGATCACTCGGCCACCAAAGCCCCCCATAAGTTGATACTTATGAAATATTTTAACTTCTGGCATGATGAAGAAGTCATAGGAGAAAAAATTTTTCAACTAAAATCTCATGGTTAACTACGTAATAAGGATTTATTTGAATAATAAATGTACAAAAAAATATATCAAAAGCAATAGCATTTTATATATAACTTTTTGCTTACATGTTTCAGGATCAGTCTCACAAGACCTTCATCCTGATTCCTTACAGCTTGACAAAGACATGTAATTCCATCATCTGTATAGTTGACATCAGCTCCCAGTTCTAACAAACATTCAGCTCCCTGAATAAAACAATGACAAATCATTAAAATATTTGATTTATTTAAGGAAAAAACTAGAGAATTAGTTTTTATGCCTCCCCATCCTCTTGAACAAAGAACTGCCATTTATTGGGGAAATAATTTTGAGAATTGTTTTGAATATATGACATGTTCTTCGGCCAAGGCTTTTATAGTCCGATAAATCTAAAAATGAAGCACTCATTTTTTATAACTATATTTTACATTTAACAAGTATAAATATGACTCCTTATTTCAAAAATTCTCCATATTGTCTTGAAATATTACTCCAGTACATTGCAGTGCCATCAACATTGTCATGTGATCACATGCTGAACAAGAATTTGACTTTTATTGGGTTATAAAACATCACTTTTCTGAACTATACTTATTCAAAAATTATCTACTATATAAGAAGATTTTAGTGGTATCGTATCACTGATATACATTGGATTAATCTATTTTTTTTTGTACAGAATTAGACATGCTTAATTTAGAATTGTCCAAAATCTTACTATGAGTACTCCTTTGGTGCATGTACACAACATCTTTGACTTATTTTCATGGGTACAGAATTAGCCATGCTTAATTTAGAATTGTCCAAAATCTTACTATGAGTACTCCTTTGGTGCATGTACACAACATCTTTGACTTATTTTCATGGGTACAGAATTAGTCATGCTTAATTTAGAATTGTCCAAAATCTTACTATGAGTACTCCTTTGGTGCACGTACACAACATCTTTGACTTAAGATCCTGATTTAATCCCATAACATACATACAGTCACATATCAAATCTTGCAATTCTGAAAACATACATTAAAGTATAAACAAAAAAACATTAAATGATATATGTATGCAATATCCAACATTTAGAATATTCCCACAGTCCTAGAATAACATATATCTTACCTCCTGCTAAATTGCAAGGATATGATTGGTTAAACGAGTAAACATCAAAACCCCGTATATTTAATAAGGGGCAGTTGACATCTTGTTTTTTCAATACATGTTTTCCGCTAGAGTTATCGCTGTTTTATATTATTTATTACTACAAAGATGGTGGACGACAACAGCTGGACTGAAATACTATTTGTATTATTTGAATACTGTGCATAGTAAAGTACATTTTGCCAAAGCATATGCACATAAAGCAATGATAATCATGATAATGAGCAACATAAAGACTATGGAGTAAGGTGCTCTGGGGGAGTATTAAGCATACATAAATCCCAAGTCATGTATTATTTCTCGTTGTACAATGGTCATCCAGATACATTAAAGATAATTTAGGGTGCAACCATTTGATTTTTATGGGGGGGGGGGGAGGGGGGCTAGGATCAAATTTGAAAAGGCAGGATCAGGATTTTGCCAAAATAAAAAGACAGGATCACTTTGTATGTGAAAAAATATGTATGACCTGTGTCAATCAGGAAATTTATGGGTTTACAGTAAATGAAAACAAAAATTTGGGCCGCAATAGCAGCCAACAAAAAAAAGCCAGGACCAAAATTTTGCCAAAAAAAATAGGCGGGATCATAAATTTGATTTCTTGCTCCCCCCTAAAAATCAAATGGTTGCCCCTTATATAGTTCTTTTGAAGAGGGCTTAGCAAAGGGTTGTTATTGTTTAAAGAAAGTGTAGTGTGTAGTTGACCTAATACGGTATATACTGGGTAAGCAAATTTCGTACGGGGTGAGAGCGCCATATATACCGTATTAGGTTAACTACACACTCTGTAACTTATAATATTTTTCCAATCCCATCTCTTATATATGGCATTTGAAATTACTATATGATGCTGGCCGGTAATTTTGTTTGCCCGGTAAGTCCATTCATTGAAAGTTATTGCAAAAATGGCTTCAAGTACATATTATAACATGTCTTCATGTAATCATGAAACAGATAACAAACAATAATACATAAACCTAATAAAAAGACTACTCGGTACTCTTCAAGATTAATCTACACACCAGCATTGACTGATTTTCATGAGTGGTTTGTGACTGAAAATAATAAACAAGTTTACAAAGACATTGAACCATGAATTAACCTCTATACACAATTTGGCATAGGCACCAATGGACTGTCATTATGGTAATACAGTAATTTTATGACTATAGGTTGATGAGGCATATAGGTCGAATGACCAATTTTTACCAAATATACTGTAATTTTTGGAGTATAGGTTGATGACGTGTATAGGTCGAAGCAGTTCTTAAATCGCTTTATTAATAGTAACAAAAAAAGGGTATGTTAGGGTCTATGAAAATACTTTAAAAAATCTTAAGATAGGTTGATGCATTGCATAGGTCGAACCCAAAGCTTCAGAGGGAAAAAGTATCGACCTATACACCAAAAATTATACTACATTTCTTGTTTTCTGACAACTTCTCTCCATTATCAAAAAGTGCAAACCCTAGCACAACTCTTTGACAGTTGTTGATTCACTTGAGTTCTTTATCATATTTTTAAGGGATCCCCCATAAAATTTACATATAATTACTTACCTGAATCAATGTTTTGCTGGAGTATATTGAACAATATTTTATGACATCCTCTGCTTACTAACCTCTCACTTACTTCATGTCCAATCTCACCAAGGATCTGTATAGCCACACATGCCTTAAAACAACATATAAAATTTATTACACATCCACTTATCTATCTGTAATTCATAACAATTCATTACAGTTAATTTATTCTATATGCTGTGTAATTTCAAATTTAAAAAAGAGGCATTAAGTTGCTAAATATATGAAGTCAGAAGTCAATAGATACCACTTTAATAATAAATGGACATTTTCAGCCATTGATCAAACAAATGAGTGAAAAACACTTTTTGGAATTCTTTATTCAAGGCCCAATCAACATTATGATCTCCATAAAAACAAACTTGTGTATAAACAAAAATATTTAAGGATTACCGCTGGTCTAATAGGAAATAAATAGGATTTGAAATAGGTGTTTTAGTTTTAGAGAACATATGATAGTAAACAAATAAGCCAGATAAAAATATAGGTTCGTGTGCTCATTTTAGAGCTACATGTATAAGGCCTTGAAAATTTGCAAGAAATGGGTTTTCTCTGGATTTTTTATTGTCTTTGCATTGACAACTTCAGTCTCTCAAAAATTTATGAAAAAATAAAAAGGATTTCATAAAATTTTGTCAAATACCATTTTAAGGTATACCGTAATAACCCTAATTATTGGATGGCCTAATTATTGGACACTTGTGAAAAATCAAGGAAAATTGACTTTTTTGATAACTCTATTTTTTCGACGATTTAAAAATTGTCAAAGTTACGATTGTTGTTCTCAGGTGGTGACAGTCGGTAATTTTAACTTCTTAGGTAAGTTAATTACTTTCAGTCCTCATCGAGTGTTTATTTCGCCTTTCTAAACCATTTATACTATCTATCTTAATAGATTTGATTGAAACAAGATCAATTTTTAAGTAAATTTTATTGAATTTTTCCTACCTGGAAGTTTACTTTTGAAAAGAAATCCGAAACGAGTTTCGGAACGGAATTGCGTATTCGTGTTTCCCAGAGAAATAAATTTAAAAAATTTGAAATGAAATGAATAAAGTTTTTACAAAACAGATCCTCTTATCATTGTTTATAAAACATTTAAATGTAATAGTTATAATATTTTCTAAAAAGACGATGAGACTACAAACGTAACATGTGTTGTAAAAATCATTTGTGAGATGCTCCAAATCCAGATCGTAAAAATAATTTGTGAGATGGCCACATATTAGTCAACAACATGGCAGGTCGTTTGAAGTTTGCTACTGTTTTCGTCTTCAACATTCAATTTACTTAAATGTACAAAAAGATAAATCATGAAAGCAAAATCAAACTAGAAATACTGTGAGCAAAGCTCACTAATTGATACCCCCGCACCCTCTATCACAAGGAATGGCAAAGTCAATGTTTTGCTATGGAAAACATAAAAAGTTGGTCAGATCAAAATCGAAATTGGAGGTGCACTATGGCATCATGTGATAAAGATTCTCTGAAAGTCTCATGGAATTCCCTTTAGTGGTTTAGGAGGAGTTGCGGATGGCATACTGGTACCCCCTATCACAATGAATGGCAAAGTCCATGTGTTGGTATGGAAAACCCCAAATGTTGGTCAGATCAAAATCTAAAATAGGAGGTGCACTACAGCATCATGTAATAAAGATCCTCTGAAAGTTTCATCAAATTCCATTCAGTGGTTTAAAAGGAGTTGCGGATGGCATCATGGTACCCCTATCACAATGAATGTCAAAGTCCATGTTTTGGTATGGGTAACCCCAAATATTCATCGGATCAAAATCTAAAATAGGAGGTGCATAATGGCATCATGTAATAACGATCCTCTGAAAGTTTCATCAAATTCCATTCAGTGGTTTAGGAGGAGTTGCGGATGGCATCATGGTACCCCTATCACAATGAATGTCAAAGTCCATGTTTTGGTATGGGTAACCCCAAATATTCATCAGATCAAAATCTAAAATAGGAGGTGCACTATGGCATCATGTAATAAAGATCCTCTGAAAGTTTCATCAAATTCCATTCAGTGGTTTAGGAGGAGTTGCGGATGGCATCATGGTACCCCTATCACAATGAATGTCAAAGTCCATGTTTTGGTATGGGTAACCCCAAATATTCATCAGATCAAAATCTAAAATAGGAGGTGCACTATGGCATCATGTAATAAAGATCCTCTGAAAGTTTCATCAAATTCCATTCAGTGGTTTAGGAGGAGTTGTGGATGGCATCATGGTACCCCTATCACAATGAATGTCAAAGTCCATGTTTTGGTATGGGTAACCCCAAATATTCATCAGATCAAAATCTAAAATAGGAGGTGCACTATGGCATCATGTAATAAAGATCCTCTGAAAGTTTCATCAAATTCCATACAGTGGTTTAGGAGGAGTTGCGGATGGCATCATGGTACCCCCTATCACATTGAAAGTCAAAGTCCATGTTTTTATATAGGAAACCCCAAAAATTGGTCCGATCAAATTCTAAAATAGGAGGTGCACAATGCCATCATGGGATGAAGATTCTCTGAAAGTTTCATCAAATTCCATTCAGTAGTTTAGGAGGAGTTGCGGATACAAAGGTCGGACGGACGGACGGACGGACGGACGGCGCGACGGACGGATGGACGGACGGACGGCACGACAGACAGACGGACGGACGGACACAACGAATACTATATACCCCGCTTTTTTCAAAAGCGGGGGTATAATAACAATACCGCAAGTATGAACCATTATTTTGATTGCATATTCTTAAAGTACATTGACTAGGTCGATCATATGAAGTCAAAAAATGACAACGATGTGGACGGAAATACGAAAACTCTATTTTTTCGACACTTTTCCAATTTTCCTAAAAAATAGGTGTATTTTAGTGTCCAATAATTAGAGTAATTACGGTATATGATTGAATTATAAAAAAAAAAGTGGGGGTTCATGGGCAAAACATTTCATGTTTAAGAAATGGATAAAACCCGAGGATTCCGAAAATCTGACAAAAAAACCAAAACATAACCAGCGAGCATCCTTAATTTAAAAAAAAAAATCTGCATGCATTTTTTTATGAGATGACTATCAATGTTGTTATAACATAAGATATGAGAAATCAAACAAATTATAAATACTAAACCTCTTTCATAACAGTATTATCACTAGCAGGTGTCAATAAGGCTTGACATATTATTTCAGCCAGACCATCACAGACATCGGGATTATGAAACATTTTCTTATCAGCCAGCAGCTGTATCAAAATTAATCCTTTCTTTTGTAAATCTATGAAAAAATTCGTAATAGCAATAATCATACAAAATTACAAACATTCATTTGAAATAAATTTGTTTTTCTGTTATTCATATGTAAAACATATATCATAAATTGAAATCCAATAAAATTTGGATATTACTTTGTACCATGTAAAACATTTTACCAAAATGGCAATGAGAAAAAATAAAATCTTTGTAATTCATTATATTGCAGTGGCAGAATGAGTTCTATAGTTGATCCAAAAGTAGCCATATATGAAATGTTTTAAATAGGGCATTGATAACTGACAGATTTGTCCAATTTCCAATGTCCAATGTATAACTGACAATTTTGTCCAATGCATAAATGACTTACATATAAAATCTGGATATTTTTTCATAACTTTGATCAGATGATGTGAAGCTCCTGCCATAATTAACATCTCAGAAGCATTTTCTGAAATAAAAGTACTTAATTAGGCCCAATAATGACAATTTGTTGCCTGATACTGACTTTATCAGATTGTTACTGATCAATGAGCCAGTATGGCAGGTATCAGCTGCACCCATGGTCAAACAAGGCTAGGACCAATACAGAAATCACCATCCAAATAATATCATGAATTTCATGAATTTCATTCATGAACACATGTATGTCAGCTTACAAGGTTAATTATCATTTTCATATTTTGCAGATAATTTCACAACTCATATCATACATCAGGATAGATGACAAATAAAAATCACCTTTGAACAAATTCATCTAGGGGAAATAATTCTACTTTTTAATGCTCTGTGTTATCTCCCCTTACAATATTTATTAATTACCTGCTGCACAAAGTACACTCAAGCATTCAAATCCAACTTCTTGCATTGTTGCATTGTTAACAAATCTATCCAATCCTTGTATGATTTTGATATGAATATCTTCCAGGAAGCACTGGTATCGTACAAAGTCTGAAATCAATCATTTTCAGTACATAATCATTGCTTTTTAATATAGTGTGTTTAATACACCAGACAGCCAGAATAAATAAAGTGTCATGAGACTCTCCTGACTGTTATGTTTCTATGTTAGTGATTTGTGCTTTTATAAGCAAACCCAAGGCCAATTACATGCCAATGTAATTAATTACATTTGAATTATGTAATGCTTTTTTCAGTTCAATTACATTTACATTTACATTTATTTTGACATGTTATTAATGTCTTTTCAATTACATTGCCAATGTAATTAATTACATGTACATTATAAGTTATAAGTTATTTTTTGTCTAAAGGTCAGTCAAATCAATAGTCTTAATTGATTGGTATGTCATGGTTGACCTTTCCTGATATGTGTTTTGTTGTTTATACTGTTGCCTGTGTGAGAATGATATTCCCCATTGTAATCATGTATGGTTTTCTTGACCTTTTTGAAATATTTTCAGTGAAATGCATGAAAACATAAACTTTTTTTTAACTCAACCTTTTTCCTTCTATAGATCAGTACACAATGTAGAAGAGGTACGAAATATTCATTATTAATACCCCCATCTTTAGTTTCAATAGCATCAAAATAAATTTGTTAGCACATGCAAAGTATAAATGAAGCATTATCAAAGCCTTTATTTCAACTTTTAAACTAAACTTAGCACTTTTTAACCTGTTTTGCTCAACTGGATTTAATTTGCTCATATAAAGCAACAGTAAATGTTTGATTGTGGCAGACATCTTAATAATTTGATGGCATTAACTGATACACTTTTAAAAATATTAAGCATACCTATATCAGCCACACATGCTAGTGTACTAGTGGCCTCTAGCTGTATATCCATGTTTTGTGGGAACTGGTCCAATGTTTTACTAACCATAGAGAAAAACCTCTCATCTTTGATCAGCTTCCTTTTGTTTGTGTCACTGAAATAAAAATACTCTGAATAAGTCCTAAAAACATACAGTGATTATACAAAATACTATAATCCCCACCCCCTGCCCTAAAACACAACATTTTACATATAAATTCAGGTATGCCACCCTTTAAGAATTATAATTTACTGGGGTTGGGAAACTGGAAGAGGGAGGTAGTTTTTGCCCTAATATATTACATATGCATATGATTGCATATTATGTAAAGTGGTAAAATAATCATAGCTGTAATGTCCATTACCAACAGAAATCATTGTATACAAATTTTAAAAATATCAGACCAAAGACGTTATTTTAAATTAACAAAAGAATCAAATATCTACCGTAAATTCAGAAATTATTGTATTCACATATTACTGCAAATATTCAACAATTGCCAATAGTGTATATATTATTTAATGTGATTCCTGTAAATATTGCAAAAGAATGACAGAGGCAGAAATTAAATGTGAGGCTTAATTTTGTAGTTTTCATCCTATTGTTTTTTTTTCATTGATAAAAACATCACATTAATTTTGGAATTTACAGAATCTTATTTAATGAGACCACTGAACAGAAATTTGAAAGCTATGCACCTAAATAACAATAGATCAGATATGTTTGGAATAAAACTTTAGTAGAAGATCTATTACTGAATTACTTTACACAGTTTTATGTTTATATAGAACTCAGTTCTTTGTTGGCCGTAGATTATGCATCTAGAAAATGGTCATATCGAAGTTTGGTTCTATCAGATGGAAGAGCTTTAGACAACAAGTTCTTCAGAATAATTGTTTCTACAGTGACATTTAGTTTAAAAAAAGCATTAAAATAGTATTTCTACTCAAGCTGTGTCCCTATTTTAATTTTTACTATGGTTTTATACTGGACTTCAAG
The DNA here is from genome assembly GCA_028015205.1 of Mytilisepta virgata. Lineage (NCBI taxonomy): Eukaryota > Metazoa > Mollusca > Bivalvia > Mytilida > Mytilidae > Mytilisepta > Mytilisepta virgata. Next base: position 93,479,382 of record CM051519.1, on the reverse strand, counting down.
TTAAAGAGAGTTGACTTTGTATGGCTAGCTTACTTGAAGATACATAGTCCTCGTAGAGACTTCAATCCAGCGGCTACTGATTCAGGGTATGTACTGTGGAGTTTCAGCCCATCCATGATAGCTGTATGTACATTTTTTCCCATTAAATTACTGCAAAGTCTTTCTGAAAAAAATAAATGAATGAATAAATAAGTTCTAATTATGACAGGAATTTAAAGATGATGTTGCTTTGACAGGATCATGGAGTTAACATCTACTCTAAAAGACATTAAAATCCTTGTCACATTCCGTATCATCAAGAGAAACCAATATCAGCCTGAGGATTTATATAATCACATAAAAAGATCATAATGATGGTCTGGTTCACAATGTCACATGTCAATAATAATATAAAACAGTCAACCAGTATCAACTAAAGGTAAAAGGCAGCTGAATAATCAAATGATATTTATACAGCAATAAACATGAAGTGTTTTGCCATAATATATACCAGGACATGTACAAGTGACTGCCATTAATTATCAGTCTTATATAAACTTGAACTTCGCTGACGAAATGCCCATGTGTATTATATAGCGTACATGTGATTTTTTTAGCACGTGGCAAAATTTGCGGTATTCCATAAAAACAGGGTGATTTAATTTTAGCGAGATGTGTTTTTAGCGATCAATGATGCAGGTAAAATAATTTTTATGTTCTTTTAAACTAAGATATGCCCTTTAAAACTAAAACCACATTCACATAATATAATGTTGAATAAAATATAAAATTAGTAACAGAAAAGCCATTTATAATATAAATTGAAATATTTTTGTACTTTAGACAATTGACAGTTTTCATTACACAAAAAAAACAGTCATTAATTAATCATTTAACAGACTGTTTTAATTTGTCAAACACACAAAATGTTTTGATAATGAGCGGATCAACTGTAAATATTGTTTGAAACTGACACAATTTGTAACGGGTGAGCAAATATCATTTTGTCAGAACAAGTGAAATCTTAATATAAAATGGGACTTTCAGTAAACTTAAAAGGAGGGAAATAAAATTTACCATTTTAGGTGTTGAATAATACAATTTCGCATTTCAAGTTTAGTCGTGAAAATTAAATTCCCATGAAAAAAAAACACTTATACGGTAGTAGGTGTTTTTCTTGGCCCAAAACAGACAGAAAATCTATCAATGCAAAATTTCTATAACAAAATACAGTTCTCATCACATGTCTATAATAACTTATACTTTATACTTACCATTATCTGCTGCCAACCAATAGATGGCATTGCAGGCTTCAACATAGACTTTATGGTTCTTTCTGTGTGTCAACATAGCTCCCATACACATAGTGTGAATGGGTTCTCTGGAAACAATAGTCACAAAATTAATTACTAATTCAAAAGACCAACATACACAAATCACAAAAGATAAAACAAGAGGCTCAGTGGGCTGAGCCTGCATCGCGTACCTGGCAGTCACAAACTTCTGATTTGATTTGACAGATTAGATTGATTTCTGGAAACATTGTAAATGATCTTCTATAAATGCTTCATACCAAGTATAAGTTCATTGGCCAAACCATTTCAGAGGAGAAGTTTTAAATTTCAACCAATCAGAACATATAAAGGTTTCTGGCAGCCATTTTGTTTCACGGACTAGAAAGATTTATGCAAAGTTTGTAAAGAACCTTCCATAGATGCTCAATACCAAAAATCAGTTCATTTGGCTTTACGGTTTGAGAGGAGAAGCAGTTTTACATTTCGACCAATCAGAACATGTAAATGTCATGGCGGCCAATTTGACCGGGATGAGTTATGCAAACTTTGTAAAGGACCTTCCATAGATGCTCCATACCAAAAATCAGTTCATTTGGCTTTACAGTTTCAGAGCAGAAGAATATTTAAATTTGGACCAATCAGAACATGTAAATTATCATGGTGGCCATTTTGTTTCACGGACCCAGATTATTTATGCATACTTTGTAAAGGACCTTCCATAGAAGCTACAGGCCAAACTTCAGTTCAATAGGTCCAGGGGTTTCAGAGGAGAAGATGAAAATGTAAAAGTTCACAAACGGAGGGATGACGGATGCCAAGTGATGATAAAAGCTCACATGGCCTCTGGCCAGGTGAGCTAAAAAGATATGCAGATTACAAAGAATGGAGAACACAAAAATTAATTACCCGGTACTTATTGGGGTTTATACCTGTTTCAGTCCAATCTTACAGTGCTATATTGTGGTACGGACGATAAGGTCAATGACTATTATGAGGCCCCAAAAATTAATTAGACCTTAAGTGGAGTTTCTCCTGCTCCCATCTATCATTGGTATTGACAGATGGTGATGTTTACCCTCAAAGTATGTTAGAAATTTTACATAACAAAACAGGCTGAATATAAGAAGCTATGTCATACAAAAACCCACTCAGTTACTGATAAAAGAAAGTGTGATAAATACAATTCTCCTATTCTTGACGTGTTTAATCAGTGGGATAAAAATACATAATATTGTTAACCACTTCCAGGTGATTAAATTTATTACCGCGGTTTTTTTTCTACTTGGAACGATAAACTATAGAAGTCCCGAAATGACGTCTATGTAAACAAACTACATAGCAAAGACATTTTCTTCAGGTTTTTGTCAAAAGTCACAGGAGAAACAGATTCTCCTTCAATTTACTCATGAGTTATGGAATTTTTCCACCCTCCACAGTTAAAATTTAGATTTTTTTTAACATGCTCACAAACGCTCGTGTGTTGAAAATCGAAAATTTAACTATATCGGTTGGAGAAATTCCATAATTCACTCGTACCTGAAGGAAAATCTATATTTATCTTACTGTGTAATTTTGTCTTGTGAATTTTCTCCTATCCAAACAGCACTTTCAGGTTTATTTTCCATCATAACTGCCACAGCCCGACATCCATACATCTGAAATATACATCCAAACAAGAAGCTATCTGACTGACAGCAAAACAAAATTTTTCTTCATCAAAATTTGCAGCCAGAGACCAAGCACATGCCTATCAAACAATCTTCACTGCTTACAAAGCCAAAGGTCTCTGGTTCGATTCACGTTCAGGATAAAAATTTCAGGTATCACATTTGCGATGCCCTACCGACACTATTTGTGAGGATGGTCTCGGTAAACAATGTTATTCTGTCGGATGGTGACGAAAAATAGTTGTCCCATGTTAAGGGAGAAAAATACCCATAGCACATTAAAGACTCCTCTGTAGATGTCGAAAAAGAGTAGGCTAAAATGCCGCTACAGGGGCCGCTCTCACACCCGCCAAGTGGAGAGGGATTAGTATAAGTTGGTATAACTTGTTTCTGAATCCTCTATAAATAAATAAGTTTAAACTAACTAATATCATGACTGTAATATTTACTTCCAGGTGAATATATAAATAAAGTTTTCATTCTGTCTTAATTTTCACACCTGACCTTTGATATTAATTCATTTAGTAATTCAAAGAATTGCAAATAAGTAATAAAACGCATAAAAAATTTAATTGCAAACAATGATTTTCATAGTTCTGTTTTTTTTGCAGCACTTCTAATCAGCATTTTACCATTAAATTGTAATTAAGAGTTTGTGATTTTACAAAACACAAGATTAGGTATTCCATGAAAATTGGTACCCGAGAAAATAATTGAATACACAATATTTCAAACAAGATGTACTATGAGCCATTGCTCACTAGTGATACCCCCGTATCGTGCATAAGGTCGAAAAATAAACAAAGTCGTCAAAAGGAAAAATGATATTGCCTTGGTCCAAAAACGTATCCCATGATATGGGAGCGAGGGTATAATTATTTGTGATCATTCCATCAATCCTGAATAACAACAGACAACTGTTTTGCAATTAATGAAATAAAAGTTTTAATTCACCATAAAATAAATTCACCTGTACAGTATAATCTTCCAAATGTCTTGTCATTACATCATATATAGTTTTACACCACTGTGATATATATTCATCCGTGCCTAATATTCCTGATTCCTCGTCTTGTACTAAAACAAAGTTCATCAGTTACTCAAAATACACAACTAGTTTCAATCTACAATGACATAACATCAATTTTTAAAAAATGGCCTCCCATCTTCGTACTTATGCTGATTCTAGTGACTGAGCATAAATGGTATCAACCTTATATGAATCAGAGTTGACTTTATATATAGAACCTGAATTGTAAGATACACGTTAAGAGCCACTTTTACCCCTCAGTACTGACCTCTCAATATACAATACATAATCAATATAAAAAGCAATATTTTGTCCCAGGCTCAGTTTACCAGATTTTCGGAGGTAAAATGTTCTCCTGTAACATCTGTTGCTAAGTCTAAATCAGTGCGGTTAAATAGCAATATAATGAAATATCAAAAGCAATATTTTGTCCCAGGCTCAGTTTACCAGATTTTTGGAGGTAAAATGTTCTCCTGTAACATCTGTTGCTAAGTCTAAATCAGTGCGGTTAAATAGCAATATAATGAAATATCAAAAGCAATATTTTGTCCCAGGCTCAGTTTACCAGATTTTTGGAGGTAAAATGTTCTCCTGTAACATCTGTTGCTGAGTCTAAATCACTGCGGTTAAATAGCAAAATAAAGCAAAATAATGAAATATAAATAGCAATATACAGTTGACTCTCGTTATCTCGAACACACTTGTCGAATTTCCGGATGAGTCAAATTTCGTCTGTAGTCCCAAATGTTATACAATGCACTTGATCAGCTTTGTTAAATCAAATTTCTTATATCTCGAACAAATTTTTGCGGTCCGATCGACTTCGAGATAACGAGAATCGACTGTATGTGACTGTATTTCATACTTAAAATGATAAAATAACAACCATAAAACACCTGCAGTGATGAAAATCTTTAGCCCATTTTACATTTTAATTAAATAACAATAAAATACCTGCACTAATAAATAGCTTTAACCCAGTTTTTTGTACATCTGCATCAGTTAAACAACGGACCATGATGGACATCAAATTGTTTTTCATAAATCCAGATTGTAATAACGATCTCTTGGCTGTATCTGTAATATAAAGTTAAGTGAAATTACATTTTCTTCCCAAAAGATATTCATTAGATTTGTAGTGTTCTCTCCAGAAATTTTTAATAGCATTGTGGTATAAAATTCATATAGGTTTGCAACGAATCATTCTATCATTGTAATAAAGACGCTATAAGAATCTGAATAAGATTTCTAATGATTTATGGGAAATAATCAATTTTTACTTAGAATTTTACTGGATTTTAATTATTCTGGTTTTCTCCTAATGTAAAGTAAGGAAAAAGGGATCAGATCACTGAATTAAAGGTCAAAAAAGTATACATTGGTCAAAATAAATAGCACAGTGGTATATTATCCACAATGGCTTCTGTAATATCAGTTGATACCATGTAATCAATTTTATAATGACTCATATCTAGGGTGACATACAAAAATACAGACAGAACATCACAGATCAAAAATATCATTAAATATATGTCAAATATTAATCTGAATAATTGAAAGATTGATAATCGTTTGCTAAACATCCAGTGGCAAATACATTTTTGTACTTAAGCAAGTTCAATAATACATAAAGATACTTCAGAAATGGTGATCTTTAAGGACACAAAGTAGAACCAGTGTTCACTAACATTGGAAAAGCAAAAGACAGATAATTTAGCCCTCTATAGATGCCATTACTCTTTCATGAAAACTACAGGAAGGCTTTCCTGATAATGACCCAATATCCCCAACAAGAGTTCTCCCTTATCCACCAACGGGGATGTGCTAGCCAGCTCTGTGGTTTGAGCTCCCATGAAATCTGAAAAACTATCTTCAAATATAGGAAAAGATGATATCAACAATTAACTGGCCAAAGGAAAAAACATTATAAAAAACATTTTTTATTGATACTTTTAAGACTTTTTTCTTTTCCGATTTTTCAAATAAAAAAGATTTTCCAGTTTCTATGAATGCTTTATACACAGATCATAATATATAAATGTTGAAATCTAAACGATTGTTGTTGTCCAGTGACTGATATTTTGTGATTAAGGTATCCGGCCCATAAATGACCAAGTGATTATTCAAAAGTTCCCGGATGTTCCATACAACGCACTTGAAATGACCTCGGTAATTATCGGCAAACTTCGGAAATGTCAATATAACTATCTTATTTTTACAGACTCTGCATATAAGCAACAAAGTGTGTTTCAACTTAAGAAAAATATATATACAAATCCCGGCTTTAAATTGTTTGGTTCAGGAATTCACGGTCAAAAAGAGATACAATTTTCGATCATGATATATTATGGTCCGGATACCTTAAGATGTCAACGATTTTCAGAAGTAATTACCTTCTTTAATTAAATGAACCAAACAAATCAGACAAACTTTTAAAACTTCTTCTGTGTATTCTTGTTGTATCTTGTCAATGATCAACATATGAATATTATGTGTAACTAAATACTGACATATCGTCTCTGTAAAAGAAATATATTTACTGAAAATATCTATGTTGAACTGGACTGGGTAAACGACAGGGAGCCATCATACAAAAAGAAAGTATTTTTCTGCCAATTAATTCTATAACTAGGTTTTAAATTACATATAACTTAAGTTACATTTCATCACTGACACCTCAAAGGACATTGACATTTCGCTGGATTTTATCCAGCTGGTTTGTGTTGAGTGTCATTCATGGGAATTGATTACTCTCATTGGGGCATCTGATGTCTCTCAGGTTTTTTGTGCGAGTTCACATTATTAATGCTTTAGTTTTTGTGTTGTCTTTTCCTACATGTAATTTTCTTTGATTTGCTTTGTGTTTTTAAATCTTTTCGTTATACATGTATCTTTAATAAGTATTATTTTTTCCAGTTGATACAGTTTTTATGAATTCCTTGTTTTCTCATATGGATGTTTCCTCTATCGTTTTTCTTCATGTAGGAGAAAACTTTATTATACATTGTAGTATTAAGAGTTGTTTTGAGACCATTTCACTCACAAACTTTATGTTAAGTTTGTGAGTGACCTGGTCGAGTTTATAAACCGATGAATTGTGGAAAAATAACTCTTATAACTTATAAATCCATAATAATTACATTTTTCGGCAAAATAAGAAAGAAATGAACTCTTTTACTTTGTCACTTATTCATACGCTGACAATCATTTATAGGAAAATAAAACATTCCAGACGTCGGGTTGTCGATCAATCAGAATCAACAATACACAACGTATTGGAATTATTGTGTTTTAATTTTTACTGTCATCTCAGAGCTGAATGCATTAATTGCACAATTTTCAATGTTATCCAACACTAATCAACGAACTATGCCTAAGAATATTCTTTTCCTGATATACGGGTAATACTGATTCTAGTTTTTGCTTTTATTTTTTCACTACATTATTTGTTTTAAACAAGGAAGTACCTTCTTTGTGCTTTGTCTGCTTTGTAATCAAATGGATAAAAATTTTGATTACATAAACAAATATATCTTTCAATCTGTCACCTACTAATACTGACAGATCATCCACTATTATCTGTAAATTGTCAGGATGGCTACATACTGTTATCATTTGTTGATCTAAAACATAACGCATGTCAGAAAGAATATTAAAATTTTAATGTTATCCAGTAAGTTTAAACTTATTTATTTACAGTGGATTGGGAACAAAGTTATAATAACTTATACTAATCCCTCTCCATTTGGCAGGTGCAAGGAGTCTTTAACGTGCTAAGGGTGTTGCTCTCCCTTAACACGGGACAGCCATTTTTGGTCCCCATCCAATGGACTAGCATCTTTTACCCGAGACCGTCCTCACAAATTGTGTCGATAGGGAGTCGCAAATTTTATCCCTGAAATTTTCATCCCAAACAGTAATTGAACCAGGGACCTTTGGCTTTGTAGTCTGTTGTGCTAACCACTACACCACGGCGTGTTATCATGTAGACTAATACACTTCCTGTATTTAAAAGTGTAAAGTCACTCTGAATACATTGATAATGGAAAGTGGATCAGGAAGGATTTCAAAATCAATCATAAGCAGAAAGAATTCAACTATTTATTGGAATTACTGAAATCTTACTGAATCTCTGGATGAAAATAATATCTCAGCCAGACCATACTAACTGACTTCTATTTCTTTTGATGAACACTTACTTATAACAGAATTTCAAAATATTTAATATCTAAAAATCGTGTCACTGCTAAAACATGGACTATTGAATGAATAATGAAAAGAGTTCATCTCAGTGATCATAAAAGGAACTCTGCACAAGTGTTTTTTTTTCAATAAATATAAAAAACATATGTGTAACAACACTTAAATACATACTACATACCATCAGCCTCACATAAGTCTTCTATAATGCTGTATACATATCTTTTGATTTCATGGCTATCTGGGTACGTCTGAAGACATTTAAATGAAAGCTCAGCAACATCAGATTCACTGTCCTCAGCATTTTGAACCACTACAAAATCTGGGATTTTCTCTACAATGCAACTTTTTAAATTCAACACTGAATAATGTGCATTCATATACTGTTAGATACTAATTATCATGGTAATTATTATAAGTCCAGTTCAACCATATTAACGTATACGTATACCATAAAATGCATATTTAAAAACTTTAGTATCCTCAAAACAAGGAATTTTTACTGAATCACAAAGCTGACAGAATAAAATACATGTAAAAAATGAAAACACAAAAGCTTGTTATGTACATTTTTTTCTCAATTCTAAAATGAGTAGATACACATCTAGTATGCAGTTGGGTGACAAACTTAATCATATACTCTATTATATACTTTCAATGTTAAATAAATGTCAAGTGCTCTAAAATGAAAATAGTCCAATAAAAATAATAGCAAACAAAAATTTAAGCATTTGTGAAATGTATTTGCATTATTAAAAAGTTCTTATAAATTTTTTAATTTAAAGTCTTTGTAGTCAATCTAAACTTTTTTTTAAATTAAAGATCTTCTAACCATTGTCAATTTTTGTTTTCAAATCTTTCAGTGCTGTAACAACAAAATCTACACCAGCAATGCTCGTCAACAACTCAGAGAGTGATTGTTCCTGGTTATTTCCTGCCATTCCATGAAAAACAGTAGATGATATCTGGATTTCCATGGCAACCTTTCAAACTGATAATCATGTTTCCTATGATGGCATGACCTGGAATATTAGATATGAAAGTAAGAGAAGCATGGACGGTCTAAAATTTAATCCTCTTGTCTGGTAAACACTGCTGTATGCTATCTAATGTCTGTAAACCTCAGTTCTTGGAAAATTAATTTCAGAATTTGAGTACCTTTAATTTGTCATATCAGCTGACACTTAGCTGAAAGATGCAATTAGCTCAAGTAATTAACTAAAACAATTGAACTTTTCTGATTTGTTCAATCATGTCCTCCAGAGAGAAAAAACATTTCACCTATGGAATATTCAATTTAAAAGGCAGATAACTCTTCCAATGCCATCTCACAGCGGCTGTGTCAAACAATGTACAAAGTGCAAGAAAAATATGAAAAATGGTTTCAAAAATTTAAGGATAGGTCGGAGGAAATCATTTTAAATTTTAAATATTTTCAACTTTTTGAGTACATTGTACATTAATTTTCTATCTGAAATTCCCAATTCAGAAACATGAACAGGGACTCTTATCTATATATTTATTTTTGGGTTTTTAACAACATTCGAGACTAGGGTGGCCCAATTGTATGTTTATCAGAAATCTGACTGAAATGGGCTAATAAAACCATTTGGTTGGAAATAAGGGCCAAAAGGTACATGTAGGCATTTTGTTAAAATTTAATAATTTTACTGCAGAAATTAGCAAAAAATCAGACTGGATGGAGATCAGAAAGAAAATTCTGATGATTTGAAATTTGGCCCTCCCGGAATTGATATCTCCCCTGTGTTATGATATAGTACACCGGGGCCGCCACAGTCTTGAATATGTTGTTAAATATAAAAAATAATAGATACGAGTACCTGTGAATCATGTATGATGTATAAAAAAGCATAAACTTTACAAAAGCAAAGGATTTTTTTCCTTTTCCTCAGATAACCCACCGAGGTTAAATTAAACCTACAAAAAATATCTTATAATTATAACATTTTGACTATGTCGGTTTTAAAAGCTATATAGAGCTTATGTTGTCTGTAATACATTTTACCGACTTTAAATAAATTTTACTTGACTTGACTTTCAAGAAATTGAAGTTTCGAAACAATAAAAAGCATTACTCCATATAACTCCTTCATCAAATTTCAAAATTTGAAGGAAGTGCAAATATAGCTTTATTCGTTTATTCACTCAAGTTCAGCCCTCAAAATAGGAGGCTTTCCAGACATTTTTGAACTATCAATATAATGAATCGATAAATTTCATAATCAACAAAGTAAATTTATGGAATCTGTGTCTCTAATGACAGTTCTTACTTTCAATTTCGTGCTTTCTGTCATATGTTGGTCACGTGTGGAACACAGTGCGTAAATACGGGTTAGGACGACGGACTAATAAACAGCAATCGGATCATCCTCGGTTATTTCCGCATAGCTTTACGATCTTTGTCTGAAATGGCCGAGTGATGTTCCGATTGTAATAAACAGCTGATAAAATGACGGATTGAAAGTGGACTGAGCATCTTTTTTGGATATCTTGCAAATTTGTATGTAAATATATATTTTCAACGAGCAAATGTATTTGATATAATGTAAAAATTATATTTTGAGTTTATTTAAATAAAATGATTGACAAAAATTTATAAATAGCAAAATTACAAAATTTTATTATAAAAAGAACCCTTTTCAGGGGAGATAGTTGGTGGAAATTTTTTCTAATGAAATGTAAAGGAAATTTTAATTTTTTGGAAATAGCAAGAAAAAATGAACGGTGACCCCAATTTTTCTTTAAGAACATGAAAGCATGTCAGATAAGTGTTCTTTTCACAATTCTATAAAATATTCTATCTACCAGTTTTTTTTTATTGTACGAGAAATTTGGATTTTCCCTATATAATCTATATAAAATTTACCAACATTAAGACTCAATTATCTCAAAATCAAGAACGGTGACCTATGTTTTTTAAATTGAAATTTCGAAACTGTGGGTTTTTCTGTATCGTAATTTCTAATAAAATTATGCTTTTAAAGTTTCTACTGCGGGTCTCAGTGATATGTGGAGAGTTCCAAATTTCCGGCTATTTCATATGGGCATAACTATACACCTATATCAAAGTTAAGGATGTTTGCTGCTCAGTTTCAAAATAACAAGGTTTTCATAACGCTGGTAAATATTGATAGTGGATTAATAAAGGAACTAAGAGAGCGAAAAAAATTATAGGTCCGTGCGCCTGTTTTCGAGATATAAGCCATTGAAAATTTGGCGGGAAAAATATGCTCTCTTTATTTTACATAACTTTATTATTGACAAGTTTTATTTCTCAAAAACCAAAATTATAAAACCTTATTGTGCATGTACATACAGTATGTGACAATACTGTAGAAATAAAATGCATGATCTTAAAAAAGAATGAGGAGTTTAGGTCACAAGAAAGTGTGCCGGACGGACGGACAAGGGCGATAACAATATCCCAGAACTTCTTCGAAGTGCGGGGGATAATAAATGAAAAAAAATGCAAACAAAATATAACAACGACAGAAGCAATATCCCATCTTTTTTAAATAAATTTGTGTCAGGTGAAAGATAACTAAATTGGGGCATATATTCACTACATATGTTACTGATCGCAGACAATGATCTTATCTAGTGTAAGATACTAAGTCAAACTTATTTAAACTTACAGGAATTATGGATATAAAAAATAATGTTCAGTCTGAGAATTTATGTGAGCAAACAGAATTTGAAGGCCAAAAATATAAAGAAACCAATTTTCTTTCTAAACGATGCAGTGATGTACTATTCCGGCGAAAATTGGTCTTTTCTTTCTCCATATTCTGTCTGTTTACATTCGTGGTAAGTGTCAGTAATATTTAGCGTGTTAATAGAAGAAAAAATGCTACATCAATAAAAAAAATTATAGAGGCTAACAATTGCCCAGTGCGAATTTCAGTTCTTAGGGGAATAGGACATTTGTATATGTAGATACGTTTCCAGTTTCAAACAACATGATCTCTTTGCTATATTGTCGTAGTGTAATGTTGGATCAATTAAGTGAAAACTATGAAATTGCTTATTAATCAATGATATTATACCAATACAATCCTCTTATAACATTAAACACAGATGAGCAAGTCCTTTTGACCTACACATAATGCATGAGTGACTGTAATAAATATGTCTGGCTTTATTTTCGTTTCCTAGGAATCCATGGTGTTAAACCAATCACCATAATAATCATATTACATTATTTAATGTATTTCTGCAAGTATTGGGTCATTATGACTCACACTTCGTGCATGAGTGAATAAAACTTGTCAAGTGTTTGCGTTTAGGTCAATTTCTCAGATACCTATTGAGACATACATGTTACAGTGATATTTTACCTATTTATTCATCTTACATAGTACAACAAAATTCAACAACATTTGCATCATCACAACCCATATTTTATGCTTGAGTGACATTGGTAAAAAAAATTTCATTTATGTACATTTTTAAAGAATATATGGTATTATATCAATTGAAAACTACAGTAATCGTATTTAGGTTCATTCCTGGTTTTTATAGGAGTTCGTGTTGTTCATGGTTTTTTTGTTTTCTGTGTTTATTTTTTGTGCTTGTGGTTGTTCATTTGTCTTCCCGGGTTTGTCTGTCCAATGGATTACGGTTTTTTATTGCTCCTTGGGTATATTTGTCCTTTTTTTTAGTACAACACAACTTGGCAACATTTGAGTCATAATTACCTAGATTTTAAGGTAAAGTGACTTTGATTACAGTTTTGCCTTTCAGTCTATTTCTAAAATTGAATACCTTTGATGATATCAATGGTCCTTATGTCAGAAACAGATAAAATATCAGTCAACGGGATGGCCATACAGTGCATCAAATTTATTGAGGTATTTTGTGATACATTTTTAATACTATGGATTCATTTTTAATGGGGTAAGAGTTAATAGGTAATATTATAAAACTTTCATATATTTTAAATAATTCTCAAAACGATTTTCCTCATAGATAACAGATGGAAATTCGATATGCAGGAGAACGGGACACCAGTGTCTTACAGGCACACAATCTCAGTTATTTTATAACATTTATAGGGATGGAACTTGAGTCAGCTTGGACCAACATTGCTGGATTTACAGATCATAACAATGACCAGTTTAGATAAAGCATCTTACTTCTTAACTACATTTTCTCTGGGATATCTTATTGGAAGCACTTCCGCCGGATGGATATTTAAGAAAATAAACATGATATGGGTTATGCTTATATTACCAACTGTTCTGGCCGTATCAATAGCTATCACTCCATGGTGTAAATATTTCGAATTGATGATTTTTGTATTTGTTATCCGAGGGATAACACAAGGAATCGTTGATGCAGGTATATATATTATTTAACCTACACCATAAGTTAACGTTTACAGAGGTCTATAGATTATCGCGTTTTCTGCAGGTTAATTTCGTAAAATATCGGTAGCGAGTCATCACATGAAATCTTTTTGGCGAATGAATGTAGCGAAAGAGTCAAACGGTTTTATATTGTATTGCGTGGCTGATATTTTACATTATTATACTTCATGCAGAAATGCATTGATTCTATTGGTTAAAATGCATTTGATATTTTGCAATGACACTCCAGTATTTCAATACCACCATGAAATCGAGGTAGGATGAACATTTTTTACACTATCACTCTCGGGTATAAAATACAGGTCCATGGTCTTTTGTCAGTGGCACCAAAGCATTCAGTAAGGTGAAAACAAACTATCTTTAGTTGAAAGTGTTGTAGTAGATGACCACACTTAGAAACAATATCACCCTCGACTTCGTTTCGGGGTGATACTTTTTCAGAAGGTGATATGTTTTTTTCCTCGTGTGCTAATCTACCATAAACACCCTCAACTAAAGGCAGTATGCATATAATATGTTTCTGCAGATAACCCGATAATTTAATTATCGCAGTTGATACTTGTACTCGATTAGAAGAAGAACATTTTATTATTAACCAATTAATGGTCCCATAGAGGGCATAATTACCGTATACAACAAATATAATTTTGAGTTACATATTTGAACAAACATGTATGACAAATGTATGGTATATAAAATATTTAACCATATCAATGTTGCTTAGGTTAAAAACTACAAATAACTGATCTGTATAAGATAAGAAAGCCAAAACATTTCGGACGTTTAGAATATTCAGATTAATATATCCATGACTATATATCCATATTTAGGTCAGATATTCGAAACTGCAAAGACAAACCGAGTTAAATGGCTTTGTTTATGTTACAAGGTACAAAGGACATGCATGACATGAAAAAAATGTTCAAATTAATTTAATTCAATATTATTTGAAATAATAGATTTTTAGAGCATTTTTTCATTACTCTGTACATTTTGTTATTTTCTATAGCATTTTTTCCTCAAATTCTTTATCCATTTTTAGAATTATTCTTTATACCGTAGAACATCAGTATTCTCATCGTCGGAAACCTACGGCCGGTCGCACTTACGCTTTGCTTCCACTTACCGACCGTGTTTCCGACGATGCAGTATTCTATATTCATTATTTTTCAAGGCCATTATTCTTTATTCTACAATACTCATCCACACCCTTATATTTCTTGTTCATTCTGCGTTTGTTTTGAACTTGTTTTACACGACAAAAATTTATTGTTTTTTTTTTTCAGGATGTAATATAAGTATCCTGGACACATGGGGTGTAGAAAGTGGACCGTACATGCAAACGCTTCATTTTTTCTTTTCAGTTGGTGGCCTAATCTCACCTTTGGTAGCGGCTCCATTTCTAAATGACCATATACCTGGTGAAACCATTGAAATGGGGATTAATAACTGTAGTAATTTAACGTCTAACGACAATAGCACTTTCAGATCTGTCTGTTTTCAACAGGCTATAACCTCAAATGTCCATGGATCTTTCATTATTTCTGGTGCACTTACCCTGCTATCAGCATGTCCGTTTATATATTATTTGTTTCATCCACGCAAAAAGACAAAACCACAAGAAAGAAATGTACATCGCAGTGATGCCAACTTGTCCCGGCTTTTAAAATTAGCTATAATGGTAATTTTCTGCCTGACATTTTTTTGCATAATGGGATTGGAAAAGACTGTGATCTTCTTCCTAACAGCATTTACTGTTGACCATTTCAACTGGGAAAAATCACAAGGGTCATATGCCACCTCAGCATTCTGGGGTTCGTTTGCAGTAGGTAGATTCATTGCGATAGGCCTTACAAAACGATTTAAAGCCAGACAGATTTTAGGACTATACTATTTTGTATTAGTATTAACTTCAGTTGGTCTGTTAATCACAAACTTGTTAAGAATTGGAGTTGGAATCTGGATATTAATCCCAATGTCAGGATTTTGTCAGTCGGTTGTGTTTCCATCTACAATGTCATGGGTTGAAGAAGATTTTTTCAAGAATTCCGGTAGAAGAGTTTCTCTGTTCTTCCTTACTGGGTCTTTTGGTCCAATCGTACTACCAGTGCTGTTAGGCTATTTGATGGACCTGATTTCACCAATCTGGTGGTCGTATGCAATTGTCATGTTAAGTAGTCTTCTTTTCATTCTCTATGTCATTCTCATGTTTCTTTCTCGAAAAATAAGGCCAAAGACCGATAGCATTAACCTTTGTACCGAGGTCATTCCATGATTACTAACTAATAAAATGAAGTATTACTTTTATTATCCTCTTAATTTATGATAAATAGAACGAATAACAGGAAAGGTCAACAATGACATACCAATAATTAACGCCACCGAAAAAAACAACAGATAGCACAAAACACATACATAAGCACAACAGATAGTCAGGATAATTTGGCTTGGTATAGAAACTGAACAGTGTGGGTTTAAACCTGTTTAATTGGTACCAAAAGATCCCGCTTATCTATTCTGACACTCTGGTGTATGAAACATACGAGGTGGCCATTTGTAAGAACTGCAAAATTTGGTTGAACGGTACACTGTTTAGATAGCAGGGTCAGAATGTGCTCGTTACAACTGTAAACCTAGCTAAGTCACCCATAGCTGGCCGGAGACTGTCGCTCTACTAAACAAAACAAAAAAAAGCACAGCGGTTGAACCAAATAATGTGTCTCAGGTGTCCTAAAAATTACTATCCTGTTTCGTTTTCAGTATGCTGTTATGCGGACGTTTTTTAAATTCGGCTTCAAGGAGTCAGTCAGACACTTAATTTGATCAGTGGACGTTTTTATAAAAGTAACCATCGCACTGCAATCTGGGTAATTTAAGTCAGGTTGGCTCAAGTACTCGTATCATGTCAGTCTACTCAGAAAGTCGGAACATGCAGATGAGACCTATTTATTGCTAGTGTTTTGCTGCTTTGAACTGGTTAATTAATTGTTGAAACGTTAGGCCCATTATACTAGTGTGTTTTGTCCTCGACTAATCTTCTGTATTAAATTGATCATGCATTAGTTTCACGTGCACACATACTTTTTTATTTTTATTGCAATAAAAACGTTACCTTCATAAACGTATAGATATACCCTAATTGCAGCCTTATGCAACCAGAAACCAACCATAGATAACGCCAATCCAAACTGACCCAGGCGCACCTTATTAAGCACCCTCATCACTTTTGCCGGTTTTCTGGAGATTGCAACACGTGTGCTTTTCGTAGGAAAAATATATGAGCTTTTTGAAAGAGTTTATAGTTATTTGTATTTAATTTCCATTGCATGTAATATCATTTCATATTAGTAAAAGTGTACAATTTTGACATGCGATATTGAAATCTTAGTCTTCAGAAATGGATAAAGAAATACAATTCTTTGATACCAATTTTGATGTAGAAGATGTGCACATTTCGTTGATTTAAGACTCATCAGTTGTGCTCAAGACCTAAAATGTTGAAAACCGAAACAAGAATCCAAAAAGTTGAAGATCAAATTAAAAAAATGCCAAAATTACCTAAAAAAGTAAAGCCAAAACTATCTAAGGACAGAGCTATGCACGAGGGAGATACTCCTTAGTTTTCACAAATTTTATAATTTTGTAACAGTAAATTTTATGTATCAGAACTCATTCTCTATCCCTTTATGTTCTGTGAAGGGATATTCTGTGCGACAACCTCACGACACTTCTGTCAGTAAGGCATGTTCCCTAGCAGAATCTAGTAGTGGATGTTCTTTCTCCTCAGCTAAATCGGTATTGCATCCTGCAGTTTTCAAGCAGATCGTTCTTCGGTTGGATCGGCCTCTTTGCCACCAGCCTGAATCACAAACTACACACCCATGTTTCTCCCGTTCCGGGACAGAACGCTTGAGCAGTGGATACTAAGACCCTGTCTTCGAAGGGAATGTTCAGTTACATGTCACCTCTGTTTCGTCTTCTTCCCAAAATCTTTCGCAAAATTCACAAGGATACTTGCAAGACCATTCCAGACAATCGAGATTTCCAGATCTGCTTTGTTGTGCGAACCCACTGAGTCTTCCTCAGAGAACAGATCTTCTTTCTCAGTGCAAATGAAGAAAGCGTCAATCTTTATTTAAAAGCCTTTTTGTTATAAGGAATTCCAGCAGAAAGGGAGGCTTTTATGAGAAAGCGTATCTTTGGATCGGTTCTGCAATTCACAGGAGATGTTTATGAATCCAGTGGTCCATTTTCAGTTCTTGCTGAGGTTAAAGACAATTTGATTCTCTCGCTATCATTCTCAAACAGTTAGCGATTTTTTTTAGAATCGAGGTTTCTTTCCTTAATACGATCAAATGTTATAGATCTGCCAATGCCAGAACTATATCCTTGTCAGGAGGTCTAGAATTTGGCAAAAGGATATTTTGTCTATCCTCGACAAATTAGATATGGGTTTGGTTCTAAAGATTCAACTTTCTTCTTTTTGAACCTCTTACCCCTTTTTTTAAATACTAGTATTTGGGGTATAAAAAAATGTTGATTTCTTTTAAAATTGGCAACTGGTCGTAGGAATGAAATTCATGCTTTATCCTTAGCGGAGTCTCGCGTGCTTTTTTCTGCAGTCAAGTCTTCAGTTACTTTACTTACTGATCCTGTCTGTTAAGCAAATAATCATATGTCCGAAAAGGGCTCAGGTGTTATTGTGATTCCTGCTTTACCTCCTTCTGCAGGTAATCAGGGATAACTTCCTGTGTAGACTTCAGTATTTTTCAACTTCTGCTAGTCTTAGACCTTCAGGTTCTTCTAAGACTTTTTATTCCCATTAAAAAGGAACAGATGATATTTCGACCAAATTACTCTCTACCTGGATTTGCCAGACAATCATGCTGGCTTACAAGACGGCCTCACCTGAAATTTTGACTAGACATTAGAGCTTTACCTTATTCTTGGAACATTTTCAATTCCTCTTCCTCAACGGAAATCTTATCAGCAGGTTACAACCGTTCTTTACGTCAGATGACCCATCATTGTGATAAACCTCTTTTCCTTAGTTTCAGTTTCTGCTCAGTTAACTTTCCTTCTGTGCTGGTGAGATTCAGTTCTTCGTTAAATTTTGAATATCTAAATTTATGACGGTTATAAAGGTATTTATTGCAATAAAAATTTCGTTTTGTAAAATAAATACATACCATCATAACTCAAAGGTACCACCCACCTCCTCTTCATACGCCTTATTGCCTCTGCAATTCCAAGGTCAAAAGTGATGACGGTGTAAAGGCGGTTGCTATTATTATTAGTTGGTTTCTGGGTGCATAAGGCTTCAGTTAGGGCATACCTCAGTTTTTGATGGTAATTGTTTTTATTTTACAAAACCAAACTTCAACTTCTAGTATAACAATTCTGTATTAAAATTTTGACATCAGTTATCATTACATGATCTATGAAAGCCACGATGTAATGTCACATATAACTGAATTGAAACGAAATTATATCCTCAGGTTTTCCTGTGTACGTATTCTTACAATGTAATTGATTCAAAATAATGATTCAACCATGTTATACAATTTCTTCTGCCAAAACTTAACTCCCTGGATTTTTATCATTATAATATTGCAGTAATGTGACATATTTATTTGTTCATTGGTGGGACCTCTCTTATTTCGTGGCATTTTTAAGAAAATCGCCTGTCCAGTTTTTTTGTAAGAACAGCTCAACTGAAGGAGAAGTTGAAAGATCTAATCCATCGATGCTTTCAAAATAAAAATGGTAACAACAGATAAATCATACTTTGTTAAAAACCACTCAATCTAACAAAAAATATACACAGGACGAAATTGTCCTGATGATTGAATTTTTGATCGACAACATATTTTTTCAATTTGGTGGACGTGTTTTCCAACAGACAATTGGCATTCTTACTGGTACTAATTGTGCGCCACTACTGGCCGACTTGTCCCTTTACTCATATGAGGCAGACTTCTTTGACGGGCTTCTTAAGGAAAAACAGAAGAAATTAGCCCGTACCTTTAATTTCAGCTTCCGCTACATAGATGATGTCGTATCACTCAACAATTCACGTTTTGGGAATTTCTTACATCTCATCTATCCCAATGAGCTCGAAATTAAAGATACAACAGACACTGCCAAGTCTGCATCTTATCTTCGAAATTGACAACAGAGGAAAGTTGAATACAAAACGTTACGACAAACGGGATGACTTTGACTTTCCAATCGTCAACTTCCCATTTTTGAGCGGCAATATTCCAGAAGCGCCGGCGTATGGAGTATATATTTCACAACTCATACGTTATTCCAGAGCTTGTGACATAAACATTGACTTCCTAGACAGAGACCGGCTTCTGACAGAAAGGTTGCTCAGACAGGGGTACGTTGCTCCTAAGCTGAAGTCATCCTTATTAAAGTCTTATGGGCGTCATCATGACTTGGTTGACAGGTATGAAAAAAACAGTTTCCAAAATGAAAATGGACCTGTTCCATTGATATTATCCCTTCCGCATATCGGATTTGACATGGACAGCATGGCGGGTGTCATGCAGGAAGCAGAGACTGCTTACTCTTCCGGAGCACCTGAGTCTGCCCCCTGTTTTTTGGTGGGGTCCATGTTGTTCATATGTTTTTAGTTTTTAATTGTAGTGCATGTATTGTTTTGGTCTTGTCTTCGTTGTTCTCCGGAGTTTGTCAGTTGTTACGATTTTTCTCTCCTTCGAATATCCCTTTGGTATTTCTTGACTTTACTCAAAATTTGGATTCTTGGTAGTTTTGTCACAATGTATTTATTTTACTATTTTCAAGAAATAATTTATTTAAGTATTTAAACTATTAAAGTTTTTAATGAAAATTGTAAAAATGATGTTCTAGATATTATTTATCAACTCTGCATGAAAAGTTAAGAAAAAATCACGAAAACACAACATTTTAACATTTCCTTGCAAAAATAGAGACGTTGCCATGGCAACAAAAAGGTGAAAATGTCCTGTTTTCGGGTCCCACGATTTCATGAAATATTGAGAACTCATAGATTTAAATATTTCCATTATAATAAAATAATAAAATTCATATGTCCCCGATCTTGTTTCCATGGAAACGGATGCTATATTAACCCCTATATTAAACACATAAATAAAGTATTTTTCGAGTTTTGTAAGAAAATCAATCAGTGAAAGCCATTTTCAGGGCTTAATTGTTGTCCCCCGCCGGAACGCAATGCGGGGACATAGAAATGCCGGGCGTCCGTCCGTCTGTTCGTTCGTCCCCATTGTAAGCGCTCTCATGCCCAATTCATTTGCGGATTTTGATGAAATTCATATGGAAGACTTGTTTTGATAGTATCTAGATCAAGTTTAAATTCGAGTGTAGTAAAACAAAGTACTAAGAAAATATTGTGTTGGATCTGTTTAACTTGCATCGTGGCGCAATGTATATCCAACTATAAAACATGCTTCATAAGAGTTATTAGTCTCAGACCAAACCGATCATGTAAAGCAGGATAAGTACACAAATGTATAGTTGAAATGATTATTATACGTCCTGAAAACCAATTAAACAAATTCTGGGACAAATCTTGACAAAAAGTGTCACCAAGTGGTTTTCCATGAATATCATTATAAAAAATTATTCCCAAGTCAGTTTTCATATACAATGCAATTCCCTTGCCTAGGTTTGTGCACCTAAGCCTTTTCCTGATTAATTGAAGACTGAGTTATAGCCAAGAAACTAAAGGCACACAAATATTTGTTAATGACATAGAATACTTATTAATTAAGCTTATATTTTTCCTATGTTTATTGCCTTTAGTTCTAGCTAATGTTATGTTGATAAACATCTTTTACATTCATTATGAAAAGTACTCACTACAAAAATCTTAATACTTTGTGGTGAACACATTTCACCCCTGCCTTTAAAACTGAGTTGAAAAAAATCATCTATAGTCATTTTAGAGAAATGGAGCAAGAAGAATTTGTATTTACAAAAAAGAAGTACATTGTTTCGAAACAGAAAATGAAAAAAGGATTATCTGAAAAAAAATTCACTAGTTTAAATTTGGATAATTGTGAACTGATTTAATACGAAAAAAAAAATCTCATACAAATAAAACAACTGTTCTAATTAAGTCCCAGAAACAATTTTTTTTTATCAAAATCAGTTAAAATTTTTTAATATATTATCTACAAATATTTCATTAAAATGAAAGAACTTTTATTTTTCCAATATTTTGAAGAGAAGATATTCCCTTCTTTTTATGTCCCACGTTCATCTGGAAGGAACATATATAGATTTACCCTTGTCTGTCCGTATGTACGTATATTAGGAATTCTTTGTGCATTAGGATGGGGCTAACGTGTCTTACAGACACCCAATCTCCATTTTCTGTGTGCAATCCTTTTCCTGATATATAGCATCTTCACAAACTATAATAACATTACAGTGTATCTGAAAGTTTTGTTTGTAAACTAGGATCTATTTTGACTTTCAGGACATTCATTATATTATTATTTATAAGTAGAAAATGAGATAAAGCCTACAGTTGTTCAGAAAAAGTTGCCAAAAGTATATGGGTGCACGGTAACTGAAAAATACATGTAGTAATTTAATTATTTTAACAATATTACACAAATAAACATAAATAACGTTTGTTGCATGATTTTATAAATGACAAACTTGCAATACATATAGAATGATTTTTTTCTTTACAAGACAGGTTCAAGCCATAATAACAGTTTTAATAAAATTATTTGATACCAATTTTGATTAATACATTTAAACTAAAATAACAAATTTATAAAGAACGGTATTAAATAAGCTTTAGGTCAACATGATAATTGGTACCGTAGTCCTCCCATTTGTATTATGTGATGGTTCACAATGTTTATATATATATATTCATATATTTTCACTTTATTATAGAACTATATTATTATTTATCAAAACACCTGTAAATGCATTTTCCTTTTGACTTACAACAGGTTGCTGTTGCATGATGAACATAAGATAGGTACATGTACATTATAACATAATATATATGTACTGGCAGAGATTTAGCTAGCGCTCGTCACTTTCGCCATTGACGAATGATTCTTGAAAGTGGCGAATGTTTTCCGTATGCAATTCGTCTGGCTGCATAACAGATGCTTTGTAAACCACAACTTTCATATGTTCAGCATTTCTAAACTTAATGTTCATATTTTCCAGCAATGAACATATATTATATTTGAAATGCGCTTGAATTAAATTTTCTTTAAAGAGCATGTTTAAGTTAACATTTTATCAGTCATTACTGACTCTCTATTTTAATTTATCTTACAAATGTATATAATGACAGGGAAAAAAAATGCAATATCAAATTTTTTATTAGAATTATTTTCCCAAAGGAAGACACCAAAAAAAGTTGTAGTGATTATGTGCTTTGACATCTCTGATGGAAGATCAGCTGGAAAGATTAAGCAATTTCAAAATTCCGGCGATTTACTTTAGACAAGATGGATCTATGATAAAAAATCTTGATCAACTTGATGGTATGTTAATCATCCACTTAACCAACAGAGTTGGAGAGAGGATAAGAGGATAAAGTGTTTGTGTTGTCAGTCCACGGGCATTAGTCCATCTCACCTTATAAAGGTCCAGATCTAAAACACTGTAAGTCATATAGGTATAATATTTCACCAGTTGATGTGTCTTGGAAAATAACGAGGTCAGTATAAAAATTGGATCACCCTGACCTATATTGTATGCATGAGTGACTGCGTATGTTTTGCCTTATGGTCCAATTCTAAGACACTGTAAGTCTTATAGGTATAATATTTCACATGTGGATGAATCTGTTATTATTACTACATTTTCTCACAGAAATAACCTCAACATTATATGATACATATGTATAATAACAAGCAAAGTCATATATATTATTCTGTAAAATTTTTAAGCCTTATGTTCAAAACAAGTGAAAATACGGGAGAGGGAATTATCTTCGTTTATGACTGCTCCAACTACTCGTTTTTATAGGACTGCAAATTTTATAGCGTATCTTGACAGTTAGATGAGCGCTTTCAGTCGTATTTCAACAGCTTTCTTCTATCTTATGGTTATCAAGATATAATGGTTTTGATTTTTTTTAAAGAATTTTTATTTATTTTCATGTATTTGTTTATTTTTTTCTTTAGAATATTTATTCTTCAGGACTTACCAGTATATGTACACTGGTCAGTGTCAATTATATCTGAAAATATGACAGAAGCAGAAATAGATTCTTGACATACAAGTCAGTTTATAAATTCTCCAAGGACAGTTATTTTATCTCTTGTATTTAAGATGTCCAGGCAGATATAATATATGGCCACCCAGAAAGTTTTTTAAAATGTAAATCAGGAGTGAGTTTCCTTCACGAGATTGAATACCAGGTTGGTGTAATAGTTGTTGATGAATGCCACAAGATTGATGATTGGTAATGATATTTGTATATAGGAAGACTGGAATTATTTAATAAACTTCACAAATTTTACCTCCAAAAAAAAACAATTTAAAATGTTTCAAACAAAATAAAACATCTTATGTAATTAAGGCAAAAGAATACTGAAGCAACAAAACAGTGGGAAAAGTCCACAAATTATATGTACAAGGAAAAGATTCCCCAAAGTCTGGAAACCTTCCTTTATCACTGCTATGGAAGGGGAAGTTCACAATTGCAAAATCCCACGTTTTTCATAAAGTTTTAATTGAAAACTACAATCATCTTCTTTAGTTCAACACAGATCACTGGCATATAAGTACACACGACCTACATTTCATGCTTGAGTTACTCCATTAAATTTGTGTGTTTGGATCCTTGTGTCAGAATAAGAATTTGGTACTGTGGATTTATCATTTCAAATGGATATTAGGAATTGTATCAATCTAATTAAAAACCGATCTCTCATCGCTCCCGTTTTCTGATATGTCGCGTGGGAGATCTAACGAAATCCGGCTTTGAGGTCACATGTGAGTGAACTGGAACCAGGGATCATATAATACTCCTGCTGGAACTTATGAATTTATAATGACATGCAAATGAGTTGACTTCCTATCAATAAGCCAATCAAAAAAGTTTATGAATTCTGGGGACTGACGATTTCTTCAATAATAAAATGAGTTAGATCTCTTTACCACACGATCAACTTACAAGATCGCCTAAGCCGCAATTTCATTGGTCGAACAGGACACACCTACGAGGTCACTCACATGTGACCTCAAAGCGGGTTTCGTTAGATCTCCCACGCGACATATCAGAAAACGGGAGCGATGAGAGATTGGTTGTTAATTAGATTGGAATTGTATGTGCAAGAGGACAGGGTATCCACGTCTTACAGATTCATGATCTCTAGTTTTATTTAAACAATCATTAAAATTTGATGTTTTGATAATGACTGAATATTCATTTTTTCTGGCCCTGCCACTAAGTGGTTGGGACCATATAGTTTTACCCATGTCCGTCATTCTGCAACGAACAGTTATACAGACTTTTTTCTAAACGCTTTCAGGTATTGGGCTGATTTTTAGTATGTGAGTCTACCGTTATGAGTTACAGATCAAGTTTACGTTTGTTCCATTCTGCTGATTTTTGCTGGAATTACAGGCCTTTCACTTTTAAATTTCCATTTCTAAAAATGGGCTTTAAACTTTTTTGCAGGCGGGGCCATACGTGTCGTTCCGACACCTATAGTTTGTGATGATTTTGGTTTATTCTATTTCAAAATAACAGCTGGATTAACACAGGGTATTATTTCAATTATTTTTTGCACCAATCTAGTCTCAGGTATTATGAAATATGTTCATATATTATTTTTTTAAATTAATTTTTTATAATAATCAGCCAAAAATATTATTTTTTCAAAATATCTAAATTGGGTTATGATGTTGTAAACTTACGAACAAAACTTTGTTGGTTATACTGGAACCATGCTATCAGAACAATTAAGAAATATTACTCATACAAAACGTTAAATAGATAAATGTGATCATGGTAAGCTTTGCGGATAATATTATTGGAATGTTTATTTAGAATTTTACTTGTGACATAAAGAGTACCTTTCCATGGTAAATTTTATGTTGTTTTATATCAAAGTCAAAATTTTAGCAAAAAATATGTACTTTCTTTTAATGATTAACAGCCATTTATGCCAAGATTTGATAACTTGCATGCCATACCTACTAACATGTCTTGCCTGCTTCCCTACTGGTGTTAGCTTAGTTTTTTAGAAACATAATGCTTAATATATTTTTATCTTATGTGGCCAAAAGGGCCAAATGAGCTATTGCCATCAATTGGAGTCTGTCGTTGTCGTCCGTAGGCGCAAACATTTCTTGAAAGATCTTATCAGAAACACGTGTGCCAATTAAAACAAAAGTTGGCAGCAATGTTCATTAGGTAATCCTTTTTCAGAATTGTATAAGCCTGAAATCCAAGATGGCCACCAGTTTAACTTAGGACCTTATGTGAAATTCACTCAAGTATCTTCTCTGTAACCCCAGTGCCAGTTGAGAAAAAACTTGGCAGCAATGGTGCTTTAGGTTGTATTTATTCGGAATTGTTTAGATCTGATGTCCCTGACCCTGCCCATCGTCCAAGATTGCACCCAAAGCCAAACATAATTTAACATAGGACCAAATGGAAAAATTTACTTGAATATTTTCTTGTCTGAAATAAGTTAGTCAATTGGAACCAAACTTTGCAGTGATGGTCCTTGGAAGGTTCTTTAACAATATTGTATCCAATGAACCAAGATAGCTGCCACAGGCAGACTTGGTTTAACTCATGGGAAACTCAATGAAATATTTTGTCTGAAACCAGCTTGAAAATTGGAACTTAATTTGACAAAACTAATTAGCTAATTTGAATCCAACTTGACAGCAAGATTTAAGATTGGTATCCAAAAATTGGGGCTAAATGTAAATAATTAAACAATTTAGTCTGCTTGATGTCTGAAAATGATATCCAGGCGAGCAATACAGGGTCCTAGAAGCTGCTAGTTGTAAAATTTGCTATCCATATCTACTAATACATCAGTGTATAATACAGTCTCCATAGTATAATGGTAGTACCACCTTTTAGGTGATGTTGGTTCGAATCCAACTGGTGACAAATCACACATGCTTTTAACATTATCTCTGCTTGCTTACCTGTTATTGCATGTTTCCAGACAGGTGTTGGCTTTGTAAGTTTAAATCAGCATATATATCATCTTTTCCTACTTGCTTGCTTGCTTATCCACTGTATCTAAGTTTGAATCAGATTACATTATGTATACCTTTTTCATATTAAATTGACGAGGATGAACAAAGAAAAATGACGTCAATTTTAAGCATCATAGACACTGAATTAATCAAGAAATTATCACCCTGTTTGGATTTACAAAAATTACTGATAACATAAAATATCATGCTCGGTTTATCAACTTAGCATAATTGTACAAATTGCTTATATCTAAGTCCTTCTACATCTAAGTATTTTACAATTTCAAATATTTAACTTTGGTGCAATGTATAATCTAACTGCATTATCTTATATCAATAAAAGTAATCGTATTTTTTATTGACAGGGGTAAAGAATTCCGGAAAGCCTTTAATGAAATTGGAAGTTTAAGGCCATTTTTTCCAGCAGCACCAATGGTATGCTTATCAGCAACTATAACAAATATTCAAATTTCTGTTATTAAAAATAGTTTAGGTTTATCAAAAGATTAAGAATTGTTTCTGAATGTCCTGATATTTCTCATTTTAAATTAGTTAGAATCTTAAAGGACAAAGGTAGTATCATGAGTGTTGTTGAAAATATTTTTAAATCTGAAGTACTGTCTTTAAAAGAGAATGGGGAAAATTATGCTGTTACTTTATTTTTTATACCTCTACAACATATGCCATTTGCTATGAAATTTGCCAGTAGTACTTTGCCATCTTCAATATATGAAGCAAAAATTTGTGTTGTTTACTCAGGTCAAGAAAAACGTGTTTTAAATATTATTTTTTCAGAACTTAGAAAAGAAAAATTGCAGGTTTAGATTAATTTTTTGCACTTGTATAATTTGTTTAGGTTTTGATTCTCCATGTGTATCTAGAGTCATTTATGTCAAACCTCCAAGGTCCCTGACAGATTACTTTCAGGAAATTGGAAGAATGGGAAGAAGGGGTCAGAAGTCTGAAGCTATTTTGTATTTTAATAAATCTGATATCAGTAAAAATCTACCAGGTATTAAGGAAGATATTATAAATTATTGTACTGTATCTGATTGCTTAAGAAAGATGTTATTAAGTAATTTTGAATTTGTTTATGATGGTACTACATATGGCTGTGCCTGCTGTAGCTTTTGTACTAAACTTTGTGACTGTGATGATTGTGTTTTGTGCAGGACTGTTTCAGACTTGGATGTATAACCGTGGCACTGTAGAATAGAATGGTTAATTGTTTTGTTTAATCCCTGGTGTGGAATAAATTTTTCGATTAATTGGGTCAGCAAGATGTTTGTTAAAGATGTTAAGTAATGTAGTTTAATATTTGGTGGCATCAATTATCAAATCAAAATTGATGCTGCTAAATATCGAAAACAATACTGTCATCTCAATTCTAATGCTAATGTAATGATTTTAAGTAAAATTAAGATTTTTTTAAATTCAGAAGTTACGCTTTGCACATGGGGTCGTCTCCAAGGGCATCAATTGTATAATTGATGGCTTGAAATTTTTGATGTCATCCAATGTAGTTCAACGTTACAACCAACAATGCATTTGAATTAAACATTATTTCGCTCAATTTGCTTTTAATAATCATACTTCTGATTTGCTAATAATATGATTTTATTTCAGAAATTGAAATTTCCCAATGTAAAAAGTACTTCATTTCAAACATTGAACAAAAGCATACATATCGCATAAAGACCGAAGGTATGTTCCTTACTGTTTAGCTCACCCTGGACTAAAAGGATAAAAGGACTAAAAACTTTTCACATTCAAATCTTCTTCTCCAAAACCCCATGGCCAATTGAAACTAAACTTGGTGGTGTTGTTTATTGGATGGTCCTCTAGAAAGTTTGTGTTTTTAGTTCTGATCCAAAATTTAACATGGCTGCCACGGCCATTAATGCACTCTGATTGGCTGAAATTTAAAAATCTTCTCATTGAAACTAAAAAAGCAATTGAATTGTTATATTGCAGGAATGATCCTTACAAGTTTATGTTTTTGTGCCGATCTGAAATCCAACATGGCCGCCACCATGGGATACATTTAACATAGGATCCTATGGGAAATTATATTCAAACATCTTGTCAGAAAACTTTTGACAGATGGAAGTATTATTTTTTTAAAATAAGGTTGATAAACAGAAGTATTTGTGAAGCAAATTGTTGATTTTTTAGATGTGCTCATTTTTTCACAATCTAAAAGTCTATAGGTCCATAAAAAGCAAAAAAGCACAGTTAAGTTAACAAATCAAACCACCTTTATTATTCAGTTATTTAATGGTTGCAGGTGCAATAGATTGGAATATTTTGTTCCAATCTATTACACTCACAACCAATAAATAACTGATTTATCACCTAATACCTTATTATTCTTATAAGGAAAGTTTCATATCAACAACTGATAAATATTGCAGACTACATGTACCTGGTTGTCAGACTTTTTTTACCTACAATGTTAAAAATGTGTACAACAACTACAATATTGAAATATTTGTTTTGCACATACATGTATGACCTACCTTTGCATTTCTTACTGTCCAATGAAAATGTTATGGCCTGTAATGATCTGCAGAAACTACAGACTTTTTTCCCACTCATTTTAATCTGTAAAAATATCTAATTCCTATGTAATATTTGTGATTTGTAGCTTGATCTTTTATTATTCATTTGATATGTTTATGAAATTAATCAAAATATGACAAAAGGAACTACATGTATTACATGTATCAACTATTCAATAACAAATAATATTTTTTGTTTTATAATTATTATTTCAATTCTTATTTGGGATCACTTTGCCTTATCTTTTAGTCCACTGGTACATGTTTCTTAAAATATAATGAAGTTTTAGTCTGAAAGAAAATAATAGACAAATTTTATATTCTCTCTGAAATCATGATATTTTTTCATCCCTGATATAGCAAACTGAGCTACTAGTAAGTTAACATCAAGCAGTCATTACTTTTAGGTTTTGTTATTTAATTGGCTTCTTTTCCATTGGAGTGTCATGGTGACTGATTTAGCTGTTGTTCATACTTCACAATAGACTCGATAAATTCTTGATTGATAACAATATTATACATACAGCACAAATTGGGTTATCTCAAAGGGAGCTTGCACCTCTGACCATATTTTTGTTCTTAAATGTATAAGTACGTATTATCAGGTTTTCTGCAAACGTATATCGTAAAATATCAGCCGCGAGACACAATGTCAAGCTTTTTCGGCGAGTGAGCGTAGCGAACGAGCTAAAAAGCTTCATATTGTTTCGAGCGGCTTATATTTTACAATATTTGTTTGAAGAAAACTTGATGATAAATTTATCGTATTGTTAACTAGCAATCTTAATGGAATTTCTTACTTTTCAATGGCCATCTGCCTATAACCGAAGTTTTCCTGATATATTCTGGTCAACGTTGGGTCAAACATTATGACGTCGCTGATATATCCGGGCCAGCTCATATTAGGGTCGGGTCAACTCTTTACGACGTCACAGTGCCGAAAAACGTGAAATTGTGAAGGCCTCAGAAGGTCGATATAGGCATGGGGAAATACGATAATTGATAAATGCCTTACATCTGGTATTAGAAAATTATATTCATGCTTCGTAGGCTTTCATAAGGCATTCAACAAAGTTCTGCATGTTGGTACAATGTACAAACTACAAACAAATAATATTAGTGGTTATTTTTATAGAATTTTAAAGTCAAAGTATAGCAATGACAAACTATTTGACGTCTTCAAAGATTGGGAAATTGAAAAACTTAAATCTAAAGTTCTGTAAACATATTCTTGGTGTATCAAAACTGTGTACCAACATAGCTGCATGCCTTTCTGAACTTGGCAAATTCCCATTATTATATAGAATTACTAAAGCAATAATTTCTGTATTGGTATAGGCTAGAGAACTCTCCAACAGAGCTTTTGAAAAGAGCTTATAATGAACACAAATCTACTAAAATTAGATCAGATAGTTCTTGGTACTCAAACCTACTTTTCTTTTCTGAAAAACTAAATATTAATTTATCAACATGTAAGAAGTTAAGCAAGAGTAAATATAAACTTTATTTAAAGAAATGTCTACAAAATAAATTTTTGGAAACATGGAAGGAGATAAAAAGTAAATATTTACTAGATACAGGTAAAGTCAATACATATTTTAAATTTAAATATTCTGATAAAGAGGACAAATATACATTTAACTATGAAAATTATCTAAATATACAGGTTTGTAACTAACTTTAAAAAAATTAGGTTGAGTAACCACAATTTAAGAATTGAAACTGGACAATATGAGCGAAAACTTAATAGCTATGGCAAATATGAGCTCTTGTTGCTAGATGTGAAAGACTCTGTCAACACTGTTCTCTTAACTTAATAGAAAATAAACTGCATTTTATTCTTGAATGTCCCATTCATGACACAGTATGAAATTTACATTTAGACAATTTATTTCGAAAGTATCCAAACATGAAGATTATAAGTTTAGAGAACCTTTTCCTGTGGATAATGACAAATGAGGAACTAGATTTTAATATTACCTTCTGTAACTATTTGGATAAGATTTCCCAGATGAGGCAAAATAAATAAATATTAAGAGTTATCCCTCTTTTACTGACTATCCCTCCAAAAGTTATCTTTCTTTACAGCAGGTGTCTCACTAGGAACACCCCGATTTATCTTTCAATCTGAATGATAAAAGGGAAAACCCCGAAAGGTGAAGGAAATTCCTCATTATATTGGAGGTGATGTCAATTTTATGTAGTTGGGATACATATAAAAAATTTCATTGTCTTTATGGTTTCTGGTTACATAAGGCTTCAGTTATGGCATACATCAATTTTTGATGGTAATTGTTTTTATTTTACAAAACCAAACTTCAACTTCTAGTATAACAATTCTGTATTAAAATTTTGACATATCAGTTATCATTACATGATCTATGAAAGCCACGATGTAATGTCACATATAACTGAGTTGAAACGAAATTATATCCTCAGGTTTTCCTGTGTATTTATTCTTACATTGTAATTCAAAATAATGATTGAACCATGTTATACAATTTCTTCTGCCAAAATTTAAAATAATTTAGAGGTGCATGTTATGTAAATTTTGAGTTTCATTTATAACAAGAGTGGACACACAAAAATGTCTCGCCTGTCATGTATTTCTAATGAAAGTAAATGCTATCAGACATACATTATAAATTTTAAGCTGTAAATAATGAGATAATGTCAATGTTGCTGATGCCTGTATGAACGCTAAAGCTGCTGCCAGGCCTGCTGAAGACAACTATAATAGTGTTCATCGTAAAATATTTCCATACACCAAATATAGTTTACCTATTAAATATATTTTTATAAAAAATACCAAAACACAAAAACTTAACTTTAACCACAGAACCTTATAAATGATGTCAAGGTCAAATGACACCTGTCAGTTGGACATGTACATCTTACAATCCTTCCATACACTAAAATATAGCAGACCTATTGCATACAGTATTCGAAAAACAGGCCAAAACACAAAAACTTAACTATGACCACTGAACCATGAAAATGAGGTCAAGGTCAGATGACACCGGCCAGTTGGACATGTACACCTTACAATCCTTCCATACACCAAATATAGTAGACCTATTGCATACAGTATTCGAAAAACAGGCCAAAACACAAAAACTGAACTATAACTACTTAACCATGAAAATGAGGTCAAGGTCAGATGACACCTAAAGGTTGGACATGTACACCTTACAATCCTTCCATACACCCAATATACTAGACCTATTGCTTATAGTATCTGAGATATGGACTTGACCACCAAAACTTAACCTTGTTCACTGATCCTTGAAATGGGGTTGAGGTCAATTGAAAACTCTGACCAGGATGAGGACCTTGTAAGGTACACACATACCAAATATAGTTATCCTATTACTCATTATAATAGAGAAATTAACATTACAAAAATTCTTAACTTTTTTTTCAAGTAGTCACTGAACCATGAAAATGAGGTCAAGGACAATGTACATATGAAGGACGGAAACTTTGTAACATAAGGCATCTACTAGTATATACAAAGTATAAAGCATCCAGGTCCTCCATCTTCTAAAATATTAAGCTTTTAAGAAGTTAGTTAACGCTGCCGCTGCCGGATCACTATCCTTATGTCGAGCTTTCTGCGATTTAAGTCCCAGGCTTGACGAAAATCATGTAAGTTTTGATTAAGGGAGCAACCATTTTTTTTTTATCTCCTGCAATATTACATACATAAACTCTGTTAATAGTTTGAATTGTTTCAGGCAAGAAGATCTCAGTGTTCAAATAATTTGGAAAACAAAATCAACATCATTTTGTGAATGGACAATGTAAAGACCATTGTCACTAAGTTAAGAGTAGAAAGATCCAACTGCCTTTTTAAATTCGGTGGTCTCAGATCCTTAAATGAATTCTTCCTTAAGTCCTGCACTGGCTGTGGAGGTCAACTTGGTTGGCAAACAGGGTTCAGAGAGAGAACCATCAATCGAAAACCTAGTTCTAGAAGAGACTAAAAGGTGAAAGTTTACAGAAAAGTGAGCTAATAAAAGGCGATATTAAGTAACAGTCAGTTTTAAAAAATAATTTATTCTGAAACAAATAAGTTTTTATGTATACACAGTTTTATTGTTTTTTGATGTTTATGATAAATATTGTGAAAGACTACAATACTGATTTATTACACAGAAATTTGCTCACAACTGAACATAAAAATATAAACTTGTTTCACAATGTATAAATATCCTTACGTGTTTACACTATTAATCAACAATGAAGTAATCACTAAATATTAATTCTAATTCACTATCTTTTGAAACAGGGTTTTCTCTTAGTTCACTCATACTGTGTGAAAGAAAATTACAAAATCATGAATTTGATATCATGAGACTGAGATTCCCCGACATCAAACAGCTTTTAAAACTGACTGGGGCCGAGTGACATCGGATCACACTCCACACCTCACTGGGAATTACTGCAAACATTTATCAATGTTTCATTTCAAACGAGTCTTCTGCCAAGAAAACCTTGTACGTTTCATCTATTAGAATAATTAGTCAAACCTGCTATAAAGGGCACCTCTGTATAGCAAATCACTGTCTATAATGGGCACTCTCAAAATGTCCTTGTCATGTACAAAGCATATAAATTAACCTCTATATAAATGGCACTTTTTTCAGGTTTGACGATCTCCAAAATTAATTTTTGTGAAATAAAGATTGTGGTTTCTGACATGACAAAATTTAAAAAGATTACACAAATTCATAATCTTTAACAAGCAAGTTATTATTAATAAACTTATCAGTGGATATTACTCAAAACTACCAATTTTTCAAGGGAAAGAAGAGTTATAGAGGTAAAATATATAATTTCTTCTCAGTAGTAATGAAATGTGTGAATTAAAGAGAGTTTTGGCGTTCCATGACCTCAGGCAATTCTGACATCAGAGAAATCTTGGACTTCTATTCTGTATACAAAGCATATTTATTTTATCACAATATTTTAAATCACAAATAAAATGAATGAACATGCATGTAAATTTATTATCGAAAAGTTAAAAAAAGAAAAAGTCTTCAGATACTGACCATTTTTTAACAAGAGACAGTCTTTAAGCTTCAGACAAGATCATCATATTGTATGTTTTTAAGTCGTCCATTACTGAGTTTTACATTGTATCCTATATCTTCTAACATCATCCTTGGTCTCTACATAAAGATAATTTTAGCTCCTCATTTTTGTGATATCAGGTAAGTATGGCATAACAATACATTACTGGGGTCCTATAGTTTTTAATATCGTTAAAATTGCTGGGAAACGCTGTACTGGAAGCCATATTGCTATATGTAATAAAAAAACCAAAATGGACAAATCAGGATTGCTACTAAACGGAATAAATTCATCCCTGCCTCTTTTGATATGAATAAATTTCAATCATTTACAACTAATAAAATTATAAACGTACTTATCTACAATAATTACCAACATTTATATATATTTACTAAATAGATATCTACAAGTGACTGAGCACCAAAATTTTTCTTACAATTAATTTTTAATGATGTTCAAAAAAAATGAATGAAGATAGGGTATATATCAATGACCCAACATTACTGTAACACACCAGAAAATATCATGTTATAGATAGAATAACATCTAGATTCCACCATGGTAAACAGCATCTACTACATGACAAGCACTAAGAATGACCCTTATAGAAATTCAAGGCACACCTAGAAATAAAACATAAAATAATTATGAAAAACAGATTTTTTTCACAGAATAACAATAGTGAATCTGGTCTTCTACAAACATGTACATGTATAGTTTTAAGTTCCCTGATAAAAAATATCCCTATGACATGAGTACCAAAATTAAAATCATATGCAAAATCAACTTATGTCTGTTTTTACAACCATTAAACTTTCAATGGTACAAAAAATGTATGATACTGATGTGCTGTTGATAATTCAACAATGACAATGTTGTAGATTTTGTACCTACTACAAATTTCAGACAATCAGCAAGAGACTTGGGCAAAAAAACAGATATGCAAACAACGTGATCGCTCAAGCATGAAATCTAATAGATCATCAATGTGACTCAATTCACGTTTTCATGATTTGATCTCTTATAGTACTGATTTGGGATGATTATTTCTTGCAAAAAGAAATGTGTAAAGATATATTTATACAGAGTAACGGTGGTCCTGTATCATGATTCATTTGTACATGTACACGTTGATATGGACATTTATGCCATTTAAATTTACCTCATGTAAGTTGCTAAAAGCTAAGATGGGTGACTGAGATCTCACTAAATTTTCTGAAATGCTGTTTTTGGCTTCAACAGTATTAAGCACAATGACAAAAATAATAATGGTCATATTACTTTCTAAATGGACCAAAACTGTGTCAGCCATGATTTTCATGTTTCGTTTGGCACAAAGTTTAAAAGTTTTTCCTCAGAAACTGACAGAGTCAGCAGAAGTTTTTTACTTCTTGACAATAAAATGGCCCGGCTGTGACATTTTTAGGAAGTAGGAGTTGTCCAAGAACCATAGAATTAAAATTTTTTTGGCTTTATTTTAAACAAAATCCTGAACCATTTATATACAAATAAATATATATTTAATAGATCTTTAGTTGCTCAAACACATAAGGCCAAATCAAAATACATGTATATGTGTCTATGATTTTCCTTACTGCCACAAATTTTTTATTACTCGTATTTTTGTATGACCATCTTTAAAATAAAAAAATAATCATATAGGGAAAAGAAAAAAAAAAAATAATACAAAAAAAAAAAAAAGAGAAAACTGTGTAAGAAGATCGACTTCAAGCAACCAAAGTTCCATTGAAGTAACAACCAGAGTTGTCCTGAGAGACTAGTGTTTTCATATTTAATGACTAGTCTTGTTCCATAGGTGTATCCTCAGAGCTTTCAACTTGCGTCACATTTTCTGATTCTTTCTCACTTTCACTTGGTGCTGAGGATGCACTGTTTGTATTTAAAGCACTATTTATTTCACTTGATTCGGTTGAATCCACATCCATTGATTCAGATTCTGATTCACCATTGTCTGGAAGCTGTAATTTAGGTTTTTTTGCTTCACTTGATGAATCAATGTCTTCGTCACATATCGGCATTTTGTGTACGAGATCAGTTTTATCACACCCTGACTGTACATCTGAGATTTGTTCGGCAGTGTCGGTATCTTTGGACTTTTCAATATTAAGTGTTG
Organism: Mytilisepta virgata; assembly: GCA_028015205.1. Classification (NCBI taxonomy): domain Eukaryota; kingdom Metazoa; phylum Mollusca; class Bivalvia; order Mytilida; family Mytilidae; genus Mytilisepta; species Mytilisepta virgata. The sequence continues at coordinate 93,442,826 of CM051519.1, read as the reverse complement.
ACTGTTCTGTGGTACTTTCAACGGCCTGTTCCACCTGATTTGCTGAATTTTCCACATTTGATTCGTCATCTGAATTCTCAAGTGACTGTTCTTCTTGATCAGAATCACACACTTTTTGAGCTATACTAACAGTTTCATCTGCTTCAGAACAAGCTTTGTTTACACTGTCTATAATACTTTGTGCATTGTTACATATATCTAATGCTTGACTTGATTTCTCAGTATCATCTTTAACACTGTCAATATGACCTGATTGTAAGGTGTCTTCTATATTGCTACAGGAATCTTGCCTTGTGTCCTCAGACTGACTGGAATTTTCCATTTTTTCTGACACATTTAAGTTTTTCTCTTCATTTACCTCCTCACTTTCAGTAAGGCGAGTTTCAGGAGAAGCTTCTTTACACATCTGAGGTTCTTCTGGAAAATAAAAGGGGTTTGATAACAGAATCAGAAAGGCCTTTTATTTTTATTTAATTGGTTTACGGATTTTTTTTTAAAAAAATAAGGTCGGTCGGTCGGGAAAAAAAAAGAAAAAAAGAGGGAAAATCATGTACTTTTGAACAATCTTGGTTATATTGCCAAATTTACAAAGGTTGCAAATGATCAGTTAATTCCCTCTTTTGAAACCCAAATATCAGAACATCTATCTTGAAAGGTGTTGTTCAGTAGACCGTTCCCTTTTTAAGGGACCGACTCGTCAACTACAACATTAAATGAGTGGATTCGATATCTTACGGAATCATGATATTCATACAAAACAAACTTAAAAGCCGCATGGATTCTATTCTGAAATTCGTTTCATAAAACGTGTTTCGGAAATTGGCATCAACTAACATCTATAAATAGATTTTTTTTTGGGGATCATGTTTACAAGTATTTTATTGATGGATAATCTATTTTTAGACGAATTGGAATATAATCTTTTATGAAATTTTGATGCAAAAAAGGATTTTAATTTATTTTTATTTTTGGGATGGCTGATTTCAGAGGGTCGGCGGTAATAAAAAACCAAAATTTTCAATTTTATTTTTTTTCTCCAAATCGGCAACATCGGGTCGGCGGATCCGTAAACCAACTAATTAAAAATAAATGGCCAAACCAAGTATCTGACATATTAAGAATATTGGACATCACATAGAGATGCATTTTTCTATGTGATGTCCTTGTAGGATACTTTACCCTTTTACCATATTTTTGACAAATGTATGATCTGCAGGCAAAGCATTTAATGAACAGAACTAAATTCTATGTATTCATATCTAACATATAGAGGACTGAAATACACACTGAGCTGAAATGACTTTGAATATAAAGCTTTTTTAATTAATACAAAATTTGTTGTCTTCACTTTGCAATTTGACATTCCATATGAACTAGAGGTTAAGAGGGGTGAGCCTGTATCGTCACCTGGCAGAAACAAGAATTGCCCAGGGTTGCCATGTTTGGCGCATGATCTGGACAATATGAGAAAACGAACCTCCCACTGATGCTTATTGTCAGTTTTCATTCCATTTGGCCAAGCAGTTCCACAGAAATTTTTTTTTAAAATCAACCAATGAGAAAAAAGAATTTTGTTTGTTACCCGATCAGGATGGAATGAGGAAATTTTGTAAAGCACCTCCCATAGATGCTTCCTGTCAATTTCTTTCCATTTGGCCAAGCAGTTTCAGAGAAGAATAATTTTTTATATCAGAAACAAGAAATGTCCATGGTGGCCATATTTGTAGTCCAATCAGGACAAAATGAGGAAAATTTATGAAGAACCTCCCATAGATGCTTCCTGTCAAATTTCAATCCATTTGGCTCAGTAGTTCCACAGAAATTGCAGAGGAGAAGATTTTTTTATATGAGCCAATCAGAAACAAGAACTGTCCAATACGGCCATAATTTAGTCCAATCGGAATGAAATGCGGAAACTTTATAAAGGCCCCCCCCATATATGCTTCCTGTCAAGTTTTGTTCCATTTGACCCCGCAGTTTCAGAGAAGAAGATTTTTGAAAACTCAGCCAATTAGAAACACCAATTGCCCATGGCGGCCACGTTTGTTGTCTGATCGAGACAAAATGAGCAAACTTAATAAAGGAGCTTACATAGATACTTCCTACCAAGTGATGACAAAAGCTCACATGGACTTTGGCCAGGTTAACTAATAATATCCTTCAGACATTCCGAGTTGGATATAAATTTTGTATAGTTCAAAATGTGTTTGTTTAATACATCAACCTTGCAAATATACAGTGCAATTTATAACAGATGTGCATTGGCACAAACTATCCATCCCCTTTGACCTGTTATTGACTTCATTGAATGTGGTCATCCGTTATGAGTTCGTTTTGACAGTGGAAAAACTTGGTGGATGGTCAGCAGATCGATATAATAAAACAGGCTAAAAATTAATGGTATTCTTTCCTTAATTCCAGAGTTATTAATAAATCCAATCTTTTTCATAATTATTATATTCCTGTGAAGTCGGGAGTTTTTTTACATTCGTAACATCGGTGTAAGTATAAATAAATGGGTTATTCTGTAGACAGAGAAAGATTGACAATAATCTTGACTGTGGTTTATTGTTTGAAGTAATGGGTCAAGGTATTATCAATTTGATGGTTCATTGTATGTTACAATATGTTTGGTTCTGATGTCCATCTTGGCAGGGTCATCTGATACAATTCAGAAAGAGAACCACCTAAGGACCATTGCAGCCAAGTTTTGTTCAAATTAACCAAGTGGTTTCAGACAAGTAGATCTTCAAGTAAATTTCACGTAGGATCCTATGTTAACCTTTGTTCGGCTCTGGTGGCCATCTTGGATAACGGATTGGGTCATCGGATATAATTCTGAATGAGGACATCCTAAGGACCACTGCTACCAAATTACATTCCAATTGGCCCCGTGGTTTCAGACAAGAAGATCTTTAAGTAAATTTCCCATATGGTCCTATGTTAAAACTATGGTTGGCTCTGGTGGCCATCTTTGATCTTTAAGTAAATTTTCCATAAGGTTGTATGTAAACTTGATGGACGCAGTGACAGGGTTCCTCATAAGATTTTTTCTTTGTGAAATCTGTGAGTCATACAAAGTTTTCATGAGTCCCAAATTATTTCTGTGCTGCCATTTACATTGTTTACTTGTTAGTATCCTATCAGAAACGGACCGGACATGATTGACATGTACAGGGACGCATCTGAGGTAAAAAAAGCTGCATCCAGGACACATCTAGATGTGTTTCGAGGATCCCTGAGTGAAAACTATAGGGTCCTGAATCATCTGATGTGGGGCCCTTATAATTTCACTTTTCTTACTTAAACGAATTTAAAATCTGTAAACATTCTATTCATGCAATGAATGAACGTTCAACAACAATTACCTTTCTGACTAGTTATTTCAGCTTCCGAACTATCAGGCTCAGGCTCTTCTTTTTGATCTGGCATGCTGTTTATCGCTGTGCATGTAACTGCATCTCCATCTGTTCTTGAAGTATCAGAGGGTTCCATCTCCGTGGGGTCGACCAGTTCTTGCTCTGTTAAGTTTTCATCCTGATTACTACACTGATCTGACGACTGTTGATTAGTATCTTGTTTAGAACTTTCTGTCCCAGAGTTATTGGTACCAAACCATTTGTCTACTGAGGCTGACCATGCTGCCTGCGTTGGTATTGGAATTGACGAAAATGGGTTTTGTTTTGGTATCATTTCATTAAAACCATTTGAATCTAGTCCATTCACCATGGCCTGTGATTCTGATGATATTTTTCTGAAATACAATACATGCAAGCATTAAGTACTAACCATATTTTATGAGCATTTATACATAATTTTGCAATGTTCATTTTTTGACAATTGAGCTTCAGGTTACAGGACAACTAGTATACAAACAGCATGCTTTTCTATTTCTAATTTTTTTTTATTTTGTCAATCTCTAAATTCATTCTGCCATCCATCTATTTTTATTTGTATTTGTTTAGTTATTGTCCTCTGAATTTTTTTCCAGTTTTTAGCAATGGTGGCTGTTGCATATTTCTTTTATTCCATTTTAAAAATTAAAACCATCAAAGTTTAGTTCTACAACCCAAATACTTTGACAATAAAGATTATAGTATTAAAACTTTGTTTACATAAGTCGATATTTACTAATAAAAGATTTTAGAATATATATTTTTCTGATTTTTGTATTTTTAGCAATACAACTACTGTTGTCAGAAATCTGTACATTCATACAGAATTTTTGAAAGAAGAAACAGTTAACAAATGGTAATAATGTCATACTATAATATGTTCATAATTGCTACAGAAAACTACACTGAACTGGATTTCTCTTAATCATTTACCATATAGTCTTATGTAAATTATTCCTGATAATTGCATATTGAACTGTTAAGAAACCCTCTTTATTGCAATTTTTTTTTTGGGAAATCATAAATGTTCTACCAAAAGTTGTTATAAATTTGTGATACTTTGACTGGAAATGTCTCAATGAAATTAATAAAACACATTTTAATGGCTTTTGAGATCAAATTAATTAAACAAATTGTTTACAAAGTTCATAATTCACAATTATTTTCACACATAAAAATAGACACATATTTGCATGGAAATAAAGAATTCCACTTATTAGCATACTCCTGTCAATTGCAAAATTTATTCTGACAAAATGGGTATGCGATAAAGATTACTCTACTGTATTGTAAAAAGCATCACTGAAAGATCTTTACAATTAGGACAAAATTCAAACTAAACTTCTTGTTCAACATACATGTACAATAATTTATTTTTATAAATTGCTTTATGTTCAACAAAGATTTTATTCAATTGATAACAGCTATAGTTTGATTTCAGATGAGTTTATTAAACTAGATTAAGTTGTTATCATGATGATGACATAGTTTCTTGAAAAACTTACCTGCCAAATGGGTCAACAGTTGTTACAACAGACACATTCTGAAAATAATAAATTTATCATTACATATAATTGTTATTGGAATATTTGTAATGAGCAGCATGCATGCAATTAAAATATTTAATTCAGCCAACATATTCCAGGGTTCTCGCTAAGGCGCGTGTATGCGTCCTGGACGCGCTAAAATTGGACTGGACGCGTCATCCTTCAAACTCATGCGTCCCTGGGACGCATGTAGATCTAATCAGCTGCGTCTGAAGACCGCTATTTTCATAAAAAATTTGGAGCCGCCATTTTTCGTTTTCTTGGAGATCAAAGGGGAAGGGGAGAGAAATGACAAAAAGTAAGCTAGAAAATGGTGGCAATCGGAATTCTCTTGATTTTTCATTGGCCATAGCTTTTTTTTACCGACGGTAACAATATCTAGAAATTTTCTTCCAAGCTTGGAGTACCACTGTATATGTTCAATTTTTTTTTAAAATTATATTCGTCAGTATTTTAAGGCAGCACATGTTTTTAATTAAACTTTAACAATACATGTAGTACAATAGGCCTACCATGGTCAAAATCATGCAGGAATGTACATTAAAAAGTGACGATGAGTCCTGGAACTCATCAAAATCAGGTAGGACTCACCATTCTGAAAAAGGATGAGTCCAAGGACTCATAATGAAAAATTCTTAGTGAGAACCCTGATATTCTGATACAATATAAAACACCAGCAGTGTTCCAGCTTGAATCTGAGGGCAGAAGGGTGCCAGTGAAAAAAAGGGCACTTTAGTGCGGTGTTGTATATTTTTTTAGGGCACCATGATAGTATGCTGAGTGTATGATTCCTTCTTTTTTTGTATGTCTATGGTTTCTTATTGACAACTTTTTTTCATTTCAGGTACTGGTTTTGAAAACTCTCCCAAGCAAGACAACAGAATGTAGATCTTCTTTTTAGAAATAAACATAAAAGTTATGCCTTTCAGTTTGTTATTATTTATTTCATTCTCAATAAAAAATAATATTACATAAGACTAAACATTCTATAGAGCCAATAAATTACACAATAAAGTCAATGAATTGCACTAAAGTCAATGTGTAAACTGAAGCAGTCTTCTGTCTTTTTTCTGAAAGAACTGGTTTGTGACTTTGTCAAGTAGTGTATCAAACAAGATGCTGGTGCAGTTAAGCTTGATGTTCAGTAAGCGGTTGAGTGTTGTTGTTTTTAGGTTGCTGCGGTGACTAGTCTTGATGAGTTTCACCTGGGAAAACACCCTCTCTACTTCAGCAGTACTCAATGGAAGTGTGGCTGTTATGGCATACAGTTGATGAACTAGTGGGTACATTTCTTGAAGACCACAGTCTGAGTTGTGTAGTAGTTTCAGTAGCTGAGTTACAGAACGTTCTTTGGTTGACATGCTGTCGACTAACTGCAAAAAGTCCTGCCACTGTGTCTGAAGATCCTCTGGATCCATAGAGAAGTGGTCTGCCAGTGTGTACAACTCAGTAAACCCATAGAGAGCTGGAAGAGTGTCTGTGCCATTCAAGTCCATGATAGATAACTGATCTATGATGGCACTATCTGTAAATCTAGCAGTGACATTGACGGTTCTTATTTCTTTAACCAAAACGTACTTTCATAATTGACAATTAAAAAATATTTTTTTATTTTATTCAGAAAGAATAGCTCATTTTAACATCATATATTATCCAAAACTTTTATTTTTTCGATCAAATACTGATAAATTCGTAACACTGAACATTACTTTTTTATTACTATTTTCGGCTCACATCCCGATAAATTCGTATACTGAATATCATGCTTCAAAACATTTATCAACATAGTTCGTACTTTTCGTTTTCATATAATAATATTTTAACATTTCTTCATTTAATTTATTCACGAAAATTTTAATAAATCTTGATCTCCGATAATCGATTTTTTTTTTATGTTTTATTTTATTTAAAATATGTACCGAGTAGAATCTTTATTGAAGAACGAAGTAATGGAACAATTCTGTTTAGCAACTTTCTGATTTTCATTCTGCTGTTGTGCCAATCGTCTTTTCTGCGAAGGCATCTTTAATGCGTAATTTTAATAATATGATCAAAAGCACACAAACTGTGCATTTTAAAGTTAACATTTCGGCTGTGACACTAATCTTGAGTATGAGTAGTCGGCAGTGTTCCTTTGAAGAAAATTCTAATCATCGCAAGCGTGACCTTTTAATCCAGTGGAAATCAAATTCAATGATTTACAATCAACTGTCATTTGTCTCATAATGATATAATTACCTATAATTAATTCCATCGACAGTGGTAAAATTGCCGACGGCTACATGTCAGGGGTATTGTAAATTGATTATCTGGTTAAAATGAGATAATAAATTTCGAACGGAAATGTCGATATCGTAAAAAAAAAATCCAATTTTTATAAAAAAATTTTAACAATTTGGGCAGAAGGGCGCATTTGGACATTATAAGGGCAGAAGGGCGGCAGTAAGGGCACCAAGGGCGGGCCGCCCTTCTATTTAGGGCAGGCGGGAACACTGACCAGTGAATGATTTAGGAAAAAGTTTAGCCAATTTTCTGCATTATATAAAAATACCACTACACATTAACTGCCAATTTACTTTAACTAAATGTTCTAACCAGTAAGTAATTTTAAAAGGATATATTATGATTGGGAGAGATATTTTTAAAATATAACAGCTGAGAGACGGTAAAGTATCCAAAGTCGCCAGACAAATGACAAAATTCCCCACTTATAATCTGACAATGAAGGGAAACCGACTATTTGAGAAATCCTTGTTTTTATATAAGGTGACAAAAATCCAACAAACAGCAAATCACTTGAGCACGTCAACATGCATTTTCAAGAGATATAACAATATCTGTTGAACATCTTTCTGAGTAAGGGGTGGTACTTGTTCTAGTAACAATTTTATTGATGCACACGTTTTGAGGAGGGGTTTCCAAATAGTCCTTTTTGTAAACTTGTGAAAAATGTTAATAATGGATGACCCCTTAAAAAATAAACGTATGTCTGTTTTCTTTATAACTGGTGTATTTTATCATGTATCAGATTTTGAGTGGATTATTTTAATTGTTCCACAGGTTTCCACTTCACTGCAAAATGCAGGAAAGATCACAGTTCCACTCTGACTGTACTTTAAGCCATTAACTGAACTAAATTTGTTAAAGACAATATTGATGTAAATCTAGGACATAAATTTCATTAAAATGTGTTGAAACATGTAGACGTGAGAGAACTTGCAAAGTCAATATTTTATTGACAACAATGCATAAATGACATCAAAATAACACAAAAGTATCCATCTTAACCTATCAAAAAATACATAAGATAAATTAGAGCAGATCTGATATTTAACAAGTTTCATTACGCTTACCTTTTCAATACCTCTCAAAAATTTGTCACATCTTTTGTAATGCCTCTTTGGTTCAAGCAAAAGTTCACAAAGTCTTTGAACTGTAAAAGGTGCCCTAGTAAGAGATTATATGACAATTTAATTTATAAAACTACATCGGACAATGGTACATGTACATTTATCTAGTAATCTATTATTACATGGTTTATAGTTTTTTTTGGCGACAAGTTTTTGAATGCCAGTGTGACCCCTGAACATGTGGTGATATCAGAATTTATCAAACGGGTCAAGAGATGTATAAATGCGCATAGAATTAGTGAAAGAACAATGTCATGTTCTATATTCAACAAGTAGCCCAATACTGAAAATTAGCAGTCAGAAGGATTGACTATAAATTCATCTGTCCTTTTTCTATACAACAGATGGTAAAAACTGCAACATATTGCCTTAAGGTACATTGAGGAATTTTGCTAGTAAATCTGTATGTTATATACCCTTGAAATTCTTCCATTAAATACATTATCCTTTTCCTCATGTCTTCATACTTTACTGGCTCAACATTTGGTGCTGTTTGAAGCATGTCTGTTGGACTGGTCTCTTTAAACTGTGTCATGACAAGGTCAACCTTGGTCACAAATAGTTTCTTCAGCTTATGCCATGGAAACCTATTAAAAACATTTTGCAATGCAAAAATAAATGTAAGCTCCTTTCAAATATTTTTTAAACGGATTAGAAGCTGCAATTTGCCATGCCAAAAGTTCATTGCTTTGTTACTATTTTGGTGTTCATTTGGCCTGTTTTATTGTATCACAATTTGTGAAAATTGTTATTGAGGGTTAAATGTAGTGTAGCGTTCAATGATAACATGAATGTGATGTTGACATGTTAATCAACATAAGCAGAAACAGTTACATGAATCTGGATATTTCATCAGCCTCTGCCAGACATTTTTTGATAGACATAAATTGTCAGTTTACACTCATTTAAAGCAATGTTAATAAACAACCTTAATCAATGAAAATGTTGTTATGTATGACTTATCAATATATCGGGTAAGTTCTGTAATAAGTATCATGTTCTGCTGCTTTAACATTCTTTTTGTTGTCTGTGTATTGATAATTTAGATGATATAGTTTGGGCTTTATGCCATTTTCAACAACTTTTGGCTATTTTGCGGCAGCCAGTTTTTATAAGTGGAGGAAGCCGGAGTAGCCGAAGAGGATCACGACCTTCGGTAGGAAAATTGGCAATCCTTGTCAATTAATACCGGAGCCGAACACAAACCTGCCACAGATTAGATTTAACTCATAGCCTCAGTGTTGACAGGCTAGTGAGGTTAGTAGCCATGATGAACCACCTAGACCATACACCCACTGAGGCCCCCGTCATGTTTGAGGTCCATGTTTACTAGGCATAAACAGATCAATAGAAATGGGGCTACATAACAGAGTTAGACGTTGAATGAACTGTGGAAATTATTAACAAATTGTCAAATTCTGGTACATCTCACCATTCTTATTTAAACGGGTATGCTAGTTCCCACCGTAAATACCTGTTTAAATAAGAATGGAGCGTATCATGCTATTCATCTCGACATCAGCTTCTTCGATGTAAATTCGACCCCTTCCTTCCACTAAAGAATTCTTTTTCAATTACAAATCATTGCTGTGTGTTACGTACAATGTTTTCCCGGTTTTCGCAACTTGTTGGAGATATTGTTCCAGTAGCAGTGGTATTTCTGACTTCTCTGAGCAAGGCTTTTTCTCGAATTCTGAAAGAAAAAATGAGATAAATATGAAAAATGCGTCTGGTTTCGGGTTTATTGTAAGAGCAATCACAAAAATAACAGATACACAATATATGTAAAGCAGTTAATTACCATTCAGTGCATCTAGAATGTCCTCTTTGTTGTCCATTTCGATTTAGAGCGGAGGTGATGGCGGCACGGAAGTGACGTCATTTATAGGAAAGATGCGTTCGAATATTGTGTGTAAATCGACGAAATGTGCACATCTCCTGTGCATGAGCATTGGTATCATAGAATTTATCGGTGCACGACATTTGAGCCAATTCATACGACATTTGACCAAAAAAAAATCCACGTTTGAGCAAAAAAAAAAATCCACGTTTGAGCCAAAAAAAATTCCACATTTGAGCCAAAAAATAATTGTCTTAAAGGTCAATAACAGAAAATAGTTACTGTTTTACTACAAATAGAAAAAACTGTCTGTAATTCGATATATTTCCTCATAATTCTGGGATTGTAATGTTCATTAAATATTTTTTTCTCAAACAAAAGTTTCGTATTCTCATTATTTTATAAAATTATAACGGTCGTGAGTTCAATTTAAGTCAATGGGATTGAAGTTTTCAGCTAGAACCGACCTGTAAGTTTTTAATTTGTATTTTACTCGTGCATGATTCATTTTTTATGACTTTCAAATATTTTAAATGAATGTTGCAATTTACTTTTTAGTGCTATTTAATGGTGATATTTTAGATACCCTGAATATATTTTGGCTCAAATGATGAAGTGTAATTTTCAAAAATTGGCTCAAATGTCGTGCAGCCGAATTTATCATTGCATGTATCGCAAGCTGCCTTGATATAATGATTGATGCTAATGTTCTTACCGGTAAGTAATTTTAAAAGGATCGTTCTTTAAATTGCATTATGAAATTTTGTTAATAAACATTATTCAGATGGAATAAATGAATTAAATATGGCTATTATTGAGGAATATTGTATAGAAAATAATCAATCTGACAAATTCGTAGAAAAAAATAAACAAGGTCACACCTGCTTTATATCTCTGTCGTGTATAATAATTGATAATCTAAAATTTTCAAATTATTCTGCTTTTTTCAAATTTCCAGGAAATATTATTTCCTAAAGTTTATTTAAAGTTTAGCTGCAAAACATGCTATGAACCAATTTTCAATCTCGATCATTCATAGGCGATATCTGTTCGTGACAGATTTTGCAACCATAATTGTATCGTATCTAAATGGGGTTATACACACACTTCACAGGCATATGCAGCTATATCGGTCATAATTATGTTAGGTAACTCTGTTTAGACCTTTTTAACTGGTTACCCAATATTGGGAATCTACTGGTCCCGTTCATGCCAGGCATTCATCGTACTTCGATAACTCTGTAGTGATTATATAGCACGTTCTCCACGTCTTCACTTTAAAAAACTTTTTATTTGAAATATGTAGTAACATTTCACATGGATTATAATTTCAATATATGAAATTGTGACAATAATTAATAATATGAAATTCATCACCAATTTATACAAACTGTCAAAAGTACATAATTACACGTGATAAAGGTTAATGGTGCAAGTTTTTTTAATTTTTCAAGCCGCGAGAAAAGCGAATTTTTTTTTTTTTTTGGTAAAATTTATTTGAGTTTTATCTGAAGAAATTTATTATGTGCAATTAACATGCTGTGTTTTTCAGGTAATTATAACTAATTAACGATTTGACATGTATATTGTACCTTGACTGTCCGGATGTTTATTGTTCCAACCGTTAATTAAGGTACACAGGTACATTGTATGTATACAGGTAAACCGTTTGCTGACCAAAAACAGGGTGATTTCATTTTTAACGCCACATTTTTTGATAATTAATGCAACATTTTAATATAGAGATGTGTGTGTGTTTACGGGGGGATCACAAAGAATGCAGTGATGAAATATAATTTCAAATGTCAGATAAGTAACATTTTAATTTATTTTAAATTAATAATTTATCTTTTTGGTATTTATATATTTAACATTTGACATATTATATATATGAGTAATTCATTTACTCGTATATATATTTACTTTGTTATGGCAAGGTAGAAGCTGATTAGGATGGGCGCCATCTTGAATAATAATAGTAAAAAATAACACATTTCAAAATAGCTAATTTTCAAATCAATTTGGAAGGGACATAATCAAAATATAAACATTGCAATTACGATATTTCGAAAAGTTATGAAGGTTTTACTCAAACATATGATATATGAAGACCAACGGATATACTTTATTAGTAACATCCGAGACATCAAACAATATGTCTCTAGTAATATATCAGTATCTAGAGTATGCATATCCCCCTTTTTATTATAACTTCATCACACAAACATTATATAATAAAATCCTCGATTGAAAAGAAATGAAATGATCCATCATCTGTGTTAGTTTTCATTAATACTGGCAAAGGTGTGATTTTTTTTCATAATCTATATCGCCCTTGGCGAGGATAAGTTATAATATGCAGTGCAATTGGAAACTATATACTTATTAATAAGTTATGTCAGCTATTTATATATATATATACTTTATATTTCAAACATAAGCGTTTGTTTCGATGCAAATATGAAATTGAAAATCATTAAATGTTTGTATTTTCGCGCCTAGTGCCATTTCCGGTTATCGTCGCCATCTTGAAAAATAATAGAAGATTTTCCGAAGATATCTAATTTTCAAATCAATTTGGAAGGGATATAATAAAAAATTAAACTATTGCATTTGCGATATTTCAAAAATTTATAAATGTATTAATTAGCACATAGCACCAAAATTTTTCCATCAGTTTTGGTTAAATCGCAATTTTATGTTAAAAACGACAAAAAAGCCAATTTATCGCAGTTAGATGATTTAACAATATGGACTTAACGGGAAAATAAGACAAAATTTTCAAAAGCATTTGGAAGGGATAAGACAAAAATTTAAACGTTTCCAAATAACAAAAATATTTTTCTAAATATATGAGGAAGTACTACATAGCACCAAAATTTTTCCAGCACGAACTAAAAGTAGTTTATTTTATCGATTCATGATCGCCCAAGTGCATTTCTATACAATTTACTTGGGCATGGTATAGGTGATGTGTGACGTCACCAAAGTCACGTGATGACTTCTATAGTTGGATATGAGAATTTTGTGGAATCACATTCCACAAAATTTTAAATTACTGGGCATATCATAAAAATGTAGATGATCCCGATACACAAATGCTGCTTCAAGAGCCGAAATAAATAATAAATAATAGAATAGAGAATGGAAACGGGGAATTTGTCAAAGAGACAACAACCTGAGCAAAGAGCAGAAAACAGCGCAATGCTAACATTGGATCGTCAACACAGCGAGAAAATCTCGCACCAAGAGGCATGCTTCGGTTGGCCCCTAAACAATAATGCATAAAATAGTTCTGCGAAATGGATGGCACACTAAACTCCTAAACATACAAATGAACCAAAATTACTAAAAAAAAAAAAAAAAACACACACACGCTAGAAGTTCCTGGCTTGGGACAGGCGCAGAAATGCGCCGGGGTTAGACATGTTTTGTGAGATCTTACCCCCTATAAATCTATTTCATGAAGAACAGCTATAAGTTAGAGGTTGTTTTTTATACACCTGCAGTGAAGCGTTTTTATTTAGACTTTATTGGGGATAAAATCTTTGTTTCTCTATTTCAAGAATTAATTTCTATAACCAAGATAAGTATTCTCTAGATTTTTATACATGAAAAAAGAGTTGGTTTCTCACAAATAGTTTATAATAGACTTTTAGTCTATCCAAGTAAGTTTTTTTCTTATCCAGCACAATTTTCCTTGATTTACTACTAAAGTGGAAGAACTGGACAAGTGGCATCATGGTTTTTGCCTAATTTCACATGCTGATTTTCACAGTAAAAAGTATCATAACAATATACTCGTATAAGATTTAGATTCCACCTGAAAATGTTGAGTATACATGTATACTCAATTTATTTAGACCCCACCAAATTGATCTTTTGCTCTTTGGATTTATCCGCTCCGATTTCTGGTTTGTGTTAATTTGAATAAAAAAAAAAAAAAATTGCCGCTTCATTTTGCCAAGAATTGTGAAATTACGCCCAAATTCTTCAATTTTCAAGAAATAAAAAATAAAAAATACTTCTCCCATCCCTTGAATTTTCCCCATTTTTGCAATATTTTATTTAGAAATAAGATGTGCCGCACACAAAAAATGAGTCCTCAAGAAAAAAAATTGAAATTAAAATTTCGCTCGCCTATTTTTACCATCCAAAATCCAACAAACTAAAAATCAATATGGTATGCCCTTAGCTAGCATTTTACAGACCTTTAGATGATTGTGACATATGCAGCTATAAAACAAACATGAAAATAATCTAATTAAAATAACAGGATCATTTATGTACAATGAGAACAATTTTAGGATTACAATGCATCCTTGTTAGGTTAACATGACACTTAATCTCAGAGTACTTAATAAAAAGTGTCCATGATAAAACTTCACTATACCCATTTTGAATAAGCTACTCTAAATGAATGATACATGTAGCCTATCATGGCTCTTTAGCTACAATAAGGTAGCTCCCAAGTGTAGCTCCTGTCACAGGATCTAACGTTACATTATTGTAACGAGGGCCGGGTCTTGTGAAGCCAGCAAACTAAACATTAGGTTGATTTTTGTAGAATTTTTAAACCAGAGAAAAAAATCACTTAAATTGGTTTGAATCCCTTCCTAAATCAAAATTGTTTAGTGTATAATGTTATTCTCCCTGGCAATTCTGTTCTAAATAATCGTCTAATTAATGTTTAATCACATGTTAATTACAATTCCAGAAGTATTGCATTTACGGGGCCGAATTTATAAAATTATTTTTAATTTGAGGTTATGTATATATATGGAAAATGTCTAACTTTGAATTTCCTGTATCTAAAACAACTTCGACCATCCATTAAGGGACGAGATCAAAAGTTCAATGTAGGATAAAAAACTTAATCAACATAGTTTTTTTACTGCCCCCACCCCCCACGTCCCCTCTTAATTTAGGAAAAATTGATTGGCCAATATGGGCATATAGCTTTGAGAGTATACTTTTTGTATCATGGGCCCTTTTTTTCCTCAACAATGAATGTTTGTTCTGTATATTGACTTAGACATCACTTGAATCCATATTTTTCAAAAATAACAAAACTTGCAGCGATTTTTACCCCCCCCCCCTTTCCCCCCAAACTAATTTTTTTTTTATCCTACATTGAACTTTTGATCTCGTCCCTTATTGCATCTAATTTATTGATATGTTGGGTGCATGCAGGTGTTTGTAAAGGTAACACACCTGAACTTATGAATATTTAATCATATTTTAATTAAAGGTCACCTTTCCCGGCCAATCAGGTAAGGTTTCTTAAAACACCATTGGAAAGAACAACAACATGGAGTAGCAAGTGGCATTTCTGAATAGAACAAATTTTTGTTAAGAGTGAGTGACAGTGTAAATACGGAGCTGAGTTTGTGACTTTTTCCTTGGGGTTTTGCTAAAGTTGATATTTGTAGTAACTTTAAGTTTATAAGTCAATGACAAGTAGTATTCTTCCTTATATATTCTTCCCTCCACTATCTGGAGTACCAATAGGTCTAGGCACAACTATTGTAGTGTAATACGGGTAAGCAACTGTACTGTAAGCAACTGTGTGCATGTGCAGGGTACAATTACAGTGAGAATATAGGTGCACAAACCAGCATGGCAATGCCTGTTAATCAGTTAAAGTTCCAAATACTGGTATAAAAGAATCCACACTGCCCGGCGTACCCACCACCAAAATTAAGATCGCAAAGGCAAATTGTCAAGTCCAATTATAAGCTAAGGATTCTATCACAGCAATGTGCTTATTTCACACCACCAGGCGAAAGAATCATAAAACTACATATATTCACAGTTTTATGGGCAGAGACCTGTTCCACCACCATATTATATACACTAGGACTGTTCATTTAAAACAGATAAGAACGTGATAACATTAATAACACACCAGAATATTTACATCACTGTAAAAGTTTATGCACTGTGGCATTAACTAAAATCTAAAAGCGCCTTCCATGTCACAAACATCTTAAAGTTATTTGACAACTAATTTTTAATAGGTATGCATTTTGAGTTTTGCTGAAGTTGAGAATACTGAATCTGGGTTATTAGAATCATTTCTGAAAGAGGACCATCTAAGGAACAATGCTGCCAAATTTAGTTCCAATTTACCCTAATTAGTTAATTCCAAAATATTACAAGCTTTCAACAGGTAATTTAGGTATGAAGAAACCTACTGAGTACTGTAGCTACGGAACTGCAGCACTTTGCTGCTTATGGTCCTTTCTTTATCCTAGACTGCATATATGTACATTTTAATAAAGAAAAGATCATAAGAAACCAGTCATTGCCAATATGAGCACACAAAGTAAATAACCAATGTATCGTGATATTGGTATCACAAGTAAATATCACGATACATTTCATATTCCTACGATACTTGGGTCAAGTCTTAGTCATTATTGATGAAAAAAATATCACAATTCATTCTAATATGTGAAATTAAGTCCCGTTAACCAGCAACAAAATAAATTAGATAGGTTTGTTACAGTTTTATATACTTATATTAATTTCACGTCTCCAAGGAAAAAAAAGAGGTCTATTCTTATGTCTGTCACTTATGTAGACAATTGTGCATTTGAACTTGTGATTGACATATCTGGTTTCAGTTATGACATCTCCATTAATAATTCCATTATTTCTTGGAAAGATTTATCAAGTTGTGTTTATCTACATGTATCCAGTAGCTTTGGATGCCATGAATTTGGTATGTGAGTTTCATTTTACTACTGCTGGTGAAGTCCTCAAGGATTCAATATCATCTTGAGTAGTCAGCAGTGACATAATTTTTAGATACATGTTTTGATAAATTTTGAACTTTTTTTATAAGTGGTTTCAGCTCCCTCAGGCACAGTTGACCTTATCTGGATTTTTGTATACGAAGTGTAGGCCCAGTGGATTCTATTGTTTAAATAGTTGGTTATGATTTTTGGTTTTCCAAAGTTTTATCCAGAAATGTGTATACTGTATACAGGGAATTTTGTATATTGTTATGAATGAAGGAATATGGTGGATAGTTCTTAATAATCCCAACAGATTTATTAGGAGGTTGATTATAAATAATTATTTTGATGTCAGAAGTGAAAATGGATCTTGATATGCAATGTAAATTTCTTCCAATTCTGCTTTTTGAAAGGTGAATGCATGTGTTTATATCAACAAATACAGTTTGAAAAGGACACTAATTTTTCATTGTTTGGCAATTTTACAACTAAGTAACAATTCTAATTGAAAAGGAGGGTGGTCGTGTATGAGACACAATTTTGGAATAGCGGGCAGCAGTCTAGAAAAGCAGGAACATTTATTAGTGTTATTTAACCCCAAATAATACTGAGGCATGTGGATCTTGATCATGAAATGTGAATATGCAAGTGATTTCAGTTCTGTTTCTGATATAGTGATAATGCTCTTACTTAAAAACTGTTAATCTTTTTAAAAATTCTTATTTCATAATTTTTTAAAGAAATTTTTACATGGAAGGTGGTGTGTGGGGGGATTGTTAGTTGGTCTATGTGTATTTATTTGGGTTGTGGGTGTCCTATTTATGGTCAGGGTTGTAACAATTTTAAGAGAAAAGTAAGTCAGTTACTATTGATGAGATTACATGTACCAGTAAATTGACAGTATTTTTTTTGGTTAAATTTTGCTAAAATGTAGATTTTTCAGACTTTCAAAATGTAAGCATGGGAAATCATTCAGATATTTTAATTGTTTATAAAAATGTATATATTTTAAAGTTTTTGTTTAGGAAAGTAAGTTAATCTAAGAGATTTTATATATTTATTTAAATTTAGATCATTTTTTTATATTTCACTCATAAATTTTTGCTTGTTACTATGAGTGGTGAAGAAATCTATATAAGGTTATAATTTCCATTGTGGGAAGAAAAATAGCTATGTCAACAAACTGGTAATAATATGTAACTGATCTAGTTATTACTGCAAGGAACCTGTTAATAATTTGGTTAAAGGCAGTCACTTTGTTGTCCATATTGTAATGTTTATTTTTAAACACCCAGAAATGGACAGTAAAAGGGATTGGTTCATCTTTCATTGAAAAATGATGATCATTTTTTAGGAAAAGTGTATTTGACACTTTACGTTTAGACAACACCCCTAACTAGTATGTGATATCATCTAAAAACTGTCATGTTTTATTCAAGCCCAAACCACAAAAGGTCAAAATGCCCAAGTGCCCATGGATAGATTCAAAGTGAAGTTATAGACACAATCAAACAATTTTGATATGAGAAGCTGAAAGAATTCCTTTCATAAATGGTTATTTTGATTGGTGGAATATCTCTCATTACTGCAGTAGTTAATCAGATTGCCTGATTTGTTCAATGTTATCAATTCAAACCTCACAATTTTAAATCATTCCTTCTTTCATTTTATTTTCTTGTTTTATGGAAAGGACAGGTACATGTATAGTACTTACACCTGAAAGTCAGTACATGTGTACCTGTCTCTTGCATAAAAAATGGGTAATTTTTCCTCATTTGACAAATCCTGTCTTGTTCACTTGTTTACTGTGCTTCACATATGAAAATATATGAATTTCTCAGGGACCTCAGTCTTCAATATTCACTAGGAACAAATTTTCACCTGTCATTTGATTACAGCTATTATGATACTATATCTATTATCACTGACACTTGAGATATGAACAAAACATATCTTTTAATACAAGTAGACTGATAGTGTACAATAAAGAGTTGTGAAGGAAATATTTTATTTGTCACAAATACAATGAATAGATATAAACCCCACATGTATATCAATTTATTTTCATATTTATAATGCAAGCAATTTAATTTTTAAGATATTTTAAGATATAAATTCGAAGTTATTCTCATGTACAATTTGATATTTAAATATATCGTGAGTATAACAATCATTGAAATACTATAAATACCGGTATTTTATTTTTGGTATCAATTTACTTGTTTTGTTTCCACTTAAACACCATAATGTCCTTTGAAAAGATTTGGGTTATGTACAAGTCATAAATTTGACCCCTATTACATTGTTTGACATATGAACAAATAATTAACATCCAATAAAATGTTGTTATATTTCATTAGAACTTAACAGTTGTGGACTTTTATTTAGGTCTTGGACAGTCCAGGTGATAAAATTCGTTTCTTATGACATTGACGATTTCATTCATTTTTATTGTGTGATATTGCCAGCGGTGATTAAGCTACAGTCAGTCATTTATTTATGGTGACTTATGTCTTCATCCCAAAGTTTGTGTGTTTATTCATGAGCTATTGATTTCCTGGTATGTAAACAAACAATGCATTTAGCATCCAGGTGTAAATAAATTTATAGATTCAGACTTATAAAAATGTATCGATGTACTATGGATGATTTGGTAGTTTAATTGAATGAATTTGTGTATAGGATTATTGCCTCCAAAGGATGTTTACATAATTCAGTTAAAGGTGATATATTGAAATTTACAACAGATGTGTGAATATTTTCTATACATTTATAATGGTAAGGTCAGATAAGTTTTATTCAGTTGATAACTAATATTTTGTTTGTAAAAAATACCAGAAAATGTACTCTGGAATAGATGTACCATGGGGACCATGTTGGGTATAATGATCCATGTTCATAATTGAATATGGCTGTTCAAATCACCGGGGTACAATGCATTGTACTATTGTCACTAAAATCAGAAAATTAACAAAAGTAATAGTCAAATATGAATGAAACAAAAGCATGTTTCTTAAAGTTTTCATATTTATCAATAAAGGACAAACTCATTTTTGTACTGAATTTTATAAAAATAAATTCATACTTACATCAGATTGGTTTTAGTTTTAAGATTGATCATTTAATTAAATCATGATAAAAAATATTCAACGATACCAATTTTGATGAACAAGATGTGCACATTTGATCGATTGATAAGTTATGCACAAGGCCTAAAATGTTGATTGCCAAAGCGATTAAGAGCAAATTTAAATGACCAAAATGACCATATGCTGTTGGACACCAAGTCTCAAAAGTCGACAGCTCAGTTAGCGATTTTTGGGTCTTGGTGTCCAACAGCATATCAGCTCAGTGGTAATAATTATTCCATTATACCAGTTTTGATACATGAGATGTTCACATGAGATGTTCACATGAGAAAAGTTTATTATTGTAACTTCATGGTCTGCATTATTTATATACATGTGTATTATATGGGTTTGAACAGATCTAAAAAGTTTTGAATCACAGTAAAAAAATTAAAATTCTTTTAGGTGTCAATTTATTTACTGTTACCCTTTGTATACAATTATTCCAGATGAAGTGACTTGATGAAATAGTGATGAGAGAAATAAGACACTGAAGGTTACGCCTCAGAACTCACGGTAAGTTGACAAGGAAAAAATTGGAATATCAAACGAAGAGAACTGTGAGCCTAATATTTGAGAAAAGAGGAAATAATATTACAATAAAACCAGAATTAAAAAAAATATATCAAGATCATTCATTGTATAATTTTATATCTATACAAAGTAATCAATATAATTCTTATATGGTATACAGTGCTTTCCCTTTGTAAATACAGCTAATACTCTGGATATAATTGTACCCATGTTAAAATTTCCAACAAACATACAGCTGCCATGAACTACTTAAGGTGGTACCTAACACTACAGGGAGATAACTCTGTAAAATCAGCTAAACGTTTAAATAACGTTGTGTTGTTAAGGGAATATTAAGCTTTTCAATGATCAATATTAGTGTTTGTCAAACTGCTATACAATCAGTGTAATTTTTCTGATGAATTGGTTGGTTCAAATGTTTTGAAATTTAAAAATTTTTGTCAATGGGTCAAAGTAAATACTTTGTCAAAATTTTATGAAAATTAAACGAGCCAAATTAATTTTAGTGAAAGTGTTGGGTACCACCTTAAATATAAATGAAGTGTGAAATGTATACATGTAACTATGACCAGTGTAAAACAGGTTTAAATGTTTATTAAAGTTTACAATTTTGTAAAAATAATAAGTTACTTTCTATTTTAGAATGCTATTTCTGATGGGTAGATTTAAAATATTTAATTTTTTTATGGATATATCATTAGATGTATGGAATTGTGTTGTGAGTTTGAACATTTTGGTTCTGATTTTGTCTATTTGTTTCTTTTGATGGTATTTTGCAGATGACTAGCACAGTACAGAAATGTAATTTGGCAGAGTTACTGGCCTTTAGTAATGCAGAATTTGACCAGCAGATTAAAGAGATGAGTTTAAAGGTTGTGATAATATAAAGAACAGACTGATATATCAATTAATTTCAAAATAAGTAAACGAAAAACCAAATCTAGATATGTGTTGTTTACAGCTTTTACAGCAGTTTACAAGGATGACTTTATAATGTTATAAGGAAAGATTGCCAGTTTTTTAATTTGAAAGTTGTTAGGGGCAAAATTTGGTAATTTCATCCAATGTACTTTTTGTTTTAAAATTGGTTATCCTATATTAGTTTGTTGTTGGTGTATAAGCAAAATTTCCTGACCTGGTGATCCAGAAAGTATTATGAATAATTAACATTTTGGCGGATTACATTGTTGTATTGGATAAATTTGACCTTATTAGTCATATGTGCTCAGTCAAGGAGGTAAGAGGTAATACACCATCTTGCATGTAAATTTCTGTTGTATATCCAAACACCTGAGTTTAATTTGAAATTCCCTTTATCTAAATCCTAATAAAAATCGGTTAACTGAAAATCATTCTTGTAGTCATATTTCTATTGTATGCCCGAATTATTTTGATGATAACCTTCAGACTTTATTACAAATCAGTACATTTCAAATAAAAATTGAATGTATGTCCTAAAAGTCAGCATATTTCGAACATTGGGAAAACTTCCACATATCCAGCATATCGCATTTTGTGGTGGCATCAGAATTTTATGCAAAAATCAATGATTTGGACAAAAAATGTAGAATTCGTTTTCGTATTTTAATTGGTGTATGTCAGCAGTATAAAAGACAATAGTTGATTAAACAAAAGGTATTGTCTATTTCTTGCTTTCATTTTAAAGAAATATTTTAAGACAAAAAAAAAACGATTTAAAAAAGACACAGTCGTTCTTGTTGTTAGATAAAAGCATCTATTGACATATATTGTAGACAACAAATGCGTGAAGCAGCTATGAAAGCCTTAGCTACCCATAGGTTCATAGTTTAAATAAGCACATTCTGATCCTGCTATTTAACTAATGCACTGTCCAACCAATTTTTGAAGATCTAGTAAGTGGTCGACTCGTTGGTAATCATACATGTAAATTTACACCAGAGGGTCAGGATAGATAAGGCAAAGTTTCGGTTCCCATAAAACTGTATAACTCCACCTTAGTACAATGGTGAGTACCAAGTCAGACTATCCTGACTCTCTGTTGTGTTTATTTTTGTGTTTTATGCTCTTTTATGTTATTTTTTGTCCAGAGTTCTGTCTATTGGGTAGCTTTGATTAATTGGTATGTCATTCTTGACCTCTCCTGATATCCATTTTGTTGTTTGTGAAACCTGTCCTGATATCCATTTTTAGCTCACCTCACGAAAGTGAGGGGGGCTTATGTGATACCCCCGGCATCGGCGTCGGCGTCAGTGTCGGCGTCGGCTTCGGTGTTGGCATCCGCACCCACTTACAGAAGAATGGTTAAGATCCATACACGCTTCTTGACAAATGCCACATCAATCATATTGGTATGGTAGGTGCACCGAATGATGCTAAGCACAATGCATGCTTCGGATGCTGGCTCTGACCTATATTTTCCGCATGAATGAACACTTACAGAAGAATGGTTAAGATCCATACACACTTACTGACAAGTGCTACATCAATCATATTGGTGTGGTAGGTGCACCTAGTGATGCTAAGCACAATGCATGCTTCGGATGCTGGCTCTGACCTATATTTTCCGCATGAATGACCACTTACAGAAGAATGGTTAAAGTCCATTCCTGGTTACTGACACATGCCACATCAATCATATTGTTACAATTTTTGTGATCAGTTAGATAATAAGTATTTATTAGTTATACCTTCACAACACTACCTTCCTCTTTTGGACTCACTGTAGCTTGAACCTAGAATCAAATTCAAAATATAATTATTTAAAAAGTAATATCATGAAAAGTTTATAATTTTGTAACGTTAATTACAATATTTATGCTGACTTGACCAAAATCATCATATTTATATATGTATCCAGATTATTTCATTCATTTTGTAACTTTTTTATGATAAAAGTAGACATTGTACAGGTTAAGTGATAATTTTTATATTTCACAGATTCAAATCCAAAAATTTTCAATAAAATTTATAGAGCTATGAGTTTACCTTTCTTTCTTCATTCTGCTCATCACTGCTCTCTTTAACATCCATCTTTTCAGTGAATTTTTCCAAATTGTCAAGAATTTTAGGATATTCTTCCTCCATTGATGTGATTTTGTCTAACCCTTCCTCAATAACAGATGTATTCATTTGGTTTTTGGCATCATTAAGTATTTTTTACCAATATTCAAAATTTGTAATCATGGATTCCATGTCACTGAATAAAAAATGTTTTAATTTATAAAAAAAAGAATTCATTGAGGCTTTAGATCTCTTCATTGATTTATTAATGTTCCTTATTGTTTCCCCAGTTTTGTGGGGCTTATTTTTCCTTACTGATTTTAGTTTTTTTAACTCTTTGTGTGAGTTTTCAAATTCTTTTTTTTAAATTTGTCAATGATTTTTTTCAGTTGTCCATTATCTGAAATAAAAATGAAAAAAGTCATAAGAAATAAGAAGACCTTTTTCAAATGATATGTTTCTTTCCATTTTTACATTCCCAAAAGACTATGATTGTGGTAATTACATTTATTTAACTTTAAGTCTAACATACTTGAAATTTATTAGCATCTTGAAATAAAGAATACTTTGGCTCAGACTTATAACAACTATAAAAGAAACATGGAAATAAATGTTGAAATAGATAAAATATCACTTACCTTAGTAATTGTCTAATCCTTAAGTTAGAATAATTTTTCAAGATTCCCCCCCCCCCCCCAAAAAATATATACGGTACATTAGTAGATCTCACTATCCAATTTAACCAATCCAGTAATACTACATAAATTATTTCCTTATTTGTACATGTACTGATATTTTGTTCATTGATTTAATTGATTTTTATTCCCATTTAAGGAATAATTTAACCATAGGGTATTTTATTGAATTACTTCTGTTATATGTTACTGTAATGAACACTAGTGAACATGTTTTCACTATTTTGTCTGTTTTCATGAGTTTTAATCTATTTTGAATCTTGAAATAAGACATATATTGTGTTCAACTTAATCACATTAAAAAAGATTATTTTGCATATTTTTACACCCTCGCTTGTAAGAGGGGAATTACCTTGTCCTTCTGACTGTCCATCCATTAAAAACTTTACTAACAGATTTCTTGGCTTTTACTGAAGAGATTGATTTCAACTTTGCTATACAGCTTATGCATGAAAAATTGTACAGTGATTTATCTTTCCAGGTCAGTGGTTTCATCTTCTTCCTTTTTTTTTCTGAGCCAATATAGTCCCACTGTTTTAAGATTTGAAAAATTTTCGTACTCAGCTTTTACTGAAGGGATTGACTTCAAATTTGGTACACAGCTTTAGTATGATGAGTTATACCATGCCTCACCTTTCCATATCAGTTGGTTGTCTCCTTGTTTTTTTTATAATGGTCAAACGATAGCAGCAACTGTGGCAGTTTTATCAAGCAATGTTTTATATGCATCTCCAGATCCCAAGCACAACAGGTTCAAGATTAATGAATCTTTACATCAGTACTATACTGTTAAGTTTCAGTGTTCATCTTTTGACCCTAACCTTTGATGTTTCAACCTCTAACACACAAAAAAATATGGCCCACCTTTTTTATTGTGCTGCACTTTGTTCTATTTTAAGTTACCAATATTTTACTAATGAAAAAAAGTTATTCCATACTGGATAAAAAAGGTGAGTTAATCGACAGCTTAGGATGCTGCCTGTCAATAAATTTTTCCACATGGATGAAACTTTAAATGTTTTATTCCATTCCCGCTTATGTAACATTAGTACCACATGGACCATATTAGCATGGTAGGTGTACCTAAGAAAGCTTAAAACACAAAGCAGGCTTAGAATGCGGGCTGTGACTTCCTTTTTCTGGATGGATGACCACTTACAGACCTAAGAATGGTTAAAGTCCATTCCTGCTTACTGACAAGTGCCACATCAACCATATTGGTATGGTAAGTGCACCTAGTGATGCTTAGCACAATGCATGCTTTGGATGCTGGCTGTGTCCTATATTTTTTGCATGGATGACCACTTACAGAAGAATGGTTAAAGTGCATTCCTGCTAACAGGCAAGTACCACATCAACCAAAGCATCCAGAGATGCTTTGTAAGATGCATAGTTCAGATGCTGGCTGTGACCTTCTTTTTCTGCATGGATGAGCACTTAAAATTTTGAAAAGTTCAAGTCAATTACGGCTTAGTGATAATAATGCGTTACGAGGTGAGCTTTGTAATCGATAGATTACCTATGTTTTTCTTTGTGAAACCTCTCCTGATATCCATTTTGTTCTTTGTGAAACATAACCTCTCCTGATATTCATTTTGTTGTTTGTGGAACCTATCCCAATATCCATTTTGTTGTTTGTGAAAACTCTCCTGATATCCATTTTGTTGTTTGTGAAACCTCTCCTGATATCCATTTTGTTGTTTGTGAAACCTGTCCTGATCTCCATTTTGTTGTTTGTGAAACCTCTCCTGATATCCATTTTGTTGTTTGTGAAACATGACCTCTCCTGATATTCATTTTGTTGTTTGTGGAACCTGTCCTGATATCCATTTTGTTGTTTGTGAAACTTCTCCTGATATCCATTTTGTTTTTTGTGAAACATGACCTCTCCTGATATCCATTTTGTTGTTTGTGAAGACTGTCCTGATATCCATTTTGTTGTTTGTGAAACCTCTCCTGATATCCATTTTGTTGTTTGTGAAACCTCTCCGGATATCAATTTTGTTGTTTGTTAAACCTCTCCTGAAATCCATTTTGTTGTTTGTGAAACATGAAGTAAAAGCAACAACTGAAATTTAAGACTTAATTTTATTTTCAGGATCTACTTGATACAATCTCAACACTCCAGAAAGAAATGAGCAAAGAACAAGAAAACTTTAATTCTTTAAGAGGGGAGTTATCTACCCTGAGTAAAAATTCTCGCCAGTACAAACAGATCTCGAAAGAAATGACAGAATCTCAGAATAGACTTACAGCTTTAATGGATCGTAGCATGAAATGTTTTCAGCAGGTAATAAGTTTTTTTTAAAAATTTGTACTGCTTACAGTTTAAGCCAAAAACAATTGGAGTACAAAATGTATATGGCTGAAGGATTTTTATATTAATTAAAAATTTTAAATTAGTGTTTTATGAAAAAATGAGATGAGAATTTAGAGATTATTCTCAACAATAATCTTTATTTGATGATTTGAGGTCTTGATTAGATTATAAGCTACCATGAAATTAAGTAAAGTGCTGTAGATATGTTATCTCCCTTCTTCAGATATGTTTTGTTTTTGCCTGTTTACATGCTTTCAAACTATTTGATTAAAATTGACCCCAGATATAGAATTTATTTTTTGGCCTAGATTATAATCTGTAGAAATAATAGTATAAAAAATTACAGATGTTACAGCAGTATCAGTTTACAGATAAACAATACATCTGTGTAAAATGAAGATTTGTCACCAGGAAATGTTTTTCATTTATAAGCAATTTAAACCTTCATATAGGCTACATACTAGTGTGTATGATAAAGCTTACAATCATGTTAGTTTAGAAAATAGAAAGTAATTCTTTTTAACCCCTGTAAGAAACACAGTTTCTTTTACTGTTTGGGGAGTTTTTAGCTCACCTGGCTATTGCCAGGGTGAGCTTTTGCCATCACTTGGCGTCTGTCGTCCGTCCGTCCGTCGTCCGTCCGTCGTTAGCTTTTCATTCAAACATCTTCTCCTCAGAAACCATTTGGCCAATTCCAACCAAACTTTGCATGAGTGGTGTATGGAAGGTCCTCAACAAAGTTTCCTCATTTAGTTCTGATTGGTCGAGAAACATGGCCACCAGAGGCAATTCTTGTTTCTGATTGGCTGATTTTCAAAAATCTTCTCCTCTGAAACGGCTGGGCAGATTGGATCGAGGCTTCATAGGAATGATATATGACATGTCCTCCACAGACGATCCTCATTTTATATTGATCCGATGAAAAACATGGCCACTGTTGCTAAAAATAGAACGTAGGGGGAAAATTGCTGTTTTTTGCTAATAACTCAAAAACCGTTACAGATATCGAAAATCTGACATGGGGTAAAATTGATCAGCATGACAAGATCTACCTACCCTGAAATTTTGAAGGAAATTCCAAAACCCATTTAGGAGTTATTGCCCTTTTTTCATCAAATTTTCAAAATTTTAACATTTTTTGTCATTTTTCTCCAAAACTATTTGAGATAGAAGTGAAATGTAAATTTGAAAAATGTTTGCCATGTTGAGATCTACCTACCCTGAAATTTGAAAGGAAATCCCAAAACCCATTTAGGAGTTGCCCTTCTTTTGTCAAATTTTCAAAAATTTTTCATTAAAAAATCTTCTCCTCTGAAACCGCTGGGCCGATTGGTTTGAAACTTAATAGGAATGATCTATGACATGTCCTCTACAAACGATCCTCAATTTATTTTGATCTGACGTAAAACATGGCTGTCGTAGCTAAAAATAGAATATAGGGGTGCATGTGTTGTTTTTGACTTATAACTTTAAAACCGTTACAGATATAAAAAATCTGACATGGGGTAAAATTGATCAGCATGACAAGATCTACCTAACCTGAAATTTTGAAGGAAATTCAAAAACCCGTTTAGGAGTTATTGCCCTTTTTTTGTCAAATTTTGAAAATTTAACATTTTTCGTCATTTATCTCCAAAACTATTTGAGATAGAAGTGAAATGTAAATTTGAAAAATGTTTGCCATGTTGAGATCTACATACCCTGAAATTTTAAAGGAAATCCCAAAACCCATTTAGGAGTTATTGCCCTTTTTTTGTCAAATAAATTTTCACTGAACAGTTGAACCAATTGCAACAAACTTGGTCAAATAGTTGATTAATTGTCCAATGAAAACCAGACTCCAGGTGAGCGATGCATAATCTAAGGATAACATGACATCATGAACACTGAGAACAAACACACAATATAAACTTTCATTGCATGTGAAGACAAGGGTACCAGGAGATCATATTTGCCTACTAGATGAAAAATCAAAAAAAAAAATATTCAGTGCACTTTATTTGTCTACTAAATAAGCCAGTTGAAGGATAAATAAAATATAAATGGCAGCTCTAGAACATAGCTCAATGATAGTGGTATTTTAGTGCATAATTTGAATATGAAATTTTTACAGGAATATTGTAGTAGTCATGACTTTAAATAAAAAGAATTTGAGAAATAAGAAGTTCTTTTATTATTATAAATATAAACCTAAAACTCCAGAACAGTTATTTTAGAATAATATACAAGAGAGATAAGTCATGGATGTGGCTGTGACGCAACCATAAGCAGTATAGAAAGTATTTACTGTGGAACAATTATTATTTGTACTAAACCAGCTTTTGTGGATTCAGTGGATAAATCAATCCCCAAATTTAAAAGATCAGTTTGAAATGGAACATCAAAATGTTTAGTTACGAAAAATGCAGAAGTTTATATAGCCATGTTTGAAGTATATAATATTATTGCTTTGTGAAGGATGGATTTTATGTGAATATATCAGTCAACAAAAATAAAGAAATAATGATACAATTTTATGTGTAGCATTGACCATACAAAATAGTTGTCTTGCCTGACAAAATAGTGAAATCTGTTTTTCTTCATGCACCATTTTATCAGCTCAGCCACTATTTATGTACAGTCAGTACTACACACAACATTATTATTTTAAATAGTATAATGTAATATTTTTAGTATGATAAATGTATCATATAGCTTTATTAGTTTGCAGTTTTGTTAGCTGATCATCTGGCCTAAAAGAGCCATGTGAGCTATTGCCATCACCACTGTCTGTCAACCATCAATGTAAACTCTCCTTTAAAATATTTTTTTCTCTGAAACACCAGACCAGTTTATTTGGAACTTTGTATGAAGCAATTGTGAACGGGTATCTGGTCAGACTAGTATGACAGCAATAGCCTGTATTTGTTTCTGATTGATCCTGTTTTAAAAATCAGCAAACTGTATAGGTCAAATTAGCAGAATTTTCATATGAAGCATCTATTGTAGGGTCTCTATGAAGTATGCTTATTTTGTCACAGTTGGGCGGCTAACATCGGTGGCACTACTCATTTTGATTGGTCAAAATTTGAATAAGATCCTCTGCTCTGAAACTGCTTAGCCAAATAAAGTAAAATTAGATTTGAAGCCTCCGTAGAAGTTTGATAATTTTGTGCAAATTGGTCCGCTGACAGTTGGTTCAGATGTGAAAAATCTTCTCTGAAACTGCTTAGCCAAATAAAGTAAAATGAAATGTGAAGCCTCCATGGAAGGTTGATAATTTTGTCCAAAATGGACTGCTGACAATCGGTTCAGATGTGAAAAATCTCTGGAACTTCTTGGCCAAATAAAGTATACTTCATATGAAACATCTTAGATTGTCTGTAGATCATTAAAGGTGTATATGTGTTAAAAATAGTCTGTTTAATATATGAAGGTTCCAGGTGAGCAATACAAGCTCCTTGGAGCCTCTAGTTTGCATACAATATTATTTATAGATATATATCTTTGTTTAGTTACTTATTTGCAATTTTTTGATTTCTGAAGCCACAACGAATATTTTTAGCTTTAGTGAGTATTTATTCTTAGATGGAGCATGCTGGGTCCGTACCTTTAACTGCTAAATGGAGTAAAGGTTTGGGCAACTGGGTTCAAATCTTAAAAATAGTAAATAATACTGATAACCATTACTGCAGATGCAGAATAAAGAATTTAAATAAACTGTATATATTTGTTAATTTTATGATATTTTTTCAATAGTATAATAGGATTTATTTTCAAAAAATTTTAATACATGTAGTTGAAAAAACTGAAACTTTGAGACCTATCCCAATATTAGTAAGATTAAAGAAGCTAGTTCAATATTTTTCTTTTCTGACTTAAGGAAGTTAGGATTGCCAGATTCCCTGCGGTAGGTCGTGGATTTCTCTGGGATACTCTGGCTCCCTGAACTAATTTCCTATTTGTGGATGCTGGAGTTGTCTCCCATATGCATGAGTTATCTTTCTTGACAGTAGTTGTGTATTTAACATGAAGGTCAAACATTACTTTTAAATTTTTTCTGAAAATATTAAATTTGGAAGGCCTTCATCATACATTGAAAAATAGGAGAAAATATATCCAGAAACATGTCACTATTGTGTATGGAGGATATTGTTAGAAAGAAAAAATATTTTGCATGAAAATGACAAATTGTGCATTGATGTCTATGGAAGACATCTTCTCCAAAGAGCAGATAACTCCATAAATGGGATATAGCTCACATGTACCAAAAATTGGGAATAAATACTGGATGCTCTGAAAGACATCAATTTAATTGTACAAACATGTAAATTAGCATAAGCATATAATGAACGTATCTATTTGTATACAAACATACAAAATATTCCATTTGAATATTGAATTTATTTATTTATTTTTCAAGATTTTCATCAAGTTCAAACTTTTAACACATGAAATGAACATCCAGATATATTCGATTTAAGTGAGATCAACAGATTCAACATATTGAAACTCAAAATACATTGGGCAAATGATAATTTTGTCTGTAATCTAGAAATACCTTGAATTACTGGAGTTCTGGAAACATTGATATTTTTAAAAAAATCAAATCTTAGGATTTAGGCTTCAGTACATTATTGTTTTTTGTCCCCTTGCAGTTTTACCATTCATTGAGTCAGTTAGTTTATTTCTATTGTACAGAATTATGCTTATTTGTGCAATTTCCACATAGAATATCCTCTTTCTAGTTCTGTGGGACAAGGAAGTCTGTGACCCAATCTTTTATCTTCTAATTTCAAGCATTTATCTTTGAGAATGTAAACAAAGATATTGGTAAATTTGAGAATGGTGGGATTTGTTTTAGTAAAAAATAGACCAACTTCAATCAATTATAATTCATTCATTTTTAAAATGACATTCAATCATTGCATAATCCAGTATGACTCTGATCTAAGGGAGATAATTCAATATCTATTATTTAATTATCTATGCTTGTAAACAATGTAATGAAGTCAGTATATAATTATTGTAATTTTATCTATACTAACTAAGATAATAAGACTGATATCAGTATTTATTCAGTCCTCAGAGAAAACTGCAGTGTAAGTTTTCATAACATTTTAAATTTGCATACATGAATTTAAACATTTTTTTTTACTTTTAGGAATCTTGATAAACTATATTTTTTGTATAAA
This sequence comes from Mytilisepta virgata, assembly GCA_028015205.1. Taxonomy (NCBI): domain Eukaryota; kingdom Metazoa; phylum Mollusca; class Bivalvia; order Mytilida; family Mytilidae; genus Mytilisepta; species Mytilisepta virgata. The sequence goes on along the minus strand of CM051519.1, from coordinate 93,411,058 downwards.
TCTTAAAATCTTTACCTTGAAATTACTCACATTTAAATTTCTATTTCATGTAACTTTTTATTCACATCTTTCAATATTTATGTTAATTCAGAGGAGAATGCTTATAGGGAGCATTGGTTGTCTACTTCTCTGATATTTGAAATCAATAGCTTTTCATTTGTAAATTTATTTGATTTTAGTTTTAGAAGTAGAATTCAACTATTATAAAAGAAAAGGACCAGGTTAACTAATAACAATAAAAATCTAATTTAACAAAAACCTAATTGTTATGACTTGTAGATACGAATAACAATGGATGATCAAGACAAGTTAAAAGGTGGAGGTTCCAATAACAACAAAAAAAAGGGGGGGGGGGGGGGTGGGGGTAATCTACAGATTCAAGAGAAAACAGGTTTTGATACTTGTTATCATAAATATTTATAACTACTGGGACCTCCCCTCAGAATTCTTCAATGTATAAATAATTACTCTTAATATTCAATATTCAGATTTAACATATTTTTAGTAATTGGTAATTTGAATTATTTATTGGTAATGTCTATTTCTTTCAGTGTCAAATTTTTGCCTTCATTTGTAATAAAAAAAGAAAGCTTTTTTCCATTCATATGGGAAATTCTTCTGCTGTTTGTGACATACTTAATACTAACGTTTTTCATCTTAAATAGTACTATGTTTTTCTCTAAATTTCCTCATGTTATTTGATTTATCAATCTTAAGTTTTATTTTATTTTGGCAATATTTTTTAGGATAAGCCTCTTTATAACTGTAGTCCAATTTCATAGGAATTTTAGATAAAAAATGACTTTTAAAGTTAAATAATCTCAGGTTAGATATTGTGGATGTATATTTTTTCTTGAATATTTTTTCAGCAAGGAAGTCAGAGCACAGCAACTAAATTTCCAAATGTACAGAGGAGAAATTCTTTGAAAGAGAACAATTCTGGCAAGGGTGACCAGTCAAACAGTAAACCAGTACAAAGAAATATGTCTGCACGAATTCCAAAGAAAGAAGGGGAAGTAACTCCTGTCTTGATGAATAAGACTAATACAAAGTCAACACCAAATCTTGTGACATCTATGAATCAACCTGTGTTTTTAAAACCTTTGACTGATGTTAACACAACAAAAACTGCAGTAAAAAAACCTGCAAACAGTACATCTGCAGGAATGAAACCTATGCAAATATTCAATGAAAAACAAGTTCAGGGAGACCACAAGGTCCTGAGCAATGGTTTAGAAACAAAATCTAATGAAAACAAAAAAGAAAGTGTCAAGAGTTATGCAACATTTAATCTCAAGAAAAGCAAATCAAGCGAATTCCTTTCAAATGGACCATCTCAACATAAAAATGGAGACTTAAAAAAAATTAGTGATTCAGGCAAAGGAACAACAAATTTTAATGTTGTTCTAAGAAAAACAAACAGAAATTTGATTGATAATGAAGAGCAAGAGAACAACTTTAGACACTCATTTGATATGGATTTAAGAGAGGATTCTAATATGTCTGGAAAAACAGTGCCAAATCCCAGTCATAAAACTAATATTGATGTATCTTCCCCACAGCAAAAAGTTTTTCTACAGAAGACAAATTTTAATCAGAACAAAAACCAACAAAATGGTACCAATGTTAATCCTGTAGAACAAAAGCCTGATCGACAAATTGAGAGTACAAAGACTATTAAAGAGGAGGTAAAAAAACAAATTGAAACTACGAAGACAGTTCGACAGGAGCCAAACAAACAAGTTGAAACTAAAAAGACAGTACTAGAGGAACCAAAGAAACAGGTTGAAATAACAAAGACGAGTCAAGAGGAGCCTACTAATCAGAAGGTAAAAAGCACTGTACAGTTTAGACCGACAACTGCAGCAGAGGCAAGGGCTGTAACAGGTGGAAAGAGACAAAATCTCCTCGAAGAAATCCAAAACTTCAAAAGAAAACCAAATGAAGAGGCAAAAACAGAACAGGAATCTGTACAGCTGTCAAAAAATTCTGGTCAGCCAGATATTGTAAAGAGCAGCATCAAGAAAGAAGGTTAGTTTCTTAATGCTGTAAGGTCAATAGGAGTGAAACAATACACAACAATACAGTGATGATTTTATTCCATTTTCTAGGGGATTTCCCCTTTTTGAAATCTGAATTTGTCTATTATGGCTCCTTTATTACACATTGCAATATGGCTTCCGGTAGAGCATTTCCTTTTTTTTTTCTTTGTTGGGAAAATCATCTCTGACAATGAAAAATAGTTAATATTAAAGTATCATGGATATATAAAAAATTAGATATACTATGATATATATTGTAAATTGTTTCATGCCTACTGTAATTTCTCTGATGTTGAAGACAAAACATTTTACTTTAAAATATTTTGCAAAATGATTGCATTTATAAGGTAGAATAGAAAATCTTTAGAATTTTTTTTAAATGTCTGCATTGAAAATAATACAGTCAGCTTTATAATGTCTATCAATTACCCTTTAGGTACAATGAAATATAAAAAACGTATGCATGATTTGATTTTGATGTTGCATAAGATATACATATATGAATGCAAACTACTTAATGTTTGTATTGCACAATTAGGATATTTTGTGAACACATCATTACAGTATTTAAACCATCTGCAGGAATGAGACCTAAACCAATACTCAGAAAACTTTCCAGGATGGCCCTCTATATACCCTATATCTTCTTTTTTAACATACCTAACATAATTTATTCCAGTCCAATTTTAAAAAAAAGATCTTCTCCATATGGCCTAATGAACATGAAATTACTATAGCAGGATATTGATTGATTGTTAAAACTTGCAAGTGAACTGTAAGGCTCAGATTTGCAGCCTGTTGTTTTTTCTCAGAGACCCAAAGTCTCATACTTTTTATTTGAACAAAAAAAACATAAGGTGTTGTTTGAAAATTTTAAATCTGTTGATATTTATGAAGATACCAATTATATATTATTTATATGTAGCTGTGAATTACATGAAAAATATTGATTATCAGGGGAAATGAATAATGACTAAGGCAACTTAATATTAACATTACCAAGTTGTGAAACTGTCACTGAAAGTAAAAATATAAAAAATGAAATGAAAAAAATAAAGCAAAATATTTAAAAAACAGTTTTATTGAAGAAAAAATTTATATCCGGCCACATGACACTTTCATGTATCATTTGTATGATGTATTATTTCTGTAGTGTTATACCCCAACTCACAGAGTGGTGGGTTTACTGAAATCCCTCATACTCCAACTCACAGAGTTGTGGGTTTACTAAAATACCCTCATACCCCAACTCACAGAGTTGTGGGTTTACTAAAATACCCTCATACCCTAACTCACAGAGTGGTGGGTTTACTAAAATACCCTCATACCCCAACTCACAGAGTGGTGGGTTTACTGAAATACCCTGATACTCCAACCCACAGAGTGGTGGGTTTACTGAAATACCCTGATACTCCACTCACAGAGTGGTGGGTTTATTGAAATACCATCATACCCCAATTTACAGAGTGGTGGGTTTACTGAAATACATGTACCCTCATACTCCAACTCTTTACTGAAATACCCTCACACTCCAACTCACAGAGTGGTGGGTTTACTGAAATACCCTGATACTCCACTCACAGAGTGGTGGGTTTATTGAAATACCCTCATACCCCAATTTACAGAGTGGTGGGTTTACTGAAATACATGTACCCTCATACTCCGACTCTTTACTGAAATACCCTCACACTCCAACTCACAGAGTTGTGGGTTTACTGAAATACCCTCATACTCCAACTCACAGAGTTGTGGGTTTACTGAAATACCTTCATACTCCAACTCAGAGTGGTGGGTTTACTGAAATACCCTCATACTCCAACTCACAGAGTTGTGGGTTTACTAAAATACCCTCATACAACAACTCACAAAGTGGTGGGTTTACTGAAATACCCTGATACTCCCAACTCAAAGAGTAGTGGGTTTACTGAAATACCCTGATACTCCAACCCACAGAGTGGTGGGTTTACTGAAATACTCTGATACTCCACTCACAGAGTGGTGGGTTTACTGAATTACCCTCATAACCCAACTTACAGGGTGGTGGGTTTACTGAAATACCCTCATACTCCAACTCACAGAGTGGTGGGTTTACTGAAATACCCTCATACCACAATTCAGAATGGTGGGTTTACTGAAATACATGTGCCCTCATACTCCAACTCTTTACTGAAATACCCTCACACTCCAACTCACAGAGTTGTGGGTTTACAGAGTTGTGGGTTTACAGAAATACCCTCACACTCCAACTCACAGAGTGGTGTGTTTACTGAAATACTCTTATATCCCAACTCACAGAGTGGTAGGTTTACTCAAATACCCTTATACCCCATTTCACAGAGTGGTGGGTTTACTGAAATACCATTGAATGTTTGTCTGTTCATCTGTTTGGCCATTCTTCTGTTCACCTGCATATCTTGTTTACACAATATTCACTCATGCCTTATCACACATTGATGTATATGACAATATAAGGAACGGGGCTGGGGAGATAAACTATATGTACCTATAAATCAGAATCATTGGAGAATTTTGAATTGTCACATGTATTTGTATATAGATGTTATTTTGAAGTTGGCAAAAGAATTTTTATTTTATTTAAAAAAATAATTTTTGATGAGGTATCACAAAAGTCTTATATTGTATGATGAGCTTCAGATTGATTATGGCAATCTTGTTTTGATGAAAACATTTGATGAGACAGATGATAAAATTTAAATAATGTAACAGGTTGAGACGTTATTTTGATTATCTTCCCTGATCAATATTATGTAATAGAATCGATCCATATACATGAAATTAAGTTGTAAATACACTATTGTATAGCCCAGAGCAAATAGTAAGATTTTGTATTATATCATTTAATTGCCTTTAATTTTTAAATGGTCATTTAAATATTTCCTGTGATCCTATATATGAGTTGCACCTTTGTTTACCTATCTCTACCGAACAGGTAACATTTGATACACACTAGTGGTTGTTTCATGTATTGACATACAGTAAGGCCAGTGAAAATGTTTTTTTAGTTTAAGTTAAATGATATATTGTTTGCCTTAAGATACATTGCCTGCAGTAGTTTTTGTGGTGGTCAATTTAGGTCATTTATAAGTTCACACATCTGATCAGAAGATTGTAACTTTTCACTGGGTATTTATGCTTCTTATTAGGATACTATTATAGTTATTTCTTGTCTTTTTGTTTTGTTTTTTTCCTTAAAGAAATCTGACTAAATTTTTTCATATTCAATCAGTAGAATGGAAATTTTCATATACATACTGGTATAAAGAAAAAGTTCACATATATTGGATATAAAAAAGTAGAAAAAGCTGAATTTAGGAAAATCTAGCCACCATATCTAAAAAGAAATTTCTTTATGGTTGAACCATACTTATTTTCTATCTACTTTCTCATTTTCTTCAAAAGAAGGGGAACAAACTTTTGATCTGACCTAGAATTTTCATTTCTTATTGCAGTAGTCAAACATAATTACAATATCAGAGAAAATGTGGTTTAAAAATGATTACAAAAATCATAAGTGAGAGCTGGCTACAATATTAAAATATCGGTTGTAGTTGTTCAACGAACAAATATATTCACTTGGCCTTACAGACTATTTGGTTAATAAATACATATAGGATATTTAAATCCTCAGGTAAAGTTTTAAGGTCATTGATTCCACATGATATAATTTTATAAATACGAAAGTGTGGCTATGTGAGTTGAAGCTGAATTTTTTAATATTTTGAATGTACACAAATTGTATGTTGCTTCCAATGACAATGGATGCATGTTAGTATTTACGTCTGTTGAGAAAAAATGAAAAATTTTATTGATGAGTTCTGAACTCTTAAATGTCATTGAATTTAATAGAAGACATTGATTGGTTTACAACTGGAGTTAGATTTAATAAGCAGAATTTGAATGTAAAGTGGAAATTAGTGCATGGAGAACAGTTGGAGTGCAATCAGTGATGCGCAGTAAAAAGGATTATTATTGATTTTTTTATACATGGGACAACATAGTATAAAGAGAAAATTACATTTTCTATTTGAAATGTTTGGATAGACATATATCGTATTAACACATCAGCTGGGTAGTGAGGATATAAGAACTTGAGTGATATCTATATATAGACTTCCTAATTTCCATGTCTACCTGGTTTTTGAATTTTTGAATATAAACCTAGAAAAGTGAAGGACTTTTGACAAAATATTTTACCGAGAATTTGTAAATGTGCACTTTGTGATGGAGATTATTGTGTCGTACTTTATATCAGCTAAGTTTTACATTGAAGAATGAGTTACTCTGCAAGCACTTTTTCTCGTGTGGACAAAGCTTGGCCAAAAATGTCAGACAGTACCGAAGAACGTATTAAAAGACTAAGGGAACTAGAACAGAGAAGGTTGGAAAAACTAGAATTACTTTCAAAACGTACTTCTGAACCAGTGCCAATGCCTAAATTTGTAAGTCGTATATCCTCATCTAGAAAACCCACTCCCTTTGATAATGTTGAAACACAGTTATTGCCAGACACTACAGAAACATTTGTAGTACCAGGAACTATGGTAACAGGAATTGTAGTATCAAAAAATAGTGTTTCCGAATCAGCAGTGAAAGTTAAAACTGAAACTGAAAAAGTGCCTTTTGAAGTAAGTACGAAAGAGAGAAATGATGCAGAAAAGAGAAGAGATATTGATGATCAAAGGGAATTAAGAAATACTGACGCAAAAATAAGATTGGGAGATAATGAAACAAAAACAGGTTTGGAAAGTTCTAAGAATGAAACCAGGTCCAGCTCTTTTTCAAATTCATCTGGGCAACAGTCAGTTCCCAGTCATGAACAATCAAATACATATGAACCTTCCAGAACATTGTCAACTTCCTATGTTGAGGGACCATTATCGCCTACAAGTACTGAAAAAACGAGAATATCAGTTGTTCGAAAAACAAAACTTGACTCTTTACCGCCAGTAACAACTGCTGTAATAACTGCAAAAACAGTTGAACTTGAGGACACTAAAACTGATCCTCTTGTTTCCAGCTCACTAGTTCATAACTTTTCAAAAGAAAGTGGAAAGAGCATTTCTTCAGCAACAAATGTTACTAGTGAAACTCCCCATACTGAATCTTACATGACATTACAAGAATTTAAGGATGTATCTGGAATTGTTGAAATTTCTAAACGTCATTCTACGGATGTCGTCGTCAGTAAAGAGAATGATAACTTGACATCCTCTGAAATAATAGAGTCTGTAGTTCCGTCACTAAACAGTACAGCTAGTAGTGTAAAATCATCAAGTGCAGAAACTTTGACGGTATCAAGTACAGTGAATCCTATTACTACCACTGAGGAAAGTAAAACAGGATTGAAAATAAGTACAGATAGAAACAGACCATCTGAACCTGGAATTTCTCAACATACATCTGCTAAAATATCACCGAGTGATACGGATGAAACATCTGGCTCAACTTCAAATAATACTGGTGTAAAAGAATCTGTATTTCGTTTAGGAACATTTGCTATGAAGAAGGAGTTGGAACTTAAAGCAAAAATTGATGAAAAATTTTCCTCAGATGATAGTAAGGTTCATATGGCAAAATTAGAAGAACTTCAGAAAAAGAGAGAGGAAAGAAAGAAGGCATTGGAGGGGGAAGAAAAAGAGGATTTGTCACAACTTCCTGTTAGAGAAAGATTTTTTAGGACACAATCTGTCGGCAGAATAACCCGTCCTGTTCGTCAACAGTCTATTCCAGAACAAATACGAGCTTCTAGACAAAGTCGTAGAGCTTCAGAACAGGCATCACGTACACAGTCACCAGGGAAGGCTGCTGAAGCAGAGTCTCCTCCGTCAACTAGGAGAAGTCGGTTACAGCAAAGATCTATAGACAGGTTACGTCGTAGGACCATAGATTCTGTACCAGTTTTACCATCCTCAAAGGAAACCCTGGAGGAAAGGCCAAAACCTAAACCTGTTTTAGATTTGGACTCAATAGATGAGGCATTTAGTAGACCTTATCAAGAGCGGTTCAGTCGTTTAGAGGAATTAGATCGTATCCGTATACAGAATAAAGAGTATATGAAAAGAAGAGACTCTGCTCCGACATTAGCAAATGAAGATGTTGTAGGAATCCACAGTGCTAGATTAGATTTCCCTTCTTCTCTCATTGTTAATAGAGGGAGCAGTGAAAATATTGCAAGATATCCTATACATGAACATTTAGAGTCAAGTTTTCATTCATCAAGGCTATCTGCAACCAGCACTGACGATGTAGTAAGTAGATCTAGAGAACTACTCCGATCATTGTCAATAGATCGCGCGGCTTCATCACATTCAAATATAACCAGACCTGTTTTACGTCCATCTTACAGTGAATCGAGGCTATTTCCACTTGACGGAGGACGTCTTACTGGGATATTGTCAACCTCGAGAGAACCAGAAAATCTTGATCAAAATCTAGCTCCATCAAATGTTTTAACTGTTTCAACAGAAAGAGAACATGCACAACTGGATCAAGGTTCAAATCAAGAACAGTCAGCTGCTCATGAAATTGATGATACCCCTGTATATATGGAAGGATCACCACAAGGAACTCCTTTAGTAGACAACGAAGGAAGAACTCACTGGGTTGGTCCGACAAGTCCACGACTCAGAACATATCTAAATATTATGGATAGACTAGAGAACCGAAATCGTAGCAGCTCATTTGATTCAAGTTTTGGGAATGTGTCATCTAAAAAACCAAAAATTAATTCTTTAAATAATTTACTTGATCCAGTCAATCATGATCATTATTTAGCAGAATGTTTCGATAAAAAATACACCTTAAAAGAACGTTGTTCTATGATACGTGAAAAATTATATGGCAAGGACACGAAAACTGATGAAAGAGGGAAACCCGATGGTGCTTCACATGATATGGACAATTTTAAAACTAACGTTGATATTTCACAGTGAGGTTGAGCATTTAACACTACCAGCAGCTTTTCATGATATATAACAATGGCTTTCTTTGGTTGTCAGATTTCAGTGTGTCTTAAGCAGATTTTCTTACCAGCAAAAACATAGTTTATGATATTAAATTTAATTTTTCAAACTTTGTGATTGCATAAATTTCAAAAGATTTAAATATATTAATTTTTTATTTTAAAAATTAATGTGTACAATAATATTATATTTTGTGATCTTTATTAAATTGTAAAGGGCATTGTAAGAGTTTGGGTATATCAGTATTCCAGGATGAGCACATTTCATTGATTTACGACTCATCAGTTGTGCACGAGGTTGAAATTGTTGAAAGCTGAAAAAATAACCCAAAATGTAGAAGAGCAAGCATACAAGATAAGACCAGAAACCATTTAATGACAGAGCTATGTATAATTAAGATGTCTTTAGTTTTCACAAAATTTTCCACTTTTTAAAACAGTGAAGTATAAATTTCACGCTAGTATTGAAATACTTTCAAGTAATAATTTTGGACACAGACGTGCTAAGCTTGCCATAATATATCACTTGCCTCAGGAAATATTGCCTATTATGCTGCATTTTTGAATTTACTGCGTTTTTTAATATTCATAAATACTGGCTTTAAAGTTTTTCCTTCTTTACAATATATCTAGCAGAAAATCAAGGATGTTAAAATTTTTCAAGTTCTAAGGGTGTCAGATGTTGCCAAAAGGACGTTAATATTTCTTACATCTTATGATTTTATGTTATGTACAATTTGAAAAAGGTATTAATTGTAACTAATTGGTTAAATATTTAATAATATTTACTTATAATCCATCATAAAGAAATACTAAAAAAATTATGCTGAATATAATTCCAAACTTGTTATCATGCCTGCATATGTAATAAACTGCAAAGAATTTAAAATTTTTTGGCAATTATACTTAGACTGTTGGTTGTTTAATCATGATTCTAAAATCTGTCATGATTGTGTAATCATGATTCTAAAATCTGTCATGATTGTGTATAATCATGATTCTGAAATCTGTCATGATTGTGTAATCATGATTCTGAAATCTGTTATGATTGTGTAATCATGATTCTGAAATCTGTCATGATTGTGTATAATCATGATTCTGAAATCTGTCATGATTGTGTAATCATGATTCTGAAATCTGTCATGATTGTGTAATCATGATTTTGGGAATGAAAGGATATGTTATTTTTGGATAAGCATCAATGAGACAACATGACATTGGAATATATGTACAAATTAAAAACGGTAACTACAGAAAGATGGCCCAATTTTTGAATTCTCTACTTTCTAAAAGGGTAAATTTAATTGTAATCAGAAGCCTAGGGACTATTAAACAAAGGGCATGTTTGACATGTATCAGAATATGAACATTTTCCTCAAACATACAAGCATACTTTAAATATCTCAGAAAACATACTACATGATTGTTTGAGGGAAAAAATATTGTGCTTCCTGTAATTATCTGAGAAGCCTTGTGAAGAATATTTCCTCTAAATCCAAATGCACTGTGGTTATTCTTGTAAAAGACAAGGTCCATCCAACAGTTATAAATCTAGAGACAGAGACAAAAACCAAGATAAGAAAGGACACTTAGGACAAAAAAAAAGAACTAAAAAAATGAGCAAAAAACCGGAGGGTGAACTCAGGTGGTCAGGAGGGGTACGCAGTTCCTGCCTCTTATTAAAGTAGATTTCACTGAAAAATAAATAATTGTGATATTTCTTCCATTACCAGTTAAAGAATTCGACTTTATTGTAATATGTAATATAATAATATTAGATTTGTTGTCTGTCAGACCATTTGACAGGTAATCCAAAGACTATGAATTGTGGTGTTTTTGTCTTTTTAGTTAAATATACAACATTGATGTATTAGCAGAATAAGGATAGCATTGTAGCCTGTGTAAAAGATTTTGAAAAATTTTTAGAAAAGGCATCCCTGTTTAGTTAAAAAAAGGCGGGCTACAATCTAAGTATGGAAGTAATTAGGTCGCATAATCAAAGGAATTTGAAAAAAAATCACTTCCTTCCTCTCCAGTAAAAATCATACGGTTGCTCATAAGATTCAAGGTGTGATGCACCACAAATAGGATATCTTTTATTACTTTTCATGACAAAGTCAAGTGGGGCATTCAGTGTTGTGTAGAAACTCAAGCCTCATTTTCAGTTAAAGATAGCCAGTTTGTGTCTAGTTCATAATTGTTCTATGTTTTAAGTCCACAGATGCAATGTATTATTGACAAATAAAATACTACATATAAAGTATTCTTCACAGAAGTGCTATTGTTTGCCTGATAATTAAACACTGAAAATACACATTTATAAACCCAGTTATAGCATGCCAAACATTTTAAAGAAAATCGGGAATGTTCCCAAAGTTTAGGGTAGGGGTATTTTAGAATCACCTTGTCCATCTGTCTGTTCCAATGTCCATGAATCTCATGAATTGCAACTCATCTAAACAATCTGATAGGTTTAAATGAAAGTTCACATAAGAATTAGTTGATGATGTCCATAATTCCTGTCTGAAATCTTGAAGGGGAGATAATTTTAGCACATTTTTGACTAGGCATCAGGAGTACCAGTTTGTGAGTTTGCTAATAGTTTCTGTAGTTTTTATGAGACATGAAAGTAGATTACTGGTAATAAATTGCATCTGTTTCCAGTCTTCTTATTACTGTTGTTTAAGTATTATGCACAGCCTTCAGGACAGGTTTATCATGCAGTGCTTGGTCTGGCTATATGATGGTTTAGACAGGTTTATCATGCAGTGTTTGGTCTGGCTATATGACGGTTTAGATAGGTTTATCATGCAGTGCTTGGTCTGGCTATTTGATGGTTTAGATAGGTTTATCATGCAGTGTTTGGTCTGGCTATATGACGGTTTAGATAGGTTTATCATGTAGTGCTTGGTCTGGCTATATGACGGTTTAGATAGGTTTATCATGTAGTGCTTGGTCTGGCTATATGATGGTTTAGATAGGTTTATCATGCAGTGCTTGGTCTGGCTATATGATGGTTTAGATAGGTTTATCATGCAGTGCTTGGTCTGGCTATATGATGGTTTAGATAGGTTTATCATGTAGTGCTTAGTCTGGCTATATGATGGTTTAGATAGGTTTATCGTGCAGTGTTTGGTCTGGCTATATGGTGGTTTAGATAGGTTTATCATGCAGTGCTTGGTCTGGCTATATGGTGGTTTAGATAGATTTATCATGCAGTGCTTGGTCTGGCTATATGATGGTTTAGACAGGTTTATCATACAGTGCTTGGTCTGGCTATATGATGGTTTAGACAGGTTTATCAAACAGTGCTTGGTCTGGCTATATGATGGTTTAGATAGGTTTATCGTGCAGTGCTTAGTCTGGCTATATGATGGTTTAGATAGGTTTATCATACAGTGCTTGGTCTGGCTATATGATGGTTTAGATAGGTTTATCATGTAGTGCTTGGTCTGGCTATATGATGGTTTAGATAGGTTTATCATGCAGTGCTTGGTCTGGCTATATGGTGGTTTAGATAGGTTTATCATGCAGTGCTTGGTCTGGCTATATGGTGGTTTAGATAGGTTTATCATGCAGTGCTTGGTCTGGCTATATGATGGTTTAGATAGGTTTATCATGCAGTGCTTGGTCTGGCAATATGATGGTTTAGATAGATTTATCATGCAGTGCTTGGTTTGGCTATATGATGGTTTAGATAGGTTTATCATGCAGTGCTTGGTCTGGCTATATGATGGTTTAGATAGGTTTATCATGCAGTGGTTGGTCTGGTTATATGATGGTTTAGATAGGTTTATCATGCAGTGCTTGGTCTGGCTATATGATGGTTTAGATAGGTTTATCATGCAGTGCTTGGTCTGGCTATATGATGGTTTAGATAGGTTTATCATGCAGTGCTTGGTCTGGCTATATGATGGTTTAGATAGGTTTATCATGCAGTGCTTGGTCTGGCTATATGATGGTTTAGATAGGTTTATCATGCAGTGCTTGGTCTGGTTATATGATGGTTTAGATAGGTTTATCATGCAGTGGTTGGTCTGGCTATATGATGGTTTAGACAGGTTTATCATGCAGTGCTTGGTCTGGCTATATGATGGTTTAGATAGGTTTATCATGCAGTGGTTGGTCTGGTTATATGATGGTTTAGATAGGTTTATCATGCAGTGCTTGGTCTGGCTATATGATGGTTTAGATAGGTTTATCATGCAGTGCTTGGTCTGGCTATATGATGGTTTAGATAGGTTTATCATGCAGTGCTTGGTCTGGCTATATGATGGTTTAGATAGGTTTATCATGCAGTGGTTGGTCTGGTTATATGATGGTTTAGATAGGTTTATCATGCAGTGCTTGGTCTGGCTATATGATGGTTTAGACAGGTTTATCATGCAGTGCTTGGTCTGGCTATATGGTGGTTTAGATAGGTTTTTCATGCAGTCCTTGGTCTGGCTATATGATGGTTTAGATAGGTTTATCATGCAGTGCTTGGTCTGGCTATATGGTGGTTTAGATAGGTTTATCATGCAGTGCTTGGTCTGGCTATATGATGGTTTAGATAGGTTTATCATGCAGTGCTTGGTCTGGCTATATGGTGGTTTAGATAGATTTATCATGCAGTGCTTGGTCTGGCTATATGGTGGTTTAGATAGGTTTATCATGCAGTGCTTGGTCTGGCTATATGATGGTTTAGATAGGTTTATCATGTAGTGCTTGGTCTGGCTATATGATGGTTTAGATAGGTTTATCATGCAGTGCTTGGTCTGGCTATATGGTGGTTTAGATTTAACATTAAGGTAGTACTCCAGAAAGGATTAATTCACAGGTAGTTACCAGCTTGAATGCAAAATTATGATCCAAATAGCTATACTTTGAAAATGAGGTAAAGGCCAAAACGATATTGCACAAAAAACACCTGCATTATACCAAATATAGTTGATACATGAAGTTTCTAAGGAAAGAGATTTAGATTTTCAATATTCATTCAAGTAGGCTCATTGCCACGTCAAGTATAGCAAAAAATAAAACAACTTGCATAATTTATCGCCTTTCCCAAAGATTTATACAAAGTAAAGTGTATATTTTGTGACATTGCATATATTATATTGTACAAATACACAACGATATGATAAATATTACAGTGTAGCACTTTCTTAAATACACATCCTGGTGGTATGAAAGCAGTTATCAGTACTGTGTTCCATTAATCTATATAATATTTTACTGTCAGTTATGAATGCCATTTTGCCTTACTAAACAGTTAGACTGGTTGACTGATTTTTAAAATTAACTTACTCGTTCGCTAATAGGTTTAGATATAAAATCACCATGAGCTTCCTCAGAAATTTTCATAAGAAAGATCTTGAGTAATATATATAAGTAACTTGTATTATTCTGTCATCCATACAATTTAAAGTCAATTTGCCTTCAGAAATTTATGAAATATTAAGACTTAAAAACAAGATCAAAGAAACAGGTTATATCGTAACTGTTATTTCCTTTACCCTGAAGGAAACGTGTTTTTAAAAGTACCTTAATAAAAGGTTTATTATAATCTTAAAACAAAAGAACATTTAAAATGGTGTGGCTTTGTTAATTTCCAACTATGGCTAGTCATCGTGGCTCTTCCTGCGATGAAAATGATTCTTGGGTTGGATATTGGGACGAAGGTCAGTATTTTTTTACCAAATATTCAGATTACAAGGGAGATCATTAGGCTATGATATAATTTTTGCATTTTTTTAAAGATCACAGTTTTTAAGATTTTCTTGAAAATTAGATCAATTGAATATTTAAATCAGTTTTTATTTTGCTGATTTCTTGTAATTTGATAAATATTGCAAGTTAATGTTTTTGTAGAATTTTGTATCATGAATTAACTACCAACTGGTAAAGGGTTATTGCGTACTCTTTTGTATGTGTTCAGAATGACTACCATTATAAATATTATAGGATATGATATATGTAGAAAAATTTGATGTATCAAATAGTTTCCATGATAAATATTTTTGTATATTCTGTACTTTAAAATAGTTGTTAAAAACTCTCAATATAATTAGACATATACAGATCATTGACTAGACATACTGGTATTGATCTCAATGAAATTTGATCAGGTTACCTGAGACCCCTAATGAAATTAACTCTTCTGTTATTATTCAACCAATGTAAGCTTTGCCTAATCAGGTAAAAAAATAGTATTATTTCTTTATGACATGTTTTTGTGACCTAAGAACATTATTATACTCCTTGTGAACGAAGTTTAGGGGGGTATATAGGAATCACTTTGTCTGTCTATGCATGTTGTTCGACTCAGAACTTTTAAATGCCTTTAAGGATTGATACTTTGTGATATTGTTGACCACCACCAGAGGGTATGTCTAAAAGGTTTGATCGTCTACCTGCATGGTTAAGATCAAAACCATAGTTCAACTTTACATATCCCACATCTCTGAAATTTTAATGCCTTGAAAGAATTAAATGATACCTGATGATATTATAGAAACCACCAGAGGGTTTGGTATGCCCTCCTGAAGAATTCATTGCAATAACCTTTCCAATCCTGTTAGTATATGAAAATATGTATGAAGGAGAATGTAAGATTTTTATTTTATGAATTTTTCACAAAAATGTTTTTATTATAATTTCTTGGTCAAATTTTATGATACAAGCAGCCTTTTGTATACAATTGTTCTTTGTTTGGAGGTCTTATATAACATCCAAATTATAGATTTATTTTTTTCTTGATTTAAATTTATTTTTAATAACAGAGGACTCCTTATGTAAACAAGATATCATATATATCTTGTTGTACTACTATCATAGAAATTTTCTTCACATTAAACATCAGATATTCAAGGTCATTCATTTAAATAACAGAATAAATCTAATATCATTCTAGCCATGCAAGACACATTGAACATGAACAAAAGTTTTATGAAAAATAATGTCACACTGAAGATCAGAGAAAGTTCTTGGTAATATCATACTAGGATTAACAAATTTGTAAAATAATCTGTTTGAAAGTGGAGACTTTTTATACTTCATTTTTTTTAAAAGGATATATCTTCATGTGTAATATGATGACAAAAAATGTAATCAGATATTGTAATATATATATATTTATCATACTTTGTCATATATGTTAAAACATTTAACAGAAAAGGTCAACAATGACATACCTATCAATTAATACAATCCAATCCACAAAACCTTTAGACAAAAAACAGCATTATACAGTACAAAACACAAACATATAATCAACAGAGAGTCAGAATAGTCTAACTTATCCATACATGGTGATGGTAAAATGGTTTTTATGTACCCAAAATTTGATTTCTCTACCTCGAAGGTCAAGGTCACATTCTTGGGTCAATGTTCAACCAAGATGTCTACCACAGCAGAACATAGTTTAACATTGGACCCTATGGGAAAATTCATTTAAAAATATTTTTGTATGAAACTAGAGACAGAGACAATACTGAGCCAATTGGAACTGGACTTGACAGCTATGATCTGTAGATGGTCCTCTGTCAGAAATATGTCCAATGACTTAGAATGTCAACCAGGATGGCTGCCATAGCCGAACTTAGTTTTACATGGGACACTATGGGAAAATTGTATTAAAAAATCGTCTTGTCTGAAACTGCTTGACCAATTGGAACCAAATTTGACAGAAATGGTTCGTAGGTGGTCCTCTTTCAGAAATGTGTCCCTTGACCCGGAATGTCAACAAAGAAGGCCGCCACAGCTGAATTAAGTTTAACATAAGACCCTATGGGAAAATTCATTAAATAATCTTCTTGTCTGAAACAACTGAGCCAATTACAACCTAAGTTAGCAGCAATGGTCGTTAAATGGGCCTCTTTCAGAATTGTGTCCATTGACCCAAACAATCAACCAAGATGGCCACAACAGCCAAACTTTTAACCCTGTGGGAACTGGTTGCTATATGTAATAGGCAATGCACTATCAGGTGAGCGAAACAGGCTTCTGTTAGCCTCTGGTTTTTGTTCATAACCCACTAATTAAATGTGCAAATTATCAAGTTTAAATTAAATGAAGAAGGATGCATACAAGTGGTGCTCTCAAGAAATGTTTTCTATATCAAAGGTATCTTAGTTCATTATGATTTTACAACTTAAACTTTCCTTTATTGATTCTTGAATGATTCTATATGTATTTGTGAAGCCATTGGTTAAAACTAATGTTGAAGGACAAATTTGATATATGAAGGAGAGGGGTGTATTTGAAAATTTTAAGTTACTGTATATATGTCCTACACTTCGGCAAGTGAATTTTTAAAGAAAAGATTGTGGGTTAATGTCATTTCTATATATCTGTCAGGTTTTCTCTTGGTTAAAAGTTTTGGATACAAAAGTCACATACCCAATAAAGTAACATTTATTTGTGTTGATGTCATATTTTTATACCAAAATCAACAAATGATGTCCAAAAATGGAAATTGTAGGCATTGCAGCATTGAAATAAGAAATAATACATTACGACTGAAGGAAACAAAAAGCACAGAAACATTTTTACTAATATTTTAAAAGAAATTTATCAGTTGTTTCCAAAACAGAAATTTTAGTTGATATGAAATGAAAACTGGGTTAATCAAATTTTTGTTGGTTGTGACAACTGAAAATAAATTTATTTATGCCACCCAACATTTTCAAGACCTTGATACCTCATCATTTAATTTTGAAAGTATTTGAATAAATGTTATAGGTTGTCAGTATACATGTACCTGGTACATAAAACCAGCTTTTCAAGGCCTAAATTTTTTTATCAGTATACATTTTTTAGCTCACCTGGCTAAAAGCCAGGGTGAGCTTTTGCCATCACTTTGCGTCCGTCGTCCGTCGTCCGTCCGTCCGTCCGTCCGTCCGCCGTCTGTCGTCCGTCCGTTAACTTTTCACATTTCAATCTTCTTCTAAAAAACCACTGAACCAAATGGAACCAAACTTGGCAGCAATGTTCCTGTGAAGGTCCTTTACAGAATTTGTAATTTTGGTGCTGATTGAATATTCAACATGGCTGCCAGGCCCAATAATGTGTTCTGATTGGCTGAAATTTCAAAAATCTTCTTGTTTAGAGAACCACTGAATGGAATGTAACAAAACATGGCATGAATGTTCCTTATGAGGTGCTGACCAAGTGTTGTTACTTTGTTGCCGATTCATCATCCAAGATGGCCGCCAGCGGGGGACTAAGTTTAACATAGAACCCTATGGGAAATTCATACAAATGACTTCTTTTAGAGAACCACTGAATGGAATGAAACTAAATCTGGCATGAATGTTCCTTATTAGGTGCTGACCAAGTGTTTTTACTTTGTAGCCGATCCATCATCCAAGATGGCCGCCAGCGGTGGACTAAGTTTAACATAGGACCCTATGGGAAATGCATACAAATGAGTTCTTTTAGAGAACCGTTGAATGGAATGAAACCAAACATGGCATGAATGTTCCTTATGAGGTGCTGACCAAGTGTTGTTACTTTGTAGCCGATCCATAATCCAAGATGGCCGCCAGCGGGGGACTTAGTTTAACATAGAACCCTATGGGAAATGCATACAAATGACTTCTTTTAGAGAACCACTGAATGCAATGTAACAAAACATAGCATGAATGTTCCTTATGAGGTGCTGACCAAGTGTTGTTACTTTGTTGCCGATTCATCATCCAAGATGGCCACCAGCGGGGGACTAAGTTTAACATTGGACCCTATGGGAAATGCATACAAATGACTTCTTTTAGAGAACCACTGAATGGAATGAAACCAAACATGGCATGAATGTTCCTTATGAGATGCTTACCAAGTGTTGTTACTTTGGTGCCTATCCATCATCCAAGATGGCCACCATCAGGGGACTTAGTTTAACATAGGACCCAATGGGAAATACATACAAATGTCTTCTTCTATAGAACCACTGAATGGAATGAAACCAAACATGGCATGAATGTTCCTTATGAGATGCTTACCAAGTGTTGTTACTTTGGTGCCTATCCATCATCCAAGATGGCCGCCATCAGTGGACTTAGTTTAACATAGGACCCAATGGGAAATACATACAAATGTCTTCTTTTAGAGAACCACAGTATGGAATCAAACCAAATATGGCATTGCTAAAAATAGAAAAAAAAGGGGGGGTGAATTTAAAAAATCTTCTTATATGAAACTACAAGGCCAGTTGGCAGTAATGGTTCTTAGGAGGTTTTCTTTCAGAAATATGTCCAATGACCCAGACTGTTAACCAAGATGGCCGCCACAGCTGAACTTAGTTTAACATTGGGCCCTATGGGAAAATTCATTGAAAAATCTTCTTGTCTTAAACCACTTGACCGATTGGAACCAGACTTGGCAGCAATGGTCCTTAGATGGTCATCTTACAGATATTTGTCCGATGACCCGGACTGTCAACCAAGATGGCCGCCACAACCAAACTTAGTTTAACATAGGGCCCTATAGGAAAATTCATTGAAAAATCTTCTTGTCTGAAACCACTTGACATATTGGAGTAGGACTTGGCAGCATTGGTACTTAGGAGGTCCTTTTTCAGAAATGTGTCTGATATTTCATGGACTGTGAACCAAGATGGCTGCCACAGCAGAACTTAGTTTAACATAGGACCCTATGGGAAATTCACTGAAAAATCTTCTTGTCTGAAACCACTTGACATATTGGAGCCAGACTTGGCAGCATTGGTCCTTAGGAGGTCCTCTTTCAGAAATGTGTCTGATCACCCGGATTGTCAACCAAGATGGCTGCCACACCGACCTTTGTTAAATATTGGACCCTATAGGAAAAATTCATTTAAAAATCTTCTTGTCTGAAACTGCTTAGCCAGTTGGAACAAGACTTAGCAGAAATGGTCCTTAGATGGTTCTCTTTTAGAAATGTATCCGATGACCTGGACAGTCAACCAAGATGACTGCCACAGCTGAAATTAGTTTAACATAGAATCCTGTAGAAAAACCAGCCAAATTTGCTGCTACACTTAAATTTTTAGGTCTGCTCAAGGTGAAAAGTTAAATCCAGGTGAGCGATACAGGCTCTTGAGAGCCTCTAGTTTCTATCTTAAGTAGCGTTTAATATAAAAATCTCATGGGTAGATATTTTCTTTACGTTTGATCTTTAACCTTATCTGTCATAATTTTAGGTGTGTAACTATTGAAACTCCTACACAAGATTTATTATGTAAATATAATGTAGTTTAAACAGCTTTCCACCTTTGCTGATTCTAATATCTAATCTTGCGTATACATTTTAAATCATAGTGGTAGTTTTTTTTATATATTTTGTGGACAAGATAGATATTAGTAAACATATTTGGTTGTTTTATCATTCGCCCACCAGTTGTACTGAAAGTGGTGTTAAACCCTGATAAACCAAACTATGAGTATTACCAAATTTTCTGCACAGAATTATCTGGGCAACTAAACCATGAAAAGTAGGTTTTACAAGTGGGGGGGGTACAATGGGGTGCATACCCCTTGTTGAAAGCTATATGTAACTACCTTCACTACATTTTGAATTTCTTTTATTGTTTTCTTATTGGCATACCCCTTAATCCTTCATTTCTAAACTTTAACTTTATATATACTAGGGTCAGTATAAAATGTTCATATTTTTTTCAAATGGAAAACCAAAAAGGTTTTATTAATATTGAAAAAAATCTTTTCTTTGATTGACTAGTCTTATCAACAGGAACTTTGTGTTGATTTTGTAATATACATTGTATTACAAAATGTGTGGTAATGAATTATAACAGATTTGAATTAAGAAGGATTAATGAAAAAAAATAAAAGGGTTTAACAGGGAAGATATAGACATTGGCAAATGGGAAAAAAATAATAAATAATTCAAGATGATCGAAAAATAAAAATTTGACCTGCATTGTATCAAGTTGTACAAACCATGTGGAATAATGACCTTTAAACATGAAAACAAATGAAATAAAAACAACAAAAAGCATGTATCACTAAAATAACCTATACCATCCTCAAATCATAGGACATGTAAAATATTGTAATTGCTTTAATTATCTGATGAATTTAACAATTGCCTGCAGGATGTGCAAGACATGTTTTATTTTTACTGGTACTATGGTAGCATTTTAAAATTTATTGTAGTTTGTTTATGTTAATAAATTAATAACGTGGTTGGTTTATTATTTATTTAGCTCACACTGTGCTTTTATTTCTCCAGCTAACTACATGGTTTTATATCAAGCCTAAAATTGATTTTAACACGTTGTTATGCAGACTTGTAAAAAGCAAGTGTTGCATAAAATATATCAGTCGATAAATGTGCAGCCAGTCGTAATATTCATGTTCAGGAAAAACAAATGATAAATGTCATTTATTAAAGTTTTCTCAGGTAGTCCTTTAAATATAGTCCTTGTAAGAACCTTAAAACAAGATAGTGTAGTCTAGTAGCCTCAGGTTTAATGCATGGCTAGATCTCAATACTGCTATCAAGTTTTATACATAAGAATAGTATACTGATTCAGTGAAGTGTAAAATAAATGGTAACAGTTCAGTAAGTGTATTTATAGGATTACCCATCAACATTACAACAAAAGGTGTAATAGCTTATTTTTAAATGGCATATATTTTGATGTCTTTTATCAAAGTAATTAATGAAAGTAAAATGTTAATTATGGATTTACAACTGCTTGCCAATCATGTTGACTGAAAATGAAAAATACCGGTGTTGTATTCCATCAAGTATGTTATTGATCCGAATATAGGCATTTATTATACTTGTGGCGTGTTATTAGAAATATGCATTATTGTGCAAATAAGGAATATGACATTATACTAAAACTGCCGACAGTTTGCTATGGATGAGTTACCTTGTGTGGTGAGTTTGTGATTAAATGGAAATTAGAGTGTTATTTAGAAAATGAATGAACTGAGACAGAAATATGATTTATTTTAATGACTGATTGAAGTATACATTTTATTAAAGAATTTAAAGTCTGGATAGACAGCATGTGAAGATACTGTAAAAATACCTTTACTTTACATTTCAAATTTCCGAATTCATGGAACAGCAATATAATCTATAAATATACATTTTGTTAATGGAATATATTATATAACAACTTTGATGTCATTTGAAGCAGAGTTTTAATAATTTAAAAATGACAAGCACATATTCATCTATAGCCACCAATATGTGGCCACCACCATCGTCTGAAATGACTTCTAGGCTTCAGAGACTGCAGGAATTGGAACAAATGAGAAGGCAAAGACAGGCAGCTTCAGGCACTCTCCATAGTGAACCAACTGATGCTGGAACTCGTCTTAGTCGTAGACAACAAATAAGTGGGTCAATTGGAATGCATAAACTTACGGAAAGTCATGAACAAAAACGTAAAACAATTTTGGGGAGAAGAGCATTAAACGAACAAGGTAGTACAAATTCTAGAAGTATGTCTCATGAGAATTTAGAAAATACTAGAAATTATGGTGGTGCAAGGCCAAAAAATGTTGATTCAGGTTCATTTTTACGTAAAAATGTGTTGTCAGAAACGCAGAACGAATACACAGGTCGTGATAGATCCTCTTCATTAAACACTGAAGACGCTGGTACAGTTCCTTTGTTAAGATCTCATAGTGTAACAGGACTACAGTCTGATCATACTGACTCTTACAAGAATATAATTGAAGGCATAGAAAACTTAAATGGTGAAGCACAGACTTATGAAACCGTTAGAAACACATCAGTTTCAGAAGATGAAGACGATATTGAGGATTTCAAACGCTCATTATTTGGAAAATATAATATAGGAGAAGTTCCACAGGAAAGGGTTCAAACTCTGCAACCAAGGTTTCAAACTTTAACACAAACAACAAGAGAAATTGATGCATCAAAACTTCTTATTCATCATACAGATCCTTCGGAGAGATCATCTTCATTCAAATCTACTTCGATCTCAAATCAACCACAAAGAGTTCAAAACATGGTTAATGAAAGTATGAAAAGGTTAGATAGCTTATTTGACACACCAAAAATGTCAAGTTTTAAATCGGAAACACTTCCGCGGTCTCAGTCACGATCAGAACGTCATCAACAACATATTCCATCTCGATCCGAACGTGTCGAACAGTTATCCAGATCATTATCAAGAGAAAGTGATTCTATTCCATCTCGATTGGAACATCTTGAGCAGTCATCCAGAACAGTATCAAGAGAAACTGATTCTAGATATTTACAAAATAGAGATACCAAAAGACAAACTGAGCAGTTGTTAGAAAGAAATAATGTTTTACAGCAAAGTCAGAATGATAAAGATTTATCTTCAAAACAACCATCAACGTTGATTAAAGAAAGAGACAAAATATTTGGTCATCCTGAGAAAACTGGCAATAATTCAGAAAATCAAGTAATACATGATGATACTGTTGATAAATCAAACACAATTGAACTTCAGACAGTTGGAAACCAAAGTTACAAAGATGAAAAATTTTCTGACTCGACGTTACACAAAGAGGAATCTGAAAAAACTAACAGTGTTATTCTAGAAACAAATGATCTGTCAGGAAGTCCTTTACCAAATATGCATACAGCTGGAGTTGATCAACACTCAGATAAGGGTTTAATGGAAAATGTTGCAGAGTCATCATTAGAAATTTCTTCATTCAATGAAACAAAAACAAAAGTTATGGATATGAACTCAGGTTCAGAATTTCAAGAAAATATTGATGAAAATACAAATGAAATACACAGCAGTAGTTCTCCCTTTATTAGAAAGGAAGATGAGGATGACTTGGTTGATGCTAGTAACGTTGGATTATTTGAACTCGACAAAAATTCGTTGAAACAGTTTGATCAGTCAGCTGACTTTCCAAAATTTACAAACAATAGTGACTTCCTTAGATATGACGATAATATTAGAAATCAATTTGAATCGACTGAAAACTCATATCAGAGTCCTAGTGCAGACTCATTTTCTTCAAGATCATATAGAAGTATGTCTGTGGACAATGGTCACTCTCATTATAGAACTTTACCATATTCTCGACAGGAGGAATCGGGATATCGTTCTTATAGAGAAAATACAGGAACAAACTTTAGAAAAACATCACTAGGAGTTTCAGGAATATCTCAGGATACATTAAGTAGGATTGATAACTTATTTGGGAAGAAACAGGAAACAATTAGAGCAAGTGATTTTCAAACATCACTGCCGCGAAGGAGATTAAGAGACTCGTTAGTTGGATCAAGATCGAGTATAACTAGATCGCAATCAGATGCAGGGGAAGGAAAAAGATACGAGAGTAGAGCTGCGTTATATAAAAGAACACATTCAATTGATCATCAAGATGAAAATGTTTTAGAGGACCAACGTAACCATTTTCAACAATATCCATCATCTGACTTAGAAGAAATACAGTCTGCAAACAAAGCATCTTTTTTTAATGAATTTCAAACCAAACGTGAAGAAAATGCAAACAGAATTGAAAGAATTCGGAAGAGAATATATTCAAGCGGTGAAAGTCATTCATCCATAGGTACTTCTAGAGAAATTACGCCATCAACATATTCAGGAAGTCGATCCATAGATGATACCACTAATAAGAATGATCATAGTAATAAAAGTAGCAGCGACGTTTCAGAAAATGTTCCTGACTTGATTTTGGAAATAAATAAACTGTCCACTGAAATTTCATCTGAATATTTTGATAATGATGTGAGTGATATGCAAGACTCGAGTAAAACTATTACACCGGATACTGAAACTTGGATGGAGATATTAAATGATCAGGGTGACAATTCAGAAGTGGAAACAGTTGTGGAAGAAGATCTGAATTTCAAAAGTACTCATGCTTTAGAAGTAGGTCAGGTTTTAGTTTGCATGGACAAAAATAAGGACAGTTTAGAGACAAATGTTAACAATATCACATCAGTGCAAAATATTCATAATAACAATGAAATGATCACCAGAGAACATAATGAAACCATAGATGTAGATTTCAAGGGAGACAAACAAAATAATAATGTTGAAGAATGGTCCAACCAAAATATAAATGAAGAGAATGTGAAAAGCTCAACGGATAATTCAGATGAGACTGACAATAAATCTGTTCACAGTAATACATCTTCAAATAGTTCATCAAAGAAAAAGAAAAGCAAAAAAAAGTCAAAAAAGGGAAGTAACCCTGACTTGTCTAAAATTTTCTCACATCCAAGTGAACTACTTAAAAAAGGGAATAAAAATCAGAATAAGACATCTGAGGACACAACAATTGAAACAGAAAGATACAAAGACAAAAATACCAAAAGGGAAAAACAATCTCCAAAAACGACAAAAATTATTAAAGCAGATAATGGAAGCACCAGATCTAAAAATGAGAAAGTAAATGGTAAATCTGTGGGAAAAGTTGATAAAATCAAAGATCAAAAGGGAAAAAAGGGTCATGAAGTAATTGAGAAAAATGTAGAAAAGGATATTAAAAACAAAGACAAAAAGGATGAAAAAGAAGGCAAAACAAAAAAGGGAGGAAAAGATGGCAGTGGCAAAGAGAAAACGGAAGAACAGATATCTCCAAAGAAAGATAAAAAAGATGTACAAAACAAAAGTACTGATAGTCCTAAAAGTCAGTCAAAGCTGAAAAATATGTTTGACACTATTATTCATGCCCTTGATCGTAGGAGTGACACATCATCTGTAACCAGTTCGTCTGTTGAGGACAATGGCTCAGGGGAGAAAACTCCTGTAGCAGATGATTGGGAGGTAATTCCTGATCCATCAACATCAGATCTAGATGTCATAAATGAGGACAATTATGCTGTTTTTGAAGATGAAGATATAGAACCAGTAGAAATAAAAAGAAAACTATCAGATGAAAACAGTTGTATAAGCACAGACTATTATGAAACTGCATCGGACCATACTATAAGTGGCACTTCAGAGTATGAGGAATTTTATGAGGCTTATCCTACTGAACTTTTAGGGGGTATATTGAAAGAAAATCCTTTTTTGAATGAAACTGAAAGAAGGGAACAGTTTGTTTATGTATGTGCTACATCAAAGGTTCGAGTAAAGAGAAGAAAAATAAAAGAAATTAGTGGAAGAAATTTGGAAAATATAAATCAATGGATATCAGATAATTTATATCCTGGTGAGAAATATCCACAGAAAGAAGAAAAGGTTTCAAACACAAAATTTGCTGAAAAAAAACAATTAAATCAATCTGAGGATGTAATTACCAATAGTTTTGATAATGAAACAGATTTTAATGTAAAATCAAGGAATTCAGAACATCCGGTTCAAGGAAAACAAGAAGACAATCTAATCAGTGAGATGCATTTAAAAAGTGCAGTAGTTATCCAAAACAGTGAATGTTCTGAGAAAAACATTACTGACACTGTGATCCCTGACAAAAATGACTGTAATATTAACGATGAAATAGTGAAAATGAATGACACATCTTTTCTTAATTTGTTGAAATCAAAAACCAGTAAAACAGTTCAAAGTGATCATGAACAAGTTGTTGGTTCTTGTGACGAGGTCGTTCCTACTAGTGAGAACATTGCAGATATCGAATCAGTGAAAATTGAGGATATACCTTTAACTATGGCTCATCACCACTCAGAATCAAAATCATTGGAAGATATCGATCTAGATCTTAAAGCTTCAGATAGTGCTTTTACTGATGTTCTAGTTAAAGCTCTCAGAGAAAAACTTTGCGTGTGTTGTCAAGGTGTCTTGGTGGATGTTCTTAAACAAAGTTACTTTACACGATATCAGGAAATTTCTAAAATCAGTCTGACAGGAAATGAAAATAAATTGTCAGATTTGGCAACAAAAGAAAAGGTGCCATCCAACTTTCAAGACAAATTTCAGTTACCATTGAATGAACAAAGCAAAACGGATGGTAAAAAAATACTGAAAACACGAAAATTAGAAGTAGAGGACTTACTGTATGATAAGTCTAGCAAAAGTGAACACGATACTGCCCAGCGTAAAACAGGATGTCAGTCTGGAGATAAAAATGATCCACAGTTAGAATTAAGGAGAACTACATCACCTCAAAATTCAAAACGTAAGGAAAAGCAAATTATACTTGCTAAAAATGACAATTTTGTTGGATCAAATGGAAAGACAAGCCCACAGAAACAAAGCTTGGAAGTGAAAGTCAAAGGAAGGATAGTTACTTTGGATAGAAATAAAAAAGAGGGAAAAGTGTCTCCTAAATCAGAACAAAAAATTTCTCCAAAGCAAAATGTCTCTACAAAATCTGAACAAAGTCGTGGGTCTAAACCTGAAGTAAAGCTGTTATTCCAAAGTACAAAAAGTGACAAAAACAATGGTTCTTTTGAAAGTGAAAAAAAGGGAAAACAAAATGGCAGCTCAAAAACTGAAAATGAAAAAGAAGACAGTGATGAATATAAATTACCAACTTTGAAGGATAACCCTTTTATAAAAAGTGATAAGTTAAAGACAAACAACAAATCTGAAATTGTCACAAAATCATCAATGATAAAACGTAGTACAAGTCTGAACATTAATTCATCTAAACCGATTTTAACAAAACCAAAATCTGCGAAAGGCAGTGAAGAAGATTTAGTATCACCCACTTTTTCCTCAAAGAAAGAAATAAAATTAGAAACTGCAGTAAATGAACATCAACCAAATACCTTAGTAAAAACAGAAAGTGAAATGAATGGACATAAGAAAGTTACAACTGATTGTTCTAATGTTTCTGATACTGAAATTGTGACGGACAAAAACTGTAAAAGTAAAACAAAGATCTCACAAAAATCTGGCAACAAGCCAAGTATGTTTGATCATTTGAAATTTGCGAAGTCTGTGTGTGAAGTTCTTGGACCAAAAGACCTTACCCCAGAAATGAAAACTGAAACAAAGTCTCAAGAAAGTCTGAATGAAAACAATGAATGTGAGACAGTGTCAAAAAAGTCCAAAACACCGGCTAAGAAAATAAAATCCTCACCGAAAGGCGGTAAAAGAAAATAGCAATATTAACTGTGCTTCCTAATGCATCTAAACATAATGGAACTCTTATATTTTTTTTTTTTGCCTTCTTGCCTATAAGACTGTTATGCATGCATCTTGCCTGCATTTAGATGATAACAGTCTAGACTGCAATTAATTTTTGCCTACCTTATTTCTGCAGTTTGTGAGATTTCACTAATTATTTTTTTAAGATGTGATGCAGCTAGTTATTGCTTATTTTCCAATTTTAAAAGTTGTTGCTTTAACCTATACAAACACAGGTTATTAGCTTTCATTGTAACTTGTAAGTATTTTATGAATACATGTATATCAGTGTTTCTCTGTTGTTTTATTCAAGTCGTATGTAAAGAATTTACCATATATATTAAGTCTTAAGGAATTTTTTAAGCTACAGAATATTGTGTATAAATTGCATATGTAAATTCCAATGACCCCTGTTTGCAATACAATTACTAGTAGTAGTAAACAATCTAAAGACAACACTATTATACCCTGAAGTCACAGAAATCAGTATTTGTAGAGGTTGAATTTCATTGATCACCTTCATGTTTATTATATAAGGCCAGACTTTTTTTATTTCCTTTATTACATAATGTTTTCCAAAAAATAGGGGTCAGGAAAGGTGGGGGGGGGGGGGGGTTTGCTGTGGAGAGAAATAAAAATTGAAATAGATTTCAGCAATTTTATTTTTTATTTGTTTTTGCAGAAAATTAGGGTCGGCTGGTTTGTAAACCGGGAAATAAAAAACGTCTGGCCAAATAAGATAAGTGAGATGTGGTGGATGAATTTCCTAAAACAAAATACCTGATTTACATGATAATAGTCCAAACAAAGGAACAGAAATTTTATTGCTGTTTTTCATCGTAATGTCACAGTGAAGTCTTAAACATTGAGAAAGTATTTCCATTTGTTGTTTAATTATGGAATGTTATATTTGTTAATAGCATTTATTGACCATAGTTTTTTCATGACCAATTTATTGCATTGTTGGTGAGGAATGAAGATCAATGTTGAAAAGCACACATTTAGTCCTGTATGGTTTGTTTTGTTGTGTTTTAATCCACTTCCACCCCAGTTTATTATTTTTTGTTGGTTTTTATGGGAAGAGTTAGCCAGAACCACAACCTTCGGCAAGAAAACTGGCAGCAAGATCAGAGTTGAACACATTTCTTCATGATTTGGAATGAAAACTTCTAAAGTCAGTGTTAACATAATATTTATCATTAGTTGTTTAAAGGAACTACCTAGGCCACATGAGGACTCTAGAAGTTTTTATTTGACAATGTAAATGACTGGTATGTTATTAATGTACATCAATACCTTAGTTTATTTACTTCTGGTTTGACTTCAGTTCGGATATGTTTTGGTCCAAGACTGACATATCTGAAAAAACAGCCAATTTGTATGTTTTCTAATTTGGTTTACAGAGCTTCCACCATACATGAAATACTGGAGCATGAAAAGTTTACATGTTTTTTGTAAGATGTTGTCTTATTGGTGCATATTACATATCCTTTAATTTTCATATATCTCGAGTCCAAGTAATAATAATTTACAACAGAAACCCCATAAAAAAGTCACAGTTGTTACTCATATGAAATTGAAACATTTATTAAGTTTTAGAATTTCTAAAATTAATCTCATTCATAGCTCTATACTAAGATGTTTTTTTTTTGCTTAATCTTTTTAGACATTTAGGTTCTTGAATCTGGATTATTTTTATTTTTTTCCCAAATTTTTGGCCTGAAAACCATGGATGTGTTGTGTGAGAATCAGCACAGCATCACATAATGCTTACTTGCCACAAGATCCATTTCTCCGATAAATTCTTATATATATTTCAAAATATATATGGTATATTCTTTTCAAATTTTGCAGATTAGTTTACCTCTTAAGTTTTTATTATACGCTTGTCTTTGGAACATGTACTAAGGTATTCCACTATCCGTCTGCCCAACTGCACTATTTAAGAAATCTCAAGTTTCCCATGATCAGTTTTCCTAAAATTTTTACGCAATAACAGGATTGAACGAAGAAGGCTTTCTTTCAGTTTTAATGATTTTGATATATGTCATTCCAGAGTTAGGTAACTTTGATCGTCAAAAATTGATATGCAACTGAACATGCATGTCATTCGCCATTAGCACAGCAGGCTATTAACATTTATCATTGCATGGCTACAGCAGCTTATTTCTTTGTTCCACTCTGGACAGATACTAATATAATCAAATTCCTGTGCTGGTTTTTATTCTTTAACCCCTTCAACTGCACATCCGACATAAGACAGACACACACATGCCTTAGCTTTAAGCTATTATGTAAATTCCTCGTTTTATGTGTTGGTGATCTTCTACATTAAGTCATTATAACAAAACCACAGAACCTGATGAGAAGTTGTAGATTGTGTTTTAATTTTTTTTTATGTTGTTTCCCCAATAACTTGAAATCCTGTATCTGCCTCTAGGTCTAGTCGGTGTAATATAAAAGAAGAGATATGAGGATAGTTATTATATTTTGAGAGGTTACGGATTAAAATTGTAAACTACATGGGATGAATGTCATTGAGACAACAACACTTAAAAAACCAGAATCCAAAAAGTGCCAAAAAAAGTCAGCATACATTCTTTAACATGCATATACATATCACAGAATAAAAAACAAATTCTTGCTAAGATAACAGAGAATTTTACTGTATATTTCTAAAACAATACAATCTGTTATTGATATTAGGAAATGGGCCAGAACCAGCAGTGCATAACAATATCTGACATTACACCTTATACATGACACTATTAAACTTACCATAAAAATACATGTACATCAAAATTCCCTTTTAATGCAAATAAACAAGACTGCAAGAAAGGAAAATGCATAAAAACAACAAAAGATACAGAAAGAGCTCTTAAATCAGAAGTGAGTTGTCAGATTGACATCAAACTGGATTTGGATACCCATAAAACTGGTTTAACCCCACCACTCTTCAGTACCAAGTCAGTATATCCTGACTCTCTGTTGTGTTTGTGTTTATGTTTTGTGCTCTTTTATGTTATAATTTTGTGTCATGGCTTCTGTTGGTATGATGGCATTGATTACTTGGTTTGTATTGTTGTTGACCTTTCCTGTTATCCATTTTGTTAGCTCACCTGGCATCCATCATCCGTCGTCATAAAATTTCATTTAAAGATCTTCTCCTCTGAAACCACTGGGCAAATTGGAACAAAACATGGCAGCAATGGTCATTAAATGGTCCTCTTTCAGAATTATATTCGATGACCCTGCACCCTATCCAAGATGAACCAGAAAAGCCAACCATAATTTAACATAAGACCCTATGGGAAATTTAATTGAAGATCTTCGTCTGAAACTGCTTGGCCAATTGGAACAGAAGTTGACATGGTCCTTAGATGGTCCTCTTGCAGAATTGTATTCGATGAACCCACCCACCATCAAAGATGGCTGCCAGATTCGAACATAGTTTAACATAGGACCCCATAGAAAATTTACCTAAAGATATTCTGGTCTAAAACCACTTGCCCAATTGGAACAAAACTTGGCAGCAATGGTTCTTAGGTGGTCCTCTTTCAGAATTGTATCAATGAACTCCCTTACCATCCAAGATGGCCACCAGAGCTGAACATAGTTTAACATAGGACCCTATGGGAAAATTTATTTAAAGATCTGGTCTGAACCAGCAAAACTTGGAACCAATGGTGCTCTTTCAGAATTGTATCCGATGAGCCTGCCCACCATACAAGATGGTCGGCAGAGCTGAACATAGTTTAACATAGGACTTTATAGGAAATTTACTTAAAGATTCTTGTATGAAACCACAAAGCCAATTCAAACAAAACTTGGCATCAATTTTCCTTAGTCCTAATTCAGAATTGTATCCTATAACCCTGCCCGCCATCGTAGAGGGCAGACAGAGCCGACCATTTTTAACATAGGACCTCATGGGAGAGTTAACTGAAAGATCTTGTTTGAAACGAGTGAAGAATTTGGCAAAACCAGTGAGCCAATTGGAACTGGACAATAATGTTCCAGACTGCAAGTCAAGATGGACATAGTCAGAAATTAATTCTGCAAATGATTTCCAGGTGAGCGATACAGGCTCCTGGGAGCCTCTAGTTGTTTGGTTCCTTCATTAGTGTATTCGGGTGCCACCTGCCGATTTTGCCAAACAAATACAAATGTAACAGGATTTCTTGCCTTGAAAAATATGGTTAAAAAGGCCTTTTTATTATTGAATATTTGACATTTCTTTAAGTTGACATTATCCTTGTTGCCTGAAAGCCATATTCCCCAGTGTGCCCTTGAATTGTAGTGTAAAATTTTTGCCTTTCATAAAGATCGATCTTTTTCATAAATTCAACATCTTGATGATATGTTAGAAAGATTTTACATATATTATACATCTGTCAGTATATATCTATAATAGTTGTTTTTATATAATTCAAGATTTTAAATTTGTAATGCTTTCCAGTGTAAAAAAATACACTGAAACGTGATCAATATTCTGTGAACATCTTTTCTAAAATAATTGATCAATACAGTGATCTTTGTTGACATTTCTGATCATAGTTATGTCCCGCCAACAAAAGTTGGGGGAAATATAGATATTTGGTGTGTTGGTCTGTCTGTCCGTCAGGCTGCACTCCTCAGGTTAAGGTTTGCATTTAAGCTTTTTTTCTATGATGATGGGTTCCCATCTTTATGAAACTTATTAGACATTTACATCATGATATGAATTTTCTGAAATATATGCCATTTTAAGGTTTGGAATTTCACTGCGTTGAAAGGCTAGTGAATCCTCAGGTTAAGGTTTGCGTTGAAGCTTTTTTTCTATGAAGATTGTGTCACATCATCATTAAAGTTGATACACATGTACATCTAAATATAAACTTTCTAAAATTCATGCCTTTTTATGGTTTTGACTTAGGTTTCACAGTTCATTGAACATATGAAATGTAACGCTGCTGATTCAGATTTAGGTTCGCATTAAGGCTTATTTTCAGTTATTCTGTTTCAGTCAACAATTTTGCCATGTTTTCTGTGGCCTGAGCTTTGTAACAACTGGCAGAGAGCTTGGCTTTGGTTAAAACCCATCATTTACTTTTAAAGACAAGATTGTATTAAGTATACTTTTGGTCAAAGGTCAACAGTTTTATTGGGTCATAAATAAACAGCATAAGGAAAAGTAAATACAATTTTTGAATTGTTCATCATAGATATTTTTCTATACCTCAGATAAAATGAACACACCTGTAAGATTAAATTTAACAACATAGTGTTGTTGATAATCATCTTCCTACTTAAATTTTTAAATTTCAACTTTAAACACCCACTTACATTTTATGCTGTTTTGACAAAATTTAATAAGTTTTTTATACAAGATAAAATATAAACGATTCACTGATTTTAATTTGGTGAATGGTGAATGCAAACGACTTTTTATAGCCTGTTAAAGTTCTTTCATAAGTTTAATAAAGAGTACATTCTGACAATCTTGCATGATCTAGCAAAAATTGGGATCTCAGGTTTAAAAAAATTCGAGTAATCACCTCCTAAATTTACGATCGTCCTGATCTGTGTGCGTTAAGCCATAAATTTACTGTATTTAATTACATGAAATATAATTATGAAATACTGTCATACAAACGGAATACACAGTCTCAATACTAAAGTTAAAATGTATATTCATAGTAATATATGTTTTGGATGACATTCATTAATTTAAGGGGCCTCGGTGGCCAAGTGGTCTAGGTAGTTCGTCATGACTACTAATGATCACTAGCCTTTCAACGCAGAGGTTGTGAGTTCCATTCTCCTAAAAAAGGTTGCTGGTTCTCTCCGGGTACTCCGGCTTCCTCCGCCAATAAAAACTGACCGCGGCGAAATAGCCAATTGTGCTGAAAATGGCATAAAACCCCAACTAAACAAATAAACAAAATCATTGATTTACATAAACAATACCGGTAAAACCCAATGAAAGTTCAACAGTTAACACCATCCCATCCAAGTGACAGACCCTCAGATGAAAACAAAATAAGAGAGCACAAAACACAAACATGGAAACAAAAGAGTCGGGACTGTCTTACCTAGTAGTGGTGATGTTATACTGTTTTTATTGGTACTCAACCCTCTCCTTTATCTATCCTGACACTCTAGTATATAAAACACACTATAAAAGACTATACAATTTGATTACCAAAAAGGTGATGGCATGTCTATTCACAACATAAACAACAAAATGGGTAACAAGAAAGGTCAACAATGACATACCAATCAACTGATAGAACGCCGAACATAAAATAACATAAAAGAGTACAAAACGCAAACATGAACATGACAGAGAGTCAGGATAGTCAAACCAGTTTTATGGGCACCCAAACCTCCCCATTATCTATCCTGACACTCTGGTGTATAAAACACAATATAAAAACCAATACAGTATGATTACCATGTCAATTATGCTTCAAGTCTTGCATTTTGCAAAATCATGACAATTAGATTTGCAACATATAATCATGATCATTTTTTGCAGCATTAACCTTTTCATGTAAATTCAATAAACAGTCCCTAAAAAGGAAAGAATTTAGAAACTTATTCTATGTGTTGAACTTGCACATACATGTATGACATCGAGCTTTAGATTATATTATTGTAATATTTATTTTCTGTACTTCATTTCATGTTTTCTTAATCTTAATACATATATTTTCTTATTTATTATTCAAATACAGATGTAATTGATGATCTGAGTCCAGTAGAAGCAAATGATTTATTGGATGGTGATGAAGAGATTGCTCCACATAGAATTAACCTGATAAATTGGGATCCAGTATGTATATCAGATATTATTGCCATTCATGTCAAAATGTTACTGTGTTTCCCACATAGCTGAGCAACTGATTTCTTGCCGATTACTTGATGAAAAGCTCAGAACTGTTCATATATATGTCTTTAAAATTAACATGGTTTAAACTTTTGTAAATAAAATTTGTACATATATTGTAACATCACATTTGTTTTTGGTGACATCATGTTTGGCACAAAAAATCAATGAATTGCACACAAAAAAAATAAAAATTTGCTCTTGTAAAATATTTGAGCATTAAAGCAGTGGATAAGACAATAATTTATTATTATTATTTGAAACAAAAGCTAGTATAATATTTTTTTCTTTCATTTTAAAGAAATATTGAAGATATTCTCCCAAAAAACTACTTGCACTGAAAATGGAGACACATGGTACATTGGTTTTTTGTATCTGCTTGTAAGCAAACCTGGCCCAAAGCGCTATTTGAGCTATTGGCATCTATTTGTGTCCTATGGCATGGTGTCTATAAAAATCCTCATTTTATTCCGATGGGATGAAAAACATGGCCACCAGAGGTATTTCTTGATTCTGATTGGTCAAATTTTCAAATCCTTCTAAAACAATGCCAAACTTTATAGGAATGATGATTGGTAGACCCCCTACAAAATTCTTTATTAAGTGTTGATCACATGGCATACCTGGTGGCTATGATGGCACATAGGTTTATATTGAAGCTACGGGGAATCACAGTTTCATCACCTCTTCTGAAACTAAATGTTCTTGTTCTCTGTCAGTTAAAAAAAATAGATTGTATCTTAATATTTTTATGCCATGCCACGAATGTCCCGATTCGGTTAAGTTTTGCCTTTAGCTCCATTTCTCAGAAACCTATACAGTGGAACCCCCGAAAACCGGCCCCTCTGAAAACCGGATTCCTCTGAAAACCGAATTTTTACTTTCGGTCCGAAATTTTTGCCTATTTCTTCAAGTAAAAAAATCGGTGATTGACATCATTAAACTAAATAACCATTTTAAAAAAAAAGTGTGAAAGTCGTTAATCAAACAATAATCAGGCATCGATAAAAACGTCGGATTGAAATTAAAAACAATTAATTGTATTAAAATAATGTGTGCGTGGTACATGTACAAGCACTTGGCACAATTTTACAACATCGTTATAATACATTGTAATACACTTCCGGTTTCATTCTGCGGTTCAGATATGTCTTTTCCGGAACCTCCTAAAACCGGACCCTCTGAAAACCGGCCGATTTCTCCGGTCCCACAGCTGTTCGGTTTACAGAGGTTCCACTGTAGTAATATATCAATGATATTTCACCACTACAGTCCTCTTGTATAGTACAATGCAGTTAAGCAACACTTGGGTCACTATGACCTACATTTCATGGAACTAGGCATAATGTATCAATGAAACTTCATCAGTGGATGTGCCTTTGGTAGTACTGAGCAGTCATACAATATTTGGGTCATTATGACCTACATTTTATGCTTGAGCGACTCTGGTTAAGTTTTGCATTTAGGTTCATTTCTTTGGAACTAAGCATAGTGTATCAATGAAACTTCATCAGTGGATGTGCCTTGGTGGGACATCTGTGTCTTACAGACACAATTTCTAGTTTTTTTATTATAATATATCAAATAAATCTTAATGTCTTGATACGACAAAATTAAAGAGAAAATTGAATGAATAGTCATTTAACTTTACTAGAATCTGACAGTTGC
The DNA here is from genome assembly GCA_028015205.1 of Mytilisepta virgata. Classification (NCBI taxonomy): domain Eukaryota; kingdom Metazoa; phylum Mollusca; class Bivalvia; order Mytilida; family Mytilidae; genus Mytilisepta; species Mytilisepta virgata. Next base: position 93,374,483 of record CM051519.1, on the reverse strand, counting down.
ATGTGTAACCACATATTTTTTTTTATTATTACATGGGTTTTAAATGCCAAGTATAGATTGTGAGCATGGTTATGAAATACAGTTTGTGAGCATGGTTATGAAATACAGTTTATGATGCATTTCAAAATTGTAATTTTTTACTCAAACAGGGATGGGGGAAAATCAAGTTGGCTGTCACTCAGACAGTTTCTTGTCAATATATGATGTTTGCTATTTATTTTTTCAGACCAAGCTGCTGAAAGTAATGTATACAGTAAAGCTAAATAAGGATGTAAGTTATAATTTATATCATACTTATATTGCAAAGGAATAGAACCTTTAAAGTCCCAACCTCAGATATCCAAATTTTTGTCATAATTTTGTATAGTATAGGACTTTAACTAAATTACAATGTAAGTTTTGGTTATATTCATGTGGGAAATTTTACTATGCTGGAAATCATTATTGATGCCTTTGTTTTGTCTGAATAAATGACGTAAATTATTAAATAATTGAGAGAAATAATTTGTTATATACAGTAGGAGTTTGGTCGCTAGAACATCACATATACTGACAAAAACAATTCAAAGGATAAGGTAGTCGTGCAGTCAAAATTTATCAGAATAAAAATTCCAGTTAAGGGATATTAAACCAGGGTGTTCATGTTATATAGTCCTGGTAGAAATGTACCAGCCAGTTTTGACGCAGAACAGAAATGATGCATGAAGAACAATATATATTCTATCACACAAGAGATGACCTCACTATATTGTTAACATAACACTGAAGATCATTTATCCCTACAAAACAAATATGTATATATAAATAATTAATGAAATGGATATCAGAAAAGGTCAACAATTTAATATCAATCATAAATTCCATCCAACTAATATTTATAATTATTACATGACTATGGTGAAATACCGGGAAATGCCTGCCTAGTGAAATCAAATTCGATAATTCACCCATTTAAATCTCAAGTGATATTTCACTCTAGGAAGTGAAGCAACAATAAATGAAAAACAGCAATAAAAGGTTACCTTCTTTCTTATAGACAACAGAAGATATTTCTCATCAGTATGTTAACATGGAAGGATTGATGGAAAAACTACCAATGAACAAAAAGAAGGCAACACTGTTAAAAACATGGAAAAGAAGATTTTTCAGAGCAAAAGATGGATGGCTGCATTATTATGAGGTTGTTTATTGCTTTCATATATTAAAAAAAACAATTTGAAACTCCCATAAATCTCTTTATAGTTTACAAAAGCAAGATTTTGGTATTACATCTATATGTACTTCCTTCTTTGCTTGCCTTAGACAAGACACGCAACTTCTATTTTTATAGTTTAGCCAATACATGTACTGTTAAACTGGTTTTTATGAAAATTTACTCCCTTCCCTAATTTATTCGAAAAATCAAAATAACAACATGCTCAAAATCAGTGCATGTTCAATTGGGGTAAATTTTAAAGTTAATAAAACCTTTTTGATTGTTATTTGATAAAATAAGAAAATAAATAGTGCACCACATTTCATAGAAATTTATTAATTCATAAACTGTATTTATTTATGACACAATAAAGTAAATGATAAGCAGCCTCAATCTCAAATTAAAATCTATAAGTAGCACGTAGTCCATTTCATAGAGAAAATTAACAGGCTAATTAAGCACATTTTCCCTTCATGCAACAAAAACCATGTACTTAGGTGCACTATTCCACATTGAAATCTATTCACATGTAAATTTTCACGTCTAAATATGCAGCAGTTTTGCCAAATGACAGTGACAAATTTTTGACAGAAAACATGGTACGATTACAATACTTCACCTTTCCAAACACAGTTTAGAGGCGATTAAACAATGTGAAAAAAAATCAGTAATCTGGCAGAATTATTGTGCTATAATCAAAGGGGAATAACTGCAACTTGTTGATTTAGTATGTTGTAAAGTTTTTCTAAATGTTTGGCAAAATAAAGGTAAAAAACAGATATCAAAATCTGAAAAAAAATCATTAGCAGACTTGTCTTAACTCATTGTGCTATAATCAAAGGGGAATAACTGCGGCTTTTGTTACTAAGTATGTTGTTAACAGTAATAATTATCCATTCAGAATTTGATACATATATATATTTTTTTCATTAGTTTTTTGTACATTGAAATATTTCAACCTTTTGGAAGTGGAAGAAATAAATTCATTATGAGCCCATTTATTTCTGCACTAAATGATGTAAACGACTATGAGCACATATGTTTAACCCATTTATTTCTAACAATTGCATGCCAACGTTGACAACGTTTACCTAAACTATGTTTTCGCAAAATAGTCGTGTAACCCTTGAGCGTTTACTTTTGACAAATGTAAAGGTTCCATTTATTTGTAATTATGCACTGGATTGCATGTGAACTATATAAAACAGCAATGCACTGTTGTCCATTTGGCGCTATTTAAAACAAAAAATGTGCTTTTCTATTTCCAAGCTGTGGTCATTATGGGTTTATTAAACAATTTTTATTTCTGCAGTGGTAATCAACATTGATAAAATTTAGGTTAGAAATAAAGGCACTCTATACCAGACTTTAAAAGATATGAATACTTATATTTGTATATGAAATCAATTTGTTTTTCTTTATATATAGGGACTATCTGAGGATCAGGTATACATATGTTTTATTGAGGAACTGGTTTATTATTATCTTATATTTTATTTGCATTTTCCCTGGGAATTCATTATTATCTCACCTTACCTAAAAGCCTGGTCGTGTTGAATAAAGTCTTATACCTAAGTTTTTCTGTAATGTATATTATTATATGTTGTGTAATAAATACAATGCTATAAACAAAATGTTGTATTGATTTTGTTTTGTGACGTATTCGTAATATTGCATGTTTATTTTATGATATGTTAGGAGAATAGATTGCAATTTTTTTCCTCCTGACTTTTTTGTTTACTCTCTTTTTGAAAGTACTGAAATAGTGTTAATAATTGTAAACAAACTTTAGTGGTTGATCACACTTTAGACTTAGCACAAATCAGTACACATAGGGATGTTCATGTGACACTGTTTATAATTTGATTTGTGAATGTTCTTTTCATTTTCTTCTTTATTCTTTCGCAGGGAAAAGAAAAACAAATCTTTATTATCAATTCTGTGTAATTCTTTAAGTTCAAATAAATATGGTCTCCAATCTAAAAATTAAATGGTAAAATATGTATAAAAACAAATTTTTGTTAGTTTTTGTAAAAAGATTGTTCACTTACAGTATGATATTTGAATGCCTACGACAGATATTTAATATCTTAGTTTTATCTGTTTTACAGACCAGTAATAGAGAGAAACCTAGTGATAGTGTGCAGTTAATGGGTGGCAAAATAGAAGATTTGGGAAGCAGGGTTCTCGGTATAGATGATGGGGTAAGTTATATTTTGGATGCAGAGTTCTTGGTATACCGTACTTACTTTTTTTATTGGACACTAAAATACACATGTTTTTTAGGAGAATTAGAAAATCGTCGAAAAAATAGAGTTTTCGTATTTCTGTCCACATGGTTGTCATTTTTTGACTCCATATAATCGACCTGGTCAATGTACTTTAAGAATATGCAATCAAAATAATGGTTCATACTTGTGGTATTGTTATTTGATTTTGCTTTCATGATTTATCTTTTTGTACCTTCAAACTAAGTTAATTTAATGTTGAAGACAAGAACAGTAGCAAACTTCAAACAAACCACCATGTTGTTGACTAATATGTGAACATCTCGCAAATTATTTTTACAATCTGGATTTGGAGCATCTCACAAATGATTTTTAGAACACATGTTATGTTTGTAGTCTCATCGTCTTTGTAGAACATATTATAACTATTATTATTATGATTATTACAGTTTAATGTCTAATGAACAATGATAAGAGGATTTGTTTTGTAAAAACATTCATTTCATTTCAAATTTTTATAAATTTATTTCTCTGAGAAACGCGAATATGCAATTCCGTTCTGAACTCGTTTCGGATTTCTTTTCAAAAGTGAACTTCCAGGTAGGAACAATTCAATAAAATTGACATAAAAATTTATCTTGTTTCAGTCAAATTTATTGATAGATAGTTTAAATGGTTTAGAAAGATGAAATAAACACTTGATGAGGACTGAAAGTAAAATAAATAGCCTAAGAAATTAAAATTACTGACTGTCACCACCTGAGAACAATGATTGTAACTTTGACAATTTTGAAATCGTCGAAAAAATAGTTATCAAAAAATTCAATTTTACTTGAATTTTCAAAAGTTTGAATAATTAGACCATCCAATAATAAGGATTGTTACAGTAGATGATTGGGTAAGTTATGTTTGGGATGCAGCGTTCATGGTATATATAATGGGGTAAGTATGTTTGAAAAGCAAAGTACTTGGTATAGATGATAGAGTAAGTTCTGTTTGGGATGCCGAGGTTTTTGATATTGATTATGGGGTAAGTTGTTTTTGGCATGCAGAGTTCTTGGTATAGATGATGGTTTGCTGAGTTCTTGATATAGATAATGGGTAAATTGTGTCATGGAAGCAGAATTCTATGCACTGAAGAAGCGTAAATTGTTTTTTTTGTGAGCAGAGTTTTTGGTAAGGATGATGGGCAAGTTGTTTTTGGAAAGCATAGCTTTTTGTAATGAATACCGTTATGAGGAAAGTTGTATCAAGGTGGCAAAGCTAATAAACAATGACTGTAAATTATATTTCTTTTTGATGGAAAATAAGTTAAACATAGAATTCAAAGCTGAAATTAGGTTGATTCATCTGTCCTGTGTAGAAAATTACAGTGTGTATATAGCATCTATGAAAACATGTTCGGTATATAGTGTTTCCAAAGTTTGCCAATAATTACAGAGGTCCTCTTACATTACTCTCTATGGGACATCTGGGACATTTGAACTAATCACATGGTTAGTCATAGTCCTGATACCTTTATAATTTATTTCAGCTGACTTTCAATCCTCCTGTTTTTGTAAAACAATATTCATGTGCACACAAGTATGGGGTAGAAGACTAAAATGTTTATATTTATTACAGAGAGGTCGTTTCCTAATGGTAAGATGTCCGACAGAAAAGGAATATGGTCAGTGGAAATTAGCGCTAGAATCACAGACTGTCAGTAATGTAACTTATGTACGGCCTGCTTTATCATCTCCTCAACACCCTGAAAAGGTTAGAAAATATAGTTTATCTTATTTGTCCATGAGGAAAACTTTTATTTCAAATGTATGTTATATGTATGTGGGGATGGTTAGGTTGTCGAATTATATTTATAGCAGCAACTTCATTTAGCTATTATATACCTCTGTGGCTGAATATACTGAGTAGATAATTGCCGCAAACTGTGGCCAAATAGTGGATACTCTGTATTACTAATGATCAATAACCTGTCAATAAATATATTGTGAGCTCAAACCAAGCTCTTGGCGAGATGTTATTGACTTATATTTTCATTGACAATAATTGCTAGTTTTTCCTAAGAAAGTTTATGTTGATTTCAAGCTTTCTGTATCAATAGAACAAATTACCAGAGTATATTGGAAATGTATCTAATAGTTCATGTATATCCAGTTTTAAAGGTTCAAATGGGTTACCAGTAAACTCTATTTTCAGTCATCAAATGCACAATTGATGGCCCCAAATATTTAAATACAATACAGTTATCTCCTGATTTTTTAATCAGAATTATGTTTGTATTATTTTTTCAGAAAGTTATAATAATAGACATAGGAAGTGGAGGAATCAGAGCTGGTGTAATGGGTGCCCAGCGTAAGTCTATATCATCTTATCATTTCTATATTCAGTAACCTTATAAGAGTAGTTGTAGTTTCGAAAAATCGACTTTTAAAGCTCAAATCTACCTTCCATAGGGCCTGACATTGTGGCCTCATGGTTTGTTCTCATTTTTATTTATAAATAATGCAAAATTAGAGATATTTTATAATAAATGAATTAAATTTTTATACTTTACTATCTATAAATAATTATTATTGTTATTTTTAACATGCTTCCATCATGCATAACTCTGGTGTTTGTTTCAGCCTGTCTGCCACAGATGTTTTTCCCCAGTGTAGTAGCTCGTAACAAGACAACAAAAGAACTAGTCATCGGTACTGATGCATACAAACCAGAAATTAGAAAGGAATCGGTATTGGTTAAATTAGTAGAACCAAGCAACAAAGTTGATAAGGTATGAATATTCATTAATTTACATAATACATTGAATAATTTTCAGAGTATATAAACTTATTCATTAACAGCACTGTTCAGTCATCATATTGTTATCATAACTTTTGTTTGTTTTCATTATAAGCTCATCTGAAATTTTGTTATCACTTGGTGTCCATCTTTTAACTTTTCTTATTTTAATTGTCTCATCTGAAATTGGTAAAACTAACTTAAACCCAAATCCTGTGAAATAAGGTTGTTTTTCTCCATTTTCAGGGAAACCAAAGATAAATTTTCTCTATACTATAACATATAATGACAGAAATAGCTAATTCTTTCTTGGACTTTTTAATGAATTAATAAAAAAAAGCAACTCTAACTGAAACAGCTCTCCTAAAACTTTATATAAAATATCTGTGGAATGCTATCTCCAGATTTAATGCATTGGTCTGCAGTCTTCTTTAAAACTAAAAAAATTAACTGAAGTTTAATGAAATAATCCTTGAGTAGTGTCTTTTTCTTCCCTCCCCACCCTTCTGAATTAAGTAAATATCGGCTTAACAAGCCAAAATATTACATACACAAAGATGAATATTAAGATTAAGGGCTATATTAATATTCAAATTTCTGAGAGGCAATTCCATTAGGCTATATTTAAGTCCATGAGAGTCAATGAGAGTTATAGGTATATGTTAGCTTTAGTGCCATAAATAAGATCTTAAATTACATTTAGATGCAGAAGTCATATATAATTTGTGCATTATGAGAATGTTAAGTAAATAAATCATTTCAACAAGTAATTATTCACCATTTCATATAAATTGTGAACCTAAGATGCTTGTATTTTCAAATAGTTAAAATATGACATAAAAAGTCAAAATCAACCTCTAAATAGCAAAATATTCATTTAATATAAAGAGATAAAACACTTGAAGACTTATAATTATCTAGTATTACTGTTAAATTGAAGGTAAGCTTTATCAGAAATAAAATAAATGTACTATCACAACATACCCTAATTAGTGTATTTATATAAGGGATTAAAAGTGGGAGTATCAGGATGAAACCTTCTGCAATGTAATGAATAGACATAGTAATGATCTCCGTCAATCCATCCTTGGTTTTTAATGAAATCATCCTTGTCTGTTCACTGTGTAAATTTTGTCATATGACCACAGTTAGGGATTGCTGGTTGGTGATACAAGATGATTTAATCCTCTAGTTTGTTATAAAGTTTTCTCACATTTATAGCCAGTATAGTGTAATGTGCACATGTATTAAGTGTTGTAGTACACCATGTTATATTTATTTGACATGGCACTCATTATGTAGCTGTTTTTATTATAGGATCATATCAGGCCAGTAAGTTTTTCATTGCTTTATTCTTCTGCAGAAAAATTGGTAAAGGCCTTTCCCATCATGCATTTTATCATCTGCTTCCTATCCTGCACAAATTCTTTTTAAGTTGCATTCTACAGTTGAACTTCATTGGCCGGAACTGGGATCGCCCAAATACCACCAATGCCTAGAACTATTTTGAAAGTCCTATCAATTCTCCATTTATTTCCATGTTGAAAATGCTCTTATTTCTTGAACACTGATTTCTTGGAAAGTTTAACAATAAGTTTGGTCCTGACAATAATAAATTTGTGTTTTACCATGGAAAACATGAATACAGTCTTTAAATACTTACAGCATGGCACTGAAAATTTTCCATACTTGAACAAACTTCAGTAACTCAAACTACTGATAACTCAAACAAATTTTAATGGTCCTTTCGAGTTCAAGCCATCGAAGTTCTACTGTAGTTTCTTTTTTTATAAATATATTGTTTTGTTATGTTTTATGTGATCATTTATTTTGAGGAAGTTCTGTGAAAAGCATAGTTTTATTGAAATGACTATAACATTTTATACTTTCCAGAATTCTTTTATTAAAAAAATATCAAGATTTTTTTTGCAGCCTAGAATATTGTATAAGACACCTGCTTACTGTTGAAGGGTGTCTTATAGTAACCACCTTATCCATTCCTTTGGGATTCATTAAACAAGGCTCAATTTTATTTTTGAAGATGTTAAGATTTGTTGTATTATAGACCTTTAGTCATTATAATAAGACATATCCTCACATTTCCTATCAAAATGAAAGATTGCTTTGACAGAGGGCCATAATATTTTTAAACGTGAATTATTGTACTTTACTAGTTGATCTTAGTAATTATTATATTTTGTACTAAAACTGAAGATTGAGTTTACTGTTTGAATTACATATTCCACAATGAGGCCCTCAAAAGAGACGTATTGGCATGTATAATATGCACCCCACTCATCAAAAACGTATTTGAGGCTAAAAAAGTATGTGTAATATGCACCAGAAGACGGTAATCTTGATGAGTTCTTTTAGTAGTATGCCAACATGCTTTTTCTTTCTTTTACTGCATTAACAGGTATTCAAATTGCAAATTGTTCAGTTAATTTAGAAATATGAAATGAATTAAATTGACCATATTTTGTCCATCCAACACCAGAAAACATGCATGTTAGTCTGCACTCAATCCTTTGCAATATTTTACTGTAAATTCAGAAATTAACTTTAGTAGAATTCTGTGATAATATAATTCTAATTTTATCATTGTTAGCAAAAAACGTCAAGTATTATAATAATCATTCGGTTCACGTGGAAAACATTGGAGTAATTTCTGAATTAACAGTGACTTTTTAAAGCATAACTTACAAACAGTTACAAACCTAGATATGAAATGAATGATTGAATCCTTCTGCTCTGTTATTTAAAAGCTTAATTTGATTAGCTTTCTAGCCAAGATTGTGCTGTACTTTTGAGCAATTTCCTAGGTCTTCCAGACCTCACTTTAAACAGGTTTTCTTTTTAAATATGTTATATCTTAAATGAAATTCTGTTATAATTATTTTTAAGTGCCAAAAGCAACAATTGTAAATTACTAATACATGTTTTGTTGAAACAGTGTTTTTACATCATTTATTTCTAGAAAATGTTGTGTGTTCACGATACTGAAACTGATTTCATTGTTAAAAACTATAAAAATTTTGTACATTTCAGATGTCCTAAATATCAACATGGTTCAGACTTTTGGAAACAATATTTCTCCCACAATATCGCATATTTTTGTGAATTTTTTTACACACTACATGTAGAATGTTATGGGAATGGAGAAAATATAATTCGGCTTTATAAATAAAACAATAACTTATTAAGAATAAATGAAATAAAAATTACCATAACAGTTTTTTAGCTCACCTGGCCCGAAGGGCCAAGTGAGCTTTTCTCATCACTTGGCGTCCGTCGTCCGGCGTCGTCCGGCGTCGTCGTTAACATTTTACATTTTGAACTTCTTCTAGAGAACCACTGAATGGAATGAAACCAAACATGGCATGAATGTTCCTTATGAGGTGCTGACCAAGTGTTGTTACTTTGTAGCCGATCCATCATCCAAGATGGCCGCCAGCGGGGATCTTAGTTTAACATAGGACCCTAGGGGTAATGCATACAAATGACTTCTTTTAGAGAACCACTGAATGGAATGAAACTAAATCTGGCATGAATGAACCCTTATAAGGTGCTGACCAAGTGTTGTTACTTTGTAGCCGATCCATCATCCAAGATGGCCGCCAGAGGGGGACTTAGTTTAACATAGGACCCTATGGGAAATGCATACAAATGACTTCTTTTAGAGAACCGTTGAATGGAATGAAACCAAACATGGCATGAATGTTCCTTATGAGGTGCTGACCAAGTGTTGTTACTTTGTAGCCGATCCATAATCCAAGATGGCTGCCAGCGGGGGACTTAGTTTAACATAGAACCCTATGGGAAATGCATACAAATGACTTCTTTTAGTGACCCACTTAATGGAATGAAACCAAACATGGCATGAATATTCCTTATGAAGTGCTGACCAAGTGTTGTTACTTTGTAGCTGATCCATCATCCAAGATGGCCGCCAGCGGGGAACTTAGTTTAACATAGGACCCTATGTGAAATGCATACAAATGACTTCTTTTAGAGAACCACTGAATGGAATGAAACTAAATCTGGCATGAATGTTCCTTATGAGGTGCTGACCAAGTGTTGTTACTTTGTAGCCGATCCATCATCCAAGATGGCCGGCAGCGGGGGACTAAGTTTAACATCGGACCCTATGGGAAATGCATACAAATGACTTCTTTTAGAGAACCACTGAATGGAATGTAACAAAACGTAGCATGAATGTTCCTTATGAGGTGCTGACCAAGTGTTGTTACTTTGTTGCCGATCCATCTTCCAAGATGTTTAGAAGTCTATCAGAAAATTGTAAAAAAAATTCTGAATGGTCACAACTTGACCACATATTCAAAAATAATAATGATAAGATGTCTTCAGTAGCTATTGTAAGACTACACTAAGATGACCTGTTTTTAATTTTAAATACTGTGTCAAATTAAACCAATCTTGGTCTCAATCATTATATAATTTTACATAATTTCCAAAATCACATTAGATACAGGTGAGCGACACAGGCTCTTGAGAGCCTCTAGTATTGATATATTATATATATTTTTTTTTAGATATTCCAATAAAACAGTTGCAGTTAATATCTTACATAGAATAACTCATTTATAATTTTATATTTTCAGTTTGCCATAGATATGGATGTAATGACAGCAGTATTGGACTATATATTTAAAGGTCTAAATGTCGATCCGGTAAAATATTGGGTAAGTCCTGTTTTTTTTTTTTATTTGTGGAATTAATAATGACTGAACAACACAGGAATAGTGACTACCCTCACACTTTCTAAAGAAATTTGTCTCTGTCATACTTTCTACTGACATTAGGTCCTGAGACATTCGTTTTTATCCCTGCACGTTCTATAGAAAGTCTATATATAGTGTTGTTATCTCACACTGTCCTTTCTTTATACTTTCTTATGAAAACTTTTGATTTTGAGTTTCACTTTCTTTAAATAATGATTGCTTTGCTTACCACATGTAGATATGCATTAAAGTGATTTGGCTGAAATATCGCCCACTCTATTCAACATTATTTAATCAATCAGTCAATGAGGAAACTGGTCACTGGTTGAAGAGGGTCATACAAGGGGGATATGGTCACTGGTTGTATAGGGTCATACAGGGGGGATATGGTCACTGGTTGTACAGGGTTGTACAGGCGGGATATGCTCACTGGTTGTAGAGGGTCGTACAGGGGGGATATGGTCACTGGTTGTAGAGGGTCATGCAGGGGGGATATGCTCACTGGTTGTAGAAGATCGTACAGAGGGGGATATGGTCACTGGTTGTAGAGGGTCGTACAGAGGGGATATGGTCACTGGTTGTAGAGGGTCGTACAGGGGGGAATATGGTCACTGGTTGTAGAGGGTTGTACAGGGGGGATATGGTCACATGCGAACGAGAAATAAGGATGTATATCATTCATGATGAACGAAAAATCAAAAATTTGGACTGCACGTTGAATTATTCTCAGTTTGCACGAAACACTGTGAATGACCTATCAGCATGGTCGCACAGGAAATAAAAATTTCGAAAAACATTGCACGAAATTAACCCTGTACTGCCCTCATTTTAGAATTTAGTTATTCAGATTTGAAGATGTAAAAAACATCTTGTGAGTTATAATGATGAGTTGCAGCCATTTCATTATGGAAATCTCACTTTCCCTCTCTATATATATTTTTCTGCCATTTAGATTTGTTATTTATAGATTATGTTGAGTACTCCATACAAGTTAGGAGATTCACCAATGGGTAACCTTATGGAGATTTTAACAGATAAATTCCATACTAAGGGTGTCTGTATGGTAATGCAGTCATTATTAGCTCTGTATTCATACAATACAACATCAGGTATAATGGTGGATATAGGAGAAAGGATGGAGATTTTACCTATCTTTGATGGTTTGTTATTTTGATATACAAGTTTATATAAAAGAAATATATGCAAGTTATGTATCAACTTCCATTTAACCCAAACTTAAAAAAAAAACAAAATTATTTTCAAATGAAGAAATTTTGAATTACAGATAAAAACATTTCAAATTTTATGAATGAATAATACTTAAGATTAATTTATATCAAACCAGAGACTTTAAAATTGGTATTTGCTTCTTTTCTGGTAAGCACACAGCACTTGGGAGTAAGAGAAAAGACTGTTGGGCTGGAGAGTCAGGATATTGTTTGCTTGAGATATAACAAGTCTTCCTGAGGACTGTTATCTTATGAAGTAGCATGTTAAAAATCTGGCTCAGTGTGTCAGTCTAGTAAAAAGCAGGGTTCACATCAACATGTTTTCCTCTTGAAATACATCTAATAATTGCCTACAGACACTAATTACTGATCAATAAATAAATTGAATTATGTCGTCATCATGAATTTCAGGTTTTCAGGTTTTTACAAAAGAGCAAAGGTCTTTCAAAGATGAAAATAATCATGGAAAGAACACTTCTTTTGTATTTTCATGATCCAGAATGTATGATGTCCACATTCATCATTTTGTACACACAATTATTGAGTAATTAAAATTAATCAACAGTCAGGTGGTCAAATACATTTTTTTTAACAGAACAGAAAGTATAATACAAGTAAAAAAAAATTTATCACAAAATACCGAATGAATTTGATGCACTGTATGGCCATTTTGTTGAATGACAACTCATCAGCAATGAAACCAGTATCGCTAAACATTGCAAAAGAAATGAACAAAAGACTAAGTGTTTACCATGGGGGTTGCTATAGACATCAAAATGTATTTAAAGTTTAAATCAGTGTATGTTTTACAAAGGACTCATATATTTTATTTTATATTATTTTTTATTTAAAAAAAAAATTTTCAGGTGTATTGATCGAGGGAGGAGTGTCTCGTCAGGCTTATGGTGGCCAAAAAGTTGTCGACTCATTAAAATCTTCCTTGACTCAGCTTGATTACAATTTTCTTACTCCTGTTGATAAATTACTAGTCAGATATGTGATGGAACAATCTTGTTATGTCTGTGACAATTACAAAGAGGAAAAGAGCAAATGTGACCGAGATCCAGAAAGTTACCAAACCACAATTTATCTCAATAATTTTGATCTGCCAGAAGATGCTCACCTGTAAGTAAATATACCATAATTTCCAGAATTGCTTAGCAAGTGAAATATATTTCCTATGATTAGGTTCACAGGCCATGTGTTGGAAAAATTGGACAAGGTAAAGGGAAGTACCTCCTTATTTTACTGATTTTTTTATAGAACAATAAAACAAGTACGAGAAGTAAATGGTAACTTTTTCAAGACATGACCACTTGTATAGAGCTTATGTTTTATTTACTTTATAGAATCATAAAATTGTGTAAAAAATGGAATCTTTTGGAATATTAAAACATGGCAACAGTTTAAGCAAAGGACAACACTTAGTCAGGATTTTGAAGTCACAGTGAGGCCGTCAACACATACAAAAATATCACAATTGCAACTTCAATATGGCCTCTTGCAGTGGTTTGATCAGAATTTTTTTATTAAATTTATTGAAAATAAGACAGCTTTGATGATCTGTAGCATTTTATTGACTGTTACAGATAGTAGGAATTATTGATAAGCTTACAGGCTTTGTGTATATTCTCATGACACAATTTATTGATGTTTTTCAGGAGTGTCACTCATGATCTTAGCTGTTTTAACAGTACTGAAGGTTTCTTTAATGCAGACTTGTGGGGAATGGACTATCCTTGTGTACACAAACTGGTGTATAATGCTATCCAGTCATGTCCAATGGACAATAGGAAACATATGTATAGGTAACGAAAGGGCTCTACGTGTTATTTTGTGTATATCATTTGTACAAGCATATCAATAAAATTTTTTAAATATTTCATTAGATTGTCAAAAAGATAACAATATTAAAAAGTCAAATTTCACATCTTCAAAATCCTAGCATATTTTTCTGATATTTATTATTTCTGGACAAGACAAATTTCTGAGGCAGACCTTCAACAAAATACATGTATTGTAACATATATTGATTATGGCCGAGAAAAATTATTTTGGCATCAATATCTGAGGGTTGAAAACCTAACATTTTTATGCCCGTCCACGAATGTAGAAGGGGCATGTAGATTTACCCTTGAAGTCCATCCGGCTTGGTTAAGTTTTTGCCTTTCGGCCCATTTCTTAGAAACGCTTACATTATATAATGTAGTTCTCCAACAGTTGGGTCATAATGACCCACATTTCATGCATGAGTGACTAGGTTAAGTTTTTGTGTTGAGGTTCATTTCTCAGAAACCTACTGACACATATTATACCTACTCATTCATCTTATATAGTACAACAAAAGTCAGCAACATTTGAGTGACCTTGACCTATATTTTATGCTTGAGTGACTTTGGGAAAATTTTTGCATTTAGATGTATTATTAAAGAGCCTTGGTTAATTTGTTAATGCAGTTTCACAGTTAAAGTCATATCATGTTTGGGTCTTAGTCAGTAACAGAATTCAGTACCATGGAATCATTATTTTTAACAGAGGAAAAAGTTAATGTTAACAGGATATATTATGAAACATATATATTTAAAATTTTATTTTAGCTGTTAATAAATGAATAAACAAATTCTATATTTAACAGTTCTGTTTTTTTCCAGGGCTATATATCTAAGTGGAGGTGTTACTATGTTACCTGGATTTGCTGAGAGATTAGAAAAAGAATTAAAGAAATTAGCTCCTCCTACTGTTTTAATAGAGGTAAAAACTTTTTGTTTTATCAAAATTGTTTTAGCTTGGACATTTTTACTCATCATGCCAATATACAAAACAAGTTTTTAGTTTGACCAACTACAACAGATGTGCCACTGTTAATGACAAAAAACACATATTTGAAAATGTTCTAAGAATTTATCTAAAGTCTGCTTGGCCATAAATTTCCAGTTGAAACCAATTGATTAATCAAGAATTTTTACAATTATTAAAAAAAAAAAGGAATAAAGGAGAGAAAAGAAATCTGAGCATGTTCCCACCCTTATTTTGAAAAAAATAGTTGGACAAGAATCTAGAAATTAATCTTTTTTTATAGTCTAAGATTGTTCCCTAAAAGTTCATCATGATTTTGATTAATGATCTATGCTAAAATGGCTGTGTAAACTCTTATCAACTTTTCTTCTCTCATTTTAGTTTATTTATAAATTTTTGAAAATAAAAATTGATTTACAAAATTCTACATATTTCATTGCAGGTTCATTGTTCTCCACAGAGATACCACAGTGCCTTTATTGGAGCAGGAACATTGTTATCTAATGTTCAAATTAACGAACAAGTTTTCATATCAGCAGATGAATGGAAAAGAGATGGAGCAAAAGCATTCAGGAAGTGGAAAGGGCCATCGTAGCAATGTCAAGCGATTCATTGTACATGTATTCAGTGTTGTGATTTAAATTGCCTTATAAATCATTCCTATTTCTATGATCTGTATCAGAGAATGTCATTACTGTTGAAATCTTCCACGTTTAACAGTGTAGACTTGAAGAAAAGAAATTGTAGCCAGTTTGTATAAAAATTCTCAGGAAAACATATCATCTGACGAAACAAGCTATCATGAAATTAAGAACTTTTAATCATTGCTCATATAAAGAGTTTAAAATTAATATATAACATGTAAATCTTTTTAAATCTATGTTAACAATAGTTTACAATATACATTCCACAAATTGTTTTAGATAAAATGTTACATTATATTGTATATTTTTAAAATCTTTTTGTCTACATTCCAAATAAGGAAAAATAATTATGTGTATTATACATATCAATAAAACAAGGTTAATGATGGATATATTAAAATCATTTGTCATTTTTATACGACCGCAAAATTTTTGCGGTCGTATATTGGTATGACGTTGGCGTCGTCGTCGTCGTCGTCGTCGTCCGTCGGAGTCTGTAGACATTTGGTTTTCGCACTATAACTTTAGTATAAGTTAATAGAAATCTATGAAATTTAAACACAAGGTTTATGACCACAAAAGGAAGGTTGGGATTGATTTTGGGAGTTTTGGTCCCAACAGTTTAAGAATTAGGGGCCAAAAAAGGGCCCAATAAGCATTTTTCTTGGTTTTCGCACAATAACTCTAGTATAAGTAAATAGAAATCTATGAAATTTTAACACAAGGTTTATGACCATTTTTTGGAGTTTTGATCCCAACAGTTTAGGAATTAGGGGCTAAAAAAGGGCCCAAATAAGCATTTTTCTTGGTTTTTGCACAATAACTTTAGTATAAGTAAATAGAAATGTATGATATTATCTTGGTGGGCTAAGGGAGGTAATCCAAACACATTTAATTTTTTTCTCATTTCATATTTCATAAATTAAAAAGGAAATTTCAAATTTCTTTTAGCAAAAAAAGGGGGGTTACAATAAATTTTATTGTTTTTTGGTTTTTTTTTTTGGGAGGGGGGGGGGGGTCAATGTGCAACTTCATAGTGTATTGCACAAAAGCTAAAAAAGGGGTAAATTATTTATTTTTTTTTGGGGGGGGGGGGGAATTTTCAATTGCACAGTATTGCACAATAGCAAGAAATCTTCAATTGCACAGTATTGCGCAATAGCAAGAAATTGATATGTGTGCCCAATTTTAAATTTTAAATTGGTTATTTCTGATTTATATATAAAAACAAATAATACTGATATTGTTTGAATAGGTAAATTAAAAAATTTTAAGTTCTTAGACCACATTAATTCTGTGTCAGAAACCTATGCTGTGTCAAATATTTATTCACAATCCAAATTCAGTCTCGTTGGGGGGGTTGTCAGGTCATAATACGGAAAGCCTGACCGCGGACCATAGTGGGTAACGTGTTTGGAGAATGCCACACTCCCTGCACGCTAAAGACCCCTTCTGTAGTTTTCGAAAAAGAGTAGGCTGATGGCCGCTACAGGAGGCTAAATTATCCGACCCTACCCAACCATCCTCCTTTTACAGTGGCAGTCAAAATTGGTTCCCCTTTGTGTCCCATCCCACCCCTAATTGAATTGTTTGATAAATTGAACTGGTTCTCGTCATGAAGATGCATGAAATATTTGCCACTGGACGTTAAGCAACAATCAATCAATCAACCAAATTCAGTGCTGTATCAAGCTTGAATGTTGTGTCCATACTTGCCCCAACTGTTCAGGGTTCGACCTCTGCGGTCGTATCAAGATGCGCCCAGCGGAGCATTTTATTAAAATATGTACAAATGTTAATTTTAATTGATTATTTATTGTTTATTTTCACTGTTCATTCCCTAACATTGTCTTATGCACAATTTTTTTACAGGGGTGGAAAGAAAATGTGCCAATGCACCTGTCATTCACGTAAATAATTTGGCCATCAACATCTTGTCACAGACATTGCCATAAGTAATTTAACCCATTTAAGGCAATATGATATAGCAGTAGGGGTAGGTAGTTAGATCGTGCTAGACATTGTGAAATCATAGTATCTCTCATGGAAAATCCTTATATCATCTTAAAAATAAGAAGGTTTTTTTTTAAACACCTCCATAACAAGCACATTGACCCCTAAATTTTACCTTCGGAAATAATCCATTAATTCAAGATTATTATACTAAAATCATGAGAAAAATTTAGCAGAGAATATTTTTTTCTTCATACATCTAAAGTATTAAAATGACCATCAATATTCTTTATGTGGAAAAAACTTTGATGATTTCCTAATTAGTTAATTGATATTTGCCACCAACTATTTATCAGAGATTTCCTAATTAGTTAATTGATATTTGCACCAACTATTTATAAGAGGTCATATCATTGTGAATGTATATATGAAAATTTTACAAAAAATGTTTGAAGTTATATTTTCTTGTTAGAAAGTTATACAGTCTTGAAATGTAAAAAATAAATGGTTTTTTGTTCAGATATCATCAACGTAAAATAACTTTTAAATAACAAACTTAGTCATGAATGTCTATTATGAAAAAGTTTACACAAACATTGACCTTGTGTTCAGATTTAAGGAAAAGTAATGGAACCTAACTGTATCAAATTTTGTTAAAATCTCAGATTTTGCATTTTATCTTGCCATTAAATTTTTATGAGGGAATGTCTATTTGTTCTTAAGAAGTAAGCAGTTAATGAATTGGGGCCTTCAATTTGTCTCTTTTTTTACCAGAGGGGACATATTTTTTTTGTGCTGTTTGTCCGTTGTCTCCAAATTTTACATAGGAATTAAATGAAATGTGACAGGCTTATTAAATTCTAACGTTTAGATGCACATGCCATACTTGATTTTTGAATCAATACAATATTTAAATGGGAGAATATTGTTTGTTTTTGAATATTCATCATTTTATAATTTATACAATATATATAACTTTATTGTCATTAAACATTAATAATACTGTTTGTGGCAAACACAATACAAAACATATATACACAAACACATAAAAGTACAAACTGTAGTATGAACAAAATGTTTTTATCTGTGCTTGTACATTGGTTTTGATCAAGTGCAGACTAATGCAATATTCAGATTCATCAGTATAAATGCTATTTTTTATTCATTTAAAAATGTCTAATTATTCATTCATCTCCATTAAAATATTTTAAATGATGTGCTTATTTAGAAACAAAAGTGCTACAGTTATTTTGCAAAATATTAAATATAGATGTTGTGAATTATGGTGGTTGAAAATGCATGTACTCGATTGTGGTGGTTGAAGATGCATGAGTACCAAGTTTTGTGATATTAGTGTTTTGTCTCATTAAAATTTAGAATTTAGTAGACCAACGCTGAGTTAAGATTGCTCCACAACAAAAACTAGAATTTAATTTTGCTTATTTATACATTTTTTTTTATGCTTACTACTTGTAAAGTTATGAAAACTATTATATTCAAGTGGTGTCTGCATGTTTCTGGGGGCTAAGACGGTATTCCATCTACAGTACATATACTATACTGAATATTTTATTAACCTAGAATAAAAAACTATGGCTTGGTATTTTATATAAATAAATGAAGATTAGCAATTTTTGCTATTGTCTCAACTTAATAAGTAATTTCCAATTTTTTGATGAATTAATAATGATTCAGTAATTAAGTAGTTCAATCTGAACTTCAGGACAACATATTTGTGTATAGAGTTGATAAAATTTGCCATTTTTTGCCAAACATACATACATATAATATTTATACATACAAGAGAATCATTGGTGACTTCCATACATAAAGTCTTAAAACTTTTAGTTAGAACCAAATGCACTAGTAGTATAAGGTTTCTGACTTGAGGTCTGAATATTCGCATTTTGTTTTTTTTATTAGTTCTGTTAGAAGTTGGTATATAGGTATATTAAAACATTTGGTCTAATGTTATACATGTTTTACCGTTATTACTGTAGATTGTGACACATACATTCTGGTCAGATTTAAATGTTATATTTAATAGTTTATTTTTATTTGTATACATATATTGAATTTATTATTTGTGCATACTTTTGATCTAAACAATAATTATTTTCCCAAGCTTGACATTAATGTTTTGCATATGCTTGGCCTATATCACATGGGTTAAAAGTTTGCACCATACGTAGTGTTCCATTTAAATCCATAGGTTTTAGTATATGAGTTAACTTTATTCATATAAAAATTATTATCACAGTATTTAGAAGCAAGTTGCCTTACGGCTGACTTCAAAATTGTTAAAATATATAATTTTGTGTGAAAAATTTAAGTTTTACTACAGGACCAATTTCATAATGAAATATATCAGTTCTATAAGATATTGATTTTTATGCATTAATCTCATACCTGGTAAAATTTATTTGCTTTTGGCACATTGATGAGTAAGGTAAAAAAAAATGATTTCAGGTTAACATATATTTGTATATGAGAAAATAAACCATACAGTACTGCAAGATAATATAAATAGTGAAAGGACAACACTTTTATTGTTGTTTCTCATTTAGAGGTCACTATAAGGTTTTCAGAAATAAGCCAAAAGCTGAAACTTTACAACAAAACAAAAAACATGGCCCAAATTTATTTTTTGGGATACAAAAGGCCAAAATGTGTCTGTTATGTAAATTCATAGGTGTTGGCATTGATATTGTACCACACCCTTCAGCACAACAGTAGAGCCTTCATGTAAGCCTTAGGTTCAACATTTGCTGAAGTGTTTTAGAGTATCAATGACAAAATCTTTGTATCACATTTATTTCTGCCATAATGAGCTTTCATATATGTTGTGAACTTGTATTGAGAAATTTTTACATTTTTAATGAACTTTTTTCCTAATGGTGGAACAGTATAAACTTGTATGCATAAAGCAATAAACCATCCACTGGATTGTAATCTGGTATTAATGTGTTGTTATTATTGTTATTATTTAAAGTCCAGGTTAGCTGTTCCATCACCTGCTATTCGTTGTTTTTTGTCGTCATCCGTCGTTGTATAATCTTATCCTCCCAAACCACTTGCCCAGTTGAAACCAAACTTTGCTACAATGGTTCTTAGGTGGACCTCTTTCAAAAGTATATCCTATGACCCGGACTCCCAACCAAGATGGCTACCATAGCCAAACTGGAAATTTCACATTCTATGATGTCTGAAATAATTTGATCAAGTTTGGCAGCAGTGATACTTATGTGGTCTTTCAAAATTGTATCTGATGAGGAAGATTACCAGTCATTCATAGTTTAACAAACTTGGCAGCATGAAGATACTCTTTCAAAAGTATATATTTAAAGGCCATTTCAAGTTGATTGATAGATTATCAATCCTGACCGCTCCTCGAAAATCAGTCTGCCCTATATTTTTAATCTTAAAGTGATTTTTGTATATTTATTTTAAGTCCATTTCTGGTATAATCTATGATTATTTTATGTAGGCTTTTTACTTGACGTTTGTCATTTAGTAAAGGGTAAACTTCATTAAATTAAAACACAAAATAGGAGTTGAAGCTATATGTATAGCATTGATTAGCAGTTGACCATTAAAAGATACTTATCTTAACAAAGTATGTTTCAAATTTTAACAAGATATATTGAGCACATCGAAGTCTACACAATTTTTAATTTACCCCAAAATTGTTAATTTTGTGATTTTTCGTGCACATTTGATTTTTTTACGGACAAGGCGACATAACTCCAGAACAACATCTGAATTTAATATGGTAACTGTATAGACATGATAGAGGAGCCTAAGGAAATTTCAGTCTAGTGAGTCTTTTTAGCAACGTCAAACTTTGATCACAGATACAAAGAACTTGGCAATATTTTGTAACCATTTTTCACCATTTTAGTAAGGATGATTTAAGTTTTTTTAGAATAATTATGAATATTTACCCTGGAAACAATAAGAAAAATGTGTTCATGTACTTATTAATAAAGTTTCGTTTTTTTAAGTAGAAAGGCTATTTTATGTCATCCATTTCTGGTCTACAAAAAATAAACGCTCTTTGCTCTCATAGGTGTAGTTGGCCAACAATATATGATACAAAAACAATATTTGACCTATACATCGACTCTGTGAGTGGCCAAATGAACCACAAGTCCTCTATTCCAGACTTGCTGACAACTCTGTGAGTGGCCAAATCAACCACAAGTCCTCTATTCCAGACTTGCAGACAACTCTGTGAGTGGCCAAATCAACCACAAGTCCTCTATTCCAGCTACACAGTTTGTTGAATAACCTGTCCTTCAGACTTAATAATAGGTTGTTCAGAAATTCCAGCTGTTGAGAAACCTGTCCATTAAACTCATTACACTGTTGACTAGAAATTCCAGCAGAAATCTCCTCTGAAACCACTTGAACAATTAGGACCAGACTATGATGGAATGGTCCTTTTGGTGGGGGGGGGGGGGGGGTCTTGGTATTCCTTGTAAATTAAGATTGGAGTCTGATGCACTTTGCCACAATTTGGATTGAGAATTGTTTGGAGTCGAATGCACATCACAACGAATTGGATTTAAACTCATAAGCTCACTGCTGACAGGCTAGGTATTATTAGAAGTTATGACAATTTACCTAGACCACTCATCCACTGTGGCCCTATGTAAATGGTAAATTACCAGCAAATTATGGAAAAAATTTAAAGTCATTACAAAAAATATATGCAAGAATTCATATTAGATATGTATCTCAGAGATTAAATTTATAATGATGATATATTTTAAGATTAAGAAATTGCCAGAGAATCACAGATTTCTGTAATTTTGAAGTAAAAACATGTTTTTAGAAATCTCTCAAAATGAAGATATTGGTTTTGCATGATATCAAAGTTGTCTCAAAAATACGTTTAAATTTTAGACTGGTTTTGAAGTTTAGAAATTCATTTGAACATTTTTATATTAATTTTTTTTTGGGGGTAGGGGGGAAGGGGAGGTGTTTTTGTTTATTCTTAGTTGACTAGAATATATCTGTTCAGAACAAGGTATTTCAAATCAACATTTTTCACAAATCACTTATATCAAAACTCTGAATTTGGCAAAGTTGTTCATGATTAATTGATTTATCTCCCTTTCACTACAAATTTGACTTGAGATGTAAATTTGATTGTGCAATGGAGTACCTGAGGGTACAAACAGCTCAGTTTCTAGTATTTTGAAATTCATACTTAAAATTACTATTTCAGTAAATTTTTCAACTAAGCCGATTCTGGGTTAGACATAGCTGTATCTGTAGAAGGTTATTTTGATATGACTGCTCTACATTTTAAACAAGTTTCCAACAAAGACGTTAATAAGCAAATTTTTTTCCACTTTTTTTTTTGCAATGGCAGCCATTTTTGGGTAGAAGGAAAAAGCTAAAAAAGAAATCAATCCCTATTGGCCTAACCTGATCTTTTAGTGAATTTATTGTTAAATTATTTCGTCATCTGCTGGAATTTTGGCAAGAGATAACTTGTAATAATAAAAAAAAAGACCTATAAAGAAAGGAAGTATTTTAAGAAATATAGAAAAGACCAAAAGAAATAAAATTAATACCAAGAGCTTGAAACACAAGATCTATTTAAATGGAAACCTGACTAAAACTTTAACCATCACACAATACATAGGCTTTTTACTTGACGTTTGTCATTTAGTGAAGGGTAAACTTCATTAAATTAGAACACAAAATAGGAGTTGAAGCTATATGTTTAGCATTGATTAGCAGTTGACCATTAAAAGATACTTATTTTAACAAAGTATGTTTCAAATTTTAACAAGAAATATTGAGCACATCGAAGTCTACACGATTTTTAATTTACCCAAAAATTGTTAATTTTGTGATTTTTCGTGCACATTTGATTTTTTTATGGACAAGGCGACATAACTCCAGAACAACATCTGACTTTAATACGGTAACAGTATAGACATGATAGAGGAGCCTAAGGAAATTTCAGTCTAGTGAGTCTTTTTAGCAACTTCAAACTTTGATCACAGATACAAAGAACTTGGCAATATTTTGTAACCATTTTTCACCATTTTCGTAAGGATGATTTAAGTTTTTTAGAATAATTATGAATATTTACCCTGGAAACAATAAGAAAAATGTGTTCATGTACTTACTAATAAAGTTTCATTTTTTTAAGTAGAAAGGCTACAATACAATTTGAAAAAAAATACCTAAATTGGATATAAATTACTACATGTATGAGAGATCACAATAAGTAAATAATTTGTTAATAGACCAAGGTTATTACATCGCTGACCTCAGGGACTGCAGTTGTAATGAAATAAAATTGACAGCATGCAATCTGTCAGTCAGCCTATGGTTTTCTTTGATGTTTATTTCACTAATATTATCTATTGTATCAGCCATTCAGCATCTCTTTGATGTTTGAAACTATGGATAAATATGAACTGATAAAAGACAAATGGTGATTATGATTGATAACAAATACACATTTTTGCATTGTTCTAACATGCCTTGTGGTCATTTATTATGATTAAAATGTTCTATTTTGTTAAAAGTTGTGTTGATTTGTCAGTTTACAATGTGTTCATTATTGACATGTAATTATAAAGTCTGCAACCTGTGAGTTCAATATAAAGCATAAATATATATGGAGAAAGGACTTGGTTCTTCTTATTGATTGTTTTCTATATGGGATACAATGTTTATTTAGAATATTTGTTGGGTTCATCAGCTATAATTTTATATCATACATTTTAATTTTAATATATATATTCCGGAATTCAATATTTAATTTAGGGATTCACAATTATCTGAAAATTTAATATCACAAAAATCAACTTGGTTATTTAATTTCAAATTAAAAAATGGCAAGTTTGTTAAATTAGAATTAATATATAGCAATAATCAATTTTCACAAGTTGTAAAACCGTGTTTGCATATTGTATGGCATCCATGGTGTACATATACAATACCAGGTATATTGTACATCGTCAGAAACTATAAAGGTTATTTTGTATACTCTTTACAAACAGGTAGAAATGCAAGATTTACCAAGCATTTTTGGTCTTATTTCAGGATAAAAAATCTAAGACAATATCATTAACAGGAAGTAGATATCCCACAGGTACCAAATTGGTATTAAACTTACAACTCACACCAGCTATGAATGATCTGTGGCATATACATAGTTGAATTTTTTTGCAACCAAAACATTTTGTGATTGAAGGATGGATGGACAGAGTTAAACAATTATTCTCCTTTGGATTATCTCACTGTCCTATGTGACAGCCTTACAATAAATATTATGTTGATTATGTTGTTTTACCTTTGGAGAATTGGCACATTGATACATACCTCTATCCTTTCACTTTCATATTAAGCACCTAACCTAAACAAAATATGAGGTCTTGGCCATCTGACCAGATATGGATACCAAACTATGAGCCAAGCACATCAATTATTGATATTCCATTCTGTTCTGGCAGTTACTGACTTCAGTAGGTAAATTTGACCCCAGCCACTATTGCATAAGAGATATATTTTCAGTCTGGTAATTGATACTGTCCTAAGTAAGTAATGAAGTTGCTAATTGATTGATGTTTGACCTTTCCTGTGTGTTAGTTTATTTGTTTAGGTTTAATACCACCATTGATAGAACTAGTTGAACATCATAAGCATTGGTTTTTATCACTGGAGGAAACCGGAATAAATTTGGGCAGGGAACTGACAATCAAAAACTTTGACAGCATTTGGGCTTGATCCCACAACCTCAATATTGACAGGTTGCAATCAGTAGCAGTTCCTTACACCAAGGTCCCTTTCCTCTTTTTAACATAAATCACCTACCCTCAGAAAATGAGGTTAAGATTACTCTCATTATTCTCATGGTTAAGATCAACAGCCTGAAATCGAGGGCAGTTTATGCATGAATCGAGTTTCTAGCTTCAATGGCAACACCGCTGCTGGTTGACTGTAAATTCCCGAGGGTATCATCCCCTTCCATAGTCATTGCTTTGACTATAACCCGATACTAGTATTTAGATACTTGTGTTTAAACTGCCTCGGGTAGAGTTTACCATAACTGAATTTTGGTTAAACTGTTTCTGTCTGTTTGGGTCTATTGCCCGTATGATCGCTGTTAATAGAGCACAACAGGTTTATGCTTCCAGAACACTTAATGTCACTCCTGGTTTTTAGTGGTTCACATTGCTAGTGCTTTATTTTCTGTGCTGTCTTGTTCTAATTCTGTTGGGTTTTGTTTTTAGTTATACATGTATCCTTGTGGTATTTGTTTGTTATGTTACAGT
Source organism: Mytilisepta virgata (assembly GCA_028015205.1). Lineage (NCBI taxonomy): Eukaryota > Metazoa > Mollusca > Bivalvia > Mytilida > Mytilidae > Mytilisepta > Mytilisepta virgata. The sequence continues at coordinate 93,348,606 of CM051519.1, read as the reverse complement.
CTCATGTGTTTGTCTTACCTATGGATTACGATCTTACATTCTGGTACTTTTCCCACTGTTTTGTCTCTTCTGTATTCTTTTGTGGATATTTGGTGATTATTTTTTGGCTTTCGAGAGTTTTGGCCATGAGCATACCAAATGATGGTCAATACGGAAATGTGTATTGCACAAGGAATTAATTTTTCTATGTAAATTTGTTGCTGACAAGACAAAAATGACAGCAAGGCGGGATGTATGAATTATCATCGATAAACAGAGACAAGAATACTATAAACTGTTCATTTATTCAATATCATTTATTTATTACTGACAATACAGTAATCTTAGCTGACAGCACAATGTTTGAGAATCACATATTACACCATTGAAACAGATAATCAACAGAAACATTTTGTCATTTCTGTGAAAGATTTAAGGCATACAGTATTTTCTGTGCTTTCTCTCTCTCACTTTCTGTAGATATTTATATGTGTGTAGGTAACAATGAAGAGGACTAGATCTACTATCAATGGTCATTCCAAACTGATTTTCACAGGGTTTTTATGGTTCCTAGAAAAAACTTCTCAGAAAAGTCAAATTTCACCACAAAAATAATGTTTTCCAAGTTTTTTCCATATTTATTTCACTCATTTCATTTTTCACATGTTCTTATTTTTTTGAAAACTGGACTAAAAGAGCCCTTGACTCCATAAAATTTGGGAATAAAAAGTCCATAAAAGTTCATTTTATTTAACTTCCCTTTGATTTAGCTGTAAGAGAGAAATTTGTATATTGTAACATTCACCACCAGATATTTAAAATGAAATTCTTTTTATTGCATATATGGACAGAAATTTGTCATTACTGAGAAAACAGTCACAGAATTTAAGTGTGCAGAATGAAATTTTGTGGTACAAAAAGTATGTGGAGTTTCAGTATGCTGTATAATTGTTTGAAAAGATAATGGTTCAAACTAACGTATAAAATTATTTCCATTTGTAAGTTATACATTAACATATTAAAAATAAAACAATTTTTAAATATTTTTGTTATCAAGGGGAGGTAATACTTAAAACAAAAGAAGAAACGTAGTAACCATTGAGATATACATATAATATAAATAAATAACAGTGACAGTACTATACAAGTCTATATTATCTTGCACTCTGACTCTCTCACTATATATAAATTTTTTTACATTGATAAATCACCACAGGGATCTGCCCAAAAATTTTGTATAGGGCTATCCAGTTAAAATACCTTAGAACGTCTTTAAAAATTAGAAAAAATATTTTCATCAAAAAATATATCTCAGTACATATTTCAATATTCAATGTATTGTGTAGTTAACTTTAACAAGACTTTTGAAACAAAATACTTGAAATTTACAACTTTACAAAATAGTTTTTTTTTTTACTTTTGTCCATAATGTACTTGTTTTCTGAATATGAGGCAGACATATATAATTAAATGAAAGAGAGCTTAGAGCTTACAATTTCCCCTCTCAGGGACATTTTAGACAATTCCAAAATTTAAGGTGTCTTCTTTAAACAGGATAGGGCTTTCTTTGCCAAAGGTACAAAAATTATCATGTGACTGGGAAATAACAAATATGGTCAATAACTTTCATATAAGACTCTGCTTCGCCTCATAAACATACAATATGACTTTTATTGACCAGATAATTTTTCCTTATAAAGACAACAACATTGTAAGTTACAATACTGTAATAAAATTTTAGTATTGTAGTAAACAAATTTCATTGCAATCTGGATCCCTGTTTTCCTTAATAAAGAAAGTACTAATAGTTATTACTGTTTTCATCACATAGTAATGACATCTGATTACCGACAGATTTTCTTAAGAATTCATTATATAATGATGTAACTTTTGTCATCACAGAACTTAACTACATCACTACCAGAAAACAATTAATACTTAATTATAATGGAGATTTAGATGACTAGAATAAATTTGTTTGTGTACAAAATGTTTCATATATTCTTCTTATTATACAGATATAAATACAAACAAAGTATTAATGCTTTTTATGATGAGTATTATCATCATTTCGAGGAGGTGGATTTCATTCAGAACGATTTCTTGAATATCCACACACATTTTCACTGGGTATAATAAAACTTCTCCAAAATTTACAAATACAATATTTTTCTACTAAATACATCATATAAAATAAGGCAATCCATATCACATTTGATTAGCACTGATTTTAGATGCGAAAATTCAAAGTTTTCACAAAAATACGGACCTTTTCACAATATTACAGACTTTTCATCACCATTCAATGTACATTTTAATACTCGTTACCAACATGAAAAAAAAATCACATATACATTTTACCCTCTGAAATACAACATTTCAATTCAAAAGAACTTCCAACATTGAATGACTTTTTCTTTGGGGAGGGAAGGGGTGGTTTAGGAACAAACATTTTTAACTGTATAACAAGCAAACTTTGAGTTAATTCACTTGGTGGATTTACAAACAGTTAAAGCACATTGTGTGTGTTTACATTACAGGCTTGTACTAATGCTCACCAAAAACCATGAACTAAAAACACCAATATTGTGAGACTGTCATACTACTGTGTTTGATATCTTATTTAAGAGATTTTTAACAAGATGAAGTTCTGCATCAAATAAAACTATCTGGGACCAGTGGTTTCAGAAAAAATTATCACAACCAGGTTTTGGTCAGCAGATTCATTTTTCCTGCATTTTTACTTAAAGCCAATAATTTACATAGATGGACTGTGGCAGCTATCTTGGTTGGCAAGAGAATCATTGGGAATGATTCTGAAAAGGGTTGTTTTGATATTTACTATTCTGGTTCAAAGTCATTTCAGCTCATTTAATTTTCCCTCAGATTCAAGATTTTAATTTTTGGCTGTGGCAGCCTTTTTGGTTTGTGGATCAAGTCATCAGTATCCATACTTTCAAAAAATGGAATCAAAATTCTATCCTCTCAAGCTAAACAGGTGTTTTGTTTTTTTTAACTACAGATAACAGACATTTAATGACAGACACAAAGTGATGACAATAGATCATATGGACCTTTAAGCCCAGTTGACAAGGCATACCATCACAACAAAGACATGATCACACATAATGTTCACCTATGTCTAACAAACTGTTACTTAGTCAGACTGTTGTCACCGATAACAACGGGTTGTAAGTCTTGCCTTCAGCATGTCGACTACCATGTGCAAGCATTTCCTGGATTGTTACAAAATCATCAAACACTTTTCTTCCTTTACTTTTCATCATTTTCCTATGACTCAGTTCTAAAATATTCACATCTTTCTTTTCTTCATGTTCTTTTAAGGTTTCCATTTTTGCCTTCATCATTAATTCCCGCTTCTTCTTGTGATCTCTCGATTTCTCCAGATGACGTTTTCTATCCTCTTTAGACCAATATCTTCCGTGTTTCATTTCACTCATAGCATCATCGTCAGTTGTCATGCCACATCTTTCCTCTGAAATCTTTTTTGCTCGTTCTTTCAACATTTTACTTCTAACGGGTCTTCTTGTAATATAACGTGAACCGTCAGGACGTCTTTTCACAACCCATTCCATTTGTCCGCTGTCGGGAGGTGTATAACTTGGAGATTGTTGATTATAATCTGTTTTATTTTGAACAGTTTCATTTTTGTTCTGCTGTACTGTAACAACACTACTATTAGAAGATGGTCGAGATGTGTTTCTACGATGACATTTCTGCTCTAACTGCTGTTGGAAAAGTTTTTGTTGAATTGCAATTGTATGTTGCAAGTTAGCTTCGTTTGTGTACATAACGTCCGCATACGTCATGTACAAATCCTGAAGAGATTCACCCATCATCTTTTGTTCTTTTGACAAATTTTTCTTTTCATTATTGTTTTTCATAGACAAATTATTCAGTTCTTCGTTTGAACTTTCTTTGGTCTGACATGGAGTCTGGGTCTGTTTTTCCGTGTCACTAGTGGATGCTAGTGGGGTTGTAGTTGTCGTCGAAGCCAAACATAACATCGAGTTCTTAAAACCTTTTTCACTATCATCAGAGACCTGATTCAATTCTAAAGTTAGAGGTGTACTACGACAGCTTTCTCCTGTATTGTATGCACTAGTTGTTGAAGCCTCAGAAAAAGCTTTCTGTTGCTTTTTAACAGGACTCTGATTCCAAGTGTCAGTAGAATTGTTTAATTGCACATTTTTGACATACTCCAATCGGGTTCCCATACGAGGAACAATGCGAGGACTACGAGAAGGCAATGTTTCATATATATGATTAAGACTAGAGTCCTCTCCTATATTACTGTCATACACATCTTGACATTCAATCTGAATATTTTCCATTTCACGGTTTACAAGTTCTATTTCCCTTTCCAAAATATTTTGGGAATTTTTACAGGACAAACCCTTTTTTGGAGAGTTATTTGTACTTCTATTTTCACATCTTTGAACAAGCACTTGTCGAAATTTATCACATTCGTCTTTGGAAATGTCATTTACATTTATTTCTTGATCGGTAATATCATGTGACATGAAACTTTCGTCACTATGGTGATATTCACCCCTTCCTTGACGAAATCTGGATGTTGCTGCTGGAGAGTTTGTACATTCTGTGTCAAATGCATCCTGAAAAAGAAAAAATAATATATGGTAAAATAACATAGTTTAAAATTACATCATTCGTATTTAAGCAATTCGACATTTTGACAATTTCATGGTTTACACAACAAAGCTGAACAAACAGCTGTCTGACAGCAAAGAAGATTTTCCTTCATCAAAGTCTGGAAGTGCAATGCCCATTAACCAATTCCCCCCCCCCCCCCCACCATACTTCATCGAATTAATAAGTACATTTTTTATGGTTAAAAAGTTAAATGTTTTTAGTTAATAGCTCATTTTACCAACCACAAGTCTAACTGTTAAAAAACAAGAGAATCTGCTACCAATTAAAGTTTTAGGATTTGAACATCAAAATCAAAATCTGTGAATACCCATTATAATTACTGCAAAAAATTTATTTCTAAATACTAATATGGCTACACTGTTTCAACAACTCCCACAGTACATCTAATATTACATAAATTTCCACAAGACAGAGCCTTAAACTCAAAAATTACAAAGGACAAACTTTTTACCATTTCATGATCAGCAAAAAAACTGACCAAACCATGATTTCCTTAAAATAGAAATGTTCTTTAATAGACCCCATTCAACTCTTTGTGTAACAGATACTAACATATAAGTTACTAAGTCTGTACCCCATTATATATGTCCGAGCTTTGTACAACAGAAGGCAGTGTTAGATTGATCAATTAAAATCAGATTAAAGTTTCGTATTATCTTTAGGATATTTAATATCATGCCCTACCCTGTGTCAAATTCCCCATGAAATCAAATATCATCATTTATTAAGTGTTATAATGATATTGTATGAAATCTGTTGGTAGAATGTGATTATGTTCAGTCAAAAACTTAACAGTCATCATAATTCAAATATAAAAAATGTCTAAGGATTTTAAAATAACTAAATGTATATCTTACAAATAGTGCTTTCCCCAGAAATGTGTGAAGGCATGGTAATTTTGTATTTTGAGGGCACTCAGTGGTTAAAAAAGTTTATATTGGGGGCACCCCAACTTGACATGAGGGCAGTATATTTATCAAAACCTGCAATAAACAGGCCCTAGTGTGATGGTATAAAAGTGTGCCAACACAACAGTGGTACATGATTAAATGCAAATCAGTTTCAAAAAGATAAGATTAAACTAAAAATTGAAAGTTAGGTTTGGCTACCTGGGGGCATATTGTAAAATTCATGATGAGGGCAGCATGGTGCTTAAAGATGGAGGCATGGTGCAGCGCCATGCTAAACTGGTCTAGGGAAACCTCTAACAAACCAATGAATGATATAGCACTGTGTGTATATTTACAGGTTCCAATCACAGTTTTGTCTTTAAATTAAGATTCAAGACATGGGTTATTTTTAAGATTTTGTTTTCAAATTTAGATTCAGAAAACTGAACACGGTTATTTTTATGCTAGATTTTTAAAATTAGTTTCTGAAATAAAACTTTAAAGACATATTTTACTCTTTACGTGACAGTCAGAATGAATGACTTTAAATATGAAGAAAAAATTCAAAATCCTTTATCTGAAGATTAAATATATTAAAACCTATTCAACATCTGTGTCACATTGATCCCTGTCATGAAAGTTATCCATATTATTTTTTCCTACCTATTACAAACAGAAAAACAATATCCTTGATGTATACCATGATTCTTAAGATTTTTTTGTTCTTCTGACGGGTGAAACTGGCAGTCCAATACAAATATACACAAGGAAAATTTCAAAAATTAGATAGATAAAAGTGATAACTATTAATTCTATTCATTTCCAACTGCCCACAAATAAAAACTGAATTGAGTGAAATTTTAGACTTTTCTTCTACCTCCGCTAACAAAGAGTTTTTGTAATCAAATTGAAACTAGATAATGGTTGTAATAATCTAAAGGTGTTTGAAAATGATGTAGAGTAATGCTCCATTACTCTTGGTCAGACAATAGACTACATTTTTCTGAATAAACAACCATTTTGTTTTTATTTGACCTTTAATGTTTGTCAACATTTCATTATATCTGCAGAGTGACGGCTGCAGTCTGGAGTCTGTCTCCATAGGATTTTGTAATAATATATTGTAGTTTTTACAGTTAATTACCGGGATCTGCCAGTAAGTTCTGGGTTAATGAAATGTTTGTTTAGTTAAACACTATTATTTGTCAAAAGACACTAATCATGAAATGGATTCTTGCATTTTGTATACTGAGGTTATTAATTAAAAGTCGTTCTTGTGATCTGGCAAAGACTAAGGGCACCCATTGAACTCTTGTGCACCGATAATTATGATGAATGAATAAATTCAGATTCCCATTTTCTAATTACTAGAAACATCTAATTACATGTACTTATTTTCATGAAAAAAAGAAAGCAATTAAAAAAGAATAAATACTTTCATTTAACTACTACAGCCCAAAACTTCAAAACTGAAGGAAGAAGTATCACACATGTACAAATAAAACAGGATGATTAGATACGGACTGGCCTATTGCTATATATGTACATATTATCAGGTTTTCTGCAAATGTATATCGTAAAATATCAGCCGCGAGACACAATGTGAAGCTTTTTCGGCGAGTGAGCGTAGCGAACGAGCTAAAAAGCTTCATATTGTGTCGAGCGGCTTATATTTTACAATATTTGTTTGAAGAAAACTTGATGATAAATTTATCGTATTGTTAACTAGCAATCTTAATGGAATTTCTCACTTTTCAATGGCCATCTGCCTGTAACCGGATGTTTTCCTGATATATTCGGGTCAACGTTGGGTCAAACATTATGACGTCGCTAATATATTCGGGTCAGCTCATATTAGGGTCGGGTCAACTCTTTACGACGTCACAGTGCCGAAATACGGGAAATTGTGAAGGCCTCAGCAGGTCGATATAGGCATGGGGAAATACGATAATTCTGTATAACCGTCACAAATTCAAACACTTGTTCCATTAACAAGGGCAATAACTCAAAGAGATAATCATTATCATATATTTCATTTTTAGATTCAACCCATGTTTTAGAAATTAGATAATTTCCTTGAATCATCCTTAACTTTCAGAAAAAAGTAAAATTTGATTTTTCTACATATTAAGGGAAGGACCTTAGTGCCCACTAATAACATTCCAAATGTAAATTAATCTGGTCAAGGCTTTCACATATTATCACACAGGAACCAAAATATAATTCTTTGATACCAATTTTGATACACAAGACGTGCACAGCTCATCGATTTATGAGTCATCAGTTATGCTCAATGCCTCAAATGTTGAAAACCAAAATAACAATCCAAACGGTTGAAGAGTAAATTCAAAATACCAAAATGATCAAAAGGGTTAAAGCCAAAATGACTGATGGCAAAATGAAACTTAAATGCTTAAATAAAAATTATCCCTAATTCAAAAGTAAACTTCTGAGACATGCTCATTGTAAATGTTATTCCTTTAATCTTTCATTTTACATAGTGCTCTACTAACTCTACATTAAATAATCATTTTGTTTACCCAAGAGAAAAATGAAGTATTTCTATAAATTAATCTTTTTTATCTTTGATTAATTTCTTATGTTCTTAACTTGCCTCCTAAGCATATGAATTTACATAATAATACTATACACTCCATAATATTGCCTTTAGCTTCATTTCTTCATGTGCTAACAGATGGCCTATAACTACAGTCCTTAACATGACAATGGGGAGAGTGTCACCGGGACATGATTGGGTGTTATGATATAAATGATTATGTCAACAGATAACAAGATTAAGTTGTAAAGAAAAAATTACTGTAATTTGTTCATAAGAAATTTTTATATCTAATTAACCATTTTCAAATCTTTCTGATTTACTTTATTATTTTAGAAAGCATACAGTGAAATTTGTCTGTTATTATTTTTAATCACATGTATGCAGTCTCACAGATGGAAACTCTGCTTGGGCTTTTCTTAAAAACAGATGCGATGCATTTTACTTCTGTAACTTTAAGATGATGTTAAGATGAAGAATTGCAATAAAACATTTACAGATTTCATGTCAAGAATTTAGCTCCCATATCCTTTTTAACCTGCTTCAATAAACTTATCTTTCATTTTACATAGTGCTCTACTAACTCTACATTAAATAATCATTTTGTTTACCCAAGAGAAAAATGGAGTATTTCTATAAATTAATCTTTTTTATCTTTGATTAATTTCAAAAAAAAAAATTAAGACTTAAAAAAAGCATGTCTTGTTCTGAAATTTCAAGAAAATTACCAGTTCAGAACTTTCATCATTCTTGGTACTCTCATCAGTTCTGCCAACACCACTGTCCTTCTCATGTTTATGGAGGGAATTCTCTGTAGTAGCTGTGTCAGTAGTACCACCTTCTTCATCAATTAAATGTCCCTAAAAAATAATAAAATACAATAATAACCTTACTGTTTTATAAAAGTTAGTGGTGAGTATTTTGAAGAAATCTTTCATCATTAGATATTGAAAAGGAGTCAACTTATAGACAGCAAAGTAGATTCTCCAATTATCCAGCCAGCTAAAAATGAATTCCATTTCTGAAGTGTATGTGACTGTTTTAACATAGGATTACTGAGCTAATAAAGAGCTGCATACAAGTTTAATAATTCAGAATATGACATGTTTCTTACAGAAGAAAAGCCACATTAATGCTGCATGATGAAAAAAATTGGTAATACATGGCTGTACATTTCATCAACAAAAATTATGTCTTACATTTGTCAAATCAGCCAAAAGGGACACAGAGTCTATCAGTGATTTAAAAATCTGAGGTCAGAAAAATGACTTCAATTTCTACTAACACCAACTTCTATCCAATTTCTGTTAATACTAACTTCATCAAAATACCTTTATATAGAAAATAAAATTTGGGAAATTGTCCCACCAATTGCCAACATATTCTAAATACATGTTTTCTTTAAGTTTCGGCTAGCTTCTATTCGTCTTTATACCTTTCTAATTATATATATATAACTTATTTTCACCGAGATTAATAATGAAATATCCTTTGATGTTAACACCCAATTACAAAGTGATCAAAAACTAATAATTACCTGAATAATTAAGTATTTCAAAAAATCGGAATAAAAAAGCATTTCCTCTTCATTTATGTAGAGAAATTAAATCCAGGGATTAAGAATCAAATCCAATTTAATAACTGAACAATCACATTACACCACAACAAAAGGCAGGCTAACAATCAAATGATCGTTTTCAAAAGGACTCAGACATTTTTCATCACTTCTTGCCTCCAGCACTCTATAGGTGACAATATGCTTTGTAATATCAAAATGTTAGGTCTTGACTTGAAGGTGTTTCAAAATAAGCAAGTTTAACCTATTAATTAACTGCCTTCCAGATAAATAAAAAAAAACCTGTCAGAATATTTATTTTGATTTTAAATCAATAAACATCAAACACAGAAATCAAAGTAAAGTACACAGGAACCAGACTCTTTGATGTTAGTAAAAGTACAAATATGAGCCTTTCACTTTATATTTTTCTTTTTTTTCACTTTCCTCACAAAAAAAACAGTTGAAAATATCCATAATAATTAAAATTGATCTATAAAAAAAGTGACATTTGGTGAGGTTTTATATTTCCAAGCCAAGTTGTGATAATTTTGATAATCTTTTTTTAATATCAACCCTGATGGAAAACAAAGAAAAAAAACTGGATTAAATTATTTTTTTATGTTTGTTGTGCTGCTCTGGGATTTTGTCCAATGGCCATTAAATGTCAGCACGTGTTCTGCTGGTATAATCTCAGAGTAATGAAATATTAAAAAGGACACACAATATTATTACTTCATATATTTCATTTAACACAAATTAATACACCATTCAATTTCTGCAAAACAAAAAGCATTTTTTTTATCTCCATTAAAACAATATCACTTTACTTTAACATAAACTTTTTTTTTAGAAAGTCACCATTTTAAATTACAGATAATGTCCCAAGCCAAGGCTATGTACTGTCAATGTTTGTCTGTTTTATCTGTATTGTTCTTTGTTTAAATGTTGTTTAGATTTTTTGCATATCTTTATGGAATTTTTGAAAGAGATGTTTTCAGGGGCCACTAAGTAGCTCAAAATTGACGGCTAAACACATCTAATACATATTTTGACCTATGCTTATATATATTTTGATGGGATTTTGTCTTGCTGACAATTTTTTGTCTTTGAAGGAATACATTTCAAGTGGTTTAATACTATATATCTTTAAACCCCTGCAAATAATTATATAATCCAACATTTGTCAAATAGAGTGGCACATGTATGTGTTATTAGTAAAGTTGTTCAAATAAGTACCATTTCAGTCAATAATAGAGGCCATCTTGATCTTCCTGTAGGCTTTCCAAATGAAGAACAACAATCAATTTCAACTGCACTATATTCCAGTATAACATGGGTTAAATTCTCATATAAGTAACCATTACATCTCTCTAATTATACCGAGTATAACATGGGTTAAATTCTCATATACAGTAACCACTACATCTCTCTTATTATACCGAGTATAACATGGGTTAAATTCTCATATACAGTAACCCCTATATCTCTCTATTTATTCTGAGTATAACATGGGTTAAATTCTCATATACGGTAATCCATACATCTCTCTATTTATACCAAGTATAACATGGGTTAAATTCTCATATACAGTAACTCCTTCATCTCTCTATTTATATGGCAAAAATTATTGAACCAACAAAATGCCAACATTTAAGATTATTCAACCAACAAAATGCCAACATTTAAGATTATTCAACCAACAAAATGCCAACATTTAAGAACTGATACATGATCAATGATTCTAAATTTATGCAACAGGCAAACAAAAATTTGTTTAATGGTGTTCCAGGAATATTTTAAATGTATTATGGCGGCAAGCTGTTACTTGTGGTAGTAGACAAAGCACGTAGCAGGTAGATGCTATGTTGATTTTATGCTGGTACTTTTATCTTGATGAATGGAAGTAGTATATGAACAGGGTACCAGAACAAAAATCTATATAGCGGTTACGGTATTGAATGCAGTCATTGTATCAGAGCATGTATATGTTTAAAAAGTAAACTGGCAATCCCTGCAAATTAAAACCAGAGTCATGAGTTGGGTTTGAAATCAAAACTTCATGTCTGTTCTGTTTTTGTTCTCAAAAGAACTTTGTATACAACACACGGCCACCAAATCCTCTGATTTCCTTCAAGAAAATTATCAAATGACTTATTTGTCATGGCTATTTTCAGCAAACTATTTCTTCCCCTCAAAATAAATGAATTTAGTCATTAAAATAAAATTTCTACTCATAAAAATTTGATTTTTATCTGATTTCTCCATTTTCATTTACCTGTAAAAGTTTAATGTCATTTTTATCTGAAATCAATTTAAATATGCATTCACTAGTAAAAATATCAAAACAATTCAACTAAATGATTTTTTAACTCATTAAGAATGTCTTTCATCTTGGCAAAAAAGCATCCTTAGTGTTTTACGATAATCATTTTCGATTAATTCAAGAAGTGCATTTAGATTAATTTTTTTGCATGTTACAATTAAACATTTGATAAAATCACATATCTGAATAATCAGGGTGAAAGGAATCATTGTTAAAATCTGCCATACTCGAACTCTGATAACGTCAAAAACACTTTAACACATTATCGCTGTACTTTTGGAACAATAAATCTAGTATTTGTGTATTCCAACAATTTAAAATAGCTCCACTAAACTATTTTTAAAACCTCATTTTTATTAAATGTAAAGCATATTTATAGAGAGTCTTTATTTTTTTTTAATTTCTGATAAGGTATCAGCACATTTACCAATTTTAATGTGCACTCAGTTTGTGTGTTAAAGATCAAAAGATTTTTTACAACAGGCATTTACAAGCTCTTGACAAAAATTATATCATTAACAATTAAATTTCAGCAATATCCAGATTCACTCAAGTAAAAAATATTTCACAATTAAACAAACTTTTGCATATAGACTAACTTAGGAATCTAGTTTATTGTAACAAAAAACCGAAGACGTTAATATGTTTGCACAAAGTACGGCTTCAATCAAGTAAGCTGCTGTCTTATACCCTGTTCACACCAATTTTTATCACGTATATATTCGGGAATATCAGTTCACATATAAATCATGTGTGGCGTGAATCTAGATTAATGGCACGATCAAACCAACACATGACGTGGTTTCATAATGCGATGATTCTGAATCAATACATTCTGGAATAAGTGTGAACGTCGTAATCTAGAATGATGCTATGCACAGGCTCCCAGGGATACAGCGGAAGGAAAACATTAGCACATGTTTCTTTCCCGAGTTGTTCTTTCACTACGGAATATCCAAACAATAAATACACTAATTAACATATGGGCAGACGAAAGAATACAAGATATGTTAGATTCTTCGTATCGCAATTCTGATGTTTTCCACAGTCTTGTAGAAGTGTCCATATCTCCTGATCTATTGTTCTGGCTGAATTTTCAAACTAAAACCCACCGGTGCCTCATTGTTGTCTGTTGCTGTTTTTTTCTTGAGTTTTATCATCCGCTTTTTCGATCTTTGATGTCTAATGGTGAAATTACATTTTAGCTTTTTAATTTTACTGTCATACCATTTTTGATATAAAAGTGAAGTAATATGGAATACTTGGAAAACGAAAGAGGGGTTTTCCGTCATCATTATCCTCATCCGAGAATTTCCTGCTGGTTTTTAATGAATGTGACATCATCGCGTATTATATCTGAACAGGAATTCTAGATGTATAACACATATTAAATTGATAGTGTGGACACAAAATACGTAAATGATTGTGCAATAACTAGGCGATAGATGATCACTTGATTAATCTAGATTAGAAATGTGGAATATATGTGAACAAGGTATTTAAATCTTGTTCTATGTATTTTTAGCAAAATTAACAAGTTTTGTGACATAAAATATAAAAATACAAAACAAATGAAATATATGCAGATACATAATAATGTTTTTTATAAGGATCACTGATATGTCCATTGCCAAATTTATAAACACTTGTGTGAGGATACTTTAAAATTAACTATGTTAAAATAAGGTATGGTTCATTGGGGTTTTATGCCACTTTTAATGTTACTGGCTATAACAGCAATTTTTTATTGGTGGATGAAGTCCGAGTACTGCAGAGAAAACCACAGACCTACTGCATGAAAAGATGAAGTTCTTGTTAATTAAGATTGGATTGGAATACATCTCATCACAAGTTGAATTCAAATTCACAACCTCAGTGTTAACAGGCTTGCTATCATTACTAGTATATACACTGTTTTGGTCAATATGGCATTTCACATTCCCAAATACCATTTTGCTTATTGTTTTGGCTTTATAAATATTTTTTGACTTTGCTCTATTTAAATGACAACATGTTGATTGCAACAAATATGGTAAAATAGATTGTTTATTCTATAAAGTGTTCATTTAAAAAAAAAATCCTAATTTAAATATGCTCCTTAAAAGATTTCAAAAAACATGTTTTTCAAAAATAAATAAAAAATGGTACACAGTAATACACAAAATGCATGCAAACATCTGGACAACACATCTGACATACCCTGGCCAACATGGATGCCATAATTTGCATATTGTCATGGTGATGTTTTTCCAAAAAATCCATTTGCAATCTATCCAAAACATTCTGATCATCTATAAAACCATCGTCCATCTGACAGAAGAGAAAAAAAGACACCTGAATTTTCTTATCAGTATTTGTGAACATTTGTAAAATAGAACACAGTTCTGAATTGTTTACCTTTTTCACTCATATTTACAAATACTCGGTGCTTTTCTGAACTTTGGGAAAGTCTGTATAATAACTTTTATTGATCGTCATATTACGACAATCAACATTACAATGCCTAATGTACAATTCATAATTCATGGTAACCATTTCCATTCCGTCATAAACCTAGTCAAGCAGCTTGCAACTTGTGGTATTTGGTGACCTCTCTTTCACTGAATAATTTGCATTGAAATTATTCTATGCAGAATGTAGCTTGAACATTATCAAATCTCAGAGAAACAGGTAAAACCTGCCAGTACTGTGCAGGGGAGAAAAGTTTTCCGAAATGGGAGGAAAAAAAAACGAAATTTTTCATAATTCTTCTAGAGTCCAGATTTATCAATACCGTATTTTCCTGCCTATAGGTTGAGACTTTTTTACTTTAAAATGACCATTTTACCATTATAAGTCTATGGAGAAAGTATCAATTAGACCTATAGTCCACATACACTTGTAGTCCAGAAAATACAGTAGTCCTTTTCTTTGATATTATTTGATAATTATCAACATTACCCATCTCATTATGATTTGTTTTGAGAAATCCTAGGACTTCAATTAAATTTTAACAGTAAACGAACTTTCATCAAAGAGTAAATACTTAATTAAAACACAAAACACTTCAGAGTATATATCATCCCTTTAGCAGCTCTGGAGATAAAGTTCCAAAAACTAATCTGCCAGCCGACACTTAATCATTAAATTCTTCTAAAAACATGCACTCTTTCTATCTACTTGATGTTTTAGAAATTGATGAAGTCGATTAGAGAATGCATTGAATTTTGAAGAGAGTTTATTCTGAGGGCAAACAAATACTTTTATCTTTTCAGTATCTACAATTAACTGTGGCTGTTTGAATAATGTTGCTTTAATTAATTCTAATGTACCAGTGTTGTAGCTTTGTGAACTGGTAAATAACAATTCAAATGAGCTGAAATCTTGTCAACAGGGAAGTAATAAACAAGTAGGCAGTATTCTTAATTCTAATAACAAAAGGTCAGAAATTATGATGTCAAGATGTAATATTTGACCTACTAATAAAATTTATCTAATTTCCTATAACATTTCTCAGTCTCTTTATTTTCCTTTCAATTTGGAAATCAACCATTAGTTTTTAGGGTACCGTCAGTAATCTTGTCATTTATTGTCAAACAATTTTTCTGTTCAACAGTGTTTCGGTCATATTAGATTTTCCAGAAATTTTCAACTTGAAAACCCATACGATAATTTTGTGAGTATAATCGTTGAATAACTGCCGTAAAATTTATTAAAAAAATCAGGATTTATTACCGTATCTCTTATTGCTTTGTTCTTATAGTTTTTATAGTTCGTTGATGCAATGAGGATGCATGTTTCTAAGTGCAGAAAATAACTAAGTTTCCCTCATAAAACAATAATTATCTTCCTTTGTTTGTACACATGAAATGATACATTGAGATAGTTATCTGTTTTCTCTTAAGAAAGTCGTGCATTTTCCTGTAATTATTTTTCTTATGTAAGAAGAAACTGGCAATCAGAGAGTTCAGGTGCTATATATAAATAATAAAATATCTTCACTTTTAGACAAGGGATATAACTCTTGTACATTTCATGATTATGTCCCATTATTTTTGCTGTTAAACTGACATTAAAAATGGTGTAGTCAATAATGTCACACAGGAAATTATGAACAAATTTTTTTTTAATCAACAGCCATGAATACAACCCATATGATTTTTAAGCCAATGCATATCATTTAATATCACTACTGAAAAGTTCCAGAACCTTATAAGGGAATCTTTAAGAAATTAATATTTAATTCAATAAAATTTTATAAACTTGTTCATTTTTCTTTCAAGTCAATAAATTATCTACATGTATAAATTTCCTTAACAGTAGAACTAGTACTCAGTCAACTTTGGTCCTTATCTGGTTACAAGTGGAGAATCGAGTTGTGTTGAAAAAGATCAAAGATAAAACATCTTATGTATTGTTTGGTATTGTTCTGTTATCAAATTAAAGCAGAAAATTGGAAAATTGAAATGAGAATTGTCAGCATAAAGATTTTAATCATGATAATTAAATTGTCTGGGATTTACAAAAGTTGCTGACTGTTGATTTTGCAGATTTTCCCTTTTTCTCTCCAATACATCAAATTGTCTAATGTTGCAGATTCAGACATTTATTTGTCAGTGTCAACAAATGTAATCTAATGTGCAATTTAGTATTTTCTGCAAAATAATTTTTTTTATATATAGCATAAAAATGTGACTCCTAATTGATGTGTCAATGTGTCCTCATACAAATACATCATTAAATTACATCAACCCCATAAATTAGTTTTATAAGTGATATCTTCAGACTCTATGTTTATAAATATCAACTTAAACCAATCTTTCCACAAGTATTTTGCCTTTTAAGTTTTTTCTTTTAATGTTATCATTGACAAAAGATAAACTGTCAACACATTTCCTGCTAGTAAAAAAATTGTCATGAAGTGCTGACAACTTACAGACTCCATGCCTAAACTTTAATCAATGTCACTGAGGAGTCAATAATTTGTTTAATTAGTGATAACATTCTCTTTGAAGTAAAA
Source organism: Mytilisepta virgata (assembly GCA_028015205.1). Taxonomy (NCBI): domain Eukaryota; kingdom Metazoa; phylum Mollusca; class Bivalvia; order Mytilida; family Mytilidae; genus Mytilisepta; species Mytilisepta virgata. Next base: position 93,331,605 of record CM051519.1, on the reverse strand, counting down.
TGACCCTATCAGGGTGGTCTAAATGTTTCATATTTATAAAGCTACAGCTGATAACATTTGCTTGAATGAGGTCACATGTTGAACAATATTCCTCTGTTTTATGTTTTTCATTGAATTAAAAAAAAAACCAAATGCTCGCATGAGCCTTTAATCTCTCTTGGTTCCCACTGTTATCTGTTATCCACTCTCCAAAAAAAAAAAAAAAAAAACTCCTATGGATGCTTGTTTGAATAAAACAAATGAACTTCATTCACTTAAATAACAAAATAACTTGCATTTATAGCGGTCAGTGTGTGCATTTATAGCGGTCAGTGTGCATTTATAGCGGTCATAGTCTACATTTATAGGTGCATACTGACCTTTAAGAAAAAGTTTTGTTCAATGTCGGAACCTATACTAAGGTCTAAAAAAGATTTGTTCTCCAAAAAGCTGAGTGTCTACACGATAAAAACAGTTGGAAATTCCTGTTAGGCTATAGGAGTATAATATAGAAAACTGAAAACAGTGCCTATTTTTAACTATGCTTGAGAGTTAGCTCCCCTACTAGTAATTACAGACAAACCATAAAATAAAGAACAATGACAGTGACATTTAGAATCTCAGGACAAATTTTGTGTGCATCCTTATAAGGGCATGTAGATCCATTTGGCTACCTGCCAAATTTAGAGAGTTAGAAGATACAGTAATCCTTGATAAACTTGTACCAATATTTTCTTCAAAATATTTAAACATAAGATTTGACATAGTTTTTCTCTACACAACAGCTGGATTTTTTTCTGCAAAAGTCAGAACATGTTTTGTAACCATCAACAGTTTATACATTATAAGACACTAGACCTCTTTTCTACATCTCATCCTTTGAAGTGTTTTTCATCTTTTGGATCAAAATAAACAATTCATCATTTACATTGAAACAGAAAATATACCTAACCCAGCAAAGATTAACAAACAACAAAAAACCAAAAGAAACTTGATAACCTTGATATTTACATCATAGTGGTTTGTAAACAATGCCAATAAACAAGCTAATGAGAGCAAAATGTAAACAATTATATTGGGCTCTTTGATTTCATATTTTTTGTAATAATTATCCCCATTAATTGTTATTAGCCTGTGATTGATGGGCGATTGTTTTTGGCACAGATTTTATAATTGTCTTTAAGATTATGGAATATAATAACAATCGGTCAGACATTAATGGGAAAAGAAAGCTTGTCTTTGTGACATGTAAGATTTTGTTTTTTGAAGCATAAATTCACTGCATTGTTGTGGGAAAACTGATATCCTTGTTATGCAGAAATTTATGTGATGTTTTTATTAATGCCAAAAATGTGACTGGATAAATATTGCAATAATTATATCCTCCCATTTTAATTCTGGATAATATTTAATTGCAGCATGTACAGGTATTGCATTAATAATTTACATTTGCATAACTGTTGATAATTAAAGAATCGTAATAATCAGTGGTTTCAATAATTTCAAACTTTAAGGTACCAGAAAAATTGTGAAACGTGTGCAGAGAAGCTCTATTACAAGATAAGTTACCTGAGTTGCTGGCCTTGCCAATAGTAATGATATTTCTGATGCTCTTTCTGAAAACAATTTTATGGCTTGGTCCCTACTGTGTATATCTATTCCATTTATCTACAAAAAAGTCAAATATTTATTATTTGAAAATTGACATTGAAAGACATTACAGTTAAAAATTAACTTTCAAACAATATGGGTAACAGTTCACTGGTGAAAAGAAGTACAATGTACCAGAACATATATGGACACTTTCCTCTAAAACATTTTCACTAGATTTTAGTTAGTAAAAAATACTAAGTACCAAAATAAATTTTCTGTTGTAAGTTGTTAAATATATAGTCATTCATATAAATCAGACTTCTTTTTTTTTGGTATGTCCCTTACACATTTTTTCTAACAAAGGGTATATTAAAATGATTGATAAATAACCAATAAAGCTTCCACTCATGAAATATAGAGTAAAGCAATAAATTTCTACTTTCTTCACATACTTTACTTTACAATTATTTTTAATGATTATTTAAAATTTTGAAGTGAAAGCTTTGTTTGACACAGAGAAATGTGGGTACATTTCTTTCTTTTCTTTGAAGCACTGATCATATAAAACCTATTTTTGTCAATCGCATGTTCACACCTCCGCTGTGGAGCTTTTGTTATACTTTTAATTCAGCCCAGAGTACTTATCCCTGCAAACACCGAGAAGATGGACAATTTCAATCTGGTAATCAATTAACTACTGCTAATGTATTTAATGACATGATTATGCAATTAAACTCCATAAACATATTGACAATTTCTATGAACACGAAGCAATAAATCCTCGACTAAATGAACAGGAAGTCAGCCAAAAAGATTAAATGAGTTTCTGAATAAGAACACATTTTGCCAAATGTAGCATCTTTTTATATTATTCCTGTTCATACTTTAATTTCATTCAAATTTTATTATATGGATTACTATAATGTTTTTTGCAACATCAATATAGTATAATGCATGAAATATTCAATAAATTTTTGGGAAAGGATTATTTTTTAAACGATATAACAACTAAAATGGATTTTATGTATAAATGAGAAATACCTCCTTAAATGGTTTTTTTAATGGGGTATTGTGTCACTGATGCATACATCATACACCCTTTCCATTTTCGTTCTTTTAGACAGCTGATGACATAATTAACAATACCCATTGCTAATAAACTCATTTTATCTAACAGCACTTAAAATCTGTAACTTCTATGAAAATAATACTATGCAAATTTTAAGCTTTACAATTATGTAATATGAAGCAGTGCACTGGGAATTAATTGGAACAAAAATTAGTAATAAATATTATTAAATGTTTATTAATTTGAAAAGAGGCATTTTGTTGTCTGAAAACTATGTTTTATTTATGAAAAGAGAGAAACAGGAGCTGATCAAAGTGTCTGTTTTTCTGCTGATTGGTTTTCTGGTATTAAATATTGAAATGACGTGTAATCTTGTTTAAACATTTACTTAATAACAGTCTGTTAAAATAAATCTGGTGAACAGTTTTATTAAAGGAAAAGAGACCACAACCATTAGTGGTCATAATAAATACTGGTTTGGTCGACAAGATTATTGCTTTCAATGACTTTGTTTGTGAGCAATTCATCAACAGTCTTAATCTTTCCTCGGTTCTTTTCCAACTCTGCATCCTGCTTTGTTTGTTAATAACATGATGTCATGACTCAATAAGATTGGATTGACTTTAGAATTAAATCCATTTTCTGTTATGAAAATTTGTGAAATATAGGAGTATCAGTGTTGGTCACTTCTGAATTTGAATATGCTATACAGAATTTTGGGTTAATGTTTTAACTTTCTTAATTTTTGGCATTGAGCACAATGGATGAGTCATAAATTGAAAAAAATGTGCACATCTTGTACATGAAAATTGGTATCATGGAATATTATCCTTGTTCATTCTTAAGGGACAGATGGATAGATTATTGTTTGGCATCCATAGACAATGATTACATGCATATCAGGACAAGAACATGTTGAAATTATATGAACATGAATATGAACCCTGCTTTGTACTAGACCTACATATTGAGCCAGTTTTTGAACGTGTAGCTCACAAATTAATAGTTTGAAGGAAGACATGTCACCCCACCATTTTCCTTTACCAATGAAAATACAATGGCACTAAGACATTACCTGCAGAATTTGATCCCCTTCTCGTATCCTACCATCTTCAGCAGATACACTACATGGTTCAACCTGTAAAAAGACAAACAATGTCAATAGTACACATACTGAAGGGATGGATTCTCCTGCCAAATGTCCCCTTTTTTAAAATTGTGGGAAAATGACCCCATTCAAATTATATGAACTATAAAACAGGTTTTTTTTGCCTGTGCTGGATAAAATGGATATGTCATCTTTCTAACTGTCCTAAGGTGGAGAAATTTCTTTCAGGTAATGCAAGGTTGATGGAATGAAATTGTTACCTGTGGGTATATATGTATATTCAAAATATCCATAAGCAAAGCTGAAAGTAACGCAATAACTGCAGTTCTGTTGTTGTTATGAGAAAAATCACAATGGGCGATAACTTAAAAGTGTGTTAGACAAATAAAAACCACATATAAAAGGAGAATATTAAAAATTCAGTGAAACCAAAGAAAACGATATAAAGGGGCATAACTTAAAGAGTGAATTCAGGCCAGAGAAAGCCACATAAATGAGGGAAAACTTCAAAAGTATGTGGGATAACTTGAATGTCAGTTAGTCAAATAAGCCAAACAATAAATGTTATCTTCAAGAAATCAGTTGCTCAGACAATTTTTTATGCACGAACTAAAAAATTGGACTGAGAAAGAGAAAACACATTTATACACATCTTTAAAATATTCTTTTTCAAACTTTTGTGGTGAACAGCAGAAACTCTCTAAAATACAGCATGTAAATAATATTACATCGAAAATAGAAATGAAATTATTTTACCAATTTTAATGGTTTCCAGAATATTTATCAACACAACAGGAATCATCTATGAGAATGTGTACTTTGAACCTTATCTGTGAGGCCAAATAAACAAAGCAGACCTCTATGTTGGTGCTGATAACTTTGTAAGACCAGTGAAATCAGTCAGAGACCTCAAAAACACATTAATCCTTTTTCAAACATCAAAAGAACAAAACAAAAAAACATCTGATTTGTTTTTATCAGATTCAAAGAATTAACAACTATAGACCACTTATCTGTCAAACAAGTAACATCTTTTATTTTACATGATAAATACATTGCTTTGAAGTTATTTTAGAATCTGCCAACTATTATAGAGATTTTAGACAGTAATCTACAAACCATTATCTTCAAAAAAAGAAACTGAAAATAAAATTTGAATCTAACTTTACAATCTATAATCCCACTTGAAGAAAGTTGTTTTTAGCCAAGCAATATGAAAATTATAGAGGATACAAGGAAAATAAATGGAAATGGTGAGCTGTTAAATTGACTGGGGGGCATAAAACGACTTATACAAAATACACAAGTTGGAAAAAACAAACAAAACAAAACCATAAAAAAAAACAACAAACAAAAGTTAAAGTCAAAATTGCCCAACTTTTCAACCAATATGGCCTTGAACATGAGCATGAAAAAAAATATATACTGACTCTTGGAAACCCAGAGCAAGGCTGAAAATTAAATTTAACTTCTACCTGTTTACTGCATAATAGAGAGACACCAACATCATCCTGCCATGGATTGATAATTAACTCAAATATGATTAATTTGAAAATATTTTAATATTACCAAATAAATTCACCAACAGTACTATGGTTTAGCAATTGGAACAATTTTGAACATGGGATGAGGTGCGAGATATTTTCTCACTTTTAGATTTTAATATTCTTATTCAAGTGTTGTTTTGACAAGGTTCCAATTTGTACACACACATAAAAGATGGAATAATATTCTATATAATAATTGTTACACCCAAATTGGTTTATAGTCTGAAATTCTGAACAAAGTGATTATATTTAAATGAGTGAAATTTTTAATTTAACTGTCTGAAATTTTCTTTTTGATAAAATTTTAAAATTATGTATGAAAATCTAAAAAAAAACCCAAAACAAACAAATTTTCAGTTTAAAAAAATTCATACTTACACATATACAATAGAGAAACATTTCCACTTAAAAACATATCAACCACAATTATCCAAACTCAAAAGTAAAAAGAAAGTACATCAACTAACTGACCAGTGGTCAGATGTTCTATTGGTATAAATATCAGTGACCAACAGCTGTTTATGGGGTCAGCTGATAAGTAGCTTTGAAACCAGCCAGCATGAGAGTGTGAGGATAAAAACCTTAGCATAATGACCTTATCTATTTCACAGTGTGAAAACTACATGTCAATATTAGATTAAGAGATAATTAACTACATGCTAATATCTAAACAAATAACTTATCAAAAATAGGGATTAAATATGTAGACTTCTCATGGATCCATCAGCTGAACAGGATTCAGGAACTTATCAAAACTAGGGATTAAATATGTAGACTTCAGCTGAACAGGATTCAGGAATTGGCTTCCATATTATAAAAAATGATTGTAAAGAAAGACAATCAATTATTAAAAGATGTTTTTAAAAAGATATAATTATGCTTTACCTTATTGTTAGGCAACCATTTTACAAAAATTCTTAAAATCTCATTAATTAACTTTATGAATGCCACAATAATTGTCCTTGATATATTTTTGAAATCCCAGTTTACCACTCAAACAAAAGGACAGATAGAAATTGTCAGTTATCTCTTTTTTCCATTGGATTATATTAATTCTGTCTCAAATTAATAAGAAGCTGTCTACAATTTTTACAATGGGGCCTCGGTGGCCGAGTGGTCTAGGTAGTTCGTCATGACTACTAATGATCACTAGCATGTCAACACTGAGGTTGTGAGTTCGAATCTCACCTGTGGGGGGGTGTGTTCAACTCCGATCTAAATTGACAAGGATTGCCAATTTTCCTACCGAAGGTCAGTGGTTCTCTCCGGGTACTCCAGCTTCCTCTACCAATAAAAACTGGCCGCTGCGAAATAGCCAAATGTGCTGAAAATGGCGTAAAACCCTCAACTCAACAATCTTTTTACAAGAATTTCATATTGACTAGTTGTTTGACCTTAAAAAACCAAATTTATACTTACTGTTCTCCCTTAAGATTAAAAAAAATATGATGGATTTAACAGTAGGTTCAGGAAAAACAGTAATGGCCCCTTTAGGAGGTAGAAATTCACCCTACAGGGATTTTCCCTGTCTGACATGCTTATTTTCACAAATTATCGAAGTCCTTCAGAAAAACTATACCCACTGACAAATCTACCTCAAAACAAGACCATTATTGTGTAATATGTTTGTTCCCTTACCTTATGAAAAAGTCAATTCATATGAAGAACTGTGTGAAATAGATACATTTTATTTATCAAAAGAGAAGTGTCTAACCTACTGAAAGATGTGAAATAAACATTATTTACTGTTATAGGTTAACAAAGGTCTTGTATGTTCAATACATCATGTCCCAGACTCAGTACTTAGATATTTCAATTTCAGCTACATATATTGATAATTTTTTTCTTGCTCGATTTATCAGCAATTTGGGTGGTTTAAGGTGATAAACAGCATTTTTAAAAAAAGAGATTTTGATTAAGATTTACGATCTTGGTTGAATACTATTGGATTCATTTAAACAGGACATTATACACCTGTTTATAAAAAAAAGAACATCTAAAATTTATTTATATAACTACCATCAAAAATTAACAATAACCGAAATTTTTCTCATGTTTATTTACATGACGGAATAACTTGTTTTTCCCATGAAGATAGTAATTGTTCATCTGTCTCCCAAAATCCTTTTATAATCTTTTGTTAAAAGGTCAAATTTTGAATAAAGCGCAAAAATTCCTATCAAATTTTTTGCTATCTAGAAGGCAGTCAATCACTTGAAATCATTTCCGTTCATTTACATTTCTTTCTAAAACTTTCTCCTTGTTTGAGATAAGTTATCAGCTGATCTTCTTGTTTTTCATCAGTAATTAATTCATTGAAACGAAATCCACCATGAAATGGACACTGACCTAAATGAAAGGTGAATAAAACTAACAAGCTCTATAAAAAATGCAATGTTATCTTTTAACTTTGAAGTTCAATGGGAATGGCTCTATCTCAATCAATAAATTTTTATACAGAACCCTCCTTTTTTTGTCCGGCAACTTTTTTCTTCAAGTAGGTATAAAAACTGATGACTTTAAGGGTTACAAAAATATCTCAATTTTCTTCAATTTACAAGCTCTGGAACCCATTCTTCCTTTTTTTACTAAAATTGTCCAAGTTTGTATATCCACCATAATGTACGACAGTTACATCATGTTTTTTTTTTCAATCAGGCTGCATACGTCCCCAAAATTTAGTCAATTCAAAAACATTCACCAACACACCAGGACATTGAGTATCATGAATCAATAATAGTTGTTTGTGAATGGTTTAAGAACCAGAAAAGTATAGGATATAAAGACCAGGGCTCCCTAGGGAGTGATGATAATTGGCTAATTAGCATGTAATTGTCAACAAAATCAGTATTTACATCAAGATGAGATAGTTAATAATATAAATGGTCAATATTATTGACTGATAATCAGGGATTACAGAAACTAGGGTTACATAAAACTCACAATAAAAAGAACAAAGGATTTCATTTAACCAACCAACCATGAGATTGTACTGTTAGATTGATTATCCGTTTCAAAACAATCACTTACAGTTTCTACCCAGAACAAAGGGATTGAAGGCCACCCAAAGGATTATGTGGCAGGGTATAAATTTCATTTTTGTTAGAAAAAACTTTTCTGATTCCATTTATATTTCAATATTGTCCACCCCCCACCCCCATCCCCCAAAGTTTTTCAGAAGTAATTAGTATTAGTTCATATCATCTATAATGCAGAAAGCATACAACTAAGTATGAAATAGATCCAGGTTGACTTAGGCAACCACCCCTTCCCTCATAAATAAGAAAAACTAAGGATTTGTGTCTTACTTTGACATTTTCAGGAAAATGATATGCCGGTTGACCAACCCCCACTTTCCCCGAATTTTATGTGGATGAATCCATCAAGTGAAATTGCCAAGTTTTTACCCTAATTTTCCTCTATATTGTATAAAGAATGGTATAATTACATACTTTTCCCATCACAAAGTATAAATTGTTAGAAGTTTCTTTCTGTGAGTATGAAGATATAAAGCTTTCAATCATCCACCTATATATATTCCTCCCCTAAGTATTCTTTTGACCATTAAGACATTTATGAAAGATAAAATCATATGCTTGAGTAGTTCTTTATGTTTTGTATCTGTTGACTCTGCATTTGTTGTATATATTGACATCCTGCATAATGATATCACCGACTCTCAGCAATCAATTTGACTCTGAATATGACTTTCAAATAAATTTGCTGTTTTGATTGCTTTTTTTTGTTTTTTGTTTTGGTTTTTTTTTAAACTTTGATGCAAACAATTCTACAATGATAAAATTTCACTTCCAGTTAATTTCAATTATTCCCTTTGTTCAGGATTGAGACAGAATTTGATTTTTCACCACTGCTAGGATAAATTAAAGGAACAATGTTTTGTGATAAATATGAAAAATGATTACAATTAATTCCTTTTCTACATTTCTAAGTTTTGCAGTTCCAACTTTTATATTTAATTTTTTGACGAGTTTTTTGTGATTTAAGTGAAAGCAGATTATAATATGGTTACTCTATAATGATAAACCAGAAATGACAAGTACCATCGCGTGCATTGTTCATTTATTTTGTATAACACAAAATATGAAACTTTTAAGATTAAGAGTAAGCATCCCAAAGAACTGAACATAGGGAAAACTAATTACATCTAATTGTTGTCAAAGAGTTACAGCCCCTACCATAAGGCAAGCAATTCATTGCCCAGAAACTTTAGAATATTGTTGATTTATCTAAATGATACAGCCTCTTTCTAAAAAAATGGAGGTGAACTCTACATCAGTTATCCCCCGATCCAAAAAGTCCTGTATTTGCCCTTGGTGTGATAAAAGTCATTAGAAGTGCATAAACTGTGTGACAACTAGAATTATCACAAGTATCAATTTGATGGGACTGCAGAATTTCTCTTTTTATTACCAATATTGAACAAAGAAACTTGCAATCCATCAGATAACCCCTTGGAGAGATATAATAGGAAATTATCATCTGATGATTTATTTCGAATACTTAGAAATTCTAACTGTCTGGCATTTCATATATCTATTGTATTAATATCTCATTTTCTAGACTTATGATGTAAAAATGAAAAATAAAGAATTTGACTAATGGTTTTAAACCTGAGCATACTTCAGTATTTATTGTAATAAAAAAATCACGCAGCATAATTTACTAAGAATATTTCAAATTTCAGACTCCGCTGGGAAAATATTAATAATAAATATTTTACATCATATTTATTATCATAAAATCACCTATTCACTACTAATGAGTAGAATTTTACTGCATCTTGTACTTTGCACATTTTTGTATTGTGAAAGAGGCTATGTAGGTTTTCATCTTTGAACTAAAGATTAAATAAAAAATAAAATAAAATAAAAGTAACATACTTTCTAGTGTAAATTATATTGGTCTACAATTATTTATATTTTTATTATTTAGATATAATTTTTTTCAGAATACATTTGAGTATAAGGGTCATGTCTATCATGATTTAATGGCTACTCTGATGTCCTATTGTGTGGTCTATTGATTCACAGCTATTTACATCCGGAGTTTATTTATTCCTCATGTCAGACAGGCTATTAAAATTCATTTTACTACCCATCTCTTTAACCTGACCGGTGTCAAATTAATGTGGCATCTAAACGAGGCAACACTTTTTGTGGCTCAGATGCCACTTCACTTGTCAAACATGCTGGCATGACTGTTTAATAGCTATTCTGACAAGCTTATTTGGTTCATGTGGCACCCTGATGTTACTAACGGTACTTTTAACAGCTCAATGAAATTTTGATTTGTCCAAAGCATATGGAAATGTATTAGAATGCTATGTGTTTATTTAACATGTGTTTCAGAATCTGACATGAAAATGTTTGACTGACATGACATATTTAAATACAAATCTATTTTACATACCATTTTTTGGCAAATATTTCTTAAATCTGCTTAAAATTTTTTAAAATGAGTTAAATTTTTTTTATGAAGACACTTGTGTCAAAACAATTTTTCTGGCATTTTTTACAGCTATAAAAACAAGGAATTTTTTTCTGATAAAAAAATTCAAGCCTTTAGTATCTGTTATGATCTAACTGTGATCCATTAGTCTCCTACTGGGAAAGTGATGCTAACAGAAGAAATACTGACAAAGAAAAATACAAAATGTACAAAATATATACATTAAACCCATTTTTAACAAATATATTTCTTTGATGATAAAAAATTAACTATAGCTTTTGTTTCTAACTGTTGTGGAAAATGCTTGATAAATGCAATGATAACAAATATTTTTTTGAAATTTGGCAGATTTTCTAAATTGGATATGTTTTTTTTTTTTCATGAAATACATATTTCCAAATTAGGGCCCCAGGAGGGCATATTACAGAACACATATAATTTTATACATTCACAATCATTGACAAATGGGAGACAACTCCCTCCTACAACACAGAACTCATATAGTTTTCAACACAATTAAATATGTACCAATATGCATGAACATCACTTATAAAAGCAAATAAAATGATTTACAGAACCTGCTCACGGTACACACACACCAAGGTGAGTAATATTACCAGTAAACACATAAATTTTGCAGTATACATATATAAATATATATATATATATTGCCAATGGCATAACAGTGACAAAAACTGCATGAAGCACCAAGAGTCAATGCTATAATGACCAGGTCATACTTGTACTTCATGCAGGAATGGCATATGTCATATCAATGGACAAAGTTTCTTATGTACTACAATTTTAGGGTGTAGTAAAGGATTACAAGGTGTTAATCTGCACACATATCGAAACATTCCAAAATTGCAAAAAACACCAAGAGACTATGCTTAAAGGATAAAATCCTACCTGTATTTTATGCAAAATTGGAATGCCACCTCAGACATGCATACAGATACAATCCAAACCAAGTATGACTACCACCCAGTATCATGTATAAATGTACAAATATATTTGAGTAATGAGGGATCTTCAGTATTCATCATCCAAATAAACTTATCTTTATTATTCAATGTGTGAAAATTTTTACAGGACTTTGTAATATTGTTTACTAACTTTTCCCTCTCAAGTAAGTGTTTACTACATTTCAACATATAATGAATTTCATCCTCTACCTCACCTAATGTGCACCGAGAACAAATTCTGTCTTACATAAAATCTGAGCAATAATTGTATACCATAAGATAAAAATAAAGCGTTTCCTTTCCTGGGATAAATACTAATATTTTTAGAATTCCACTTGTAACACTTTTTTTTAATCAAACAGATTTTTTAATCTCAGAAAAACCTGCTTAATATTTATTGGACAACTTAATCACCAAGTCATCTAAATCCATTAAAGAAAACATGGACCTTCTTTTGTTTGACATCTAGATCATACAGTGACCAGTTCGGTCCTTAATCTATAAAGGGTGTTGACCAAAGAAAATACACAATAGTTCAATTAACCTCTCCAGAGCCACTTCACCGAACATCTGTTTTATTTTCCATAATACTGGAAAACTTGACCATTGTTGTGGATAAATGGACAAAGCTAGTGGTTTTTACAAGTGTGAAGATGGCAGGATGATGTGTGTCAGATAACAAGTATGCACTTGACACACTTAATAAACCCTTTTGACAGTTTTTGACAATCCTGGTTAACACATAAGTGTTTGACATTTTGCAAAGAGGGTAAAATTAATTCAGATGGTAATCTACCAATTATCAAATACTTGCCCAGAATATCTCTTAAGAAAGAAATTGAGTAAGAATGTGGATTTACCTCACTTATAAATATATCGGTAACCTCATCTTCCAGAGAACCGTAACAAAGAGTTAGTCCAAGTTTCTCATTGGTCGACGATCGATGAAGAACTACTTCCTAAAAAAATAAAAAATATAATTTGATTTACTTTTCTATACACACTTTTATTTTTTTCTTTTATAAACTTCACAAACCTTTAATGTAGAAACTTTTATAAAATTATCAATTCAATCAATTTGACTCAAACTTGAATTCCAGTGAGATCTCATAAATATTTCACTATTCCCCTTAACTGACATAAATCTGAATTATTCATGTTACATAAGAACTAGAAATGTTGGGTGTTTAAGTGCCCAAGACAACTTGTCCATTGGCCCAAATATCCGTGCACCTGCAATTCATATACTGCAAAAGCAGATATTTTTGTTGGAGATTTCATTTTGTTTATTTCAAGGGTAGGTATAATCAACAAAAATTAATCCCCAATGAAATATGACACCTTGTTTAATCAATATTTGTTAAATATCCACCATATTTTATCTCCATGAGGTCAGTTTCAGAAAGGAATCCACAAAATTTTATCCCCCACGAAAATTTGTGATTTTACAAATCCATGAAATTTTAACCCCATGAAAATATATGATTTTACAACATCTGGCTTCAAAATAAGATCTATAGGCAATTTTTCTTTGGGAACCTAGGTAACTGTATATTCTACTCAAACTTTACATGCAGCATTTCCAGGTAAAAGGTACAGATGTGTTGCTTTTCTTTTTAAAAGTAAATATAACCCATCTGCTTTTTTTTTGTTAATGATGGTCAGCATACAAGGTTCTCTCAAGGACTTTAAATGACTTTCAAGATGAAATAGAACTGCTTCTGTGGTCTTGTGCTTACTGTTATGGGATGTACATTTTTTCCTATTCTCTATTCATTTAGTGTTGTGGTGTTATATCATACTATAATACAGCATGGATTGCCTTTCAACTTTAAAGTTACATCTATATAGTGGCAGTATGGTCTCGGTAATTCGTCCTAACTATAAAAATCACATGTCAAAAGTGAAGTAGTATGTTTGAATCCAACTTATGACAAGTTGTGTTTGGCTCAGATCTAAATTGACAAGGTTCAGTGATTCTCTCAGGGAACCATGGCTTCCTGCACCAATGAAAACTGGCACCCATTCTATAGCCAAATATGCTGAAGGTGGCATGAATCCTTAATGCATTTTTATTCTTTTAAGTAGACCTTTACGGATATAAAAACTAATGCTAAATACTGATACAGATTTAACCATGACAAAATACTTATACAGATTTATACAGATTTAACCATGACAAAATACTTATACAGATTTATACAGATTTAACCATGACAAAATACTTATACAGATTTAACCATGACAAAATACTGATACAGATTTAACCATGACAAAATACTTATACAGATTTAACCATGACAAAATACTTATACAGATTTAACCATGACAAAATACTTATACAGATTTAACCATGACAAAATACTTATACAGATTTAACCATGACAAAATACTTATACAGATTTATACAGATTTAACCATGACAAAATACTTATACAGATTTAACCATGACAAAATACTTATACAGATTTAACCATGACAAAATACTTTTTCACACTGACAAGATATAGGAAATAAGGAAAAGTGATCCGATTGTTGAGCTATGCAATAAACTAGATATCAAAGAAAGAAAAAATATTACCCTGAACTTAACCAGTGTACTTAATGTGAATTACTGTCATCAATTTATGAGCCAATATTTTTCGGCTGTTTTTTCTTGTCAACAGTCCTCCAGATATTTGTTGACAATCTCATGATTTCCTATCAACTCAGACAGTCTTCAAACAAATTTTGTCAATTTCGCATGTAAAGTTGTCAATTTTTCTGTTTGTTAAATTTGAAATTAACACCTGTCTTGTTTGTAGAGTGGAGGTAGAAGTGTGTAGGATATTGATTCAGTTTTAATATTAACTGTAAAAATGATCAATTACAAATGATTAAAGCAATGTGTTGTAAATTACACTTCAATTTCATCCAATTAAGTTTATTAATGCATGTACCACCAAAAAAAACATGATCTGTCTAGATAGGGGACTTGGGCTGAAACAAATATAAATACGTGACAACTGCATGGAAATTAATTAACCAACAGATGGGCATGTTTTTGCATAGAACTGTCACAATGCCATGCTGAAATTAATCTACTTAAATTTAAAGTTTTTTCCCATAAAATAGTATTCTCATCAAATTAATTTAGTAAACATAGACTTTCAGAGTAAAATAAGTGGTGATATCTTCACTGTTCTAAAATTATCAAAAGGGGGGGGGGGGGAATGAAAACAATGTAAAGTTAAAACTTAATCCAATAGGAATATTTACAAAAACAAGTTAAACTACAACCTACAACAAAAGAATTCCAACTGTTCAAAACAAACATACCCTTGCAACACACAATTTGTAATAATTACTTAAAAGATAACTCAGGAATTAAAAAAATTGTATTTGCAACAAAAACTTTCAGACTGCACTTACTAGAGGTACAGATAAACCAATTCTGCACTTGATATGCTTCTGAGAATAATCTTGTTTATAAAATCTAATGCAAAATAAACTTCTCATATCTTGATCCTTAACTTCTTAAAAGAAAACAAAGCTGTACCAAACTTTTCATGCAGTTTAATCTCCATTCAGGTAAAGAAAATTCTTTCATCTTTTTGTTGTAGCTATTTTTCAAATAAATAGCAATATTTATTCAAAAACAGATTGAGTCAAACATGTTAAAAGAACCTAGGAAAGACTTGATCAGAAGATTTATCAAAAGTCTTAAACAGTGGTTTTAGAAACCTGCTATGTAGTTATTCCATTTAAGCTTCCAAATTTAACTGATAATAAAAAACAGAAGATGAGAAACAAGTACATCACAAGGACATTATTTCTGGACTTTTGGAAGTTATCTATTTGTGCACCTCAATACAAGAATCTCACAACTCTTGCAGAAAAAGATTTAATTTTATGAGCTGATGTATAAACCTACCATTTACAAGGGGATAACTGATGTCAAAAAAGCTTCTGAACCAGGGTCTTATCACGGATAAGTTGATGTCGTCACTTCACGACGAGTGCCGTATACGGAGCAGGAACTGCTTACCCTTCTGTAGTACCTGAGTTCATTCCTGGGTTTTATAGTTTGTTTTTCATTGTTTTTTTTAAGTTTTTAGTGTTTATTTGTTGTGATTGTGGTTGTTCATTTATCCTCCCGGGTTTGTCTGTCTAATGGATTATGTTTTTTTGGTTTGCTCCTTAGGTATATGTATATTTGTACCCTTCCAATAAAATGTTTACATCGATGCTTACTGTCTGGACACCTCAGTTCATAAAATGGATTTTTCTACATTTGAATACCTTAATCAATGTGAATTGTCTTAAATCACTTGGCTGAAAGATACAAGTCTTAATGAAACAGTTGAACTTACCTAATATTGTTCAATCGAGTCTTCCAGAGAAACAAATAAATTCTGCCTATGGAATTTTCAGATGTAAAAGGGAGATAACTCTTCCTATGAGGTTTTATAAAATTAAGTATTACAAGCCCGCACTGCATGAAATATGCATAAAGCACAAAGTAGTTTGACACAATCATTATCCTGTCAATACAGAGGTTTTGAGTTTGAATTCTTAACTGACAAGGATTGCCCATTTTCCCATCATAAGTCTCTCCAGGTACTATAGTTTACTATAATGACAATGGCATAAGTTCCCAATAAATCAAAACATTGATTATTATCTCAATTCCTGTTTTTCAGGTCAGATTCTGTACATACAAGACTAATAGGACATAACAATCCAAATTTCGACCTAGGGACAATATCTAAAACTCTTGTAGATGTAACATTAAAGAATATATAAGTATAAAACATTCAATAACCGTGGCAACTTTTATTTTTATGTAACCTGTACCAATGACTCTTCCAACGAATTTACAAGCCCATACATACTAAGACGAAAGTTAATTCTATTTTTATTATATATTGATGGGAAATGAAATCAGTATTAAAACCCAGGCAGCCATTATCACATGGTGGTTTATTATAACGGGCTATAAAATCTAAATTTTAACTTTTTTGAAGTTTTTGATAATAAAACTTTGTTGTAGCCTGGGCTTAGAGGTCGTTAATATCATAACATTAAAACCTATTTATATATATATATACTATTCAAATCTAAAACTTCAAAGGAATACTTCCTAGGTGTAATGTCTAAGTCCTCAGCAGTTACATCATTATAAATCATATATTATCTATTGAAAAAGACTGTAATTCTGATTTTCTGTTGTTCATTCAAACTGAGAACACAAGGATCCATTATGAGATTTTAATTTTTCAATTTTGGCAGAATTTGTGTTTTAAGTTGAGTACTTTGAACAAAATATTTTGGAATAAATCATTTCACCCCATTATCTTATCAGCTCATTTCAATGACAATTGTACATATTGCAAACTGGAGAAACTACAAAATTTAATTTAAACGCGAAAAATGCATGGAACGATGGGAAAAAAACAGAAAAAGATCTAAATGAGAGCACAAATCTAAATAGTGCATAAGACTTTCTTTATCACTGTTTGGAATCACCTGCACTTCTGTCTGCCCACCTGAATTAATGTACAGACTTTTTGAAAACTGGGTTAATAATGTTATATTGTGAAACTATGCTCTCAGATTATCCAACGCAACTGCCTCCATCTTTCTGTAATTACTCAAATATTAACAAAAGAATTCCAACAGTTGACTTTGTAATTATAGATAAAAATACTAAAAGTTTGGTCTGACAAGTAAATTTTCTGTGTAAAATACATCAAACTGGCATTAGCAGATAAAGAAACATGCTCCAGATAGATACAGAGGAGCTACAAAGGAATGAAAAATGACTGATTCTAGAGAAATTGACCATAAAGTTTACCAACTTCTGTAAAAGTCATTAACATCAGCACAAACTGACCAAATTACTGTTGTGAAAAATTGAAAGATAAGTGATAATTGTTTATGCTGACCATAGAAGAAAAAAAATTCAAATCTGTATCTTATAACTTGCGATGTCACAAGGCTCATTGATTTTGGTGGCAAAAACAAATTAGTCTGTCCTTGGAGGCCTAGAATGGTACCATTTCTGGAATACCTAAATCTCTCTCATCCCTTTAATTTTTATTAAAATCAGGGCCCAGGGGCCAGGTAGCAAGTACTAGCCTACCACAACAGTTGTAAGTCTGGATCAAATATTTTAACAGACAAGTATTGCCTGAGCAGTCAAAATTTGGTGGTTTTAACTGACAAGTATTGCATGAGCAGTCAAAATTCGGTGGTTCAATTTGGGTACTCTGGAGTCCTACACCAACAGAAACTTTCTGCCATGTTTATAGCCAAATGTGCTGTTGTCAAACCTCAATGATACACACTATAATATATATATTGCCAATAGGGCTGGTTTTTGTGTTGTTTTTTTTAATAAGTAAAGTCAAGAAATACCAAAGGGATATTTGAAGGAGGGAAAATCGAAACAACTGAGAAACTCCAGAGAACAAGGAAGACAAGACCAAAACAATACATGCAATACAATTAAAAACTAAAAACATATGAACAACATGGACCCCACCAAAAAACTAGGGGTAGACTCAGGTGCTACAGAGAGTAAGCAGTCTCTGCTTCCTGCAGGACACCCGCCATGCTGTCCATGTTAAATGCGGTATGAGGTATAGAGCTTATTTAATGAAAGTATATTAACATTTATATTGGAACAGTTATTTTCTATAACTTAACAGTACAATAAGAACTTTTTTGTTTGAACAACATGTGAGACACATTGTTTTTATCTTGTATTTAATATGAAGATTGATGTATTAAAAACTAAAGTCGAAAGGTTTCTCCTGTTCTCAACATGTCAATTTGTCAAACAACAATCACACGGAAAAAAATCAATCATGTTTGTAAATTTGTATATCCATTTCCAAATTTCCATAGAAAAAAGAGAAAAATTGAAATATTGGTCTGGAAGATCAAAAAGCTGTCATCAATCAAATCAGGTTGGAAACACGATTCTGGCTGTGAACAAGAGGCAACAGCAGGAAACAATAGAAATGAAAGCACAAACGAAAATTTTTTAATAGACGATTTAATTTGTTTTAGTAAGAAGATAGCTTTGAAAGTAGAGAAAGTAATTCTGCTCACTATAAAATAACTGGAAAATAAGATATAATTATCTTAATTTCTGCAGTGGTCTTTATTTATTTAATACCTTATTATTACCCCCATATATTTTCCGACATGAATAAATCAAATTATTTCTTCCTTAAACACGAAACAATCATAACTGTAATATCATTCATAAAAATTATGTAATAATTAATTAGATCATTTTCGTGAATTTTGACTTGAACACATTGATTTCTGCATGGTATACAAATGTCAATTTCTCTGACTGCAACTGACACTATCGTAATTAAAAGTAATGATTTAATTTCATTGATAAACATGCACTAGAAATAACTTCTCTTAATAACAGAGAACACAATTATACATATCAAACTGAAAATCAAAAATTAATATATTATTATGAATGAATTTTTTTTATCTTCATTAAAGATTTTAATTACATGTTCTTCACGATATTGTCATCGTTTTGTCAAGCGTACACTTTTAAAGGCTTTACGATACTGGATAAATACTAGTATAACAGAACTTTAATCAAATCCATGTATCCAGATCTTATCCAGCATACCCTTTATTTCCTCTTTTGTACCAATTTTTTACACTTTTTTCAGTGGAAACTACCATTTTCCCACACATTAATTAAACAAGGCTTCTCAACTTATACTAAGTTGTCTGAAATATCAATGATCTACAATTGGTCATTACTACAGAACTTTGGCTATGTGTGATCATAAATGGTTTGATTAACTTTATTTCCTGTCATTGTTTTTTGTTTGCATTAATTGCATTCAGAAATGTTTGATTCAAGTTCATAATATGCACTTGCTTTCCTTCAGGGACATTTATTTTTATCCTATCTTCAGCAGGTAAACTGGTATGGGACTATGCTTGCCATGCAATCAAAGTTATAGTTTAATACACCACATCACGATTGGACTTCAGATTCAAAATTACTGTTGCGCAATCAAATTTTTCCTTATGTCATAGTCCTTATTCATTTTATACTTTTACATTATTTACCAGGTTCTTACTGACGTAATAAAAAATAAACCACAGAATGATTTTAAACTATATCCTATGTCACTTTTTGTCCATAACTATTAAAACTAAAATGAAGGAGTTAGATGAGATGCATTTATTGATAAATAATTATAGGTATCTTGTGACTTGCGTCATGATCTGAAACAAGATACCTAATCATTTAAGGAAAATATGGCGGTAATACTGGTACCATAGTAGAACATTTCTCCACCCAGATTTAACTTGATACGAATGATAATTGTCTTTACTCATTCTTTTTATACACCCTTTTTTGTCAAATCACAGAGAAATGAATGTAGAGAACTTCGATTTCTGTGTGTGTCACATACATTGAATCATAAATATATGACTAGAGTATCCCAGGAGACTGTTTCAATCACCTGGATTTTATTTCTCTAACCCCAACAAGCTTGGTTTGTTATTTAGAAGAAGAAATACATTTCCCAATTTTAACTCAGTCTGATGCTGGCAGCCATCTTGAATTTCCAACTGGTACCAAAGTAAGAACACTTCTGTAGAGTATGTGACAAGTTTCAATTCCATGGGTGCAGGAGTTTTGGAGAAGATCTTTTAAATTTAACCAATCAGAAAAGCCCCCCTTTTGGGCCAGGCAGCCAGGTTTATTAGCAGTATGGCACCAATGTAA
Organism: Mytilisepta virgata; assembly: GCA_028015205.1. Classification (NCBI taxonomy): domain Eukaryota; kingdom Metazoa; phylum Mollusca; class Bivalvia; order Mytilida; family Mytilidae; genus Mytilisepta; species Mytilisepta virgata. The sequence goes on along the minus strand of CM051519.1, from coordinate 93,311,108 downwards.
CAAAGAACCTTTGTGAGCACGCTCACCTCCCACGAAAAATGTACACTATCATGCATACCTTCAAATCTTTAATCTTTATTTGAATGGCAGCAAGTTGGGAATATGAAACAGGGATTACTATGACACTCATTAGCTGCAAAGTTTTATAAAATTCTGTTCTTTGGTTTTAGAGAAGTTTAATAGAATATTTTGGCTAGATGTCTAATTTCAAAGGGGCATATCTCCTGAAAAAACATGGAATAAGAATTTCCTGATGATATGCACATCTACATAGTAAGTCCTTATTAACTACAAAAATACATGAAATTCTGTTCTATGGTTTCAGAGAAGTTGCGCTGAGAAACTGATTCAACGTTATGTTTTCACCAAATTCCCAAGTTCAAAGAGTCATAAGTCCTACAAAAGTCAACGGATAAAAATTTCTTCTGGAGTATACCCTAATTAACTATAAAGTGTCATGAAATTCTGTTGTGTGGTTTGAGAGAAGTTGCACTGACAACTGTTTCTGTAGTATATTTTGGCCACAATTCTAAGTTCAAAGGGGCATAACTCCTAGAAAAAACAATGAATCATAATTTCCTGTAGATATGTACATCTACAGAGTATACCCTAATTAACTACAAAGTTTCATGAAATTCTGTTATGTGGTTTGAGAGAAGTTGTGCTGACAACTGTTTCTGTAGTATATTTTGGCCAAAATTCAAAGTTCAAAGGGGTATAACTCCTAGAAAAAACATTGAATCATAATTTCCTGTGGGTATATACACCTAAAGCTGGTTGCCATTTTGCAATAATATATCTTGGCTAAATTTTTTTCTCAGTCTACTCTTTAAAGATCTAATCTTACACATATATCAGGTTAAGTGCCACAAATTATTCCAAGAAAAAAGCTTGCTATAAGAGTCCAAAAATGCCCTGTATCTCATCTATTAATGCCAAGCCTGCTTGTATTTATATATTATAAAATCTTCCCTGACCTTGATATACTTTTAAAATACACCCCACATAAGACAGGTTACTGTTAGATAAGACCTCTAACCTATGTAGACATTTCATATTAATTATCATAGGAAATCTTGATAATGTGAGAAATCTTTCCATATTAAATGCAACGGTGATAAATTATTTTTTTGCTTTGGTGCGATAATTTTTGCATTTTGCTATCAAACAGTGCATTTAATTTTGATAAATTATAGAGTCCTGATGGATATACTTAGGTCTGGGTATCAGTACGATAGATCATTTTACTAACAGTAGTGTAATTAATGGGCCGTTCTGACAGAGATCATTTTTAATTGAAGGTGATTTTCTGTTACTGAAGATATACCTTTTGGACAAGAGGCTCCAGGAGCCTTAAAGTGCTTTTATCTGATTTTTTAAAGAAATAGTGGCCATGTTGGATCATCTGAGACAATTTAGAACGCGAACTCTAACAGCAATTTTACTGAAGTCTAGTCTAATAACTGCCACAGTAGATTCAGAGAAGATTTCTAAAAAATTTTTAATTTTTAGTAATGGTGGCCATATTTGTCGAACGTCACAAGGACAACCTAAGGACCATTTCACTAAAGTTTTATGTCAATCATCATAGTAGTTACAGCAAAGAAGATTTGAACAAAATACCTTTTGTTGATTTTTATATTTCTGAAATATTGGCCATATTGGTCCCAGAGTGTTATTTTGGTACATTTTTATACCTATATTTAGAGAATGATATTTCTGAATCACTAAATGAACTTGAAATCTTTGTTACACATGTAAAGTCATTTATCTATGTTTTGTTGTCAGTGTAAGCTGCTTGTTTGATAAATTTTGCCCCTTGCTGATGGTGGTCTCAAAAGCTTTCATTTTAACAGGATAAGTGGGTGAATGGCCAGAAAGGGAGGTAAATACCTGGAGGCCACATTTACCTATCTCAGTGTCATTTAGGTTTTAATACCTATGTACAAATTAATTTTTCAGTGAGAGTATATTATTAAGCATGATATTTTGTTCAAATTACCCATAAAATTATCAAATTTCTTCTATTAATATTCAATGAATAAAAAATAATTTGTGTATCACATATTTTCACAAAAATATCATATATCCTTATTAAAAATTTCAAACATCACTATTTCTAAAAATAGGTTAATTCTTAAAAAGACATTAGACTCTGAAAGCAACCATCAGTACTAAAAATAATATTGTGAATTATTAATCTCTTACATTTAACTTAATTTTAAATTTATTCATGGTGTCAAATTTCAAAAGAATATGGCCTGTATTATATTACAAATTTTCCTCTACTTAATATCCCATATGATTTCTGCTTCAGCAGCATCTGTGTATTTCACAGAAAAAGTTAAAATATGCTCATGAATAAATTGTTTGCTGGCAAATCTCTCGAGATTTTATGAGCATTAACGATATTCCCTTGAAGTCATGATCAGCTTTAACATATTTCAAAGAATTTATTTACAATCACAAAAATCTCAAAACTGAGAAGTTTTTACCCTTTATTTAAAAAGATCAGCAAAGAGTCTCAATAAAAACACAAACTTTTATCATTCCTATTTCACAAACCTACCTCATATTCAATTTCATATGGTCTCTCTTCAAAATAAGCATCATCATATTCCAATCCATGGGCCATTTCAATGTCCGTTAAACCCATATCTGCACTAGGTGAGAAGGCAACTGGTCTACGAGAGGATGGTTGACATAATCTGTATAAGAAATAAAGAAAAAAAAAATAGAAATTAAGTTACTTCATGAAATTATTATCAATCTTTATCTTTGAGGGTAGAGACAAAGGGAAGCCTATGGCTACACCGCACATATCTATCTGACATCATATGACCTTCAGAAAAAGAAAGTAATTAAGGAAGAATTTTACACACATTTCAGAAAGACTGATATTTTCTCTGAATGCTCTCCTGCATGTAAAATCTACCCAATACTGAAATTTCTTAAATTTTACCATATTGAAATGTAAATATATTCATACTAGTCTGACACACTATAGCTGGAGTGTATCTAAGTTCACAATGATTTGCAGTTTTTAGTTTAATTTGTGACTTCATGATGAAGAACAGCAATAAAAAAGTTCTTTATTTTTTTACTTTCATCAAGTGCCAATATATATAATTCAGATTCACAGCCAATCCCTTAATTTCTATATTTTTTGTCTTAGGTATAAATTATTTACAGTCTTCTGATGACACTTGTCTGGCTTATTTCTAAATGACAAAGTCTCATTTTCAAGAAAATAGACCGAATCAATCATCTGAACCATTGTTATTATTTCAAGGTTTTTCCTGATAATGAAATATATCATTTGTACATCATCATTTCCTTCATAAAACAGTTGCCATGGAAAATTTTAAATTCTTAACAACACTTTCAATGATTATGTTACTCCAGTGGTCATTATAAAATCAGTTCTTAGGCAAAAACTCATGTAATTGAAAATACTAATCTTTCAAATTTTTTGACAGATCTTGATAATTTTATATATTCTTTGATCTCCCAGATGTCAGTTTCTGGATTGTTTATACTGTTATATAGCAGTGTTATAGAGATGAGTAAACAACAGAGGCAAATTCCTGAAATTCTTATTCTTTTCTGCGATTTTTTAAAAATAGTACTTATAAGTTGTAAAGATTCAAGACCTCTTTAGCTTGTGGATATTATTATACATTTTGTGTTGTAAAATTTCAAAATACAGTATCAGAACTAGATGTGTCGGAACGACACAAATGCCCATACTCGCAAAAGTCCAAGGCCTGTAATTTTGTGAAAAATCAGCGGAGCAGAACGAAACCTAAATTCAATCTGTGACTCATCATGGTAGACTGACAATCAGCTCAGCATCTGAAGGCGTTTAGAAAAAAGTCTGGAAAGGTGGTATTTTGACGAAATTTTCATGTCCAAAGCCTGTAATTTCATCATGCCTGACTCACATACCAAAAATCAACTCATATCAGAAGGCATTTAGACAACAAGTCCGTAGAACTGTTTGTTGTGGAATGACGAACCTGGGTAAAACTATATGGCCCTGACCACTTTTAGAACTACAACATATTGAACCATACTTCCACAATCCACATTATTAAAGAATTTCCATCAATTAAAGCTAATAAAAAATGTTTTGCTGGAAAGAACAAAACTTTTTGTACAAAAAACCAAAAAAAAAGGCCAAAATAACAGTTTTACCAAAATTTCATGTTCATGGAGTCATGAAAAAAAATTGGTATGCTGAGTAATAGAAGAAATCTCCTATATTTAATTTGACAAGAAAAAGGACAATGTATTTAGTGTATTTAAAGGGACTAGATCTATAACCTGTTAAGCATTGATTTACACTCACTGGGTTATATTCAATGTTCATTTAAAAGAAAAATCTCAAATGACTTATTAATGAACTTAGAGGTGGTCATGTCAATATTTGACAGTTTTTGTTTACAGCCTTGCAACTTTCTTTTTATCTTATTTTTATATGTTGTTTTATCCAACATTTTAAATGTATAATCTATACCTTCTAATCATTTTCTGATAGTTAAATATCAATAATATAAAGCCAAAACAAAATTTACTTTCCCGAAACAAAATTTACTTTCCCAAAACAAAATTTTGTGATTTTCAGTACAGTAGGTTATATCAAGATTTCATTGGTAAAGGAAGTACATGGAGGAAACTGGTGATGTTTGCAAGAGTTAGAGTAAATGTACTGCAAGAGTTAGTGAAAATGTACTGCAAGAGTTAGTGAAAATGTACTGCAAGAGTTAGTGAAAATGTACTGAAAAAGTTAGTGAAAATGCACTACAAGAGCTAGTTAAAATGTACTACAAGAGTTCTGTACTACAAGAGTTAGCAAAATGTACTGAAAGAGTTAGTGAAAATGTACTGCAACAGATAGTGAAAATGTACTGAAAGAGTTAGTGAACATATACTACATGAGTTAGTGAAAATGTACTACAAGAGTAAGTGAAAATATAGTATTTTTGAATCCCATGATCCAGCCACAAAAATTAAATCTCTATTGGTAGCCACAAAAGTTAAATCTCTATTGGTAGCCATGAAAGTTAAATCTCTATTGGTAGCCACAAAAGTTAAATCTCTATTGGTAGCCACAAAAGTTAAATCTCTATTGGTCAAACGTTTCAAATAATAACTTACTAACAATGTTCAAAAAGGTTCTATTTTATGGGATTAGCTTGGATATGGCTGCCATGTTGGTCCTGTCATTCAGACATAATTCTGATGGGGGTCCAACTAAAAACCATTGGTCAAACATGGCCCTCTGTTTTAGAACTATAAACTCAGATATCAATTTTAGCAAATATGGACAAGGAACCAAATGATGGTAGACAACAAATAAGAAACTGAGTGACAGGATTAACCAGATGTTCCTTCATCACTTTTTGGACTTGCCTGCTCGCCTGCCCAGCCAACTAATTTTCCACCTGTCATTATACTTTGCAAAACCAAAATATTGAAAAATCCTGTTAAAAATGTGTTTAATTCTACACTTGTGTACAATACAGTACTGCCAGAATTTCCTGATAGATATGGTGGTCTGAATTCTACATTTGTGTACAATAGTGCCAGCATATTCCGACAAGACCAATCACCTTTTTGGTTGAAGAACCTGTTTATCCAATGGATTTTAAGTGAACCATACCACTAAATCTAATTCCAGTAAATGTTGATAAATCTCGAAAGAAAAAATCAATTATGGTACCTTATTGTGCTAATTAATCTTTTCTCCAATCTTATTCAATAACTAAAGCAAATTGTTAATTCTCCTGATACTATAAATAGCATCTACAATCTTATGACCTTTTAACTTTGGGAAATATCATGGAATTTGAACCTTCATCAGTTTCCTTGATTATTATAATCTAATTGTACATTGTATAGGCATCAATTAGAAATTTTCATTAACCTATAGCTGGGTATTTCTATGGTAGAGTGAACACCTTGAGTGCAAGTGATAAGTGGGTTTGATTCCAGTCTGGGTTAACCAAATATTGGCTGATGCTCCAGTAAGCATGTGGCATTTAGGAGCAAAGACTGATGTAATGAAGTCAGAATAATGTACAATGGAGGGGTAACAACACTTGCCTGCAGACTGTTGGTATAGATAATATTTATATCAGGTCAGCATATTCTTGTTCTGAATATGATAATAATAATGGAACTAACAAGAATAAATCAGTCAGTGAGTCAATATAAACACTGTGTTGACACTAGCCCTCTTATTGCACTTTGAGATTCTGTTTTACAGTTTTTATTCCATTGGAATTTACCCTGTATCTCGTTTGTTTCGTTCCTATTCAACAGTATCATATATTTTTGTAAAATCTGTACTTCCTTTACTTCCTGATTTCAGTATCGAAGCTAATTGGTATGATTAATTAGTGAATTAACTCTGACAATTATTAATTTCCCCCCCAATAACATTTTACACCCAGCGCAGTTGATTTTCATTTGGAATGTATTAGTGGCGTATTAACTCCCGGTAGAAATAAATTTATACAATAATGTACATGTGAAGTTAGGAATTACAAGATAATTATTAACCCATCCCTCACAGTTTGAAGTTTGGCATAATAAACCTCAATATATGCTGTAACTATACTGAAGAGTTTCTTTTTGTAACATCTTCATGTTGCCGTGGTTACATGAACTAGGAAAACATATGCCATGATTACCATTGTTAAAGAAATATTGAACAGTTAAACCATTTTTACTTGTCAGCAGGCAATGTTGGTTTTATTTTAAGATGAGAAGGGATTTTCTTTAACAGATGATGACTGTATATATGTAACAATACCAGTACATAACACTAAAAAAAACCCAAAGTTATGGGAAATGTGAAAATAAGACCTCATCTTTTCAAATCTGGTGTAAACATCAAACTAAGCACTAGAAGTCAAAGTCCATTCTATAAGAGTAGCTTAGTGATTCTCTAAGTTGACATTTACAATATAGGGTCCTGTGTTAAAATAAGATCATCATATTTGGCTACCCGTATTTTGAAAGAAGACCAGGTAAGGACAATTGTTACCAAGTCAAGTTCCAATTGGCTCAGATTTTAAATGGTTTTTGGCTTTATTTTCTTTTTTTTTTGAGTGCCAGAAGTCCAAAACCACACATACAATTTTGAAAGAAGTTTGGTTTCGATTAGCCCAGTGGTTTCTTTATGAGGACAACTATGAAGAAAGACGAGAAATTATGGTTACAGCTCACTTGACCCATCAGAAAGGTTAAAAAAAAATAAGGCTTTTAGTTCAATATTCCACATCATAAAAATGTTCTTATTCCAAGTCTAAAATAGAAATCTAGGCCAATTAAAGATTTTTCGATGTGTTTGGTTTTAAGACTATTGACTAGTGAAGACTGCCAAAGGTTGACATGTTAAGATATACGTCTTCTCATATTAAGAGTTTGTCACATTCTAGCGCCTTCTGTGAAAGCTGACACACTAAGAATAATATCCATGAAAATGACACCTCATTCTTAGTCATAATTCGTTGACCGACAGTTGTCTCTTTGTAGTATCGAGTTTCTATTTAAAAAAAATATAAAATGCTATTTTTCTCCTAATTAATTAATGACTGGCACTGAAATTAACCATTACTGTTATACAGCCATTATTGAGCTTGAATTTTGTATTGACCTAAAATTAACTCGTAATCTTTTATTACCGCAAAGATTAATTTTCAAGATATGTTAATTACAATGACCTAAAGGGTTTATTTTTTGCCCCTTGTAGCTTTACCCCCCACATGTTAGATTTTATCAAATTTCAAAACAACAGGCATATATTTAAATCACCCAATTTAAAATTTGTCCTTCAAAAAAAGTAGAAATATTTGTTAGTTTTTAAAATCCTGTTCACTCCCATTACACTTTGCAGGTCTCCTGAGATCATCCATACTATATAACAATACGTTCCTCTAATCTCCAAATCACTGTCTATTGAAAGCTCTGTGAAAATACCACAGTCATGCAAAAAGCTTGAAAATCAACCTATGTACTGGTACAAAGGGCACCTTTTCCCTCCTTATATGTACTCTCTACAGTCAGGTTTGACAGCATACCACAAAATGAAGAATATTTGGAGAAATCTAAACAATGAGCCAGCCAATTAAAGATTTTATCCTAATATTGTCATTTTAAATTCATATTGTTGCCCCCTCTAACTGCAAAATCAGCCAAGGCACATATGGCTGCAGGTCGGATACTGTCGCTCTATCATATCAAAAGTCAGAAATACACTCTCATAAAGCGTTTAATGCAATCTCGTCACAGAGTTCAGAAGAATTTGGCAATATTTGTTAGAGGCCAGTACAAATTTAAAGTCCTCAAGTCATTGAGAGAAAGAGCAACAGAATTACACAAAATTTCATATTTGTAGCCCTTACTGTGGAAAGATCTTAACTACCAAGTTTCTGTGGGTTGTACTGATAAAGAAAATAAGAAGATGTGTGAGTGAAAAACTGGATTTCATTCATCATTGTTTGGATTTACCTGCCCACCCATTCACCTATCTGCCAGACCAGCTGCCCATCCATATCTACCCACCTGACCAGCTGCTCCCCACCAACCACCCACTCAAGCTGCCGTTCTACCCATCATACACTAATTGCCAAACTAATTTAATCTTGTTAAAAAAATTCATCTGACACTCCTTTCAATCTAAATTTATGTCTATTTACACTCATAATGTAATTTGCACAAATCGTCTAAAACTGTTAAAAGATTTAAGGGTATCATAAATATGAACATGTCAGACCAAAAGGTGCATAAGGTTCCCCTCATATGGATATTTGGATGCCACGTCACAGAAAACGTATTGACAAAGCTGCAAACATCTCAACAGATACCGTTACACTTAATATAGTATCAGCGAGTGGGGTATGTCTTTGTCATTTTATATGGGATCAATGCTAAATATAAAATAAACTTTAATAAACATATCATATTTACTAACAACACGGAGAAAAACAAATTATTAACCTTTGGTATTAAAGAGTATGGATCTTATTTGCAGCACTGGTTAAACTGATGTTGGGATAATATACATGTTTGTTTTCAATGGAAACCAAATGAAAAAAATATTTATTTTTGTAAAATTTAGATGGACAAAGGTGCATCACCACCACCTGAATCTTCCAAAGTAGTTATAGCGATAGATTTGTTTGATTTTAACAGCTGTATGATGAATTGAAAGGATAATTTCATATCAAAGGATATTAATAGATCAGAATTTTGATTATAAACTTTGATATGTAACATTTGGCTAGGCATTGCAATTCTTTATCTCATTTCAGAAGCTGAAGATGCAAATTTACATATTATTCCAGTTTTTTTCTTGTTATTATGAAATCTCTTTAATAGGCTTCTCAATCCAATCAACCAAAGAATCAACAACTAAAGTCTCTATACAGCCATTATGGCAACCCTACCCTTCCTCTTTTTTTTTGCATATCCATTACTTTCTATTTTAAAAAGAAGATAATATTTTCATACTGATTCTTAAGAATTATTATAAATTTTTAAGTTTTATTTTAATTCAAGGCGCATTTAGTCTCCCTCTCACCTTTAGATGGTTTTGCTTCAATGCTTTGTATTATTTTTTTGGCTTTCAAATTTTAAGCCTCGAGTAGAATTTTTAACGGTTATAATTTTATGCACATCATGCACATTTGTTGAACCCAAAACCATCTACAACAGTGCGAGATACTACTTTAAAAAAAATTCAATATTATAATAGTAAATTATCACGAATCAGTATAAAAACTAGGGGCTCACAGGAGCCTGTATCGCTCACCTGGACTATGTCCATCTTGACTGGCAGTCTGGAACACTGCTGTCAGGCCTTCTGGCTCACTGGTTTCAAACAAGAAGATTGTTTCAGTGATTTTTCCAAATATGTCCTATGTTAAATGTTCCGCTTTGGTGGCCATCTTGGATGACAAGCATGGTCATCGGATATAATTCTGAAAGAGGACCATTGCTGCTAAGTTTTCTTCCAATTGGCCAAGTGGTTTCAGACAAGAAGATCTTTAAGAAAATTCCCCATAGGGACCTATGTTAAAACTATGTTCGGCTCTGGCAGCCATCTTGGATGACAGGCCCGGTCATCGGATATAATTCTAAAGAGGACCAACTAAAGACCATTGCTGCCAAGTTTTGCTCTAACTGGACAAGTGATGGCAATAGCTCACATGGCCAGGTGAGCTAATAATGTCTTCTTTTAGGCCAGGTGAGCTTATAATGTCTCCTTTTTATGGAAAGATAATTGATATACATAAAATGAGAAAAAAAAGGGTTCCAATAATGGCTGTATAGTTTTAACAAAATAATATTCATATCTTTTGTATCAAAACTGGTATTTTAGAAAATTTTATGTCCATTTTTTACAAATAATAAAGCTCAAACAATACATTTGTCTATTATTGCATCAGATATTATACCTGTGTAAAATACATTATTTATTTATATTAATGTCATAATGTTTCTGAGCTTGATATTATATCAATTTATCATACAAAATAAAATGTGTAAATTGTGAAAAATGACCCCAAAAAACATCAGCAGAAGACAACTGAATAAAGACGTCTGCCACCATATAATGTTTGTACCATATGTTTGGTAAATGTTACCACATTTATAAAAGACATGAAGAAACATTTGTCATAAGACTTTGATATAAGAAAATTTATGACATTAATATATATTTGTTTTATTACATGGTCATTATTTAACTTTTATTTATATATAAAAGTACTAAGTTCTTAAAACAGCTGGGTTATATCCGCACTTTTCTGTCCAATAGAAAATAATTCAGATTTTTTAAATACAATATTAGGTAGGATCATTACAATGAACATAGTCTGAAGGCTGGATAATATGAAAGTACTATTACAAAATCAAGAAAAACCACTTGGAAGAACCATGTGATATTTTTTTGCAAAAGGAGGGGGGGGGGGGCAATTGATACAGACATGCTGAACTATAATTTTACCAGTGGTCCAATCAAACAGAACATACTACTGTAATGGAAAAGAATTACTAAAAATCTTATGGTCTTAGCATATTACTGAATAAGATTATTCAACACCAATTTATTAGAATAGTAAATTTCAGGATGAATATTAAATTGTTGTTAACAAAGTTTGAGTACATCCGCTGCCATACTTTTTAAAATAGGAATATAAATTTTATGGTTTTAATTTAGAGTTTTTCCCAAATGACACTGATATTTCTTTCTTATATTGCTGGTTCATGTTTAAAAATTTTGGTCATTCCCATACAACCTTACTGGCTTATAACTCACATCTAAAAAGTGGAAATTTCAGTAAATTTGCTTTCAAAAATATCAGACCCTATTTCAAGTTAGTAGGGCTCTTAATTAGATAATCTACAAGCAATTTGTCTGTATATTACTGGCACTGGATAGCTGGCACCAAGTGATATTCTCTAGCCATTTAGTACCCACTCAATTGGCCACTTATGTCAACAACTCTGACTCCACATGACATCCAATTCAAAATGTCAAACAAATTTTGTGTGTAATTTTCATCAATTTTCAAGTTCATTTTATTTGTTTTGTTAAATGTTACTAAGTTTAACCTGTCAGATGATTAGACAAGTAAATAAGACTGATCATTTAAGTAAGAGATTTGTTCAATTTTTATTTAAGTAATACTTCCTGTACAAAACCATGAATATACTGTGATACCAACTCTGTTGTGATAAAACTAGAATGTTATTGTTTTCCATGCTGTCTTCATAATTCAAAGAAATAGATTATGGTACTGATGTAATAACTGATTCTTGCATATTTTTAAATATAAACATCACGTAAAATTCTTTCAAAATGAAAAGAAAAAAAATCCTATTTTAAGCATTTTGCCCCGGTCCCCCCCCCCCCCAACTTTCTGACATGCGAGTAAAACTACAACCCTTCTAAATATAGCAAGTACATGAAATGTAGCAGAAATTGCTGTTCCCTAAGATCCCTGACTTCAAACATACATGTAAACTCTGTCACACTATTTTGTGATATTCTTTGATAGATTTTGAAAAATGCTAGTTCTTGTCAAAGCCTATAAATTTTACTAATAAACAGTTGGGTTTGAGTCAAGGAATGGAAGTTCTGCTAGGCAAATGATTATATGCATGGTATACAAAGAGATTGATCAAGGGAAATAATCATTGATTATAACATGGCATTTTTCATGTCAGACCTATTATCAGCCCCCAGTCATGATATCAGCCCGAGAGGGATAATTTTGACCATGGGCTGAAAATTGGTCTAATAGGAATAATGACATGTTATGACATTTTTATCAAATACTTCCAAATATTGTGTTTTATAGGTCTCCGTAAAAATTCTAATCGCAATGATTTCAGTTTCATTGCCGTATTGCTGAATATCCTCAAGGCACTGCAAATTGTCATTGCCCCTCATCCATTTATTTAACCAAAATGTTTATCTGTTTGCATTAACATATTTTAGCGAATTAATTAATATAACTAATGGTTTTATCCCTACTATCGTCTCCATGTTTGATGTTTGGTAACTATGTGCTAGTAGTTTAGAATCGATTACGATAATGACTGATAACATGATTACGGATTAGGGGGTGTGATAATAAATGGAAGTAGTTGTTATTAAATAATACGATTAAAACAGCCCTAATACTACCAAAAGGGCATGTGTCATACTGGTGACGTTGTCCTGATCATATAAATCATGTGATCTATATTGCTTTTCGGCCCGGTCTAATACTGAAAAAGCAAGTCAGTATTAAAATCATTGGCCCTGCAAACATATATTGTGCATGTAATTCAGGATTCATTGCCAGTGAGTATTGGAAATATTGGCCCTATATTCACATTTGATGTATCTAATACAGCATTCAGAACAAGTCTGTATTGAAAAAGTTGGATTATTTAATAAAAGTGTTATGAACTGGCTGTTTCTGTATTGGCACTGGTATAGATTCTCGGTCAGCTGTATTGGCCCTCGACCCTACGGGTCTCTAGGCCAATACAGCAAACCTTGAATCTATACCAGTGCCAATACAGAAACAGCCAGTTAATAACACTATAATATAAACCGGAAACAGTTAATAACAAAGTCATATCAGCCCGCCAATCCAATTCTTCTAAGTTTTGGGGAGAAATATTAAAATTTCTAATTTTATCATAGGGTAAACTTTTTCCTTTATTTTCTATAAGTATATGATAATTAAAAATATTAGGAACTGTTTTATAGTAAATCATTTATCTAACAAAAAACTTACAAATTTGTATTTAGTCCATACATAGGTGGAGTTGGAGGCCTAATAAATCCATAAATTTCTTCCTCAGTTTGTGTTCCTATAGATACCATAGTTGGTGTACGAGATTTCATTTTACTTTTATTTTCTCTTCTTAAAACTTCAACTACGATTGGTTCTTTTGCAGTTCTGAATGCTTCGACAGCTTCATCGTGACTGGACTGTGAAAGATCTTGGCCATTGACCTAAAAGAGAAAGATGAAGAATTTTAAAATAAGGGAAAAATTGTCATCCCTCAATTGTAAATTTTGTGTTCCTGCTAAATATCCTCAGCATATGACAATAAAATTGAAGTCTATGTACATACATCCATCATTTAAGAGAGACAAAATCAAATGTATATTATATGAAAATCATACTGGTTCATGTTACACAAACTACCTTTCACATCTTCAATAATTTTCACTATATGCAAAATTATGTAAATTTGTGTGACATGCTGCAAAAATCAATCACCTTTAATAGCAGGGTGGTTATACAATGTACTTAACACTAAGCTTACAACTAGAACAGTTCACAGTGTTAATCTAACCAACATCTAATTAAGTCAGTTTCTAGAGTTAATTTAATGATTTTCCGTATTAAATAAGCTTTAAAAAAAATTTTCATAATACAAGCAACCATCTTGTAGAAATTTAAAATTAAAAAAAAAATAGCCGAGAAATATTTTTAAAATCATAATTCATATAAAAAGCATACAGAAATTCTTATATCTTTTTCTCCAGAAAAGTCTACTCAGAGCATGTAGAGAAAATCACAAACAGTTTTTCAGTCTTCCAATTGACTGATAAAGGTGACTGCTGTTCATCAATTGTCTGTGACCAAAAAAAAAAAACAATTTTTTGTCAAACATATGTTGTGTATGTATTGTGTTCATAACATATGTTTTAGAAGGAGAACAACAATACTGTCATAATGAATGTCCTGATAGAGTTCTTTAAAATAAGGTTGATTTACAATACTGTTAAAGTACATCAGACACTCAGTAATCTATGAAATACTAGAAAATAATAAAACAACTTTTTAATGCTGTTCTTCATCTGAAAGTCTTTACACAATTTGATCATTTAAATTTACATTTTGTGTTTGAAACAAAAACTTTCTTGCTGACAAAGAACCAGAACAGCTTAATTTTGATGCCGTTATTTGGGGGCGCGGCATCACTTCACATTATAGCCCCTTTCATATATATCACAAAAAGAGGAAGTGAATTGTACTTTCACTATTATTTAGATACTGTTAAACTTGCTCAGGCCCTGAATTAATGCATTAATTTGTTTAGTTGGACATTAAGCAACCAGCAATCATTCTATCTCTGCAAATTTCAAAACACAAATGTAACCAGGGAGAATGCTTCACCTCTTGCATCAGCGGAAAATATTATTTAGATAATTACAAGATCAAAGGAATTTATGAGTCAATTGTATTAGGTAATGCGTTCCTTTCATTATCAATGGCAGGTGCAACAAGCATTCAGTTGGGACAGGTCGTTTTGAATATTAATTACGAATTTATGATCAGCCCTGAATCATACCAGAAGAGCTTTATACAAGAGATTTCAACCAGATTATTAAGAGAATTTACTTGTTAGATCTCCTACCGATCTGTTACCATTAAAATTGTATCGATTTCATTTTTCTTTTGAATTCGACACTTGGACTAATACAGAAAAAGAAAATTAGATAGGATCGATCAGAGGGGATAATGATCATCACAATATCAAATGATCAGAATATAAATTATAAAATGTATCAATTAATTTAAGATCATCACCTGGAAAATACCTGAATTGAAAATTCCAGTGATTTTTAGTTAAAGAAAGTATTTTGCTATGTCAGATGGTTGTTTTTATTTTAAAGACCTATAAAAGCCTGAAATTATTGATTTTTAAGGTAGTTTACAGATACTGCTTTTAGTTTTTGTTCTTTCAGTTTAGAAAAAGTAAAAATGTTTGACATTGATACCATTTCTTTTTGATAAACTTAATACCCCTCCTTCCAAGAACAGACATGGCCACTGTCTTGCAGGCCAGCAACATGAAATTATATGCCGATACTTCCCAAGAAAACGGTTTCAAATTTTCACCAAATTTAAACAAGATGTAATTTAATAATTTTCATGATTGCAAAGTGCATAAAAACAACAGATAAAGATTTATTTCTAATTTTGGCTCACACTTCTAAACTCAAAAGCACTTATATAATGCTTGCACATAAGTAAATTACAAAGTACTGTGAAAGAGAAAGGTTGGAACCTCTTCCTATGAAGGGATAAATATTATAATACAAAGAGCCAACAACTTTTCTGATGATGATCTTTATTTTTCAATCTTCTCAGCAAGTGCTTACAGTTCTTTTTAATTCCTGCATGAAAAAGTCGATTAAATTGTACAATATTTATATATCTGTATAAACAATCAGCAAGGTTGTGATCACAAAGATTCCTGTTACCATAGCAACCAGGTGGTATAAAGCAAAGTCTTTAAGAAGATTTTTAATTCCAAGTGTTACATTGCACAATAGCTTGATAAACAGGAAATGCCAGAATAATACGATTATTTCCAAATGGTATGAAGAAAATGGGTATTTGCATCAATAAAAATCTTTCTTTTATTGAAATTTGTAAATTTATGAATTATATGAATACAGAAACTTAAAATAAATCACTATGTTTTGCCTATAAAGTCAACGAAATTATACAGGTGCAGATCCATGATCTCCCCTGAATTGAATGCATAAAGACATAAAGGTTCTGCCCTATACCTTATCTCATCTCGCATATTTCTGTAGTTTTTGTCATGTAAAATAAGATAAAACACGAGTAAATGAGAAACTATGGAAATATATAACAAAGAGTAAATGAAGAGTGTTTTTATTGCTGTTCCTTATATGAAAGTCAATGTAAGGTCTTTCTTAGATACAATGCATATATCATATATAATAATAAAATACATAAACATCCTTGCTTGAGATGTAAAGGGATTTTTGTTCAATTTTTAAACCAGAAATAACATTGCCATTTATTGCTCATCTTGCAGTAAGAACTGTTGTGTTGAAGGCAAAACATTTGCCTCTCTTCCTTCTCCCACCCCCTTGTCATAGTCTCCAATCAGAGCCTGACCAACCCCAAAGACTTAACTGACCAATCACAATGTTTAATTTAATTGGATGTTGTCTCATTCACTTATACATCCATATCCTTTCATTTTCATATAAATAATGAAAATTAAGTAAAATTTATTTTTTTACTCAATTGTTATACTGATATCATATTGTTATATATTAGGGTTCTTATATGAGTCCTTTTAAAGAATGTATGATGTTTTCCAAAATATTTGGAAATTCTTTGTCTTTTCCACAGTGTGCTGAAACCAGACAAAGAATTTCTATACTTCAAAACATTGTAGTCACTAACTAGAAATGAACACCAACTGGGTGTATATATACATCTGTGTCAAATACATGAGAGCTATGTAAGATGAGTTTCAAAGAGTCAACACCTTTTTATTTTTATTTTTTACATGATCGTGATCAAGACCATATTGGTCGAAATGTTGGGTATTTTTAACTTTTTAGTTTGTTGGTTTTTTTTTACGATTTTTTTACGATTTTTGTTTTGTCGTTATATGCCTTTTTTGACAGCTCACCATTTCCATTTATTTTTCTTGTTCTCTATTGTCGCATGAGCTGTTTCACAACATACTTAGTTTTTTATAAGAGAATACTTCTATCCCCCTTTTCCCCTTTGAAAAATTACCATTTACACATACTTCAAAACCTGACCATATTAGATATATAACACTGACTTTCAACTGCAACAATTATCAGTCTCTTCCTCCAAACAGATTGGAATGAATCATAATTTTTTTTTTTTTATCTAAAAGACTCTTGAGAAAAACTGATTGTCATGTCAAGTATCCAAGACAATTTTTTCCTCTATAATCAACAACTATTAACCAAACTCCGATTTTACAATTTTTTATGTTTGTTTTGCGATCAAATCTTTCATCCATTATTGATTCTTTTAACCTTCTTAGCATTACTTTTATAATTGTCTTGTTAGATCGACAGACTAAGCAGACTGCCTCATTGCTACATTCCATTACACGCTTTATGGTACCATTTTCTTCATATTTCCAACCAGGAGCTACAATCTAATGACACCTTAATAATCCCACAGATCGTCTCGGATCCATAAAGTCTAATGTGCTAGGTAATAACTTGTTGTTGATTAGAGACGTTATGTTTCACTCCTTATAAAGTTTCCTTCCTCTGAGCTCTTAGGTCAAATCTGATCAATATTTTCAATATTCCCAACTGACTATGAAATGTACGGGGAATAGTTTTATAAGGCAATCAGTGTCTCTGATTTTCACACCTATGATCCTCATAGAAATGATTACGTTTGTTATATACTGTAAATTCAGAAATTAAAGTAATTTTTCTGAGAGGGCCACAAAAGGCAGATAGAGGTAATGCATGGCAATAAAAATGCATTTCGTAATGAGCTGAAAATAAAAATTTTGTCTGTAAGGTTGCATCTTTATCAATTTTGCATGGAACACAGTGAATAATAAGGCCACATCAAACTGATTTTTAGTTCTATGAATTTTTGGATGGCAAAAATAGGTGGGAGTGAGCGAAATTTTTAGGGGGCAAATAATTTTTTCAATTAAAATATTGCAAAAAAAAAAACCACAGAAAATTCCTATATTTTACCAAATTTTAGGAGCAGTTGACACTTTAAATTTTTAATTTCTTGAAAAATGAAGAATTTGGGGTGAATTTTCAGGAATGAAGTGGCAAAAAGTTTTTTTAAATTCATGATGTCCAAAGACCGAAATATAAATTTGGTGTGGCCTGAAACCTTCTAGAATGAAATCATGTAAAATAAAATAACTTCAAAAATGTGGCACAAATATAATTCTGTACCACCCTCATTTTATTATTTCAAAAAATGCAACAAGATGAACAAGAGTAATTAATGAACACCTGCAGTAATATTCAGACAGACTGGTGTTGAAGTCAAAAATGCACCAAATAATTTATAAAATTCAAAGTTTTACTGAAACAACATGCAATACCAGACTGTAATAGCCTTCTGTTCCAGAGCTGAGTTGGTTTTACCAAATTTGGGTTAAAAATACCCTGTAGACAAGATGTGAAACAGTAAATTACTCATTTGAGTATCTACAGTGTGTGTATGACACATGATACCCACATCAGAGTACAAACGTATTCATTTCAGAACTGGAATAAAAACTATGGGATCTATGAAAGGATATCAAAATTCTCATACATAGCCCTTGGGGGCAACTTCACAATAACATTGGTTTATTTGTGTCAACTGCCTTTGAAAAATGCACCCTTTTCCCAACTGGCAATTACAAGAAATTTACTCATTTCACGACTGGCAGTAAGGACAACAAGAGGCTCCCAGGAGCCTGAATCGCTCACCTGGTCCTTAAGCTTTAAGGGAGTCTTTCATGAGCTATTACCACTATAATGGATCATCTGACAACATCGACCCAATTCAGACTTTTGTAGAGCTCAATGAGCTGATTGTTTAAGCAAACAACAGCTTTTCTCTATCGACAATAGTTTTCATTCTATAGGGCAAAAACAAGAGAAAACGCTATTTTTGACATTTAAAGGGTCATCTATAAGGCATCAACAGTTATTTTGACATTTAAGGGACAAAACTTTAACTCCTAAAGGGCTCATTTAAACATTTTGCAAACTAAGGGAAATGCTGTGAAAATGGTCAATTTTGATGTTCTAAGGGGAATAACTCCTAAAAGGAATGATCATACAACTTAATAAGTACAAATTTAAAAAAAAAATCAAGAAAAAGGGCAATAACTCCTACATGGGTGGTTACATCTTCTTCAAAATTTCAAAGCAGGTAGATCTTGAGGTGTTGAACACTTTAGCTTCCCATCAGAATTTTGATATCTGTCACCATTTTTGAGTTATTTGCAAAAAACTGCAATTTACCCCTATGTTCTATTTTTAGCCATGGCAGCCATGTTTTTTTACAAATCAAAAATCCAAACGATAGTTTAGTAGCACTCATGCCAAGGAACAACTACACTAAGTTTGGTTGCAATTAAACTTATGGTGTAAGAGGAGTTAACGATTTTATTACAATGAATAAAGACTGCAAAAATGGTCAATTTTGACGATCTAAGGGGAATAACTCCTAAAAGGAACGAACCTACAACTTCGATCCTGTTACAAATTTTGTAGATCTTTGTGTGCCTAACAATATGAAATTTAAATTTTTCAAATTTCCTTTATAGTATCCAAGATATTGAGCTTAATAAGTGCAAAATATGGAAAAAATGCAGAAAAAGGGCAATAACTCCTACATGGGTCGTTGGATCTTCTTCAAAATTTCAGGGCAGGTAGATCTTGAGGTGCTGAACACTTTTACCCTCTGCCAGAATTTTGATATCTGTTATGGTTTTTGAGTTATTTGCAAAAAACTGCAATTTACCCCTATGTTCTATTTTTAGCCATGGCGGCCATGTTTTTTTACGAATCAAAAATCCAAACGATAGTTTTGTAGCACATATACCAATAAACAACTGTACGAAGTTTGGTTGCAATTGGACTTATGGTGTCGGACGAGTTAACGTTTGAAAAATTGTTAACAGACGACGACGACAGACGACGACGACGACGACGACGACGACGACGACGGACGCCAAGTGATGGTAAAAGCTCACATGGACCTTTGGTCCAGGTGAGCTAAAAATTGCTCTGTATCAGACCAAATGTGAGAATTTATTACAACTTTACTTACAGACTACATAAGCAACTAAAAATTGGAAATTATTTAAAAATACTGAAAATGAAATATTTTTCTATATCGTTTATTGTTGTATTTTAAGCAGGAAATCAAACCTAAGTAATTATGACTCCATTTAAGAGAAGTATATAGACAACAAGGATGAAAACCCTAAATTACTGTGGCACACTCATAAAATAATAATTATTGGGAGTAACCCATTTTATTTTCCAATTAAAGTCATTTTCATGTAAGTTTAACACAACAATTTAGTATGAAAAGTACCAGTAGTGCAAATAATATTATATTAAAAGTGTAAAATGTCATTTAAAATAATTCATTATGAAATGTTTCATTAATAACTTCTGACTTCACCTAAATGTACTTATCTAATCAATATCATTTTTGCAATAAATCATATATTATAAAGATATTACAGATAATTAAATACCACATAAAACATTTAATATATTCAAAATGCAATTAAATCTTCAATCTATTATAAACATATACATAAACACTAACACTTTACCTTTCTAATGCATCATTTAATACCATTACATACTGTTAATATACATCAAATCAGTCTAAAAGTATTCCTAAATTCATTAAAATACCAACGGTGTCTTTCTGACCACCTGCTTCAGTCCTAGTAACTAGCTTTTAAATCCTCTTTTACATGATCAGTCTCTATTCACGACCATTATTGGTAGTAATCTCTTGACAAAGTCATTATCTTTTAACGAAATCCTCAGATACATTGTCGATCGGGGATATATACACTCTTATAACACTGGCAATATCCGATATTGACGATATATCAGAAATACTCTATTTTCATTGACAGACGAGGACCTAGCCATGGTCATCCTTTATATTATTGATCAAAATAGAGTGGAAAATCCTAATTGTCAATATAGTAAAATTTCCCTCTCTGTTGAGTTATAAATTCTTGTGTTAATTAAATATCCCCATTTCAAACCCCTCAATGAATTAAAAACATCTTCAAAAATTTTCTGCTATTATGTTACTTAAAATGCAAAATTTAAAAGTGAAATTTTCAAATATGATCCTCGGTTTATTTTCTTTTTAATGATTATTGCACTTAAAAAATGTCTGAAAACTTTTCAAAAGAAAATCTGAAAAGTAGTACAATTTACAAATTTAAAATTTTTGTGGTAACAATGACAGTCCGGATGCTGAAAACAGACAAAGCTTACCTGTGACCAACATGTAAAGTTTCATGACCATCCATACATAATTACATCAGGTGTCTCCTTGTTTATTCACTTTTAGACAAGAAAATTGGAATTTAATTGGTCAATGTCTCAAATCAGGTAGTCAATATTTGAAAGGTACACCCCAGTCATCTACAAGGTATTTTATAATAGGTAATTTTTGTATTATAATACCTGCCCCGTAGATTTTTACCTATATGATATATAAACAGAGGTCACTCTCCTCTTTGTGTTTGGTTGACAAGGGTCAACAACTACCAGGTTACCGCAGTACAATGCTGGTCTTTTTTTCAAGTTTAATAAAGAATCTACTGTACTGTAGTTAAAAAATAAAAAGATCTGAATCAGCATTTATAATGCAAATAATAATAAAAACAAAAAAAAATATTTCCACATGGCACACCCTTTAATTTTATCTGCCACAAGTGAAGTTATTATTACTTTATGGTATTAATATCTATATTTATCTAATATGAAAGAACTTCCCTGATATAAATTCAACTGCACAAGAAATATCAACCATTAGACATAATTTTTATCAAGAAAGAAATTGGGATAAACCATCTTTTGACATATATTTCAGTAAAATTCAAACAATTTTAACCTTAAACTGCTAACAGTGGGAGATGGAAGAACATCTAATGTAAAGTCAAGAAACACCAAAGGGATATTCGAAGGAGAGAAAAATCGTAACAACTGACAAACTCCGGAGAACAACGAAGACAAGACCAAAACAATACATGCACTACAATTAAAAACTAAAAACATATGAACAACATGGACCCCACCAAAAAACCGGGGGTAGACACAGGTGCTCAGGAAGAGTAAGCTGGAAGAACATATAAGACACAACTGCTTACTTTAAAATAACACAAATCACTATTCTGATGATGAGCAAAATTTATACCTCTTCTTCACAATTTCCCTCAGATTTAAAATAAAAATTGTTTATTGTTTATTTGTTTAGTTGGGGTTTAATGCCGCTTTCAGCACATTTAGCTATTTCGCGGTGGCCAGTTTTATTGGTGGAGGAAGCCGGAGTACCCGGAGAAAACCACCGACCTTCAGTAGGAAAATTGGCAATCCTTGTCAATTAAGGTGGGAGTCAAACACACCACACCACAGGTGAGATTCGAACTCGCAACCGCAGTGTTGACAGGCTAATGATCATTAGTAGTTATGAAAAACTACCTAGACCACTTGGCCACCGAGGGCCCAAAATTATTTTAAAAAATTGAATCAATTTTTTCACACTTTACAGAAAAAACATTAATAATTCTTGTAATTATGCTACTTAAAAGAAAGAATACAGACACTTTGGCAAAGGTTCGATACACCCACATTTTTTAACATTAGATGGAGCAACCAATTTCACTGCACATAAGCATTTTACCTGAAGCCAGAGAGATTTTACCTTTGGAGTGGTTTACACAGGAAATTACCTACACTAATTTAACCGGAGGACATCTTTAAAAATGGCTTATTCATCCCATCATGTTTCACATTAGTTAGAAAACTATAAAATTTTACATTTATGAGCAGTTTTTTTCCTTTTACATGTAAAATAAGATTAACTACTTCCAAATACACCTACATATATTCATTACCATTGGATTTATTGAGAAACTATACAAGTCACAAAATGAGTAAATTAGATCTTTATGATTTTCCCATGGAAATTTTCTTAATTAAGGTTTTCTTTTGTGATTATAAAAATCAGTTCCAATCAAAAAGTCTTTACCTGAACATCTATATTTATTTTACAGTGTATAATTAGAAATATTTCAGGTTACATATTAATTTCCTTTCTTAATATCATTTTTTTTATTACAAGAAAACAACAAAACCAAAAAAAAATTGACTTCAAGAAGAATTTTATACCTTCCATCATTTTAATTGGACTAATTTTTGCAATGATCAATAGCCGTTTTGTATAAAGAATGTGTATTGTTGTTGGTGCAATTTTTCAACTATCAAAGTGGTTTATTAAAAAATCCTTTAAATTTATTCCGCTCAAATTTATTTGGAACCATATTTACAATGGACATAATAATTTGGCTTATTTGTAAAGCAAAATTTGTGAAATTTTGTGCCCCTAATTTAATAAAGTATATGGTAAATGTTTGTCTTTTTGTATTTATGCAAGCTTAGGCATAATTCAGCAATATCTTTGGTTATTCAGGTTGAAGAGAGAGTAACTAAAGAACACATACACATCTTTGACGGAAAACTGGCAATCTTTGTCAATGGGTTATCTCCCTTGTCTCCCTTAAGATCTCAAGACCAAAGGGAAATAATTAAAGTTATCTCCCTTTAGTAACTTGATTAAGGGAGATAACTCTATTAAGTTTCTCATTAAGATCAATAAGGAGTAGATTTCAAAACACCTCTCCATCATATAAGCTTCAAAACTAGTGCAGATATCTATACTTTATTTGCTTCTTTAAAAAATCTTTTAACTTAAGCTAGCTAACCGATGCTGCACATATATTCAAGAAAGCCATATTTCATTTCTTTTTTCAGTTCATAACATTTAAATCTGATAAGAAAGGATCGAGAGCACAACTGTTACCCACCCATGCATTTTATTAAATACAATATTTTGTTAGTCAAATAAAAATTATGTTTTTTTTATTCAAATAGTCTTTTTATTTCCAAAAAATATTAAAGGGTGGAAAGTTCATTGTCAGGTTTTAAATGATAAATTATCAGTTTTAATTTGGTCTGCAGCAAATCTCCAACTAACATGATGGGGTAATTTCCTATTAAATTGAAAAATTTGAGTCTGTACTAAAGAAACCCAAAGTATAAATTAAAAGATAATAGAGTTAGAAGAAAATAATATTACACAATATTTAATGTACTGATGTTTCTGTATAAGTACCAACAGAAATAACCCACTGGTCTTGTATATAGAGTCTACTTCTACACAACCATGTAATTATAATAATAATGGGGTTTTCTATAGCTGACAAAAATAGGCGTTAATGTCATCATAAAAGCCAGCTATAAAAGGTATCTCTCTATTATAATACTTATTTACTGTACTTATTACTGGTAAATAAATTTGTTTGTACAATCAAACTTACTGTCTAGGCTTTCATAGACACAAAAAAGGGACCACAAGTGGGTAGTACATTTTTATAATGGCAAAAATAAATCCCAAAAGAGCCTACTTTTTAAAGACAAACACTCACCCAAAAGACCTAATTCTTGTTTTGATATAAAAAAAAAAGACACCAAAATGAGTCATTTTTTACAAAGACAAAAATGAAATCATCAAAGAGACTTCTAGATTATAAATAACGACAAAGAATGAACCCCAAAAGAGCCTTAATCTTTAGGGACAAAAATGGACCCATGTTGACTTCCATGCTCTAATATAGGCATAAAACAGAGCAATAAAGAGTCTACACTACTTCTAATAAAAAACAGACAAAAAAGGAAGGCTAGTAGCCTTTGACAGAGACAAAATCTTGCTTGTTCTCAATGTAACTGTAATAGAAATATGACTGAATAGTTAGAATTTTAATCAGTAAATATGTCTCTAAAACTACCTTTGGGATTTCTTAAAAATACTGATTTATAAACCCAAGAGAATGATATTTTTTTTTTACAAGAGGAAATAATTTAATTTTGTCCTTATTCTTTGTGTAAAGGGAACATTTAAAGACATTAAAACACAGATAAATTTTCACATGTAGATCAGTTCAGATTTTACACTTAAATGAATGGTATCTTGGCATCGCTTTCCAACCTACTGCCAATTTTACTAGGAGTGTAATAAAAATTAAGAAAAACATGCCAAGTTTGTCATGATAACACAGTACAGTTTGTTACAATGGGACTGCTACTTAAGTACAAAAAATTCCTGTACTGACTGCTTCTGTACACATGTTATGTATACTGAAGTCTGTACCTGTCTGATAGATGTCTATCATTGCCTATGAAAATATTGTACATTAAGTTATGATCGAACTTAATACCTTAGCACAATGATGGAGCTGAAACTCCGGTTCCAACAGCCTTCGTGTATGGAAGTCTGTACTGTCTGATAAGTGTCTATTATTGTCAACAAATTTTGTAACAATGGTACTTAATACCTTAGTACAAGGAGGGTGCAGAAACACAGAGTCTGCACTGTCTGACAGGTGTCTTATTATTGTCTTATTAGAACACGGTACAGTTAGTAACGATGGAATTGATACCTCATTACAAATATGGAGCAGAAACTACTGTACCAACTGCCTTTGTCAGAAATTGTGCATGGAGGTCTGTACTGTCTAATACAGTGTCTACCATAATATTCTCTTTCTTGTACAAGGTGGCTAATCCTATAATCATTTCACATCTGTTTTGCTAGATTGTTTCAAAAAGACATGGTATCGTGTCCCAAACCTCACATGAAGCAGAATTACATACAAAAATATCTTAAAATCAAATTAAAATACAAGATTTCAACCACACAATACCTCAAGGTCTTCAAGTAAAAAACACAAGAAAAAAGATATCATCTATTAATAATCAGCTTAAAATGAAAATAAACTTATTATGCAATGCAGACTGAATACTTTCGCACCTTTACACATCAAATATTTGGAGGATTTAAAACTTCAAACGAAACATGTACTTGGGTCAACTTGAAATCGTTTAATATGGATTTGATCACACAAATAAATGATTACAACATATATTATAAACTTCCATTGTGATTTTAAAGCTTTTGTATAAACATTATTATAACTACAAAATACGTGTAACAACAAGTAAACAGTATGTATCTACTATATAACCAGCTTTATTATCATTTAAAATACGAGTTATACTTACTTAACTTTTGTGGCAAACCAAACTTTTTATATAAGATACAATAAACTTGCTGTTTGGGGTTTTGATCTGATTTACTTGTCACATGAACATGAAAGGATATGGGGTATTAGTGAGTCAACATCCCAAATAGACCATATAGATCAAATTATCTAGGGTTCACATTGTAAATTGATTAAATTCTACACTGAATTAGATAGACTTTGATTTCAATTAAACAATTTTTTACCTACATGTAAATAAGGTGAATTTGCCTTCTTTGAATTATTATTACTGAAGCACGATTTTGAAAGCTTAAAATATAAGTAATGAGTGATGTATAATAAGAACAGAGGTATACGTAGCTCATCCAATATTTAAAAATCTTAATTTTTGTTGCTAATGGAAATATTAAAATTTTCCCACACATCAAAAACATTACATACCTAAATCCCAAGCAACTCATCCCTATATTATATTCTCTTTAAATATGATGTATCCATAATGTTAAAACCTTTATAAAATTCTTTTCCTTTTTTGCATTGTCATGTAATGCAATTTGGGACTTACAAAGTGAAGTCATGGTGAGATGTAAAATCAGCCTTTGAAATATACCCAATATGAAATTGAACAAAACATCAAAGGGATATTTACATCACTTTCCTATATGATATCCCTCTAATCTACATAAATCTAACACTTTTCTTCCCTCTGGCCTGATCTAATGTTTCGGATCTGGACAACATCTAGGCGACATAGGGACCACAAAACTTACCACTACTAATTAATTCTATACCATTATGGTTTGATTATGACATTGATGAAATTTAAGGAAAATGAAATAACAAATAATTCAGCCATAAAATAACCTAACTAGGACATTATTGTATTGTTCAAATTTTTATCAAATTGTGATAAAAGAGTTTTTTCAAATCTCCTAAACCTACAATAGATTTAATCACAGTTATACAAAGAAGACATATCTTATGTTGCTTAAACTATATTTTATTTACTTTAAAATGAATTTAGGAATTTCACAAAGTAACATAGGGGAGATAATAAATTGTCTCCCTTTATAAGTTCTACAAAGTACCAAAGTTTAAAAATTATAATCCTGATTATTTTTGATTAAATTGGATAATAGGCTAATATCATTAGGGAAAGTTAATTTTGAGAACCTTGATTGGGATATTTTCATTTTTTTTTTGTGTCCTTTTTTTTATTCTTGTAAGTCACTATGATCCATAAAAATACCACAAACTGTGTTATAAGGAGAACATTCTATTTTCTTTGAATTGTGATCCTGATTTTTTATTTTCTGGGATTCATAACAATAGACCTCACTTTTCTCTCTCCCCTCTTATATTTGTACTTTCAGTAATATTATTTTTAATATTGAAGATAAGAAAAACTTGAGTTATTTTGAGTTACAAGAAAAATTGTTAATGCAAACAAATTTTCTCAAGATAGACACCTTCTTTCCATTGACAAAACCACATACCACACAGAGCTTATTATATTTACCTACTCCTGTATTTTGATTACCTATATAATATTGTTGGCTTGTAAGCAAGGAATACCTCTAGTCCCTCTTGACTTTTATATTTCCATGCCCCAAACCCCAACCGAGAATTTTAAAGATACACTTGTACCTCTTCAAACAATTCAAATAGTGCATTTAAATTTTAAATGATTTTCTATCTCTCCCAAAGACAAATTTTTCATCATAATATGTATGAAGTGATAATTATATCCTACCAGGTATGTTTGTTGAAGATAATTTTCAAAACAGAAATCTGAGCATTTGCCAAATGTTCAAAGCCAAAGTTATCTAAAACATTTATCAAAATTTTATTTCAACCAAGTCTTTAATTCTTCCCCCAAGCTGCAAAATGGCACCTATTTCATCAACAATTGGGTAAAAACTTATACAGTCTTAACCAAGATATGATTTTGTGTATAATAATTATACTTAATGTTTGCCATCATAAGAACAGTGACTTATAATATATCTGATGTGTTGTACATGTATGTTGTTTCTAATGATGATTGTTTGCGTTGTCAAATATGCTCATATGGGCCCTTTAATTGGAAATAAAATCTTCTTCTTCTTCATATATGAGAAGAACACATATGAAGTAAAACATCAAGACAACATCCTATCTCCAAACTGGACAGACAAAAAATGCACATCTAGTGGACTTGGAACAGGTGTGCAGTGGTGGCATACACACCCTTGGTGGATCCAAACCCTCCTGACATTCATGACCAAATAACAACACAAAGTAAAAATAATACTTGGACTCATTGAAAAATAAAGTTATGTCACTAATATGGTTAATAGAAAAATCATGAAAAAGGTTCATCAAAGATGATGTTGGATCTATTTTTCATGGATTTCATGTACCTCCACCGATTTGTGACTACATGTACCACTAGATTGACTTTGTTGAACTTCATGAAGGATGCCTTATATGGAACAGGAACTACTTACCCTTCTGGGGCACCTGCATTCACTCCTGGTTTTAAAGGGGTTTGTGTTGTTCATTGTTTTTTAGTTTTCAGTGTTTATTTGTTGTTAACATTGGAATGGTAAAAAAAGTTTGTTATGCAACACATTAAGACATAATGCAAGCTTGATAATATTTATATGTATTGGTACAAAATTAGGTTTGGTATCTTGAATTCATCACAATGTTCATTTCAAGCTTCACCAAATCAACCTTAGTGTATGTACACAATACTGACAATATTTATATGCATTGTGATTTAAAAAGTGTCACTTATGAGTAAACAATGTCAGTTACATAATCCACATTATATGTTGTAATGCATGGTGACAGCTCAAGGGTCCAATCATTATCTCAAGTGTTTTGTAAACATTAGAGTTATCTCCCTCTTCAACGTGAACAACATTTTGGGATATATTAGACAGTAGAATTAGTACATTCTCTCTCATTCAAGAAAATATTAAGTATTTTGATTTGGATAAAAATCTAAGAGCTTGTTTTCTTTGAATACATTATTATTTACAACAACATACATTTTACATCAAATTTCCATTAATATTATATGAGATGTAGACTGATAGTGAGCCATCTGTTTTGATAAACTTGATGTATATTTTACATTTTGTCATTTTAAAATTATTTCGGCTTATTTTGCAACTAAGATACAATCTGATTATTTTAAATTTTATTTTGGTATCCATTTACAAGTTAACATGTGTTCAGATAAAAGCTTACATACTGACACGAATAATTTATTACGTTAAAAAATAAAGAAAAATCGACTGAAGGAAAGGTATGCTTAAATACCCAGAATTTTTATCTAATTTTTCATAAATTCCTTAACATAAATGTTCTATTTATAAAATTTGACTCCTTCATTTCATGATTTATGCAATTTGTATTTTTTTAGAAGAGTTATCTCCCATATTATAGAGCAGGTGCATTTACATCCATAAAACTGCAATTTTGCTTTACCCATAATATTTAATCAGAGAACATTATTAAGCTGTAGATACATACAAAATATGCTAATTTTGTTAGACTATTGAATGAAAATACTTTTAGAAAAATCTGTTCCCTCACATCTGCTCACATGGGGGATAACTCTTACTTGTGTGACAAATTCTGTCTGATGTCACAACTTGAAATATACCAATCATACCTCTGTAAATTTTGGGAGAGATATTTTTTTCAAATTCAGTGACAGTTTTACCATGCCCTAATCCTTTTGTAATTTATATCAGTACTACAGCTTAAAATAAATTTGAGTTGTATTTTTTATTATGGTTGAAAATATAAATTGTCTTATTTTATTTATTATTCATATTCTAAAACCTCAAGCAGAAAATCAGGAAAAACAACATTTTGACAAATTTCATACTTGAAAAATGGTTGATCAAGAACAATAGAATGGCATTCAACATGTGGGATTATTTCTATAAGAGTTACTTATCTAAAAAAAAAAAGACAGGTGTCAAAAACCACCTTATCTGTTCAGATGTCATCTGATTTCAAATTCCAGTGATGAGGGGAGATACAGATCAAGACCAATCAAATTCCCATTTATTAAGGGGAGATAACACTAGATAAATGTTGGTGTTGTGACCAGCAGTTTACAACCAATTTATTAGATTAAAGTCAACAATTTATATTTACAAATGTAACTCAACCTGTCTCCTGATCTTACACTATATAGGGTTTGTCAATCTACAAGGATTAGAACATGACTCCAAAACTAAAAAGGTGTACAGAATTATAATATTTTTTAGTTTGTTATCCGTTACTATTCAAAAGATCTTCAAAGTGTGCTGATTTGCTCTAATTTTCATTTGAAGGTTAATTCAAACATAGAAAATTTCTGACTCAGCAGATACAAAAAATTCCATTCATCTTTTAAGAGTAAGTCTTCAGTTATGGAAAATGGGGCATGTTTGCCTAAATAGCACCACCCAAATAAACACAGAGATAGCCTTTGCATGATGTTGGGTGTTAAAGAGTTGACCTTATAATACTCAGCTGGGGTGGATTTTATACAAACTTTACAAATTTCTTCATCAACAACCCTGACTTTAAACTCTTGTTGAAAAGTCTTATTTTTATTCAAGTTTTAAGGATTGTTGAAACATCAAAAGAATCAGTGTTAAACATACTTACTATAGAAATTAAATTCAGTTTTGTTTAATTTGGGTACAAGTTATCTGACCTATTGTAGCTACCCAAACCATGAAGGGATAACATTCTGTGTAAATATTTATAGGACATTAATCGTCTTGAAATGGAAAAGTGTTACTGTTTGGGGAGGGAATAAAACAGGTGTGCTCAAGAGCTCCATTAAATGGCTTAATAATTTACTAATGAAAATATATACAACTTAACACACATCCTTTGATCTTTTGTTACCAAGCTTATGATTTGCTGTCAAGTAGCTTTTCCCTTTCAGAGAAATACTTTGGTTTATTTGTTTCGGGAGTAAAGAAATGAACATGATAAAATTCAATCAAATTTCAAGTTGTCCCTTGGTAAATCAAATATCCTAAAGGAAGTGTCAAACCAAGGCATTAGACAGGATTCAGCACATTTGGCTATTTTGCGGCGGCCAGTTTTTATTGGTGGAGGAAGCCGGAGTACCCGGAGAGAACCACCGACCTTCAGCAGGAAAATTGGCTATCCTTGTCAATTTAGATAGTCAAACAAACCCCGCCACAGGTGAGATTCGAATTCGCAACCTCAGTGTTGACATGCTAGTGATCATTAGTAGTCATGACAAACTACCTAGACCACTCGGCCACCGAGGCCCCTAATATGATCGGAATCTAGCCATGAGTTGGTTGACTGACCACAGAGCATTAGTAATGAGATACCTAGACCACTTTGCCACCTCCACTCCCCTTCCAATTCCTTATTATGATAAACAGCCAAACATAAAATTCTTTCAAATCCAAAGGAAGTAATTGGGCAATGTGGAGTTAAAATCTGATGAAACATTCAAGAGAACATTCACAATGTGCTACTATACTAAATTACTGTGACCTCAAACTCTTTATCTCAAATTTCTGATACCAGAATTTCAAATTAAAAGTTTTAGAAATGAAAACCAGAATATAAAAATTCATGATAAATACAATCAGTCACTGTAAATGTTACATCTTACCATGAATTTAATACTAAATTAAACATATGCAACTTAAGATAAACTTTCTATAACATTAATGGCTCAGTTTCAGGTCTTCTGTAAAACATCATCCACAAATTAAATTTTTGAAATAAATTTTCCAATACCAAGGACTGCTAGTTGATTCTTAATCAACATAACATATTTGTAACAGAATGACAATACAAAATGTTACCATACAGAATAACAATAACTTTTATCTGAGGATTAAAATTTAATCCAAATTTATATCTGCCCATGTACCTGAACAGTGATTTATCAAAAATCTTAATCCACTTCTTGCTTTGACATTTCACAGGAATGTGATGCACATGACACAGTAATTGTAATGCAAGACTATCACATCCTTTTACCTCCAATATACTACTGAATTCAAAATGTTTTGAGACTCATAATTGAAAAGAGCCAAGTTAACAAGCTACACATACACAACCAACAAAGTATACGACATTACTAGTGGACATAATTGGGAAGACCTTAGCCCAAATCTTATAACCAATCTAATCACAGGAATTGCAAATTTTATCATTATGTGAGAAATATAAAGTCTAAAGTCTAAAACTCCTTTAGTTTCATACCAGATGAAAGATTCAATACATAAGCTATGTTACAAACAGTCACAATTTTAAATAATAACAAAATATTTCAAGAAAACGAAATAAAATACAGTACATACCTTTACACAATACCCTCTTTCAGATTACACAAAAAATTGGAAAAACTACGAAAATATTTCAACATAGCCTATAACATAAACCCTAGTACTGTTGCCCTTGTTCTATAAGTAAAATTACCCTGGATTACGAACTTATTACTAACAACACACTTCCTTCCAAGAGACTTTGATGTGATGAATTCCATCAGAATAAATAACAATACCAATGTTTTCCATATCAATCAAACCTGATGGTTTTCTGTTTTCCTAGTATTATACAACAATTAACATTACTTTAATCCTCAAGAAACGTCTTCTCCATAAATATTTTTTTTTTCTTCAGATTTTCTCATTCCTCTGTATAACCTTGTGCCAAAAATCATCATCTTTGGGAGGCATCCAAAAGAACTCGCTTGGAAAAAGAGAGTTTGAACTTTGATGATCTTGTTTTAAAACTTAGATAATATATATTACTTGGGGATGTTCTTTTTTTTCTATATTTCAGTATTATATTTTGGAAACTGGTCATCTTCTCGAATTAAACTTTTTCAGAAGGCAGATAAATGGACTTATAATTATGATGTTTTATTGCTCAGGGAATAAGTGTAAACTGATTACTGAAAGCAAAATAGAAGCCCTACTCATTATAAATTGTAATAGTAAAATTGCTACTTTAATGCATACATGCACCTCATATCATTTGATGTACATCTCTTATTAAAGGTATGAAAGGTAAGTGCTCATGAAAACAACATTCCATTTGTAGTGTAATCAAGTTAATTATATATCTTGAATGGTGTTTTCAAACTTTCGACTCTGTCTATTTTTTAATTTTTTCAGTATATCATCGAACTTTGCTTGGCAAACCTAGGGAAAGTAAAAGTTCTCCCCAAAGTGTATCTCAGAACTTCCATACAGACTTTGACAGAATGCTTGTAATTACTTATATCACAACTTAGCTAATTAGATTTAATGGTCCCCTGCTTTTAGGAATTATAAGCATATAAAAGATAAGGCTGTTTAATTACTCATTCATTCCAGTTTCATGCTGTAATTAATCAAAAACATTAATCATAAACTTGCCAGATAACTTTCTCCTTCAACAAAATACAGCAAAGATGTTCTGATTTATAACAAAAAACCTTAGGATTTATTTTCATCCACCTTCAATTAGAAGGTGATTTGAGAAATTAACATTGGGAGGATAGAGTATGATTAGACCCAAATGTTTTGCTTTAAACAAACTGATTCCCTGTCTATTACAGATACCAGTACATACCACTTAAACAACCTAATTGGCCGCATGCATGCCTAATCATTTCTGCCATTAGGTTTTTTTACTGGATGAAACAGACATCCATTTAATGGGAACTGATAATTTTTTAGACATTATGGAAACAAAGATCTGAGCTGGAGCTATGGAAGAAGGTTCAAAGGTTGATTAAAACCCACTCACCCATTCAACCAGTTTGCACAAATATTCTGAGTTTTTTTGTAAAAAGCAGAATTAAAGCCAAAATTTCCATAAATGTTACTTGGAATCTCCTCTTTTCACTGTATCCAGACTATAACCAACCAAGTGATTCTTCCAAATGTCCTGTGTTCTATATAATATAATACCAAAGACCTCGGTAAACATAGGCAAACTTCGTGAGAAACGCAATATACCTAATTTATTTTCATGGACATTGCATAAAAACAACTAAGTATGTTTCAATTTGACAGGGATATATCTAAAGTTAATTTTGGTAAAAAATAAATATAATTTACAGTCATTGTATTATGGTCTGGACACTTTAAAACTGTCTTGGCCTGGGTCTAGATATAATACACCAAGTTACAACATAGTTCAAAAAGTTTTTAGGAGTTCCATGTGTATTTAAAAATTTGCTAAAACAAATTTTTATATTTCTTCCCTTCTACAATAAAGAAGATCTACTTGAAAAATACAACAATCAGAAGATAGACGAGTTGTGTGTGTATAACAGCTGTAATGTACATCATACCTGGCTTAAATCAAAGACTTTGTGCAACATTTCTGCATATCTACTGATCTAGAGGCCTCATGTAGGAGAAATATTAATCACAAAACATGGGTATGTGGAAATCAACATAATTTAAAAAGGTAATGAAGATTCAAGCAAAAGTGTTTTTTTTTTTTAAATATTACTAAAGTGTCAATTTTGCCCATATTTAGAAAAATGACAAAGAAAAGGGGGAGGGGTGGATGCTGGGGTTCCATTAATGATCTATGTAGTCTGAGTTTGAGTTGAATAACCTGAATGAAAGTAAACTTAATTTATTTTTTCTTTCTTACTTTTCTGTGGTTTGAATAAAATGAAAAAAAAAATAGAATGTTTGAACAAGGATGTGATGTTCAGGACCTTATTCAAAAAGTAAAATCCACACACACAGAGTGAAACATATCCTCGGTTTTTTTTAAGCATTTTAGGTTAAATCTGACAAATTTCATTAAATAGGAGAATACTTAGTTAAAACAAGGAGAATCACATCATTGTCTATTAAGGTCCAAACCAATTCTGAATTTCATAACAATTTATGTCGATCTACCACCAACTGAAGTATTAAGAAAAAGTAACATTTTCTCAACCAGAAATGATAAAACATGGCCATGGATAATAGTACAATACACAAGGGGATCAATGGAGCCTGATGTGAAATATTACAATATGGCTGCAGGCAGAATTTTCACATCCTTTGTAATGGTTAGTTGAATAAAATTTTGGCAATATCCTTAACTAGTTTTGCACCTGATGTGAATTTTTTAAAATCTTTTATCTCTGTAATGTTTAAGTTCTACAACTTTCTGTTAAGTATGTTCTGTAATAATAAACACACATTCAAGTCACTCACTGGCCAACAGCCAAATTGTTCTGAAATATTTCCAAAAAAGAAAAGAAAAAAGAATTGAAATGGTACTTCCCGTATCTCCAAAAGAAAAAAATTTAGTCTGGAATTACTGTTAATAAGCCAAATGTCTAATTTCAAGTTCTGTAGATTTTGTGATAGAAACATATCTCTGGCAGCATCTCTTCTGGAAGATACTTTTTTTGTTAAAAGCAAAATTCAAACTTCATTATAAGAATATGCAAATAAAACAAGTCTCAGACTTAAATGAACACTTCATTCTCCACATGAAAGTTTAGTTTTGTTATATTCTGGATTTTATAAGAAACAATGATACTTGTTTGTTTTTTTAGTTGGGGTTTTACGCTGAATTCAGCACAATTGGCTATTTTGTGGCAGCCAGTCTCTATTGGTGGAGGAAGCCAGAGTATCTAGAGAGAGCCACTGATCTGTGGTAGGAAAATTGGCAATCCTTATCAATTAAGATCGGAGTTGAACACACCCTGCCACAGGTGAGATTCGAATTCACAATCGCAGAACAATGATACTAAACTTTCTTGTAAGATTAGCATTTTCTTTCAATAAAAATTTATTGAGCGACACATCTTTATCTATATTCAATCTCATTTACACAGAAATTTAAAGGATGTTTTCCAAATCTCTTCCTTCTATCTTTCTCCATGCACCCCCCCCCCCCCCCCACCCTAAAAAAATGAGATTTTCCCTACACACACACTAGATAAAACAATCCATTCATGACCAATGTAACAACTTCAGCATGATTTTGCATTAAATTCTAATTTGACAGCTCGAAATGGCGACATGATTGTCAATAAAACATTTGTATCTTGTATCTTGTATTTTGGTTGATACCATGTGAATCCAACTACTGCATATAGCAGATTATTTATTCAGTCTGTAATGTAGCAGTGTACAGAAAATTACCAAAATTTATTCTTCCATTTTTTTACAAATATATTATGACATAATCCACTGAAAGTAAAATTGCCAAATACCTAACTCAACTAGAACTTTTTTCTAAAGTCACTTTTGAGGCCCACACAAAGTTCAAATCATCATATTTTTCAAAGTACTCGCCCAAAAGAAAATCCTAACAATATGTACATCTCCATAATGTGATCTAACACTCCGTAAAGTTTCATGAGAATCATGCAAGTAATGTAGGAGGAGTTGCGGACACCACATGGAACAAAGTTTTGTTAAAAAATGCCTAAGTCCAAACAGCCATATCTTTACCAATTCTTGTCAAACAGAAATTCCTGACAATGTGCACATCTGCAGAGTGATTTAACACTCTAGAAAGTTTCATGAGAATCCTGCAGGAGGAGTTGCGGACAATGTTATTTTGGACAGACAGACAGACAGAAACCTATATACCCCCCCCCCCCAAACTTCGTTTGCAGTATAAATATACAAAATTTCTCAGCTACCCAAATAACCAGTGGTATGGTATATTTGTCCACTGCTTTAGATTTCAAGTAATCAAGATTTTTCTGTTTATTATGTTTGTCCTGATTACATGACTATATGACTATACTGCTGTTGTTCATTAGCTCTAATCCACTTGTAATATAGGATACACATAATGAGGGAATAATTAACGAGTTATTGCAGATGTCAGCATGCCAGCTGTGAATATGTATAGATATGAAATGGACAGTGCAATGCACATCATTAAATAGGTCACATATCATAAACATACCAGTCTTCACTGGTATTGTTCTGATAAAGCTGCTTAAATGAATAAGTTAAACTATCACATTCTATCAATTAAAATGTGTGTGTGTGTGTGTGTTATGGTGTTTTATTCATTAAGCATAGTCCATTGGTACTGGATATTATACAGTATACTACATATAAGATATTGAATCACTGCATTACAATGTTAGTAATGGGTCATCCATAATGTCTACACTTTTCCAAACTTTGACAAAGAGCAGGTGGGGAATGGGAATCAATAATTTTTGTGATTACTAATTTATTATCCTGAAGTACCTATATCATGTGCAAGTTTGAAACTTACAAATATTTTACTTTTTGCACTTTGGAAAATAAATTGTGACAAATATGGATGACCCCTAACTAAGTGGAAAACTGTCGAGACTTTTTCCTTTGATTGATCAAACTCAGTGACCCACCTTCTAATCATTAATGTTAAAATTCAACTAAAAACAGGAGACTGTCTGATTGAACTGGTTTTCCTTCACTTTTTGGAGACCCTCATCCACCTTTCACCATAAAACTACTAACTGGATTGTTTCTTGTTAAAAAGACAATGAAAGGTAGCACAGACCCATCTACTCCCTTCCATCCCGTATCTCTTCCTATGCCATCTTCTCCCCCCCCCCCCCCATCCCATTTACACAATTTCTCACAACCATTAAGTAACCAGTACTTGAAATAAAACTAAAACCCTATAGAAAAAAATTGGTATTTCATATTTATAAACATTTCTTATATTCACCGAAAATTATTCAATATAGGGATGATTTTTTTTCCCTCAAAACCAGACGAACCACTTCAAAACAACTTTTTAGTGGAAAGCCTAGCACACCAGGGACTACTTCCTGCAATTTGGACCCCTACCTTATGCCTATCCCTTTTTATCAAAAAGTCTTTTTACCTTAAATTCTTTTTGAATGGCCATTTTTTAATTGCCATGATCACCCACTGAACCTAATATCATATCAGAAAACAAGTCATTTGATTAATATAGGTATTAACTTACTTTTAATATGATGAAGTCCATCGTCTGGTCGTAAAATCCCAAACAGATATATCCAGGTTTATCAACTTTATCCTGATGTCATTTCCCACTTCGATATAGACAACCATAATCCCACAAACATTTACAAATTTTTTTGAATCTCATAAATGTCAGTTTTTACATAATATTAATCAATTGCAAATAATCCACAACTTAAATTAATATACACTGAATCAATATTTCACTTTAAATCAGGTATTTTACATAAAATATTTAATTCCATGTCAGTGTGAAAGTATTCCAAAAAATTAATTGACTTTTAACAAAGAGAATAAGGAAAAAATCCAAACTTTGCCAATGAGTTTAATTCCTCATTACAGAACTCTGACAAGACACAGTTTTGTTACAGTAAGTAATTTGGATAATTCAGGCCTCCCCTCTTATCTTCATCTCAAACTAAACAGATGTTTTCCGACTTAAAAACTATTCAATGTTGCACATCCTCGATGTGATAGTTGTATGCCATCCCTTCACGCTATACTGAGGTATGAAAACTTTGGTAATTGACGTACCAGGAGCTCGCACACTTATCCTAACACCTGAGAAATTACTCCAGCAGCTAGTGTAAAATATAAATATATATCTTTCTAATCATTATAAAAAGTAAAGGCACTTTCTCAGATTTCCATCTGGCAAATCACGAGTCTAGAGAGGAGAATTTTTTCTGTCAAGTCTACAATGTACTGGCTATCCAATTAATTAATACCTTAAGTTATCTCTCATTGTTAATAAAGTCCAGGTGTATGTACAAGGTATTTCCAATTTACTTAAAATATCTGTAGATCTACTTCATAAAAATATACAGACCATTGTACATTATAATAAATGCTACTCCGATCAGAGAGATTGACCTCGGCTTATGTACATAATGGTCACCATCCGCTGAATTTAATATTGAATGTGATCCACTTCAAACTTTACTTACTTTAGATAAGTAAGAAATTTATTCAAGCTTTACCTTTCCTTAACCGTGTATCTCACCTGATATAGTCGGATACGTCCCCTTTATCTTTTGTCCATTACTTCACCTGTGAGACTTATTAAAGAGACCAGTAGTATTTTACACACAGTTGGTATTATAGCAATAATTTATGTAACGATCACTCCAACGAATTACACCACCAATTATCACAGGTAAAAATCTATTTTTCCACAACAATTATTCCATACATATAATAACAATAATATTTTTCAACCCTTTAGGCAATTTTTTTTTCTTTGGGCTAAGACAAGTACAACATTATCAAAACATTTAATAATAGACTTTCACTTAATAAATGTCCCCGACCACCCTTTGAGTAAAACTGACAAATAGAGGGTGACCCTTAACAGTACACCCCATGTCAATTTAATGTCTTATATCATATATTGATAATCTATTTCCAATATTTCCTTACTACTTAATCAATGATCTATACTAACAATAAATGTCTTATAGTTATCATTGTCAACAATCAACTGATTATTTTTGTCATAAATATTGTTCTTTGATCCACATTGTCAAAAGGTGACATAAATGTGCATTCAAAATAAGGTATTCAATTTCAAAATATTTCCTTACAGACAAAAAAATGTTTTGTTTTTTAAATTTGTCAAATTATATCTGTAGCAATGAAGTTTCTGTCTATGTCTATAGCAAGAATTAGCCATTGGCAATTTTTATGCAAATTTTCAATGTATAAATAATTGCATGCAATAAAACTTTATTAACATTTGTAAAAATCATGTTTTAACATTAATAAAATTATTTTTATTTCTTCACATTAAATTTGAACTTAGAGCTTACAAATCAGATCTTCCCCTTCATCAAACTACTGAAAAAATTGTTATATCCAGCTAAAACTTTAGGACTTGCCATTACTGTATACAAAATGTTTTGATGTCAACCTGCGATACACACACACACACACAAAAAATAAACAGTTGCAAATCTGAAGCCGCTATTGCTTTCCAATATTATTTGTATATTTCATTATTTTCCTTATTTGGCAAGGATGCAGACAATCCTCTAATAGTTCTTGCTCTTTACTGAACCTACAGGACGACAACATTAAAAATAATCAAAGTCTATGAAAGATAAAATGTAGGTCACAGTGATCTATGTTTACTTGAATGATGGTTTAAATTATACTAAACCACATACTGCCTATGCTTAAGCTAAGTCAGCAAACTAAGTTATATTGGTCATGTGACCTCCTATGGGATGTTTCATCAAAAATACCTGCATACAAATTATCCGTTACCTACATTTATAGCCATGGACAGTGAAAATGAACTACTCAGAAGAACTATGCAGCCTGAGGTGTTCACTGGCATTAAAGGGAAGAACAATCTCAACGCTCACAATTCAAAATGTATACAATTGATTTATCACCAGTTTGGCATTTTGTATAGTAAAAACCTAAACCCCTTTCTCATTATGTTTCTAACAGATATGAATTTGATGAAGAATATTTTCTCCATTTCCATGTTAAGAATGGTATCTCTGACATCAGTGTTCTTCATTTTGAAATATATCATGCGAGATATTTTCAAATTCTCCACAAAATAAAATATCTTAAATTAAAAAGTCAGTATCATTCATAAGCCTAGCTTAAATTTTTTCAAAGAATATTTTCTTTCATGTAATAATAAGTAATAAAAATTTCAATGAAATAAAATGATTTTTTAATATTAAATATAAGGATTAAATTCCACAATGCCTAGACATAATTATCATCCAATTGCATGTAGATATTTATTATATATGCAGAATTCATTAGACCTTTACAGACCCCGGTAGAAATAAAAATTCCACACCTGACTTTGTAATCCGATCATAATGAAAGTATATAATGACTTCTGTATAGCCTCCAAAATGATTTAAAATATCAATTATACAGGATATATAGTAGACCTTATAATCCTTCAAGCTCTCTCAGTTTAGCTTTCAAGTCATGCAAATATACTGCTAATTTACGAATGAGTCACACAATAAGCAGTTGTAATAAGTATATGAAATCTATAATCATTTTATAACTTGAAAGATAAACCAATAATAAGATCAGATTCTCTGTCTGGATAACAGGACCAATCCCTATATACAAATCTTGGCAACTTTGGCGAGATTTAACATATTATGATTTTAACAGAATCATCCTATTTTTTGAAGAAGAACAAAATCCAGTTCATATAACTAATAAACTCTGTTAATTACAATGGACTGTGGATAAATCAGGTTAATTACAATGGACTGTGGATAAATCAGGTTAATTACAATGGACTGTGGATAAATCAGGTTAATTACAACGGACTGTGGATAAATCAGGTTAAATTACAATTGGCCAACTCAAGTCTATATATATATATGCGTATGCAGGTATATTAAAATAAAAGGAACAGCCTTGGCAGTCTAGTGGTAGTGTGGAAGGTCACAGGTTCAATCCCCAGATGGGTCAAACCAAAGACTTAAAATTGGTATTTGCTGCTTCTCCACCAAGAACGTGGCATCTAGGAGTAAGAGTATTAGGACTGGTCGGTTCAAAGCCAGTATAATGATTTGTGGTGAAGTGATATGTCTTCCTGTGGACTGTTACCTCGTGAGCTAGCACGTTAAAAATCTGGCATGTTGGTCTAGTACAAAGCAGGGTTCATATTCATATCACATGCATAAAACAATGGCCACTGGATGTTTAACAATACTTCATCCATCCATTCATCAAGCTTAAAAGGGAAGATAACTCCTGAAAATCTGAGATAAAATGTCAGAAAGAATGAGAACAAGGAAGACCAGAAATGAAATAAACGTTTGTCTTTAACTGTTGAAGAATCTGTCCTTTTACATTTGACTTCTAAATTCACACTTCTAACCAAGTAATATTTCTGTTAACGTGCAAGCAGAACCATAAGGGACTTTTCCTATAATAATTAATCAATGATTCTTTTCTGACTTAATATCAATTCTCTGGTAACGATACATCCAATAATAATAAACTGGAAATTACAGGAGATTTCCTGCTGGCCTTTTCCATGCTTAATCCCTACTTAGGGAATAAAAAATAGTTTCCATAGTAACTGTCATAATTCCAATCTGTTGACAACTTCAGTAAAGTTGGATAAGTTCAGAGTTAATTCTTGTTTGATAAACAAGAAGGTTAGAGGAATATAGCCAAAATTATACATATCTGACACATGAAGGGGGATAACTCTAATTGAATAAGTTCATTATTAAAGAGGTAGACATGCTATAATAAGGACACAAGACTTCATCATATTAAATTTCCAATATATTAAATCTGAGAAAATGATAAATTAGCTATTCTAAAATAGTTTAAACATATAAATCAAAAAGCAGCATATGATTTAAATAAAGAATTCTTGACATGGTCACTTTCACATTTATTTTGTTTATTTACTTTCGTGATTTATACTTGAATTCAACCTACAGTTGTGTTCAGAAAATATAACAAAATACAAATTATTCCCCCCACAGAAAGTTCATTTGTACTTTTACTAATCACTGGCAATTCAAACCAAGATCATGGTTACATTTGTCATATGTCAAACTCAGTATTTTTTTGTTTCAGTCAGTTTATTCTCTCTGGTTAGCCCTTTTCTTACACCATTTAAAATGATCCAGAATGTAACAAAACTCCAAAAAGCTACAAACATTGCCCCTACAAATATCATACAAATAACTCCTCCTTATATCCCCCCCCCCCAACCCCAACAAAAATGAACAGCCAAAAGGAATCACTGATTTAGCCAAAACTTCATCTTCAAATAAACAAGAAGTTTTGTAATTCATAAAATAAATTTTAATTTTCTTCTCATTCATAAAGGATTTTATCTGGAACAATCTCTTGTCACATTTCACTTTTCAAAGGTAAGGCTACATGTACAATATTTCACCATAGGCTTTAAGTGTTTAAAACATCTGTACGTGTTAAAATGTCCACATACTGTCCGTCAAACATGCCATCTGATGCTCAATAATTAAATTTTAAGCATGTGACATGTGTCAAAACAGCAATATAATTTTCTGCCCAATTGATTTTACATGCTGTGACAAAATAAATATGCTATAAAACTTTCCATAGTTTACACTTCCTTAACTAATATTTGACTAGCTGGAAAGTCATAAAACCTCACTATCTTTCATTTTATGTATAGAGATCAGGATTATGCATGTCGAAATGACAATCATATTTCAGGTGAAAAACATCGTTTCTAGTTTGCACTTTTTCCATTTTCAGTCAAAGTGAAATGACAATCATATTTCAGGTAAAAAACACGGTTTCTAGTTTGCACTTTTTTCATTTTAAGTCAAAGTGTATTTGGTAATAAATATTTATAGCCTTTAAATAATTTTCTTCTTTGTTTATTCTTTCAATGATTTACTTCAAAGGCACCTCCTAATCAATTATTAATCAAACAAAATACTCAATACACAAAATAATTTACTCACATATCTACAGTAAAAGCAGTAGCTAGGTGGGTAGTCCATTTTTCTCCAATAAACATTTGACATCTTGCCCTAATGTTATTCAATTCAAACAGTAAATCATTTTTACTTATCAACTAATTATTTATAATCAAAAATACACAAATCTCTTGTAAAAATAAACAACCACCTTACCTGTGTGCCTAATTGTGATTTTCCACCCCTTTGATCTTTTTACATAATAGAAACAGGCCAAGGCAAATAATCAATTAGTGTCATCTGACATTTAATGGAAATAGACAGATTTGTACAAAAAAAATTATTAAAAAGACAATTTGTCTTATTTTGAATAAGAAAACAGGAATTTTATTATTTTACAAATAACTACACTTTCACATACTGTCTAGAATTAAGAGAGAACCATTAAAATTAAGTGTGACTTAACGAAGTTTGCAGTTTTACCTGTTAAAAAAAAAGTTGCAATCTGAGTAAAGTTTAAAAAATTGAAACCCCCTCACAATGTGAAGCTAATGAAACATCTTTAAAGGTACAGTAACTATTCTCAAAGGTGTGCCATTTTCCCTGGTTTGATTTATTTCCAAAATCTTTTCTTTTTCAACTGAATGTATGAAAACAGAGCCAAAATTAAAGTGGTATGTTATATACATGTATGAGGATACTTGTAATGCATTGCTTCATAACTGCACAAAACCTTCATGTTACCCCAAAGTACAAGAGACTTGGAAAAGTTTTGATATTCTTGTTTAAATCACAAGAAAAATTTGATCACTGCAATACATTAGAATTCGTTTAAATGCAAAAGTTATCCTACAATTTTTTGTCTTTGTCAATAAAAACAATACAAGTTTAAAAATTAAAGAGGGATAACTCTTACATTGTCGACAGTGTAAATATCTATTAACCTTAAGGAATTAAATATTGGTTGCTTGACTATTGTCACATTCTGTCTTATTCAAAATGTTTAGATCACGTTTTATGAAAATGTGACAACTGAAATTAAGGAGCCACGAAAATGCTTTTTTCCTACCAAAATTAATGTCTGAATTCACAATATATGGCCAGTTCAAGTTTACAGGATTCTAGAAAATTGATGTCATGTATATGATAAGAAATTGTACTTTAAAAAAAGCCCATTAATTCCATTTTCACAGAAAAAAACAAAATATGGTTGGCCTAAGACAGGTGACCCTTTCATCTTTTACCTGACAGAATAAAGGT
Source organism: Mytilisepta virgata (assembly GCA_028015205.1). Classification (NCBI taxonomy): domain Eukaryota; kingdom Metazoa; phylum Mollusca; class Bivalvia; order Mytilida; family Mytilidae; genus Mytilisepta; species Mytilisepta virgata. Next base: position 93,266,275 of record CM051519.1, on the reverse strand, counting down.
AATTCAATTATCATTAATCATCTTCTAATAATCAATTCTACTGTAAGATCAATTACTGATTTGATTAGAGGTGAGTCATTACAAAATTGATTTTTCTCACCTTTGCTCAGAAAAATTCCTTCACATCAAACGGATTATAAACAAACAGTAGGATTAATACTAACATATAACAACTATGTTTTGTACAAGGAATAATAAGTAGACACAGATTTTTTATTAGACAAATAATAAAAGGCAAAATACCATTAATCCTTTGGAAAGACATTACAATTCCTATTATCTTGTCTTGTAATAGAAAAATCATGTCAATACTTTGCAAAATAAATTAGCTGTTTAATATTATTTATCTTGTGTTGTACATTGTTAATTTTTCAGACCTGCCCTACTTTACAAACTGATCTTTCAGAACAATAATTTTGATTTCACTAGTATAAAATCTAACTTGAAATGGTTACAATATTGTAAAGGGTAATAGACACGATTTTTAATGTAGTACTATGCTATTGTCATGAAGCAATGGTGACATCCAAAGGCCTTGTCAAGATAAGGAAACAATAATGTAACACAGGTCACAATTCCACAAACCCAAAGCTTATATAGTCATGGAGAAGGGAGACAATCACACAAATGATTGTCATTATTTAGAATCTATCAAAAGTGAGATACTTCACAGGAACGGAGACAATCAAAGTAATAGATACAGTACAATGAAAACAAAAGAAGTGTCATTTATAAGACATAAGAGGATACTTTTTATGCACGAGTACCCAGGTCAAGGTCAGAGTCGTTAGCCATGGATACGAGTGCATAAAAAGTATTCACTTTCATCATATTAAGGACTTTCTTTTGTTCTCAATTGTTTGACAATTAACACAATTCAGAACTCAATGGGAAATATGTGCATTCTGGCCAAAATATCAGTTTGACTGAGAACGTGACTTTCTGGAAAGGTATTTTTTATTTAAATTATATTACAAAAAGGAATACTGCTTTAAAATGCATTCATCTGAAAATGAATGTTGTAAAACTTTATTAAAATTTTTTGGTCAACTCACCAAAGTCCTATACAAATTTGTAATATTAAAAAACAACTGAGAGGAAAAGGTCACACCGGCAAACTGAATTACTGAATGTCATACAAACAACCAAATAATGTTTCTCTGCTTCGTGTGCATTTGTGATTGTGTGCAAGCTTACAAACGGTTATAACGTAGAGCAAATTAGTGCCGTAAAAAGATAGATTTTACACTTAATTTACAAATTATAACTCAAAATAAACATCATAACATATTCATGTGAATTTTTAAAAGATAAGATTACAAACTACTTAGTTTTGTTTTCATGTAAAAAATGAGAAAAAAAATGTTTGATACCTTTTTTTTTGCTCATTTTTACAGTTTGTATTTAGCGTAAAATTAGGATTTCAAAATTTCTCGATGACCAAGGTAGATTTCTTCCTGAAACTCCTTGGACATTTGCACTATATAATATGAACCATTATTCCATTATTTTGGCAATAAAACGATATAATTTTTACAGAATAAAAATAAATTGTCAGAAAATCACTCCTTTCTTTAAATAATTTAAAACTTATAGCCGAACTAACAAATTTTAGTTAAAAAAAAGTACTATAATCTTTAGTTACACGGACACTTTTTGTGAACTATTTTAACTGCTAAAAATAAACTCAAAAGAAAAATTCTTTTAGGGTTCTTTGTTGAGTTTATTTTTAGCAGTTAAAATAGTTCACAAAAAGTGTCCGTGTAACTAGGGTTAGAGTACACCTTTTCAATAGCTTTGCTGGGGTATTGTCGTACAACAAATGAATTCCATTACTGTATGGTTGAGTTGACAAAGCTGAGATAGTCCTAGTGAAGGGAGACAATCTCACAAACGATTCTCATTACTTTGTTGCTAGTCCTGGGGATTGTCACAACTGTGTTACCGACACATCTGAGATAGTCCTGGGGAAGGGAGATAATCAAACAGATGGTTGTCATTATTGAGAATCTATTAAAGCCGAGTTAGTTCTAGGGAAGGAAGATAATCCAACAAAAAATTGTCATACTGTGTTGTTGACACAGTTGAGATATTCATAGGGAAGGGAGATAATCCAACAAATGATGTCATTACTGTGTTCCCGACACAGCCATGATAGTCCTAGGGAAGGGAGACAATCCAACATATGATTTGTCATACTGTGTTGTTGACACAGTTGAGATATTCATAGGGAAGGGAGATAATCCAACAAATGATGTCATTACTGTGTTCCCGACACAGCCATGATAGTCCTAGGGAAGGGAGACAATCCAACATATGATTTGTCATATTGTGTTGCTGACACAGCTGAGATAGTCATAGAGAAGGGAGATAATCCAACAAATGATGTCATTACTGTGTTCCCGACACAGCCAAGATAGTCCTGGGGAAGGGAGACAATCCAACATATGATTTGTCATACTGTGTTGCTGACACAGCTGAAATAGTCCTGGGGAAGGGAGACAATCCATATGGGATTATCATTTACTGTGTTGCTACACATAATCTATACAGATGATTGTCATAACTGTGAGGCTGACAAAGTTGAGATAGTCCTTCGGAAAGAAAATAATAATGTTTATTTTTGTGCTTCAAAAAGCCCCACAGATAACATAGTGTCGGACATTTTTTTATGTAGTAAGAGAGGAAAAAATGACTACTGGCCTACCTACAGGATCAACTCAGTTTAAATGAGATTCAGAACTTTATTGGGCTATTCATGAATAAATGCACATATGGCAATTATAAAGTCCCCATAAATTTCAGTGATGAGAGTTACGATAAAGTGCCGACAATATCTCCTTCCTGGCCCAACAATGAGGCAAATGACAAGAAATTCCTAACACAAAATTATTGAAACCCAGACCACAATGCCCTATTACACAATTGTAACAGATAATATTTGTTAAAGACACACAAAACTTTGAATTTATTATTAGAAGTTGATACCCTTATATTCACCTAACATCTAGTGTGGTCCTGATTCTTTGTTCCTTATAGTGACTCCTCGTAACTCTTGATTCATCTCCCCACAAACAATACTACCTTTTTCTACCCAATAAACAGTAGCATTTAATTCAATTACAACAAAGATTTACTGCATCAATTTATTTCTATCAAAGTAAAGGTAAAACCTCACTTTGATGATATGGGTAATTTTTTTTAAAAGTTGAACTGTAATAAATCTGACTGATAAATGTGATGGATATTGGTGTTAAGCTCAAAATCAGATAAACGTAAACCAATATGAAACCTCTGACCCTTAAAAAGAGCTAATTACAGGTGTACAATTATACAGAATAGGACAAGATAAATAATATCTTTTGTATTTAAAAAACACATTTTTTAACTGTCAATGATCCAACCTTTTGGTGTACTTGGTAATTATCAGTCACTGTCTCAATGAAGGAGTATATGTTTCATGTTTTTAGTAAGATTGCAAAATTCTGTTCCACTCTTTTGAACTGAATATATACACATCAGTATATCATTTTTTAATGGATTTTTTTTTTTCAAATTGAACAACACATACTTAACACAGCAAAATAGGACATGATACCTACTATTGTTGAACTATAAACTAGTTTCCCATGAACATACAAAAAATGTCTCCTAAATAATAGTAAAAGAAGCTATATGACTGACACCATACCAATTTTCTTTTATTCCCCTGAATTGAGGCATCTATCTATCAGCCTGCCTGTAAGCTGTACTATTGAGGGTTGAGATTTCACAAAACATGTTAAACCCCGCCACATTTTTGCACCTGTCCAAAGTCAGGAACCTCTAGCCTTTGTTAGTCTTCTGTGGTTTTGGAATTTTGGTTCATATAGAGTCCATTTTGCTTAACTAATAAGCATTATTGTTTGGGGACCAGCTGAAGTTCGCCTCCGGGTGCGGAAATTTCTCCCTACGTTGAAGACCCATTGGTGGTCTTGGGCTGTTTTCTGCTGTTTGGTAGGGTTGTTGTCTCTTTGACACATTCCCCGGTTTCCATTCTCAACTCAAACTTATAACCAGATTTTTGCATTTGGAAATCTGGTTAAAGACTTCAATTTCTTTGGGGAATTTTTGGGACTCAGAGATATCATTATTTTACCAAAATTTAAGCATTGTTTAGGTAACACAGGGTGAGACTATAATAATCAGTCATGGTCTAAGATGTGAGACGGGACAATTCCACTCGAGGGTTCACATTTTCCAGTCAGAAACGAGGCTTGCTGAGTTTCTGATGATAGAAAATGTGAACCCAAGGGTGGAATTGTCCACTCTCACATTTTTTACCATGACTGATTATTTTTCTCACATTTCTCGGCCGAATATTTAAAGAAATAAACATGGCCCCCATGACACGAAAATGCACTCTATTAAACTAGACAACCTAGTGCAAAATAAGTTACATATTTGAAAAGATCGTGTGCGTTTTGGTTTTGTACCAAAGGTATAAAACTTTAAAAAGATATCTTTTAGGTTGAGCTTCAGGGATTTTCAAATTGAAGCGATGTTAATTTCGACGTTTTCGTACCATTTGTGCGAAGTTGTGTGTTTTCTGACGTTCTAGCATTGTGACGTGATGTTTTTTTGCATTGTTACGTCAAGGTAGGTCATGTGATGTGAGATGCATGAATCTCACACCGGTGTCTCACACGGAATATGACTGTCCCAAACACATAGAAATGTGAGAAAAGTATATATATAACAACTGAGACATGTCTAATTGTAGAGGCTTAAAATAGCCACAATATAATTGTCCAGAAAGCAGTTTCTGAGGTTTGTGGAATAGGCAATAATATCAAATATGATATGCTTATATTAAAATGGTTTTGTATGGCTGTTTTCCCTTTAAGCATCTATACTACTTATATGGACCTCTGATAAGCATAAAATATATGGTGTATATTGCAAAAAATTAATAGCTTTTTCCAATGAGAAATTGCCTCACCCATCAGGACATATTTAAATCTGGACTTCAACAAATTTAATATCCAATATTGATAAATATAAATTTCTCGTTGATGTGCATCAAATCTGCATTGACAATCATTTTTCAGGTATAATACGGTCGGAAAACTATTACAGAAATATACTGAAGTTTATGATAAATGACTAAGTCTATATGATGAAATAAAACATTAAGTAAATTGGTTTTACAATACGCTGCTATCCTCCACTGGGACATGCTTGACTTCAAATTTCCATTTGCCTAACTATTTGGAATGTTTAAAATATTAGATAAATAACAATCACTACTATTTATACTAAATTACACAAAATTTCTAAACTCCATTATGAAATATTGGCTCTTTTATAAATTAAATTCACAGAGTAGAGTAGGCTGCAGTCGGACTGGCAGATTGTCGAGAATACTTAAATTCTAATAAAAGCGGAAATGGCATATTTTATTTTATCAAAAACGAATTATCATGAAAATGATCAAGTTTAAATATTTCAACCAAGGCAAGCTAAACAAATTCTTAGAAAATGGCGTATAACCCATGTTTCGTTTTATATGTATTCTTAATCCTCTTATACAACAGTATGCTCTGCTGAGACAAGCTATACAACAGTATGCTCTGCTGAGACAAGCTATACAACAGTATGCTCTGCTGAGACAAGTTATACAACAGTATGCTCCGCTGAGACAAGCTATACAACAGTATGCTCCTCTGAGACAAGCTATACAACAGTATGCTCTGCTGAGACAAGCTATACAACAGTATGCTCTGCTGAGACAAGCTATACAACAGTATGCTCCACTGAGACAAGCTATACAACAGTATGCTCCTCTGAGACAAGCTATACAACAGTATGCTCTGCTGAGACAAGCTATACAACAGTATGCTCCGTTGAGACAAGCAGGTCTACTTCAAATTTCAATTTGACTAAATTAGCTTTGCGTTACATTATCTTCGTGCTAAACAAAAGAATAAAGTTAAAACAATAAAACCAATGTATGGATAGATTTCATAGTGAAGTCACGTGATTAAAATGGACTTTACTACATGTATTACTACGTACATGGTCATACTTTGAGATTTGCTTTTGAAAAACTGTTAATGAATCAAGTGATCTTTATTGTTGTGAGTGTTCTTTGATTCGTAATTTTAAGAAATCCAGTGAAGATTTCTCTTCTATTTAAAGTGTCATCAAATTCTGTGAAAAATACTTTTGCTAAACTTGGCCACGTTAAGTAAAAATCTTTTCAAATTAGAGATAAATTAGTCCATTTTCAAGAATCCTTGACCTTTTCGGGACTTGTTTTACCTTTGAAAAATTACATCCAGGCAGAAATATAACTTTACAATTCTCTACGTGAAAAACCAATGTTTTAAGTTTCTTTTTATTCCAAGTAAAAAGCTGAACTCACCAAAAAACTTTGGATGAACATATGGATGGAAATACAAATGGACTGAGTAAAAACTACAGGGCTAAAAATATTAACAAACACGTTACACTAAAAATGTCTTAAGAAACTACAAACAAAGTGTACGTTCGAAGCACTCTAATCAATCATAAACGGACAACTGTGTCAAACAGAAAGATGGGGCTATTCTCTAATATTGGACTTAATAAAAACTATTTGACACTTCGAACAAGAAATCAATTTCTCTCATACAGCTTTGACTTATGTGAACAGGATTTAATACAATTCCAAGACATTTCAATCTAGTTAATATATCTTTATACATACTATATATATTAAGTTTTTACAGCTATGTTAAACTTTCAGATCAGAATTCTAAAAATCTTTTCATAGCACTTAAATTTAATATTATTTTTATTACAATAAAGTACTCTTAGTGTTATGGTCAAATCACAACATTTTTATATGTAAAGATTTAATCCAATGACGTATACTCTTACAGCTAGACATTTTATCAAGAACAAACATGGTACTTTTCTGACTTTCAGTAAAACTTTACATCAAGTGACTTCCAACTACTGCCAAGTCTCTTATTATTTTTTTCAAAGAGTTCAAAAAATATTATTTCAAAAATTGAACAAGTATAACAATTTCTTAGCCACAATTGATGAATGTTATAACAAATATATAGATTACAAATAGTAATTTTTTTCATAACTTAAACTGGATCAGACAAATTGAAAATATATGATCAGAACCACATTACAGAAAACTGCAGAAATCCTGTAATCTGTTGTTTAATTTTATGGAGTCCAATATAACGATTTAAGTGCAAAAATTTGCCACTTCTCATAAATTAGACAGAAACTGTTTCGACAAAATCACAAAAGTTTACCTAAACTAAATTTAAAACCTGCACTTTTAATTTTTTTTCTGTCTATAAATGAGCTAGCTTTGCTTGGAACTAAAAGTAAAAGTTATATTTTATTTATTTTCTATTAAATTTATGATTCTATTAAAGTTAATAAAATGTAGCAATGTTTGATTTCATATTAAGTATGAAAAAATTCTCCAACAATATAAATGAACACTTTTAAAATAGATCAAAAGAATTTTCAACGTAGAAGGGGAAAAGAAGTTCAATTAGTAAATAATTAAGTGATTATATACTGTCATGCAGTACAATTATGGCAAAATAACCAGAGAAAATCAACACTTTTCCGGGACGGGAAATAGGAAAATGCGTCAGACCATGCAAGGAACAAAAACACATTACACGAAAATGAAACTGCACATGCAACTCGATGATTAAAAAAACATCAATATTTAAAATATTTTATTTTTTTTTGTCCAGGTTGAAAATCACCTATACATTAGCAACACTAGAACAAATTTGAATGCATTTAAGTACCGGTATTGTTTTCAATTTTGGAACAACTTATACAACATAAGCTACTCTGAGACAGTTTGCAGAAATCACAAAGCAGTTTATGCTTAAGTAACCAAGTGTAACCTGTTCCAAAACATAGTTATTTTTTTACCTGGTCCAAAAACCCAAAGCATTTAGTATGGTAATACATTTACAAACATAAAGATATTAGAGACAGACGGACAAAGAAACTTTAAACCAAAGATATCACTTTCATAAAAACTTAGAACGGTGAACTTGATTTTAACTGCTTTGAAGCTTTTTTTCTCGTCAATTCCCTTCTGCAATGGTATTAAAGCTAAAAAAAAGACTATTAGGCATTAAAAAATGTTTAAATATTCTATTTGTATTATTAATGAATGAAAATAAAAATAAATTTCCCAAATTCGACACTGTAGCTTACATTCCAACACCTCCTCAAATAGAGTACAATACCCATGTAACTTTTACAAAAACCAGTGATGTAAATGAAAGGAACAAATACCATACAATGTATTACCCAGTCAAATGAAATCTCATTAAACTTGTTGCTTCTTTCCACAGTTACCGCTATCTAATAGCTTGTTAGGCATAGTAAAAAGTCAATTAATTGAAAATCTTCAATACTTTTTTCCACATGACATAGGACACATCACGGCGAAAAACCGGGAGAAACAGTAGAATTTAATGAATCATGCAAACAGAATCAATCTGAATACGTCGTAAGTCAATTATACCAAATAACATTTATACAAATAGGTAGCCGATGGTATTAAGCTCGTAATTACTTGTCACAAACCAAACTTAACAAGGTGCAATAAATTGTAGCAAATGTCAACTGTGTAAGTCTTCCAAACTGTGTTCGCAGCAACAAATTTTCTTATATTAGACACTGCTTGTAGTTAACTGTAATTGGTTTACAAACATAAATTCTAGTTTTCTAATAAAACAAAACGGTTAATTTCACAGATGCGACAAGTTTTGTTGCACAACTAAACCTCTCAATTACAAAATTCTAATGATAAATTCTTCGATAGTCAACTTGGTTAAAAAAAAAAATTAAACTGCTATTTGATTAAACAAACAACAAAATGGAAAACAGGAAAGGTAAACAATGATATACCAATCAATCCATTCAATAGACAGAACGCGGCACAAAAAATAACTATAGAGCACAAAACACAATCATAAACACAATAGAAACTCAGGATAGTCTGACTTGTTAGAGATACTTAACAGTGGTGGGGTTAAACCGGTTTTATGGATACCTTACGGGTACCTAAACCTCCCCCTTACTAGTATCTATCCTGACACTATTTAGTTTAACTGAGGGAAATTGAAGTGAATAATAGAATCTATGTGTGACACAAATTCTTCAACTATAATTCAATTATGCAGAGATTTTTCTTGTTTTTCAAGTTAATCTTTTCCTCGATTTTTCATAAGAAAAAAAACTGGTTATCATTTTGGCACTGTATGGCGGTCTGGCGGATGGGCAGTCGGGTTTGAGATGGGTGAGCGGGCGGATCATTAGCTGAGCAGTATGTAAGCTTCAAGTATTGGTGAAGAAAAATCTGATTTTATGTAAATCAGACAGATTTTTGTTCTTCCTGTAGCACAGCATTCAACATGTATATATGTATGACATATCCATCTTTCAAGTATTATGTATCTATTATCCTCCATATTAAATCTTGTACATACAATCTCTTTCTTATATTGTGAAACACTAATGGTGCACCATTTTCATGGATTTCATTGGATGGTGACATCAACCAATTTAAAAATGCATGAATACATGTCTTCTCAAATCCATGAAAATTGATATCAACAAAAATAGTGAATTCCAACACTAATAGGTCATGTTGTTGGAGGTTGAACTGTAAAGATTTTCTAGCTTTTGTTTTACTTATACATGTATTTGAAATAGTCCATATAGCTAATGAGGACTGCTGCACACTTGAGAAAAACTATTTTACACCCAAACATTTTGTTTTTTAGTCAGGCTATCACTAATCTATCTACCGGTAAGTTTAATTTTTAATTTTGGATAAAATTGCCATGTTACGTACATAAAACTACCAGAATCGATTTACAATTTCTCAAAAGCTACACTAACTGAGAAACAATACATCAGATGACATTATAAAACTAATCTGGGTTTGTGTTTAGTAGTAATCCAGCATTTCTCTTATTTTAAGTCATATGTAGGGGACATAACTCTGTAATCAAAATTAGCAAAACAGAAAATTCATATTAGATAGATAGTACCGGTAATTTTACTTAAAAAAATGTCATGCAAGAGGCCTATGAACAAAAATAGACTAGGATGACTAAAGGAACAATCTTCCATTATATTTTTGTTTTAGGAATGGATTGAAGTTGGCTTTAATTAAAATGAGTCATATCTACAGAAGACATCTATCAGTCATAGCAAGTCTCAATGGTGTCACAGCTATGTATGTCTGACTGATATTTTCAGTTTTCTGACTCGGGTAAATTGAACTTGACACAAAAACAGACATGTACATACCAAACCAATATATAGGAAATAATTAGCTTAGTACAAACACTTTATCTTAAAATCTGTCTGTAACAAAAGTGAAAACAAACAGCTTCAGAACAGACTGATTTAGTAGCCGTACCTCGATCATTTTAACCTCCTCCCCCTTTTCTCTACTTTTATCAGCTAGTTCTAGTTCATCATCCCTCTTTATGCCCAAACATAACTTCTCGTTATCGCAAAACTTTAGCTTTGAGATAATTTGTTGAACAGATTAATGTGCCAAATTTCCTAAGCAAATTCACCATGGATAAATGTCCGTTTATAAAACCCTTGTAATGAATACCATTTTACAATCCATCAAGCTTATACATTTCATCTACTGAGACAAAATCTAACAGGCTATTATGCTACAAAATGGCAACTATACATTTACGTAATGGATAATTCTGATAGAGAAGATATTAAGTTCCAACAGATTCCCCCCCAAAGACTAATATTTATATCTACATCTTCCATGACTGTTACAAACTGATGTTTTAATGCCACAATCCAATATTTGCTAGCACATCTAGTCAAAAACAACTTTCTACACTTGCCTTTTTTGTCATAGATGATTCAACTCATTAGTAATTAATTTGAGCAAAAAACTATTAAAAAACCTATAAGCTATAACAGTATATTCTTTATTAGGTGAAAAACAAAGAACTGCATTACTATACTGATACTAATCTGTAAGTCACTTCATAAGGAATAAACAAACACACAGGCTCCAATGTGTTGTCATTATTTTCAGAATGAGTTTGACAAACATAAGCTCAATGAGCCCAAATCGCTCACCTCGATATTGATGCAGATAATAGAATTGGCTCTGTCAGCAATGTTTTCAGCTGATCATAAAAAAATGAGAATTTTTATAAAGGACCTTCAGTAGACTATTACTGCCAAGTTTGGTTAATACTGGCCTATGATTTCCCAAGGGCTTCAACACAAACCTATGTGCCACCATAGCCACCAGGTATGCCATTTTATCAACATGAAATGAGGAAAATTTGTAGAGGGTCTCCCAATCATCATTCATTTCAACTTTACAAAGATTTTGCATTGTAGTATTAAAGAAGAAGAAATCTGCCCAATTTGTGACCATATTTTTTCATATGATCGAGCAAAATGAGGAGAACTAAAGGACGTGCCATACATTATTCCTGCCAATTTTTGTCAACACTGGCCTTGCAGTTTCAGAGGAGATGATGAAAGTTTGATTTCCGATAGGCTTCAATGCAAACTTATGAGATCTCCCAATCGTTATTCCTATAAAGTTTGAATAAATATGGAATAGTAGTTTTAAACGAGAATAAATTTGAAAATTGGACCAATCAGACTCAAGAATTGCCTGTAGCAACCATGTTTTTATCCGATCAAAATGAAATGAGAACTTTATTATAAAGGATTTTCCATACATAATTTCTGCCAAGTTTGGTTATTACTGGCTTTGTAGTTTTGGAGGATATGATGATATTGTGATATGTGATATGTGCCATTATGTATGCAACCATATAAACATCAAATGAGGAATCTGTGGATGGTCTCCCAATCATCATTCCTATAAAAAGGACAAATATACCTAAGGAGCAATAAAAAAAAACGTAATCCATTGGAAAGTTTGAAGTTTGAAAAAATTTAGCATTGTAGAATTAGAGAAGGAATTTGAAAATTGACCTATCAGAATCAAGAATTGCCTCTGAAGGCCATGATTTTCATGAATTTAAATGAGTAGTTTTTATAGACACCTTCCACACATTATTTCTGTAAAGTTTTATGATGAATTGTCTAACGACGGATATAGCTCACAAGACCCTTATGGACAGGTAAAGCTAAAAAGGTGCAAATTCTTGGCTCATTGCTTAAAAGATTATATAATGATTTTTAGAATGAAGAATAGTAATAAATACATTGTTCTTTTGCTCTTTGTATTGCATGGGTTAACTTCTCATGCACACTACACAATGTCTTTTACTTTGTATTGTATGGGTTAACTTCTCATGTACAATACACAATGTCTTTTACTTTGTATTAAATGAGTTAATTTCTCATGTACACTACACAATGTCTTTTACTTTGTATTGCATGGGTTTACTTCTTGTACACTACATAATATCTTTTACTTTGTATTGCATGGGTTAACTTCTCATGCACACTACACAATGTCTTTTACTTTGTATTGCATGGGTAAACTTCTCATGTACAATACACAATGTCTTTTACTTTGTATTAAATGAGTTAACTTCTCATGTACACTACACAATGTCTTTTACTTTGTATTGCATGGGTTTACTTCTCATGTACAATACACAATGTCTTTTACTTTGTATTAAATGAGTTAACTTCTCATGTACACTACACAATGTCTTTTACTTTGTATTGCATGGGTTTACTTCTCATGTACACTATACAATGTCTTTTACTTTGTATTGCATGGTTAACTTCTCATGTACACTGCACAATGTCTTTTACTTTGTATTGCATGGGTTAACTTCTGATGTACACTACACAATGTCTTTTACTTTGTATTGCATAGGTTTACTTCTCACGTACACTACACAATGTCTTTTATTTTGTATTGCATGGGTTTACTTCTCATGTACACTACACAATGTCTTTTACTTCATATTGCATGGGTTTACTTCTCACGTACACTACACAATGTCTTTTACTTTGTATTGCATGGGTTTACTTCTCATGTACACTACACAACGTCTGTTACTTTGTATTGCATGGGTTTACTTCGCATGTGCACTACACAATGTCTGTTACTTTGAATTGCATGGGTTAACTTCTCATGTACACTACACAATGTCTTTTACTTTGTATTGCATGGGTTTACTTCTCATGTACACTACACAATGTCTGTTACTTTGTATTGCATGGGTTAACTTCTCATGTACACTACACAATGTCTTTTACTTCGTAATAATATCTAAATAGTACCATATCATTTTTCAATCAGTGAATTTGTTAAAAATGAGTATGCAAACTTAAAATTTCAGTTAATTTTCAATCACATTTCAGAAGAGCTAATTTTTATAATTCTAAATTTTTTCTAAAGTGTCAAATATAGTAAGCTGTCAGTTATCTGATCTTCATTTATCTCCTCCATTCTAGTTTTTTTTCAAATAAAAGTATTTCTTGTTCAAATGAATTTTCAATGGTTAGTCAATATTAAAGCTATCAATTATAACATTCCTATTATGGGAATGTATCCTTTTGATCTTGTAGAGAATAGTATAATTAACACTACAGTACATGCCTATAAACATGTAAATCTTTCACAAAAGCATCCCAAATGTAAAACTCTCATTAGCCACATTGAAGTGAAAAATAGATGTGATAATTTTCTGTGATTTTTACATACAACACTAACAGACTTACAAATAACTATATATGGATATGATGGATGGTATCTATTTATAAATTTAAAAAAAAAACAGTGTATAGTAACTAGCAAGACAGTCATATCAAAAATTTTTTAATTTTCTTCATTCAAAAACCTGATTTTTTTCATGCACAATTTTCTCCCAAATTCAAACTGAATCAATGACATTAAAACCAGACTGTATCATTGCAAAATCTTCATTGGTCAAATCAAGGGACATAACTTCCTGTACCAAATATAGTTTAAATTAGCTGAGATATTTAAAATGTAGAGAAATTAAATCTCAACTGTTAACAGTGTTTTTCCATAAATATTTAACGATCTAAAACTATAAGTCAATCTTTTAACTTAATATTATATAAATAAGTGGTCAATCAGGGCATAATATTGGACAGATGTGCCAACATCTCTGACAGCTGTGCTTCCATTTGGATAAAAGAGTGAGAGGTCTTTAATATATATATCTATGGGAAACATTTTGGTTTCAAGCTGGTATTTCTGGAAGATTCTATGGGAAATCTTGAACCCTATTGATTTTAACTTATACCTTAATTAAATTACAAAAAAGACATCATTTAATAACTTACAATTTATCAAATTAAAGAAGTAAATGTTGAGAGCAATTAGATAAAATACATGTATGGTTGATGGTATTCCTTCAAGCATTAATGAACAGCTTTAATTACTCATAAATATTCAATATTTGGGAAAATTATTTATAAATGTTTTACAAAAAGTTTTTCAATATCTAATCCTCCATGGAAGCATCCATCAGAGCATTACACTAGTGAAATGTAATGTTACTTTACCAATGATCAAGCACCTTTATGATCTTGACACATGATGCATCATCATTACATGGATTTTCGTCAGGGAAAATTGTAAAATGTTCGCTTTAAATGTCATGCTACATGTAACCATTGTGATGGCTGTATCCAGATAGTGACAGAGCTGCTTGTCAAACATTTTTAATGATTCTATAGGGAATCACCACATGCAAAATTTTAATCATTCATTACTAACAATGTTTTAAAACAAACAGAGACATTATGCATTTGAAAAGTTTGCCGTCATTATCTATAGCTTAGAAATAAATTGCATGCATCTATAGCTTAGAAGATTAAACAGCATATTTAAATACGAATTAAATATCTGCAATAGTAGAACGTTAATCATAACAGATATAGGAATCCATAGAAACGTATATATTCCTACATTTTTGTAACTTAGTGCAAAGAAGTCAAATTATCTGAATATTTCCTAATATATCTAGACATGCATATAACATTTTTTTTTAAAAGCATTTTGACATAAACAGAATTTTCAAATCGAATATTAATCATTATCTGTGGTGACTATAACCTTTTTACCCAGTGATCTTAGGACTTGCATTTCCTCCTGTCTTTAAGACTTATTTTGAATTGGTCAAGATCTGATGTAGATCATTATTCAAAAAACCAAAAAAACATATACAATTTCCCAGAAGTTTCAATTCCTGATTACCATATGATTTTGACCTTTCATCCAGTGACCCAAAATCAATAGGGTTCAAGATTTCCCATAAAATCTTCAAGAGATACCAGCTTGAAACCAAAATGTTGACACCTAGATGCCAAGATAGTATTTATAACACATTGTAAGCTGAATGTTACATGTTTGATGATCTGCAGCTTGGCCAAAAAGGTTAAGACAGATAATTAACTAAAAATTAACATCTTGGCATACAATAAAGCCATTTAGAAAAAAAAGATGTTAGCTTCCTAAAAATGTTTATTCTTTAATAAAACATATTTTTCATATGTTTAATTGTGTATACCTTTTTTTTGCTCATCTGGTCAAATTTTTTTGTCAATATTTCAATTCTGTTTTATGACTTTAACATAATGGTAATGAATTCAATGATATATTGTCAGAAATCCGTAAATAAATGTGACTTAAGTTTAAACAAAGGAACACCTTTTTTACTGTTTTCTTGTCTTAAAGTTGCATCAAGGCCTTCTACATAGGGAAAAATATGGCAACTTATTGCAAGTTCAATCCCTATCACAGGTCAAGGCAGAACTTTATTATTTCCGTTTTCTCATATGACACCAGCTTATGGATAATTAACCACGTTGAAGACCTCACTGTGACTTTAAGATAAAGAACGACAATAAAAGCACTGCTCCTTTGCTTAAAACATTTCAGGTATATGTAGGGATATCATGGTAAAAATTAATATACCGTATTCATCCATTGAACTTTTGATCTACTCGAGTGTCTACAGAAATCTCTACTTTTATTGTGATTGAACAGCTTATACATAGCCAATATTAATTTCTGATTAGAAGACCCAAAGAATATTTTTCCTTCAAAACCATATAACAAAATAATTTTTTTTATAGATCATCTGTAGAATGATATTTGGTTCACCTTCGGTTATCCTGTTTCTAAGTGGCCAACTTTAAGAAATCTTTTAGAAAAGACATTTTTAGCAGTCTCTATAAAGTTTCTTCAAAATTTTGACATCAGATACCACTGCTAATGTGTGGTCGGTTTTGAACTGAATTAGAAAAGTTAGAACCCTTCCCTCTCATTTAATAAAATAATGTCACAAAATAATGTCATTGTTAGTTTTCATATGAAAAGATTCTAAAGAACAAAGATTTGCACTTTATTGAAGACATTTTTGAGCAAATAATGCAAACTTTTGAAAGATGAATTAAATTTAAACCTGGATTCAGCCATTTTTAATGGTAATATATATAGACACCAATTTTAAAAATGATTGCAAAATTCTTGTATTTTTTAAACAATAAATCTGGAAACTGCAGCTAGAGCAGCATCTGATATTCGAATTTTATGACAAATTCTCTTTCACAATGGAGACAGTATGTTATAGATTTTTGTAATCACAGCTTTTAGAACAATTGCCTCAGTTCCTGTCGTCTCTTCCTGCAGTCAGGCCACGCTTTTTATTACTGACAAACAATCACCATCAAAGGTTATTTATTGTCAAAGTAACAAACCCAACAGGTAACAATTCACCATTACATTTGAGCAAATAAAATCATATTGATCCATGGACACTCCATCCTTATCGACTAAATAAATACCGTGTGATAACAATTGTTCAAAGATCTATTTACATGTCGGAAAACGAGAGGTTAATTCATTAACAAAGTAAATCATTCAAATAATAACATAAAGATATGAATCGATACTAAAATACATGATAAACTGATCTGTTAACAATATCAAATAAAGTAATATCATATTTAAATAAACTTTGGTGCAATATCAACTAGACGATTTCATACCTGCAAATATCCAGGGGGTTCTTCAGGAGGCAGGTAGACTGCAATGAAATATTAAATCAAGACCATGGCAAGGGAATTTGCTGAATATAAGATATATGTCAGGTTCTATAAAAGTTTTGGGTCATTGTTTCATAGACAATTACTGGTAGTCACCATATTTATTTTCATATATTGTCATACCATTTATTCTGCAAAGCAAAAACTGTAAAGTCTGCATAAAAATTAACCTTAGGGGGTCAATCATTTGATGGACCATTCATATCCGGGTATAGACATTTGAAGGAAAATCTACAAGTCCATTAGAACAGTGAGGGTAAGGAAGGGGGGTGCTGGCAGAGGGATTATTAATATAGCTGATGTTCACTACCTGTACAGGCAACTTCATTGCCTGTCCTTTATATTTGTTTTTGAGACGAAAACTGAATTTCAAGTGTAAAAGTTAAAGGATATTGAAAATAAAGATATTGCCCATGGGACACAGATGTCCCAGCTATCAATATTATACTTTTATCGTATTTCCCCATCAACCTGCTGAGGCCTTCATAATTTCCCGTATTTCGGCACTGTGACGTCATAAAGAGTTGTCCTGTCCCCTTTTATGAGCTGACCCAAATATATCAGCGATGTCATAATGTTTGACCCAACGTTGACCCGAATATATCAGGAAATCATCCAGTTATAGGCGAAAAGTACGAAATTCCATAAAGATTGTTAGTTAACAATATGATAAATTATCATCAAGTTTTCTTCCAAAAAAATTAGTAAAATATAAGCCGCCCGAGTCTCCCACTGATATTTTATGATAAACGTTTGCAGAACACCTGATAATACATGTATATGCATATCAAATTAGGTCTGTATTATAACGGGGTATAATTAAAAAATGACATAAGAGAAATATGTCAAATTACAACTCAACATGTATTTAGTGGTCCAAAACAACATTTACAAATTTCAAAGGATTTGGTGAAAAATTATTCAAGTTATTCAAAGAAAACCTCAATTTTGGTCATCTTACAAATAAAAAGGGGACATAACCAAGAAATTTCAAAAGTAAATAAAAAATTCAAAAGTGTTCCATAAAGAATATCTCTAAAGTTTTGGAAAGTGAAAAATCTAACCCAACCTGTATTTAGTGGTCCAAACAACATTTCCAAATTTCAAATGATCTGGTGAAATTGAACAGAAACCTCAGTCTTTTGTATTTTCCACATTGATAAGGGTCATAACTTGGAAATGAAAAATTTTACATATATGGTAAGTCATAGATTTTTTTGACGTCTTATTGCATTAATTCTGTTACAAGTAAATAGGGGGATTAGAACAAGGCATATATGTGATGCTTAGGTCATTGTCGAACATTTGTACAACAAAAATTATCAAAAATTAATTTAATAAAAGCAAGCACAATGAAAAGTTAAACCAACTGTACTACAGACATTATCATTTAAATAACCTTAATACAATTTTAAAATAGTTCATATATTTTAGTTTCATTAACCTTGTTTTCAAATTCTCCATTTAGCTTTATGTTCTGTTATATATTTAAGTACAATAAATTAAAAATTCTAAGAGGAAACACATATAATGTTTGTATTCATGAAACATGATAAATACAGTTAAAACCAACACCTTTTTATCTGCCATATCACATTTACAAAATTTATTCCAGTAGATTTAAGATTAAAATTTCTTAAAATCACACCTGCAGTCATTTTTAACACTACTTGATCCCATGTCACGGAAAAAAATCAATGAAATAAAAACCAAAATCTAAATATACAAGATCATACCTTATTAGACATTTTCTTCCTACCAATAATGAAATGGTTTTCTGTAAAACCTATACACCAATTATCAACTGTATATAGGATAAATCTATCAGTAAAATGGATCTGCCAGAGATAGATTTCATTTGAAACGAAATACACAGTGTCATTCTCGTGTAGATAGATGTTACATATTATGTCAACCATCCAAGTCAATGGTGAAATTAATCCTCAAAATCATTTTTTCTTGCAAGGTTTTCCTGTCACACTACTGAACATAAAAAATCATGCATACTGTTTTCAATTATTAAACTACACTGTCATTATCATTAAAGATCTAATTTATTTAACTAAAAGGACCTATTACATTTATTTTTCACCTGATGTACTCCAAGGACAAAAGTGAAAATGTCCTTGTAGGCTGCACATTGATTTTTTCTTGTGTCTCTGTCTACAATTAATAATATCAAAAAAGATTTTTTTTAGATTATGGGACAACTTCAAGCATTAATTATCTCTGTACATGTCACAAACACTTATTAGACTGTCATGCAAGAAACCAGAGGCTCCTTGGGAACTGCTTTTCTCATCCAAGCATAACATAAGAACCACTTATCACAGTGGCAGGACTACAAATTAAAAGCAAATTTACTAGATATTTGGTATCCACCAATAAGTTTCAGAAGATATTCTTAAGGCCACACCAAAATGATTTTTAGTTCTTTGGATTTTTGGATGGCCAATATAGGTGGGGGCAAGCAAAATTTAAATTTAAATTTTTTTTCTTCAGGACTAGTTTTTTTCTGGCAAAGATAAAATTTACGTGCTGCACAGATTTTTTTAACTAAAATATCGCAAAAATGGGAAAAAATCCAAATTTTATGAGTGGGCAAACAATTTTGATTTTTAATTTCTTGAAAAATGAAACCTCTTGGTATAATTTTCAGCGGTAAAACATTTAAAATTTACCTAGTCTTAAACTCGAGTGGCGAAATCCAAAGAATTAAAGATCAATTTGGTGTGGCCTAAAATCATATTTACTGTATACAACAAATGAGTATACCCATATCGTTCAATACTACAATGCAGTATAAGTGGAAGAGATACTGTTGACTTTTATTCCACATTTTCTGTAGCTATCATAGTTGATAAAATGGTGCAGTGGATATGATTCTGGAAGGGAACAATATAATGATCATATTATTTTGTTCAAAAGAAAAAGTTTCAGAGTTCAGATTTTCAAGTGATACTTTTTTGGCAAAAGTTTCTATTTTTAGGACTGGCGATCATCTTACCTGATAATTGTTATGCAGTGGCATAATAGATAAAGTTCTCAAAAAGTATCCTCTTAGCCCAAACTAGCAAACCATTTCAAGTAAAGGTTTTGCACAAAATTTTGTGAAATTTTTCTATTTTAATCACTTTTAACTGCTGGCAAACATAGCCTTAAGATACAATTCTTTCAATTAGAATCAAACAAATTTAAGAAAAGATCATAAATTTTCAACTAATTCAAAATTTTAGCACTCATCTTGTTTGTTTTATGAGCTAATAAGACATGTCTGATATTTCCTAAGCAGACCACTTAAACATCACCTATACAAAATATCAATTAACTAACTATGAAATTGTAGAATTTTCCATTTTTAGCAATACTGATCATTCAGGTTGGAAAGTTTAGTTTAAACCTATATATTTATATTGGATTGGGAAGCAAGTTATACCAATTTATTGCTAATCCCTCTTCACTTGGTGGGTACAAGAGTGGCCCCTGTGGCAGCATTTCAGTCTATTTTGACATCTACAGGGGAGTCTTTAATATGCTAGGGGTGTTAAAATGGAACGGCCATTTTTCATTCCCATATAGATGGACACAAAATGGTGTCGATTGAGTGTTGCAAATATGATCCCTGAAATTTAAATCCCAAACAGGAATCATACCAGTGACCTTTGGCTTTGTAATCAAACTTGCGAAACACTACACCACAGTAAGGAGTATATATTATTGAAGATTACAAATTTTTAACTGCAAACTGTCAATATGTATTGTAAAAGCAGAATGGGAACAAGAGTATCCTTTCTAACCATAGTATTTCAAATACTGCTGAATAAAAGTACAGTATAAAAAATTTAACTTTACTGGGGCTTTTTGTCATATTTAGTGTAATTGGATAAAAACCATTTAGCTTCAGCAAGAAAACTGGAAATCCTTGTCAATTCAGATTGGAGCTCATAACGACTTGGATTCATAACCTCACCGTTGACAATCTATTAACAGGATACCGACCATTAATATTTATAACAAACTACATGCACCATGCAGTCTCCGTGGCCCCTTCACGACAATATTTCACAGTACTTAATTCTGAAATAGTCATATGGTAGAGACAATGATTTGAAAGTATTAATGCATAAACCCTCAAGATATCATATTGGCACAAGTAACTTCTAATTAAAAACTGAGAATATGAGCAAAACAGCAAAACAGAAATTCAATGTGAAAAATGCAATTAGGGGATTAAAACGCTACAACATCCAACAAATAACTAGCTTTCTTAATAAGCCTTTTCTCCAGAGACATGTTAAAACTGTTGGTATAATTATATAGCTCTGTGAAACCTAAAGCTCTCGCGTAATTCACTTGTTGCAGAGACTTTCGTCATCTTCTTTAGAATAATCCATGGTAAAATAATCCCTTCCTGATGTAGTTCCAACTAGTATAATTATTTCTTCAATATCAAACGGAAAAATTAATGATTTTTTCATCCTGGAAGAAAGATATGTTTCAAACAAAGTGGACAAACAATTACAGAATCTAGTTTTACAACAATTCACTTCGTCTAATATTCTGTTTCTACAAAAATAATGCATGTATACAAATATAAGATGTATGCTTTGGCCAAAAATTTAATTTCGTATTGTGGAATCCTTTGTTAAAGTTTTTTTAAATTCATCAACACAACATAATTAAAGGAAAAGTATTCTAAGTGCAATTACAAATTAAGATATTTATCTTTAAAATTGTAATACTATGTATATGTTTTCCCTATCCACTAATGACAGCAGACATTGACCACCATGGAGCTGTATAAATTCAATGTAATTTGGACACATACATATTTGCACATAGTGTTGCTTTACAAAGATGAATCTTTGTCACATAAGGATAATATATATTTTTATGTTCAAAACAAAATAAAAGCTGTAACACTTACCATGACTACAGGCACAATGTTTTCCTAAGTTTATCAGAATTTAGTGACTTGATCCTTGTTTATCTACACTGACCAATTAAGTGTCCATCAGATCAGTACCGTGGTCATTGCCTTGGACATTTGGCAGTAAATTAAAAAGATTAGATTAACAAGGGGGAAATTGGGTGGTCTCATATCAAAATCTGACAAAATTAATGAGAAATTCAAGTTATCCTTAATTATTATACCCATAGCTATAAAATATTAATTATTTACTTATTTATCTGTTTACTTATTTATTATTTCTATTTAAGTCACAGAAGTTAAGACAAACATACAAATGACATTAACCAGTTGGCAATTCATGTGAAAATACATAGTAATATTATAAATATGGTCAATAAACTATAACAATATGTAGTTGAATGATGCGAGCACAGCAATAGCCCTTTCCAGAAACAAATTTCCGGTATCACGATTCTGACCCTAAAATTATAATTTGAAGCACTTTATTTCCCTTACTTTCGTTTCCGGTGAACGAAACTTTTTCTAGCCATAGTATGTAACACAATATGGCTGTCCCATTAAACAAAGACTTTTCTAAATGACCCATATGTAGAAAATGCATATGCCCCTATAGCGCTCGCTGCGCTTGCTATTATTATGGTATTTATAGTTTGTAAGTGCTTTTTGTTTTTTTTCTCTGAGATAGGTGGGTTAAAAAAGAAACTAGTTGCTGCTTAGAGGATATTTGGACCACCTAATATACCTTATACTTATTTATCTTATGGCAAACTGCAGTACATATCTGCAATTCTGGTTTAAAAGGCCATATTTACGCTGGTGAATGTTTAACAAGAGGCTCTCAAGAGCCTGAATCGCTCACCTGGCAAACAATGCACTATAAACTAAATTAATATATTAATGTTTGTTGTAAATTAAACTGAGTATTAAAGGTCATGTAAAATGCTGAAAATACCTTTAAAAGCCTTTCAAGAACCTCTGGAAAGAAATGGCATGAGTTCTCCCTATGCTTGATTAAGATACAGTCATGGTCAATCTGATGATTCACAATACAAAATACAAGCTTTAATTCATCTTCAAATACAAGTGTAAATCTTTTGGTCTATATGTTGTCTTCGTTTTTAAAATGTTTGAATTTCAAAGAAGTTATGTAAAAATTGTGGGTTAAGGCTTTTTATTGTACTTGAAAAGGAAATATTGCAGGAACAATCATGCTTAGTTTCATCCAAATCCCCCTAATAGTTTCAGAGGAGAAGATGTTTGAAAATTTGTTAACAACGGACACCAAGTGATGGCAATTAAAAGCTCACATATTATGAAGTTTAATCATTGTTATACAACATTCTCATCATCACCATTCACTAAGGATACCATGTTTACTTTAAAAACCAAATATTGTTGAAATCCGAGCAAGTGTAAAAAATGGCGGGAAAATGGCAGCCATTTTAAAAATGGCCGTCCAAAACAAATTTTCATCATCACCAATCGACTCGGGATACTATGTTTACCTTGAAAGTAGCTTTCATCTTCATTTTATTTCTGTAATTCAGGAAAAAATAGCAAAAAACAGCATTTTGACCCTATGTTCTATTTTTAGTAAGGGCAGACATGTTTTTCGACCAATCAAAAATCCAAGCATTAACTTTTTGCAGGATACCCTAAGGAACAAACTTACTAAGTTTCATTTGATTTTGAGTAGTAGTTTCAGAGAAGAAGATTTTTGAAATAATAACATAAAAAAAAGCCAAAAATGTCAAAAAATGGCAATAACTCTAACATCAGTTGACAGATTTTCACGAAAATCAGCACACAGGTAGCTCTCATCATGCTGAACACTTTCAACCTGCCAGAATTTGCCATAACCTAATGATTTTTGAGATATTTGCGAAAACTGTTGTTTGACCCCTATGTTCTATTTTTAGTAATAGTGGCCATGTTTTTCGACGGATCAAAAATTGAAGCATAAACTTTGTGCAGGATATCCTAAGGAACAATCATGCTAAGTTTTATCCAAATCCATTCAGTAGTTTCAGAGGAGAAGATGTTTGAAAAATTGTTAACGATGACGACGACGACGGATGCCAAGTGATGGCAAAAGCTCACATTTCCTTTTAGGACTTTTCAAGGACTTTAGGCCAGGTGAGCTAAAAATGACTAATTTCAATATTTAGACCTAAGTTCTTATCCATTTTAAAGTAATAAAATATTCTTAACAAGAAATCCAGAAAAACAATCCCATTAGTACAAAATCTTATTGAAACAAGTCAAGTACTTGCAGACAGAAATATTATGCAACAGATATTTGCCATTTCCCCCCTGTTCATAGGATCTAAGTCAAAAAAAGGTTTTGGATCATACATTAATTATACAAGCAAATTTTGGTTAAGCAACACAAACAGCTATATATATGGACAGACAAACAAGTAATCAGATGGCAGATGCAAAGCAGATGCAAAGCAGATGCAAAGCAGTGGCATTTGTTTGGAATAAAAATGGTTTAAATTATAGGCTTAAATAACCTCAATCAATCTAATATGAAAATTTCATTAATGTGTTTTTTTAATATTTTATATATTCATTATAACAATTTCTAACTACTACAGTTATACAGTGATACTATTTGGACAACTTTCAAAACTTGACGACAGCATGATTAATTGATTGATAAAGGATACAATAGATAGAAATCACGGGCAGATGATCCAATCAGCTTCCAATTTAAATGTGGACCGTGGATCCAAATGCTTTTACCATTCAGAGCCGTGCCTACATTGTTCCATCAAGAGGAAACTGACGGACAATCCATCACCGGAAAGTGTATTTTAGAAAAGCAAATATATGAAGTTAGTTTCTGCTGTGATAAGTGAAATGAAAATTAATTTTCTGTAGATTAAATGCAAGTTTATATATCGGCTATTCATCCATCTTCATTTATATCACAGACAACACAGAACAGACAAAATAAAATCCTTGGCTGATATAAGAGTGAAACTGTCCAGTAGCAGAAAATATCAATTTGTCAAATGTCACCAAATATCTTAACTCTGTCAATATAAGATTAAAACAAATCTAAGTACATCTGGGAATAGATTACAAACCATGTAGTGTGCCTAGTGTTTTCCATAACTTTGTCTGACAATTTCATTAGTTGTGCTTTGTTGTGAATAGCAAAAAAAAAAAACTGTTGTACATAAAACTCTCATGCCTTTACAAACATAAAATACACACCAATTAATATGCACATATTACAGTACCAATATATGCTGAGGAACTATACATGTATTTATTTTCAACTCGTCCCCCCCCCCCCCAATTCCATACACTCCCCTCTTTTCTCTTAAATCAGAAAAAATTAAAACTTTGATTAGATAAATAAGCTGTAATCAACATTTAACATTGTAATAATAAAATTTCTAGCACTTGATATTTTAGAGGAAAATATTTTGAAAATAAAGTAACTCTAATATCTCATGAGATTTTGTTCAGTTTGCAAGAGTATTCTCCCTTGCTACTCGTATAGCAATGAGATTTTACTTTGATTGCCTCATACTAACCTAGTTCAGAAAGCCATTAAAGTGCCATGGGATAAGTTTTTCATATACTGTAGTACCTCAACCACGAGATATTTGTACAATATTCTGACATTTCAATACTACGATGATATCTGACGGATTTTGTCACACAAACAGACCATTACTGAAAATATCTTTCTCTCTGTGGAAAATATTGCATAATAAGATTTTGCGACTTTTGATCAATCTGCCTTAATCTAACAAACATCAGTCTCTGTAAGACTGCTTTACTTATTCATCTCTAAGTTCTGGTTGTTAATTTCCCAGTAGTAATCAATTTCTATCCAGTGGAATATTGATATATTTATAACTGTCTACCTGGGAAAATGTTATATTAATATCAAGTAAATAACAAAGAATCGGTTAACTTTTATAAAATAATGATAGATAACCCTGTCAAAGTACTCCTAAACTACAACAAATTTTATTTTTATCCAGTTTATTGAAATTTGGTGCCTTGGGAGATTGGTGCTGCCCATGCCGGCATCTCCTTTTGCTAGTTGTAAAAAATCTAAAAAAATATGACAGTAGGGGCAAGTTCTCTTGAATATCAACAAATCTAGTCTTTAAGTTCCAAAGGGAATTTTTAAGCCAAATAATTGCAACTGATGCAAAACAGTATGTTCAAAAGGGTATTTCTTAATTAATTAATAAGTACTTTTCACAATGTTGGTGGATTATAAATTCCACAGGGTATTTATCAGCCAGTTGAGCAGTATGGTGACACATGTAAGTTAAGATATATTTATGCAACCTGTGGTCAATTACTTTGTTATAGTGTATTTATAGAAATTAACTATTAAATAAAACTATCAAATATTTTGAGTAGCTTCTCTTGCATCATTTTCTAAATTGTTTCTTGGGGAACTTTGCTTTTCATCTTTTGATACACATAAGAATTCCAGTATTTAATTCTGAGCACTACACAGGAGAAACAAAGTAAAGAAATTTCCAAATGGAATTTTTAGAAAGCCACAAAAATACATAAATCCATAGTGCTGAAATTTTTTGTTCTTCTAAATAGGATAAATCCATAGAAGTACATTTCTTCAGTTGGATGATCAGGAAGTCACCTACATACACAAATTAGGGTTTAGAACAATTTCCAACTGATTTTACTATAAAACAAAACCAGGTTGACCAAGAATCATCAACAGCATAGTCTATGAGGTATAGTCATGGTAAACGAGCTTACATTTACATGGAAATCATAATATCAAGTTTCAATTAATTCAGATTACTGTTTCCTAACAGATTTTTTAAATAGTAAGTATAAGAGATAAGAACTGGTTATTGCAGCCAAATAAGCTGTCTGACTAGGATGAAAACTATATCGAGGGCGGTACATGGTTAATTTTGTGCAACGTTTTTGGTAGTTTTTATTTCCCGTGTTTCGTACAAATTGAAAATACTGCAGCATGCAGGTCAAATTTGTATTTTTTGTTCATCGTGATATGAAATGTTTATTTCTCATTCGCACATGTTCATATCCCCCCTGTACGACCCTCTATATATAGTCTCTCCCATAAGTTTTCCAAACACACATATACACATACTCAGTAAACCAGTAAGAGACTGGTTGCATTGTGAGCAAACTGGCAAACTGGCAAACATGAGAAATATTTGTTTGCTGAGTTGATTAACAAAATAAATGATATCCATGGTGAAAGTGCATTGAATCAGTTCTGTTGCCATCATGGCTAAGAATACTCCACTTGAATTGATGTACAACAAATGACAATTTTAATGATGATGATGTTCCGATTATTTCTCAAAGTACGTAAATAGATGCACTGACATGGAAACAATCCGCTTTTAGAATGACATTTTATAGGTTTTCCAATACGATTAAAACTTTACGATGGCTTGATGAAGAAGAATAAATGAAGATACATCTTTGTACAATTTTATTGCGACAAGACAAATGCTTCATTTCACCAGTACAAGAAAATTTGGCAATAACCGCAATTACCAGTCCGTTCATTTTCATCAATTTCACAATAAACACATTTCCGAGGAAATATATCTTCCCTGGCTTACATTAAATTCACTAAACTGGTTTCTATTTTATTCCTTAATTCTTCCTTCCTAATTGAGTTCTTTCTGACAAGTCAAAAAAAAAGCAAATTAACAGATTTGTGTGGTTCGGATATTGACAGAACATTTTGGACATGTCAATATTGGCCATAATAGGAGAAAACAATGTTCTGAGAGCAAATTAAATCAATCACTTTTGATTAAAGGGTAATAGAATTTCTATAAATGTCCCCAACAACCTCTGTGAGTTCTCTTTTAATGTTGGTTAATCTATTTTGTGGTTTACACAAGGTTCTAAGATGGATGGATGAATTATTGTTTAATGTCCAGTGGCAACCAGGTGCATATCAGGACAAGAACATGTTGATATGATAATGAATATGATCCCTGCTTTGTACTAGACCGACACACTAAGTCGGATTTTTAATGTGCTAGCTCACGAGGTAACTGTCCACAGGAAGACATATCACCTCACTCGGACACATTATACCGACTCCCAGCCGACCAGTCTTTGCTCTTACTCCTAGATGCCGCGTGCTTGGCGGAGAAGCAGCAAATACCAATTTTAATGTCTTTGGTTTGACCCGGCCGGGGATCCAAGGTTCTAAGAAGATACATTTTTAATCTAAAATGATGCACTTAACTAAGCAAGAAAATTTTGAAGGTAAAAATCGAATGCTTTTGGATGATCTGCAGGAGTTGTGACCTTTATGTTTTTTGCCTACCGACCTCAAAATCAATAAGTTTTTTTATTCCTCCATGCAACTGTATAAGTGACATCCAAAGTAAGGTACCAGATAAGGCAAACTCACAACATCATCGAGAAACAAAATTCAAATTTTAGAAGCAGTTTTCCTAAACTTTGAGTTCCTACATGACCTCCAAAATTTTATGGTTCTTCCTATTTCTATTCTTTCCTTCTGTATAAGTTTCATTTCAATTAAGCATAGCATCATTGAGTTATCAACCAACAAGAGAGCTGTCTGAGTGACAGCAAACCGGGTTTTCCTTCTATTTCATTTTTACTGAGTAACTTTTCTCCAAAAAAGAAGTCAAGGGTCAAGGTAAGATGTCAACATCTTTAGTACATGACACATGATTTGAGGTACACTACCTACACATCAAAGATCTAAGATCTAGGTTTTAAGACAAAAAAGTTACATGATAAGCAGTTCATTGACCTTGAGGTCAAAGTTCAAGGTTAACATCCTTAATATGCAACACATCATCTTGAGGAAACCTAAGTACACAACAAATATCCAAGGCCTAGGTCTTAAGGCAAAAAAGTTACAAAAGACCAATTTATTGACCTTGAGGTCAAGGGTCAAGGTCAATATCCTTAGAATGTGAAACATCATCTCGAGGTAACCTACCTACACATCAAAGATCCAAGGCCTAGGTCTTTAGACAAAAAAGTTACAAAAATGACCTATTTATTTACCTTGAGGTCAACAGTCAAGGTCAATATTCTTGGTAAGTGACACATCATCTTGAGATAACCTACCTACACACCAAAAATCGAAGGCGTAGGTCTTTAAACAAAAAAGTTACAGGCCGGACAAGAAGATGATCTGAAATTACCTATTTATTCACCCCAAGGTCAAGGGTCAAGGTCATAGGTCAACATTTTTGAAAAATGACACATCGTCTTGAGGTGACATATCCATATACCATAGATCTAAGGTCTAGGTCTTAAGACAAGAAAGTTATAGGCCGGACACGATTGGCAGCAAGCCGCCCGCCCAACCACCCGCCGCCCGCCCACCTGCATTCACCAATTCAATAACCGGATTTTTCCACAGAAAAACCCGGTTAAAAACGAAAAGTTTCCTTTTTTTTTAAAAAAAAACCTTGACTTTTGACCTGCTGAATTGGTTCCTTTCCTTTCTGTCTATATAAAATTCATCCCAATCGGGCAAGACAAACTCAACATATACAGAAACAAAGAAGTTCTATTTTGGTAACAGTGACCTTTACCTTTGACCTACTTATCTCAAAATATATAGATTAAAGAAATGCTAACTCAAGTTATCTTATGGAAAGGAACTGGGGAATGGCAGATTAATGGAGATGTGAATTTTAATCTGCCACTTTTGTAATAGAGATTGGATAATGAAATTATACACAGATTGAAAGGTTTATATATTCCAAATATTAAGATTATATAAGGGACAACATCAAAAGTTCAATGCATGATAAAAAACTTAATTTATATAGTTTTATTCTTCACAACCACCCCCTCCCCAACCCCCCCACCCACCCTGAACTAATTTTGAAAAATATTTGACCCCTTTCACCCACATTGTTTTATCCATGTTGATCAATAAATGAATCACAACATTTGGAATTACTATCAGAAATAGCGTTTGAACAGGTTAGATACTGTTATCTTTTGCCCCAACGTTAATGAACTCAAAACTGATTATTGTGTGTGATTCAAAACTTGTTTTTTCATAAAAAGGTCAGAAGTTTGGATTTAATTTTGAAAAGCACAGTCGATTAAGAACTACCAACCTCCGCCGCCCCCCCCCCCCCCCCCCCCCCCCAACTCCAAACTACTTGAATTAAGTTTTTTATAATGTCATCCCTAACAAATCTTAACACCTCACAACGTGGCTTTCAATAAAAAGACATAGATAACCCTTAGCTCACCCCATAAACACTGGTATAAAAATCAACAAATATTATAACAAACTTAACAATCAACGGAAGTAATTATCAACTGCATGGATCACTTGGATTTGGAGGCTCCATCAGTTAATTACCCTGTTGGTAAATCAATGCAAACAAGAGTCATTACTCACTAGAGATACCCCCGCCTTTGGATAAGGTAGAAAAATAAAGGAAGTCCTCAAACATGATTGATGTCGCCTGGTCTTAAACATATCCCACAAAATGGAGTACCTATAGAAGGCTTGTGACAAAATATCAAGTGGCTGTGACGAGTAGTTGCAGAGAACAGTGTGACAAAATTTTTTGTAACAGACACATGGAAGCACAAGGGTAAAACAGGAGTGAGGGTATAATAATAATACACAATATTTACAGTATTTTTCCATTTTAATTCAGTACTAATAGTAGTACATGTACTTATCTTTTTCTTATCATTATTTTTTTTAATCAAACAAATGTAATTACATATGTATATTAAATTCAACACATGCAAAGCTAATATTTTCTCATTCAGGGGTAAGAGTTTGAAATTATGATAGGTTCTATATGAATTTAAGGAATTTAGGGTTAAGCTTTAGAAATTTAATAAAAAATTATTTGGACTAAAAATGTCACCTTCAAAGAATGACTTACATTATAAAAGTATTTTTAAATCAAACGTACACTTTATCAGCTTATTAAAAAATTCAGTAGCACAAAGTCTGAGGCTGACTAAAGTTATACTAGAAAAGGTGGTCGACTTTTGTCTTTTTTTTGCGTTTTTTTAACCAGAAGACCTACATCATACAGCTTGTAAGCTGTCACAATTTTAAATTGTTTATATTTTTTTGTCTGTCTAAATTTAGAAACTTATTACTTTTGTTAACAAAGTTTATGGGGACATTTGAATAGATATAAAAAAACACACACATAAGTCCCAGCCCATTGGTGATTTACAGGACCACCAATGCAGCTTCAGTAACTGAGACCAAAGAAAGATAACTCTTAAAGTTCAGAACTCATTCCTCTTGATTTGTATTGTTTTTCATATTTCAGGCTTATACTGTAGATTTGTGCAGCCATATCTCTCTCCATTGTAACCTAAAACCAAGTCCTATAGATGTTTAGTCCTTTAGCAAACTTATCTAACAGCAAAATGAAATATTATAATAATAATATCTTAATTACAATTTTATATACTAATTACAAGATAACTTTCATAGTAATATTATACTATATTATAATAATATATAAATGAATAAATAAAGTCAGTACATTTTATTCTAAAAATTCATTGGTTTATTCCAGTTTTTACTTCTGTTCTAAACTAAAAGAAAAGAACAAACTGATTTACAAAACATCAAAATCCCTGTAGCCATTACGTGGTGTTCCCAATAAACCTTCTAACCAAATTTCCAACCAATCAGAACAGCAGATATGACTTCCATGGAATAGTCATAAAGAGATATTCAACCAAAAAGCCATTAAAAATATCACAAAAATTTTAACACCTGGACAATCAAAGTTAAAGAATGAAACAATTAATTTACCAATTCCTAGCCCACACAACAGAATTTTTTAAAACTACTTAATCATTAACCATTATTTCTATAAAAAAAATTTAAAGTGAAATACATTTATGAAAACCTAAAGCTTT
Source organism: Mytilisepta virgata (assembly GCA_028015205.1). Lineage (NCBI taxonomy): Eukaryota > Metazoa > Mollusca > Bivalvia > Mytilida > Mytilidae > Mytilisepta > Mytilisepta virgata. Next base: position 93,234,324 of record CM051519.1, on the reverse strand, counting down.
GTAGTTTTATAAATAAATGAGTTATATGTATTGAAGAATATGATAGAGTAGCCTCCCTTTTCTCAGCAACATCAACCAAGATTTTTCATGACAATTTGATATTATTATAAATGGTTTTTGAGATAAAGTATACAGTATTGAAGATTACAAAAGCTGAAACAAGACAGGTGTCCTTTACAGGTGTAAGAGATTAAATATTATCTTTCACTTGTTAAGACCAGGTGGTAGATATTTGTGACATCAATCAATCCATAAAATTTTTAAAAATTTTTACTGTTAATGTTATTAGTGTAAAAAAATAATATAAATTTTAATTTTCTATACTTTGCCCATCATTTCTTAACACTGTAACTAAATCAGACTTAATCTGAAGATTCAGAAGACAATAATGTTTCTTTTAATCTTGTTTCATCAGATCAGATCTTATTCAAAACAATACAACTCTCTGTTAATGATTGATGTGTAACCACCAGTATTCAATAGAGATTTCAGTTTGAAAATACCTCAAGTAATTTTCATTGGGATTTTGATATTTATTAAATACATGCTTTTATTCTGTCAATATGCTGAATCTTAATGGCAGTTAATATCTTTCCTTTTTTTTTATCTCTAAACCAACAAAATTGGTGCAACTCGAAACAAAAGATAAAATTCACAAAAAATTAAATAACTTAAAAATTTATGCATGCCTTCTGACCCCAATAACACGTTTCAGTGATGTAATTAATTCTGAAGAGACAAGGATGGTGTCCATGTTGACAGAGAAATTAATGAAACAGTGGAAACTTGATCAAGAAAAAGATGTGTGAATTGAAAAAAAGATGTAATCACTGGTAAATTGATGATGTCAATTGTACTACAGGACATGAAGAAAGACATTATAATTAAGTAAAGTTATCTTGATGACGTTAAAGGTCCCACAAACACCTGGCCAATTCTCAATGATGAATGACCATAAAATATGCTAATCATTCAATGTTTGACAAAAAAATATTACCTCCAAAAATTGAAATACAAACTATCTGAACACAGTTTTTGGTGTTCTATATAACTTCTTTCATGTCAAAATAAATATCCAATTGTGACCATTTTCAAAGGCAGGAGGAAGAGGATTTATTCAGAAGTAATTCATCTTTAAGGAATAAAACTATTTCCTAAATTTTATTTATTTACAAGCTGCCCAGGGACACATTTCTTTTATTTTTGCTTCTTCCAGGCTCATGTTATTTATTTTCAATTTGCTCCTGCCATCCTCACTACACCAATTGTTCATGTCGTTAGTCCAGCCCCAGGGTGATATTATACCATTTCTATTTGTTACAGATTATGATGAAACTCATATTTATCCAAGTGACCACAAATTTTCAGTTACAAATATTAAATTAATTATAATAAATCAATTAATGTACATGGTTTATTCAGTATTTTACCATGGATAATACTGGAGGTCACATTATAATTGATGTTATATCATGGAGTTGTTTAACTTAAATTCTGAGTACTAAGGACCAGACAAAACTTCAAATTTCATATATGAAGCTCTTAATGTTAAACAGTCTTCATACAAATGTGAGTTAAAAATGATGTCTATTCTCATTGAAACAAAGATAGAAAAGATGGTCCAATAAAGTTGTCCTGAATCCTGTAATAAGTAAAAGATGTTGCTAACTTTGAAGGCAACCATTAAATTTCAAGTCCCTGTCACATCCACATTCAAAGCTACAACATTAACCTGTCAAACAACAGAAATATTGATAATATATTGTGAGAAAACCATGCCACTCAACATCAGCTATTGTCTGGTTATAATTGGATCACCAGTGACCATTATGCCTTAATTAGTGTCTCAATTGATGATTCATGGTGACCAATTTGCTGACCATTGGTCATTTTTAAGTGTCCTGAAACAGAGGTCATTTGTAGCTGAATAATGGGTTTTTAATAAGACTGGACATTCTATGCTGTGGTATCTAATAAGTGGAGATCTTCTTTATTGATGCAGTTGACTATTGTGTATCCAGAACAAAAGACAGCTTTGGGTGACATACAGATGTTCTAGATCTCATATTGCTTTCTACTTCCTTTGTTAATTGAAATGGGTTTAAAATACGCACATCAAAGAAATGTGAAAAATAAATTTTCTTGCTAACTGAAAAAAGATACTGAATTACAGTATTATACTGTGGCTTGCTATATTTTCGTTTTAGTTAAATTTCACGACGTTAAGCTAAATATTTTTTAATTTGAGTTTGTTGTTTATGTGTATTCACTTAAAAAAACTTACAAAATTTGTTATTCAAGAAAATATGGATATACAACATTATATCAAATTTTTTTAAACAGTTGATATGAGGAGGATTAAAGATATAATTTTTTCAATTTGCTGTACTTAAAAATCAGAACTTTTCTTGTCTCCAATTCTATCCTCCTCGACAGTATCTATTCATGGGTCTGGATTAGGAGGTTTCAAATCCAATATTATTAAAAAATTTTCCCATTTTGTAAAATTGCATAAGGTTAATTTTTTTTTATTAGAAATTCTTATGTTAAGCTTGGCAAGGTATAAGATCTATTCTATAAACCCCAACCAAACCCTCTAATATTTAACTAACAAATACATTTTGCTGTCATGGTCTCCATTTCATCATCAAATATGTGATGTGACCAAAAATCCATGTGTCTCACTGGCATTCAAAGAAGTTTTTTAAAAGTTCATAACATGTCAACACATTGTGGGGGATCACAACACCAAGCATAGTTGTACATAGATCAAAGACCAATTATCTTAATTTGATAACAGGTATCTTGACTTTGTCACCTGAAAATAAATTAAAACTACTTTTTTGCTTACATATAATGGATGTCAATTTAAAGGTCCTTCACTCTACAGTAATAACACTCCATTCTCCAAAACAACACAATTACTGAACAATACTGTTTAAATTCTTATGAATTTAGAAAACAATTTTTAAATATTTTTGGAAAAAACCCATAAGGGGGCACTACAGTAAATAGCTGGCGCAATTTCGACAGAGTACGAAAGTAGTACAAAATAATTCCTATGGGTTTCGGTGTCGATCTGTCACAACTAATGCCACAATCTAAAGCATAAACAAGTGAATTTATTCTGGAAAGGAATGACTACCCTACGAAATACACTTTACGGCATGTCAATAACCCTTAAAAGTTTCGAGAACTGGACATATTAATGCGCCTGTAATTTCCGGTATTCAGTTTGAAGTGATGGGGCAAATTTTCACCCGGAAATTTGAAACGAGAAAAAATTTCTTATTTGGTAAACAATGTACTGTTCAAGTACAATTTTCTAAGACAGCTTTTATTTGAAAAACATGTCAACATATTGCCCGACTTGGGAAAATTCATTTTATATTTTTCCCTAATTTTTGAAAATGACGAATTTAACACTGAAGTAAACGGGGGCTCGATTTAGTGGTGTGCCTTCTTAAGAGAATCTAAATAAAGACTAATTACATGGATATTTTTATTTATTTCCAAAGTTCTCGGTAAGAAACGATAAATAAACAAATTTCTTTTAAAATTAAACGACCGTTTAAAAAGGGGGGAGGTAAAAAATGCCGACTCAGCACTTAGAGTAAATTTGATGTACTCCAGAATTCAAGGTGCCAAACTGAAAGAAATTTGAAGTAAATATGAAAATTTTTGGCATTAAATAAAAGCACGGTGTATTCTTCACTTTCAGTAATTTTATTGTGCACTTCTTGACTCTGATAAATTGAGCACACGCAATTTACGAACACTCGTTTTTTTCCTATATTCCAGAAAGCGTGAAAAATCCCAATTTTTGAAATTTGATCCATTTGAGCTCAATATCTGCCATAAGACTACATGTCTGTTAAAATATGTTAGGCAATTGTCCAGTGCGTATTATTGAGAAAATATAATTGGAACATCGTTTGGCAATGATCGTGAAATGGCAATTTCTAAAACCTGGATCGGTCACATTTTGGGGTGCCTATCTAATGTTTCTGCTATTTTCTACCGAAAACATCCGAAAACGGGGGATATTGGGTAGCAGAAGACAAGAAAAGGTAGATGTCGGTGTGAAAATGTGATAATAATCACAAAACTGTATATTTTTAGTTTCTGAATAATGAGATAAAAAGGGGTGAAAATCGGCCAAAATTCAGGGAGGGGGTAGACTCAAGAAAATATTTTTTCAGAGGTTAATAAAACTCAATTTCTAATAAAATTGTGTTATCAAACACCCAAAATGGTCCCTCTTTCTATACCAGCCGTGAAATTAAAATTCCTCAAAATCTAGGGGTACCTTAAGGGGGCACTACAGTAAATAGCTGGCGCAATTTCGACAGAGTACGAAAGTAGTACAAAATAATTCCTATGGGTTTCGGTGTCGATCTGTCACAACTAATGCCACAATCTAAAGCATAAACAAGTGAATTTATTCTGGAAAGGAATGACTACCCTACGAAATACACTTTACGGCATGTCAATAACCCTTAAAAGTTTCGAGAACTGGACATATTAATGCGCCTGTAATTTCCGGTATTCAGTTTGAAGTGATGGGGCAAATTTTCACCGGGAAATTTGAAACGAGAAAAAATTTCTTATTTGGTAAACAATGTACTGTTCAAGTACAATTTTCTAAGACAGCTTTTATTTGAAAAACATGTCAACATATTGCCCGACTTGGGAAAATTCATTTTATATTTTTCCCTAATTTTTGAAAATGACGAATTTAACACTGAAGTAAACGGGGGCTCGATTTAGTGGTGTGCCTTCATAACTACTATGCTTTGAATGATTTTACACAACAATTTGAAGAAAGGAATTTCATTCAACTACCAAAATATTTATATTATAACCTGTGGTATTGAAATGAATAGAATGCTTGTATTTCCGATCCCAGACAGGTTGATAAATACAAGACATTGTTTTAACAGCTTATGGAACTCATAAAAAAACTTTTTGTTCTGAGAACTGTTCCCCCCCCCCCCAAAAAAAAAAAAAAAAAAAAACAACACTTCTCTATTTAGGAAAATCGTTCCCACAACAAGTATCCCCAATTTCCATCAAAAGCCTACATTTTTTATTGCATTGCAGTATGCAATATTTACTTCTTGATTAGGAGGCAAATCTGCTATTTTGAGTGTACAGTTCAAAAAATAAAAAAACTGCATGCTGATAAAGCATTTGGATATGAACCAATTCTCTTATCACCAAGATGTTTTTTTTCTAATTTGCCCTAGTATTTTTTTTTAATATACAAGTAATGTGTTTTGTTTTACCAATAATAATTTTGATTCACATTTGGGAAATTACTGCTTGAATAGGAAACAAATGCTAAATGTTAAACCAGTAAACTGTCTTGAGAACTACCAGAAGATTCATGCAGAGAAGTTAAGGGGGAATTGCCCATGAACATTTGCAGTAAGTAGGCATTTTATAAGGATTCAGAAATTGGTCTTGATCCAGGAACCCAAACATGATGCACAAATGCGTCAAGACTTATTTTATTCATGTCCAAGCAACTTATACATTTTTGTTCATTTTGGGTTTTAATTTTTTTTATTTCAAAAAGGTTTTGAAATTTTTGGACTCTGGTCCTTGAGTCAAAACAAGGGGTCCAAAATGTTCTAAGTCTTATTTCAGGATTCTTCAAAAGTGTCTTGCCCTAAGTGTATATAAACATAAACTTCAAGCTTCTATTTACTTATATGAACCTATGTATTTAATGATAAAATATAAATGCTGTAAAATCTTTAAATGCAAAATGTGAGTAAAATTTTCAAAATTTCCACTTAAATGTTATCGTAGGTGTTAATTGCTGCTCTTGGTTCATAATGTAATTGCTTGATTATAGAACAGTAAATTTAAAAAACAGACCAAAATACCAAAAGGTTTGGTCACTAGGTACTTATATTGTACAGATAATTCAAAACTGACAAATTTTAATCAGTGAAAATATTTTCATTCAGGGGAGTTTCCTTGGCACCTGTATCTTGATCACCTCTGTGACTTATACTGACAAACACAGAAGCTGTCACCAAACAGAAAATACAAACTGAAGAAGACGTAATTACGTAATAAAATCTATTGTGTAAGTGTATAGAATTTCAATGTTGACATATCGTAAACACATAAATTACCGTTAAATGACACACAATCACCACCCGATTATCTTGTCACATTTAGACATTTGTGTTGTCACTTTTCAGTGCACCACCGGCCACGATTGACCCCATAACTGATTTTATGCCAATTTTAATTCAATATTAGTAGACGCTGGGACTGTTTACATGTTCTATACGAAGAAAAGAAAAGAATATCATTTTCTGACACTTCTAAAACATTCTTCACTGATATTGTTTTTTTTTCTTTTTTGTATAAATATATAATTATCTTGATTGTAGAAGATATACATATGACATGTAAAGGTTGTTTCAGTGCTATTGGATTCATAGTATATTAATATCATAATTGTAATTAGACAATCAGGAAATGAGTGCAACACAGACTATGAACCCACAACATATCTGGATATGCAAACTGTCTCTTGTATAAATGGTGTTAGAGGATACTAAATTTTATGATTTTCAAATATTTTAGTCAAATTAACACAACATTAAATCACTATGAAATATTTTTCATTATTATATGTATTCAATATATTAGATTTTTAAAAATACATATGTAAGACCAAAGTCAATGATATCTGCAAATTCATGTACCCAGTATAACATTTGTACCAGCTTTTAAAACAATTCTAACTTAGATATTCATCAATAAATCTTGACATGATTAAGATTTTTTTAATTTAAAATTTTCTTTGTACTACAAAAGAGTGCAATTCTTCATTCCACAATCCCATCAAATTTTAAATAATTTTAATTCTCTAGCGACACATTAGTGTGAACAATTTAAACATAAAAAGTCCATTTTGTGAGGAAAACTCTTAATTTCCTGTTTTGTTCTGAAAGTTAACTTTTTTATAAGGACATAAAAACAGTATCCATCTGATAATGAAAAATGTCAAATGTTTTGTTTTCCATTAAATCAAGACCCCAGAAATAAAATGCTAACTTCTTATAATGCTGCAAAACCACAACAAAAAAACCTTTCCTACAATTCATCAATTACCGAAAAAACACCAGATTTAAACTTCCACTGAGAACACCAAAGGATTTATCTGACAGAATTGCCATATCTGATATGGAATGAGTCAGTTATCCTGAATAAAATGGAAAAACTTAACGAAATCTTTATAATGTAACAGTAGCTTCACAGATAATAATTATTTCAATAATAATCAAGGAAGAGAATCCCTGTGAAACCTATAATAATGGATTATTAGTGAGGAATTATTCAATTAAGCTGTCTTTTTCTCTGTGTAAAACAAAAACAAAAATAATGTAGTTACTGAGCAAATTTTCCAATGAGGAGAAAATCGGTCTTGTCTTTCAATGAAAAAGTACCAATTTTTGATAAACTATTATCGATTAACCTAGAGTTGATTAACATCAAAAAGAAGGTTACAGTTTCTTGAAGCCACACTTTTTCATTATTCACCCCATCCAACCATTTTTTTCTAATCTCCTGTCTCAAAATCTTTACTCCCCCATTTCTCTACCTCTAAAAATATTTCCATGAGTTTTTGGACCTCTTTTGCCATACTTATCAAAATGTGACCTAATCCCTCCTTTGAAATTTAGGAAATGAGATATATACTTTTCTGCATCACAATGTGTATACAATTAACTGTTTACAATTGTTTGTTTCTACATGCAATAATAAGTTAACGAAACATAAGAAAACACAGTATCGGCCATTATGTACACCAAAATCAGATGTAGATTATAGCTCACCATTAGTACCATTTAAATGTGAATCTCAAATTCAAATCTTTTCACTTTTATGAAAGAAAATATTTAAATTACTATGCAACTTCTCAATCTGGATACTCTATTTACATACAACAGTACATGATGAAAATTATAATTATAAGGCAACGATTCAATCTGTTATAAAAAAGAAAAGAGACTTACCGATATGATGAGGTCTTTCATTTTCATATCAGCTGCAGGACAACCATTTACAACATGAGAAACAATAATGCCATTTGAGTCACTTTTAAAATCTGTTACTGTTTTTTCTTCATTGTTATTCTTCTCAGACTGTTTGTGAAAAATCATAAAATATTCAAATTTATAATTAAATGCAAGCATAGCTTCAGAAAAATTCTTTACAATCAAAGAACTGTTTGATTAGCATTTTATCTTTTCCCTTCCTTGTACAAATTAAACAGGCTCCTTTGTTACGCCAGTAACATAAGCACACGAGACACCATGAAAAGAAAATGAAATTGACAACGCGATATGAAGGGCTGATTGGACGTCCTATTTTAACAAGAGTCAATGAATGATTGCTGGTCATAATGATTTGTTAGATGAAATTACATGGGATGCAAAATTTGATTGTCCTCACACATCAAAGACATGCTGACCCCCTACTAGTTATTATCGGGACAAGTGGGACAGAAAAAGAAAATCACAAAATAAATTACAACATTTTTTAATGGCTTTGTTAGCATGAAAGGCTTTCATGGAAAAATTTAATGTTTACTTTGAGGACACAAAGGCAATAGAAAATGACAAGTGTTATAAAGAAAATTTTTATCAAGTAAACAGTTCTTACGGATCATCCCAATTAAAGATAAAGTGGCAGAACGCATCGGCAATCAATCATTACAATTAGAATACGTTCCACTTAAATCTTCCTAAAAATCATCTGAACTTGTCATTATAACCATTTATTAACATCCATTAAACAAATTAAAACAATGTCCTAATTTCCTGGACTTTATACTTATTTCATCACTGAGGATCACTTGCTGCCAAATCATTAACAAATGCAAAAAAAAATTAGATATTTCAAAAGTATTAATTTTTTATTCCTACTAAATCATAAAATGTCATATTAAACATTTTCCTATTCGTACAATTCATTGTGAAAATGAAAAAATATTTGTAAAAGTCAGTCAATATTAATTACACTATACATGTTAATAAATTAAATTAAAGATAGGAGAATACCAATATCGAATATTTTAAAGATCATCTTAATTAATATAAAAAAAAATATTGAATATTTAACATATATAATATGGCTTCGATAAAATCAA